>JAJGRX010001067.1:668886-1337773 GCA_025461125.1 Carex kokanica | reverse complement strand
TTTATGGGCCTTTCTTTTGAAGTCCTTTGCTTCTAATTCAATTATGGGCCTTATCAGATAGAGCCCAATTAGAGATGCACAAACCCAAATCTTCAAGTTTGTTTTGGGTCTGAAGTATGAACAGTTCTATGCAATAATAATGTTTTTTTTTTTTTTATCAAAAACCAAAAATTTACCTTCAAATCCTTTCTCCAAAACTAAACAAATATTTTGATACAACTTAGTATTTATATTGTTATCTATGTCTTTGATATTATATTTATACAAATATTTAACAAGGTACAAAAAACAGCTAATACAGAGATTTGGAGGGTCATGTTTATACTGTACGGTATAAACATGACGCTCTAAATCTCTATATTGGATGTTTTTTTTTTAAATATCGCCAATTTATCCGACATCATTCCTTTGAACATCGCAAATTATGAAGGTAAAATATCATTAAAAAAAAAGAAAAAGAAAATACATTGTTTAATTAAAATTTTGCAATGCCTCTTTTGATTTTGATTATTATATTTTGATTTAATTATTATAACAAATTTTAGTGAAGATGAGCCGTTTAGGTCCTTTTTTCATAATGACATAGAAAAAATAAAATAGGACAGATTTCACAACTCACAATATCTTATTAAAAAAAAGATAAAAACAAACCATCCTACTAAATAAAATTAGGAGAAACATGCATTGATTCGACCCGTGAAGCCTTCATGTCGTTTTTCCTGTCAACATTTTCATGCGAGTCCAAATATTAGACCAAAGAATCAAAAACCAAATTAATTAATTACACTAGATTAAATAGCCCAACAAATAAAATATTAACAAATTCCAGAAACGTATGTACCCAGTACCCAAAAATTCCCGTGATTTTTATTAATATCTTAATAAATATACCCAACAACCATTGGAATTTATAAAACTACCCATACCGGTCATTTTCTGGCTGGTTTTTATTTTTTTCGGTACCGGTCAGAAAATAGCCGGTACTAAATAATTTTTTTTTTAAGAGACAAATAGCAAAAATGCTGAAATATAACACTAAAAAATTGATTTTTTTTAAATATTTGTTAGATTACTTTTTTGATATATAATTAGCATATTTATACTAAAATACACACTACGTATCATTATATTAACCCAGAAGGCCTAATTAGCATATTTGTTAGATCTTTAATATTCATCTGATTCACTTTAAGATCCGTGTATACTACTTTAATATCCGTACATGCTCGTGTCAATTTTTATGTGCACAGATCTAAATAAATTTAGACTTCTACGCATAAAAAATATAAAAGAGATGCATAGAATTAAAAAAAAATTATAATAAAACCACCTCACTGACGCTCTCTATTTATACTCACCTTCCAATCCCTCTAAAGGTACCACCCACCAGTGTCTTAAGCCAAAACCATGGATACCAAGCTCCAGGTCGTAGCTATAACTCTCGCATGCATCGTGATTCTACTACCAGCTGCTGAGGCTCGCGCAGCTAAGGACTGCAAGGCAAACATAGCGAATCTCATTTCATGCATGCCATGCATTCAGAACACTAACCCGAATCCAAAACCGACCGGGGAGTGCTGCACAGCCTTAAAGAAGGCCGACCTGCCGTGTCTCTGTAGCAGCTACAAGAACTCACCAGATTTGAAGAAGTTGGGCATCAACCCAAAACTCGCAATGGCACTGCCCGGGAAGTGCAAACTCACTGTCCCGAAAGAATGCCACTGAAAATGCATCGTGTGTACCTAATACTAGCTTCTATAGTGTACCTTGGTTGCTGATGCTGCTGTTTTTCTTGTAGTTTAATTGTTCTGGTTCTACTGCTTGATTATTACATGTTTACTTGGTGCCTTTGTCAGGGATATATATTTCTCAACTTAAGTTCCATTTTACCATCCAGTGAGCTGTCCTCAAATTTATATTTGAAGGTGTTACTGTTACAGTTATCCCGATTAATCAAATTCGGAAAACAAGGTGCATTAATTAGACTTCATTCTGTTGAAAAACGAACCATACACCTACTAATATTAACAATGCATCTACGGTTGTATTTAATTTAATTTTCTTTTCTTGTAGTCTGTTCTGGTAATTCTAATTACTTAGTTATTACATGTTTGGTGCCTTTGTCAAAGCTGTTTGATGTAGCCTTTAAATTTCAATTATGATGGCACAAGTTGTATCTAAATTACAAGTTTTGTTATGAAAAAAGAAAAAGAAAAAACAGAGAAAACAACAATCAAGAAACCAGCTGTTATCCAGGTGCGCTTATCAACCTAAGTTCCTCAGTGTTCAGGCCATGTAATCAATGCTCAAACCAGCTGCTCAGTTCCTCCAGGATTTCTCTAACAATCAGCTGCAAATTTTTTTGCTTGTCCGAGAATATACGACAACAACGCTCTCTCCATATAACAGTACAAACTGTTACCTGTGTTTGCTTTAATTTTGTGTGCTGCAATTCCAAAATTGCTGATTGGTAATTCCTCTCTGCAAAGTACCAGCATATACCAGTGTTGCCTGATTCATAATTTCCTGTAATTACAAAACTAGTGAGGTACTCATGATGTGCCATTTAATTTTCTTCTATGCTGCAATTACTCTTTTTTTTTCTCAACTGAAACTCTGCATCCTGCCTAGGCTCTGCTAGCTTGTTCTGTATTATTTGAGAGCGAGATGAACTTCAGTATTGTGAGTTTCCAGATTATATAAACATCATAATACAGTTTATTTTTTTCCCTTATAGAAATTCGGACCAAGAGTACTCTTACAAAATTATTTCTTATAAAGTTAGTATTATATGTCATAAGTATAGCTTGATTTGTTGTTTTATAAAAAATAAAATTGTGGTGAAAAACTTTTTGGGAAATATTTTCAAATAAAAATTAGAAGTCAAGCCACCTAACTATTTAATATCTATAAGGAATTTTTCATCTGAATTTCGAACCTCCGATCTCTCATAGAAGGGCATTACCTTTGCCACTAGATCGGACTAAAGGTTGGTTCTCACTTTTTGAGAAATTTGAATGTCAAGGTTTTGTACGTACATGCACCTACTAATTGTCTTAGATTTTTTTTGACAAAAGTGGGATCTATATGACTATATCCCATTATCCCACCGATTTCATATAACGAAATCAGAATTGTATTGTCTAAATAATTATAAAAAATCATTTTTTCGTTTAAAAATATTATAGGAGTTAATTGATTCCATTCTGTCCACTTTTGTCAGTTTCAGGCAAGAAGAGGTTATGTTTTTTATCCAACATTCCGACTGATATAGAACCTACAAATTTGTTTGTTTCTTATTTTGTTTTTGTTTAAGCCCGTGATCTCCTCAACCAGCCTCCTAACATGAAATATCATGTTGCACAAGGAGCCATCTTGCATAAAATTCAAAACTATTCACTATTCATGGAAATAAACAAATAAAAAAAAACAGTCAAGCCAAGTTCTAATTTGATTTTACTGACACTGGTAAAGTGATACACGGTTTTCCTTTACTGGTATTACTCTGGTACGGGTAAACTCAAAACTGGATCAGTTACTGGTAAACAGTTTTTCTTTTCCTGTTTGTACTTTCTTTCTATTTTTCTTCATTTTGCAAGCTCAAATTTATTGAGCTACTTGTATCTTTATTTAAAAAACTGGGATATACATCTCATGTAACCCTGTTCGTTTAATCAAATGAGGGCACGACCCTTATTTTTCCTCAAAAAAAAGTTCTAATTTGATTTATATCTGTAGAATCTTTCTTTGATCTTGTCCCTCCGCATCAGCATGTCATGTTAAAGGTATTCAGAATAACACCAATCAAATTATGGGGATGTTCATGTGCTATTTGTATACGTGTTATATATAATTATTGTTATTATCAAATCAAATTGGTCCATAATAAATTCAAATAAATTTATAAACTGCATGCATAATAACATCATTAAATTAACTGAATAGTAGAAACTCGCATGTTTTTATTTGATTCTGTCAAAACCGAATTAAGGCCCCTTAATTAGTTGTTACATTTTTTTGTTATTATTTGATTCTAGTTCCAGGTGAAATTTTCGTTCAGTGCGAGATTTGTCAGCATATCGTTTCATGCGTTCTTGTGCTTTAATGAGGTTATCTCTTAGCTCCAGCATAGTTAGATGTCTTTCTTGTAGAACTGCGTCAACTGCAGTTACTCTACTGCTTGGAATTGAGCCCAAAGGAAGTTGAGGAGGTGGATACCCGAAAAGGGCCCTTCAAAAGAGGTAACCTTGATAGCAGTGTGGAAGTTGCTATTGTACCACTGCTGTGGTACCACTGCCTGGGTTTGCTAAAAGTCATGCACCTGAGGTAGTTTTCGACACATTGATTCACTCTTTCACATTGGAATGATAAGAAAATGTGAGGTTTAAGTTGACTCCTAACCTTTCCAAACAGATCAGAATTTGCTGGTCAAAAGAGGATCTCTATCTTAAATTATCACAGAAGCAAGTCCTACTTGATACTGGTATCTCCCATAGTTTTTTTAGTCCCAAGCCCTCTCTTGGGACATTTCCCTTTATCTTTCAAACTTGAGGTTTTACTATTTAGCTCCTGTTCTGCCATTCTCTTACCCTTAAAACAGGTTGCACAGGGCTTAATTTAGTCACATTATACTTAAATGAAGATTACAAACTGAATACTAATTAAATATGGTAGCGATGTTTATAGCAATCAACTCCCTTAAATTTTAGCTACTAATTTGCTAGTCATTAGTAGAATGGTCATGTGTATTTAAAGAGAAGAGATAGGTTGACGGAGGGGCGGAGCCTCAGAAACAGGCTATGTGGATCAAGTACATAGTCAGCCAGGTCAGTCATATAAAATTTTCATGTAAAATTCTAAAGTTAAATTTACTGCATTCATAGCATTTTACTCTGAATTATATAAAAAATCATGTATAAACACATAATTTTTTAAAATAAATGTATCTGCTCTGTTGACGGTCAACCTTAATTAATAATTATGACAAATAATAAAAAAAGTTATGAAAAAAATAATTAATATATTTTGTATAATTCAAATATAGTGTGCATTAAATTTGATGCATTTGCTCATAAACATAATTTTTCCCGAAATTTTTATTAATAGGAAAAAAAAAATATATCAACATGAAGAAAGCATTTGACGAAAATTCGAGATATAGCTAAAACGTGATAGTCCATAACGTCCAAGAGATTATAGCTGGACGTTATAAATCATAACGTCCAGTTAATCTGATCACTAATATCTCTAATTAACAAAAAACACTGTAGCTGGACGTTATAGTCTATAACGTTTTAGCTATATCTCGAATTTTCTCTAAATGCTTCTTCAATGTCGATATTTTTTTATTTATTTTTTATTAATAAAAATTTTGGTAATTTTTTCAGGTGAAATTCCCAAAGACAAGAAAAACTTTTAAACTGCTCTGCAAAATTACTTGACTTTTTTGAGTCATCGAAAGCTAGATTCGTGCTTCCCTAACTGGGCCTCCTTTGAGAGATTTTTGGGCTTTCTGTGGTTTTGGGCCCAAAGTTGATCTAACAGGGAAAGACTTTTTTTTTAGAGAGAGAAAGGTCAGGTCAAGTCCTCAAATTTGTGTCGATTTTACATGGAGTGGTGAGTTTATTGAGTAATGGAAATGAAAAGAAAATGAAAACAAGGAAAAAGGGAAAAAAGAAAACAAAGAAAGAAACAGCTTAAGCTAAAAAAAAGAACCAAAGAAAATTGTAAACTGAAGCAGCAGTTTGTGACCGATTGTACTGTTCTTTACCAGTAAAGAGCTGTAAGTACCTGACATAAATTATTCAGCTGAACCAGTTATCACATTTGTGCTTCCTTAATTGGGCCTCATTTGAGATATCTTTGGGCTTCTTATGGTTATTGGGCCCAATGTTGCGCAGATAGGGACTTCAAAATAAACAAAGGGTCCATTCGGCAACACATGGAATAGTGAAAGAATAGAGGAAAAGTGAAATTTGAAATAGACTTCTATTTTAGTACTATTCCGATTTGGCCTGTTCGGCAGGGTTGGAATAGGGGTATTGAATTGTTCGTGCTTAAGCATAACCTGGTCTTGTACGGTATTTGTTATTTGTTTGCTTCCTCTTACCTATTAGCTAGTGCTTTGAAATTTGTACAATACTCTTTCGCCATTGACAGCATAACCTAGAACTCTTTCACTCAAATTGCTTTTAGAAGGTGACTTTGTTTAGAAATTAGAATTTAGGAGCATAAATCAGGATAAAAAAATGGATTACAAAAATCTATGAATTGCTTTTTTTTTTGGGGGGTGCATGATACAGTGAAGTGTCCTCTTGTTATGTTAGAACAGTTACAAAATTGCAACACTTATTTTCTCAATATTTTTGTTGAATATGCTTATGTGCATGGAGGGCATTTTAATTATGAAAAATATAAGAAAATTGAACACAACATGACAACAAGAGACTTGTAATTCACTTTAACAAAATGTAGATTTTTTTTTATAATAGCTATGCTACAATTAAATAGTCTAATAATCACTTTAGCAAAATGTACCAGTTACATAATTACTATTCTACCATTAAATCTATGACATCCTCTTATACTAAAAAATGTACATAAGGCCTCAGCCCAAATCATCCTTGAACTAGTACCTGGTACCAGATCAGTACCAGTACCAACCTTGACAGGATGGCTGACAATTTGCAGAAAAATCCTAAGTATGGAGATGTTCAAAAAGAGGTAATTGATAGATTGAAGACTGTATTAGATTCCACATTACCTACATTTCATAGTGACTATTATGATATGCTAGCTGTTCTGTGAAATGATTTGGTGAGAGGGTGCTTCATGAATGAAGCAGATGACATGTTAAGGGGCTATGTAGACCATATTTTGCATCGTTACCGTAGAGGCTTACCACTTATTCCAAACCATGGTGGGTCTGTTTTGCACTACCCTTCACCTTATCCTCCTTTTATGCCAAACCCATATAGTATGGATAATGCTCCATCTCACATCTTGCATCACGTAGCCTCTCAAACTCCACCTCCTATGAATGCTTCATCCGTTGCCTATCCAAGAAACATGAATAATCCTCCCCATACCAATGTGAGCGGTGCTGATCATACTACCCCTTTCATTCCAAGCTCTAATCTGCATCCACCTTCTTCTGACTTCTACCACCCATGGACATGAAAAATTGTAATTGTAGGTTTATTTTGTAATGAAGTTAGTTTATCTAGGTGTCGAACTAGATTTTTGTTGACTAACAAGCAATAGAAAGTATTTTGTTGCTATGTAAGGGTTTTTAGATGACAAAGTGATATGGAACTACTACTTGGTTTAAATCAGTTTTTGTTCTTGTTTTTTTATTTTTCAATTCATTATTTTTTATGCTAGTTGTGAAATTGCATTACGTTCTTCTTGGTGGTTGCTTATTTTTAGATGACAAGGTGATATGGAACATACAATGCCACTTAAGTTTGATGTTTAGAAGGGCCTTGTAAATTATTCCTTCCAAAGGGCTTCTATGTAACTTGTAAGTTTGGGGAATTTGGGGGTTTAAAAGGGGTCCAGATCCCCTAAAGTAACCCAATCTTTGGGTTTTGGATTGAGACCGTCCGATTCGAATTCGTCGCTCGAGATTGTCTCGGGATTCAAATTCATCGTCAGGATGTGTGCGCTCACTTTGGGGATGAATTTTCGAGGATTCGAATCGGACGGTCCTGATCTAAAACCCAAAAGTTGGGTTACTTCACTGGATCTTTATTCGTTTAAAAGGGCCTTGTAAATTTTTCTGGTACAGAGGGTACAATGGAGGTGGGTGTATCAGTTTTTCTGGTACACATGGTCTTAAATGGGTACAAAATAGTTTTTTTTTTTTCCTTAAATGCGTACAATAATTATAATCATGACAATGATACTATTAATTAGTGGGCGGTGTTGGTGGTATTGGTCTCTTTTTTTCTGACTCAAAAACAAGCTTAGTCTTGCTTTGAGGATGATAATATGATGCTGTGTTCAATTTTTGATGTACCATTATCTTTGCTGTGTTCAATTTATTCAACTTGGAAACAAATTAAGTTAGAATGATTGAATGGGCGATTGGCATGTCAGAGAACATGTTCAATTTAATGCTTATTATGGATTATTTTTTTTACTGTTGTTTGTTAATACTAATTCAACATTTGATTAGAATATTTTAACTATATTATTAACTTTTATTTCATAATTTTATCTATTGAATTTACATTCACCATTTTATTGAATATGCATTTTAATCATGTACTACACATGACGTTGGTGCACTAACCAAACTTAATTAAGGATATAAGAGTCATTTCCAACTATTATTGTATTTTAATGAGTGTTCACTTTTACTATTCCAATGGTTGAGTTTACCGAACACGATTGGAATAGAAAAGAAGAGTGATCAATTCTCAATTCCACAATTCCTCTATTCCTTCACTATTCTACCCTTTGCCGAACAGGTCCATTGTGTTCGGTTGATGGTAGAAAAGTGAAATAGTAGAAGAGTATTGGAAAATAAGTTAATTTCATCTCTTGAAAAAAGTCAATTCCTCTATTTTACCTTTCCTGTGAAATAGAAAATTGGCTTTTAGAGGAACGTACGAGGGACCAAAGTGTAAAAAGCAATGATTTGACTGCTAAAGTTCAAATTCAATTCTACTTTTCTCAATTCCACTATTTCACTCAATTCTTTTTGGATATGTTTGGTTGGATTAAGAATAGGCTATTTTTGAGATTACGCTATTCGGAATAGCCTATTCGGTTTTTGGTTGGATTAGAATAGCTAGAATATTGAATTCAAACTTTTTGTCTTATTAGAATAGACTATTCTAATAAGACAAACAATAACTATTCTTGATTTAGCTATTATGGTTATTCTTATTTTACAACCAAACATACTCTTCTTGTTCAGCAGGAATATAACATATTTTTTCCACTCTATTCTTTTATTCCATTCTTGTTGAACAAGCTCAGAGAAAGATCCCACTTTAAACCAAAGAAAATATTTCTGTAGTATTTTCACGGTAAAATATTTCTATTCAGAATAAAACTCAGAAAGTTAAACCTTTTCTCAGAATTTCAATTAATTGGTCAAATTTTATTAGACGTTTATATGAAACCTTTTGTTTCTTCTGTGGTCATCATCCAATAATAACTCCCTACCTATTTTAGTATTTTTTTTTCGGAAAAAAATTCAAAAAAAAAATCTAATGGGAATTAATTAAGGCATTTCTAGCGTTAAAAAAAATATTGAATTGGATTTAAAGTTTTAAACCCATTAATTAATTAAATACTTGATAAAAAATAATGTTTTAACTTGTACTTTAATGCTTTGACTTGTAATTTCTGATGTTCTAACTTATAATTATAATTACCAATCGTAATTCGAAAAAATTATTTTAATTTTAACATTAAATTTAACCCAAATTACAAATCAAACATTCAAATGGGGGCAAAAAAATTTTCAGAAAGGGGACAAAGTCGATCGAAACGTCCCGATTTCTACTAAATTTTCAAAATCTATGAAGGGCAGCTGCCCACCCACAAGTTTGGAAGAGTTTGGGAGTGATAATTAGAGCAATCAAATTCAAAAGCATTTAAACATACTATTATCTACAATTATTAACAATAAATGTTGTATGGATACGAATACATATATTGTATCGGATATGACACGGCAATTTCAACATGATACGGGTATTGGACGATACGGGTATTGATACAGTAATACGATATGGGTATCGATACAGTAATACGATACGTATCGAATATGGATACGGAATCATATATGAAGTATCGGAGTAAGATAACTAATATTACTACCACTCGCAAGACTCCGTATCTTAGTACATTCCACCTCTTCATTAGCATCTACTTAAATTTCTTGCGCTCTTAAAAAAACTGTGATAAGCTAGCAGCGTTTTCTATTTGTTTGATGAGAAGGGTTCAAATGCCTTCATTTTTTATGTCTTCATAATGCCTTTATTTTTAAAAACGTTAATAAATCAAAATTTAAAAGTTAAACGTCAAAATAAAATCGTTAGATGTGATCTATGTTATTTTCTTTATGTGCTCATACAAAAAAATATCACATTTCGATTTTGTTTTTATGTGAATCAATCATTTAAAAAATCAACGTCTAGAAATTATCCACATTAATATGTTTTTACAAGCTCTTGATGACAATCAAAACAAAGTTGAAATGTCACAATTTTTTACACGTGCATAGATAAAATGATGTAGATCATATCCAACAGTTTTATTTTGACTATTAAGTTTTAAATTTTAAATTACTGAAGTTCTTAAAAATTGAGGCATAATAGAGAGCACGAAAAATGAAGGCATTTGAACCCTCCTCTTGTTTGATATATATTGTTCACAAACACTAAGGCTGTGCTCCAGAACTCACCGTGTAGAGGAAGGGGAAGGGACGGGGAGGAAGGTGACAGAGACGGAGCTCACCCAAACAGTAATTTGTACACCCCGAATCGGGGGTGAACAACTTCGCCAAAATTGAATACGGAACTCACCCCGAACAGTGTTTTCTCCCCTCCGCTCTCTCTCTGATTCTCTTCTTCTGGAGCAAGAAAACTCGCCTGGTCAGATCCGGTCTGCCAAGCTCTCACCTCCGCACAGTACTTTCGCCCTTCCCTTCTCTCCGCATACTCCTGTCTGAAGCACACACTAAGTTACTCTGGGAGTAATTTGGAGGTTTTAAACTTTATCTCATACTATTAAAAAAATTGCTATGGCCTACTATTTGAATTATAATAAAATAACAGTAGAGAAAGGCCAACTTTTTTATGAGATAATTTTATTATCTTGTAACTAAAAGCTAAATTTGTGGGGTTTGTAATAAAGTATTATTTTCTCATGGCAACTAAAGAGTAAAAGCGATAACATGCAACATGCCATCACAACTTTCTTTCGGTTCATTTATAGCTTTTAGCTTTCTTTACGCAGGTCTCGTTAATTATTTGTTCTTGCATTTTGCTTCTGTTGTACTCGTCTGTAAAGTCTCTTTTATTTTATTTTTCAATAAAATCTCTAGTAGGCCTTTCGTTCAGAAAATAAAAATAATTTTCAATTCAAATTGTATTGTTAGTAGAGCTGCTATTGAGCTGAGTTATGAGCGAGCTGCATGCAACTCGGATCCAACTCGTGAGTCAACTCGGGTTAGTTTTAATTTGAGTTGTTGGTGAGTTTAGCCCGAATTGATTCCCAAGAGTCCAAATCTGTTGCAATTCCAGCTCTGATTTCAGGTTTCTGAAATCCCTCCTCTCCCTATCTCTCTCCTCTTTCTCTCTCCTCAAAATCTTTGAGGAGAGAGAAAGAGGAGAGAGATAGGGAGAGGAGGGATTTCAGGAATCTGAAATTGGAGCTCGAGATTTCAGCTGATTCCAATTCGATTCCGAATGAGTATGAGCCATGAAGCATTTTATGTAGTCTTGACACATTTCATAATAAATAAACATTGAAATTTTTATTAATAACATTAAAATAAATTAAATTAAAGAAAATGACACTAGTTTCTGAAAAATTCTAAATATAATATTTCTGTTGAATAACCTAGCGAAATGTATGACCAATTCCATTGAATTATTTAGCAAAATTGTATGAGCCAATTCTACTGGATAATTCAACGAAATAGCCAATTTCACTTAATTATCCAGCAGAACAAGCAAATTTCAAACCATAAAGTTTGACTTTTTGGATTTTAATATCAAAATATTATCAAAGTTTACGTTGAATTCAATATTTTATTATAGAAGTATTAGAAATGTTCAATATTTTAATATTCTAACAGAATCAAAACTTCAAACCGTAAACCGTAACTTTTATTTTTTATATATTAAGAAATTATCAAAGTTTACATTGAATCTAATATTTTAATATAAAAGTAATTATTACTTTTGTTTTTTCTTCATTATAATATTAGAAATGTCACGGTTGAATTGTATAATTGTATATCTTAATATTGAATTAAAATTTCACTGTATTATTCAACTAAATATGTAATTCTGTTCGATAATTTAGCGAAATTAACTCTCACTGAATTATTCAGCAAAAATATTATTTAAAAAATTTCAGAAACTAATGTCATTTTCTTTAATTAGATTTATTTTAAATTTTTAATGTTATTAATAAAAATTTCGGAAATAAACGCCTTACAAGGCCGATATTTAGGGGTGCAAACGGGTCAGATATTACCCGTCCGAATCCGGATCCGTATCTGAATTTTTACGGATTCGGATACTGATACGGATATTTTTATACGAATTCAGATACGGATACGGATAATTATCCGAATCCGCATGTTTTAGTTTTTCGGATATCCGATAAGAATCTCATCTCTCTATCCGACATTTTTCTTTCTCTCCCAATTTCTCCGGTGGCAAAATGAAGAGAACATTGATCCACTGTGAAGACCACCTACTGTTTAACCTCTCACACTTTCCTTCCAGATTTGTTGTTGCCATCCCTGTATGGCCATTAAGCATCTCTCCATTTGCTCCCACCACGTGTGCATATGTGTTCAGCTTAACTCCTACCCGGAGGCCACCTGTGCACCGTACCTTTTGTTATAAACTAATACAGTTATATTAAGATTTAAGAGAATATCTTTTGTGTTCATTTATTTTTTGCGTTACAATTATATAAATTTAGAGAAAATATATTTTGTGTTAGTACATTTTATTTAAAGTTATAGTTATGTTGGTGAATTTTTATTAATTAGATATATATTTTGTAATGACGTAACAAGTTAATTAGATATATATTTTGAATTAGAAATTCAAATTATATCCGTATCCGTATTCGAAAATATCCGATTCGTATCCGTATCCGTATCCGTTTAATATCCGATCTATATTCATATCCGATCCATATCCATACCCGAAAAAAAATACGGATACAAATATGGGTTAAGCCCTATCTGATCTGTATCCGATCTGTTTGCACCAGTGTTCTAAATAGCGCGCTATAGCGGCGCTATAGCGTTTTTGGACCCCAAACGCTACGCTACGACATCAAAATGCGCTATTTGCGCTATACAATATGGGTTTTTTTTATTTTTTATTTTTAAGCAATTTATATGGGTTTTAAATAAAGATAAAAAAAATCTCAAACCGAAATTGAATTTGTTGCTACTTGCTACAAATAAATCAATTTGAAATTGGGAATAGAAATAGAAATTTGAATAGAAAAAAAGTCCAAACCGGAATTAAAATTTGAATAGAAAAAATAAATAAATTATGTCATGAATCATGATACTTAAGATATTTTTAATAGGAAAAATCGATAGTTTATGATATTACTATGGATATTTTGAACCGCAATTTGGACTTTGTACGGGTTCAATATGAATATTATAATTTCTTAATTACTTTGGTGTTATTTATTGTTCTATGAGACCTTAGATAATGTTGATATTTAGTACAAATATTGAATATACGAAATGTAAAAAAAAAAACGCTATTTGGAATAGCTTCCGCTATAGCGACGCTATTCGCTATAGCTTTTTTTTTAGCCTTCCCGCTACGACGCTATAAACGCTATTTAGAACCTTGGTTTGCACCCCTACCAATATTACTATTCGTTGCAATTAAAATATAATAAAATTAAATTGATATCATCTGCTTTTTTCTTTTTCTTTTTCAAAAATAGTAGAACTGTAATAAATCATTGCGGTTTCAGATTTGCTTTTTAATTTATTAGTTTCTCTCCAACTGTTAGCGTTGTTGAAAACAACAAATAAACAAACTTGAGCTGCAATGATCCGTTTTTTTTAGTTACCACAGAAAAAAAACTAAATTATTTGATTACTACTCAATATGGATTATTTTGAAACATACCACCCACGCATACTGGGTCCGCGCACCAAATTGGACGGCGCGTGAACCATAGTAACAAATGAATAATTCGGGTTTGGTTTGGCAGGGTCAAAAATTCGTGATTCGGAAATAATTCGGATATAATTCGGAATTACAATACGAGACCTCAGTGCATATTTAATTCATCACTGATGATTTACTATACGAGATACTGCTTGTATTTGCCACAGAAGATCAATACAGTAAAAAGTTGAGTAAAATGAAAAAATGTGCCTTTTCACGTGGGTGGCTGGGAGCCTGGGAGCACATGGCTGGAGCACGTCACGTGGGTGGAGCAAATGTGCCTTTTCCAAATAAAACGTGATAAAAACGCATATTATTCGTTTTATTCAGTCAAAGGTTCGGTCAACGATTTATACGCTATTCGGTTCGGAAACACTCCAAAAACATTTTATTCGCGAATTAAACGCGAATAAAACACGAGTATTGTCACTATGGCGTGGACTGGGCAGGCGCACCACGTTGGTGCGCGGACTGAGCGGGCACACCAAATTTTTTTTAGTTATGTTCTGAATTGTTTGAAATTTTTTTCTGGTCTATTATATTTTGTTCTGTGGTATTGTAATTATATGTACACATAACATTTGACGGTGAAATTGTAGAAAATAAATCGCACTTGTTTAACAAATAAAATTTTGGACTAAATTTGAACTAAAAATTACTACAACAAATTATACGTACAATATGAGCCGACATTTTTATTAATGAAATACGCTAATTATAATGAAATACGCTAAATTATTCTAATTATAATGAAACACGCTAAACTATGCAAAATTACGTAAAATTACGCTGATTTTGTGCCATCTTTCATAAATCATAAAAAATAGTAAAAAAATTCCAAAAATAATAAAAATTGGTATTCTACAAGTTCATTACATAACTAATTTACTAAGCTACGTAGATTGAACAATAGAAATGAAAATCTTAATCGGAAACTTGAACTGAAGTTTTGATGCTTTTCTCTTTGTTTTTTGGCGATTCTGAATTTCAAAATTTGGCATTGCAAGCACTGACGCATGCGTATTTTCGCAAGCTTTCCGAAAAGTGGTCATTTGCTGAAATCAGACACTCGAGCGCCATTTTATGTCCATTTGAAGTTTCGTTATCATTTTTAGCTATTTGTCTCTAAAAAAATAAAAATAAAAATAATTGGTGCGCCTCCCCAGTCCGCGCACGGGTTAAATGGGTCGGGGCGCCTGCCCAGTACACGAACCAAGCGGTGCGCCTGTCCAGTACGCGCACCGTCAAATTTGGTGCACGGACTGGGTACACGTGGATGGTATGTTTTGAAATAACCCACTGGGTGGTAATCATTTAATTTGTATTTTTTTTGTGGTAACTAAAAAAAACTGTGCAATGATTCATCATGGCCCTATTATTTTTAAAAAATTGAAATATAATATTACCGATATCATTTATTTTCCTGTGAAAATTATTTTACAATAACTAAAAAGTCAACCATCCTTTTTCAAGATCTTTTTGTTACCAGAGGTGTATGGAAATTCAAGAAATGAAAGTCAACTGATCTCTATTTATTTTCAAAAAAATTATACTTATACACGAGATTATATATAATTTAGAATAAAATACTATAGATATGATAAAATTAACCTATAGATATGATAAAATTAACCTGTATCTGTAGAATGAAAATTTTATAATTAATTTCATTAATGTTTTATCCCTACAGGTTATCATCGGTAAATTTGTGAATTCACATCCTCTCTCCAGTACCGTATAAGGAAATCTTTTAGAATTAGTGGATCCGAACTGTTCATTTAACTTTGCATGAATCTCAAATCTCAAATAATATTGCACCATGCGCTAGTCCGAATCTCAAAGCGGATGAGAATAAATCTCAAACATTCTCCTAAATTTGTGTTGCAAATTTATTGGAATTCGTATCCTCTGCATTAACTCAACTTTTGAGTTAATTCAGAATGAATCAGGATCGTCCGATCCGTGTTGACACAAATATTAAAGAT
This sequence comes from Carex kokanica, assembly GCA_025461125.1. Classification (NCBI taxonomy): domain Eukaryota; kingdom Viridiplantae; phylum Streptophyta; class Magnoliopsida; order Poales; family Cyperaceae; genus Carex; species Carex kokanica. Next base: position 1,321,878 of record JAJGRX010001067.1, on the reverse strand, counting down.
TTCCGTGAGTTTCACCTCAGATCGAATTGGCTCGGATCCTGATCAGACAGCCGAGATGCATTAACTCAAAAGTTGAGCTAATGCAGAAGATGCGGACTCAATTTATTGGCGGAGACAATCTTCCGAAATTTTATTAATAGAAAAATTAATAAAAAAATATCGATAATGATGAAACATTTTGTGAAAATATCGGATTGACTTCAAACGACATTTTCAAACTATTAGATGTTCAATCTATATTAAAATGTGCTTGGAGACCAAATTTTACATTTTTTGGAATTTTTTTACTATTTATTAAGATGGTTTGAAAACCGCTGTTTTTATTAAAATTCTCCACCATTAGAAAACAACGATTCGGTTCTCCAATTTTCAAAGTTCAAACAATAAATTCAAACCGTTAGATGTTCAATCTATATTAAAATGTGCTTGGAGACCAAATTTTACATTTTTTGGAATTTTTTTACTATTTATTAAGATGGTTTGAAAATCACTGTTTTCCAAATGGTGCATAATTTTAATAAAAACAGCAGTTTTTAAATCAGCTTAATAAATAGTAAAAAAATTCCAAAAAATGTAAAATTTGGTCTCCAAGCACATTTTAATATAGATTGAACATCTAACGGTTTGGAAATGTCGTTTGAAGTCAATCCGATAGGTTTTTGAGTTAAGCTCACAAAGGGCTTGGTGAGCTTAAGAGCACCTTAGTTCTACTCTTGAATCTAATATTTTAATATAAAAGTAATTATTACTTTTTTTTTTGTTCATTATAATATTAGAAATGTCACGGTTGAATTGTTTAATTGTATTTATAATATTGAATTAAAATTTCACTGTATTATTCAGCAAAATATGTAATTCTGCTTGATAATCCAACGAAATTAACTTTTCAATTTTATTGAATTATTTAGCAAAAATATTATATTTAAAATTTTTCAGAAACTAATGTCATTTTCTTTAATTCAATTTATTTTAATGTTATTAATAAAAATTTCGGAAATAAACACCTTACAAGGTCAATATTACTATTCGTTGCAATTAAAATATAATAAAATTAAATTAATATCCTCTTTTTTTTCTTTTTTTTTCAAAAATAGCAGAATTGTAATAAATCATTGCGGTTTCAGATTTGCTTTTTAATTTATTAGTTTCTCTCCAACTGTTAGCGTTGTTGAACAAACAAATGGTGGCCCTATTATTTTTTAAAATTTGAAATATAATGTTACCGATTTCATTTATTTTCCTGGGAAAATTATTTTACAATAACTAAAAACTCAACCCATCCTTTTTCAAGATTTTTTTGTTATCAGAGCTGTATGGAAATTCAAAAAAAATGAGAGTCAACTGATCTCTATTTATTTTCAAAAATTATACTTATATATGAGATTATATATAGTTTAGAATAAAATACTATGGATATGATAAAATTAACTTGTGTATGTAGAATGAAAATTTTATAATTAATTTCGTTCACGTTATAACCCTACAGGTTATCATCGGTAAATTTGTGAATTCACATTCTCTCTCCAGTACCGTAAAAGAAAATCTTTTAGAATTAACGGATCCAAACTGTTCATTTAACTTTGCACGAATCTCAAAGCCCAAATAATATTGTCTCATGCGCTAGTCCGAATCTCAAAGTGGACGAGAGTAAATCTCAAACCTTCTCCTAAATTTGTGTTGCAAATTTATTGGAATTCGTATCCTATGCATTAACTCAACTTTTGAGTTAATTCGGAATGAATCAGGATCGTCCGATCCGTGTTGGCACAAATACTAAAGATTTCTGTGAGTTTCACCTCAGATCGATTGGCTCGGATCCTGATCAGACGGCCGAGATGCATTAACTCAAAAGTTGAGCTAATGGAGAAGATGCGGACTCAATTTATTGGCGGAGACAATCTTCATATGGATCCAAATCTACTGAAATCTGAGATCATCAACAGTAACTCTGAAATCTTTAAAATTTCGAATCCAGCCATTGAATTGTTTCGAGATGCGTACACAGAAAAACCAACTGTTTCGAGATATGTGCACAAAAAAAATTAAACGACTGAATCTCAAATTTCAGAAATTTCAAAGTTACTATTTATGAATCTCGAATTTCAGCTATCCTGAATTCTCTTCGTATGATCTGAACAAAAAGAGAATAGAACATGAATAAGCAATTTTGAAAGTGTGGCAGGAGCTGCTGGCCCCTACCACGCCACCATTAAAAACTAGGAGAGATGATGGCTTTAATCATATCACACAAAAGAACAAACATGCCTTGCCTACTCAAAAAGGAGCGCTGGTAAGGTAAGGGGACACCAAGTGACCCAAAGCGTGAAAGCGTGAAAGGAGGCAAAGCCTATCAACTTTTCCGGCCTCGGCGTAAAGACCCTTTCCTTTCACCACTTACATCTCATCTCTCTCTCTCTCCATTTTATAGCTTCACACATGACTCATCATGCTGTAATAAAATTAAAATATGTGTACCCTTTTTATTAATGCCCTTGCAAATTGCAATAATATATTTTTCCCTTTCTTCTAAAAACTGATTCCTCAAAATGACAAAATGTCATGAAGAAAAAACAAAAATTTGACTCCCCACTTCTCAAACATATTTTTCAAATATTCCGGTCAATAAATGATTTGAATTGAAAGGTCATGGGTTCGTAACTCACAAAGTGGAGAAATTCTCTGTAATATAAATAGAAATTTGAAGGAAGTTAGTAGGCTAGATCTCCACCTTTCATTTTAAAAAAATGATTTGAATTGTGTTGGCCCAAATTAATTATGGTTTGGTGGATAAAATTCATGACCACTTAAAGAAGCAAGTATTGTTTTGCAACCCTAAATCTAATTAATTAAGCCTTCCATATTTCTAAGAAAAGCATTATTTGCGTCAATAAGTGACAATCCTTATCTTGATTCTAAAGAAAATTGATCCTTTATTTTTATGTAGAAAATCATACTACAAAATATTCTAAAGATATGAAACACAATATTTTTATTATTTTTATTGCAAATAAACTAATACTATAAAAAATATATTGTGACTGTTTTTTTTTTCACTTTTCGAAAGTTGAATATATATATATATAGAGAGAGAGAGAGAGAGATAGTGGCTAATATCAAAACGTTTGTTCCTAAGCCCTCGTGCAACTGAATGGTTTTTGGATTTTCAAAGTCCAAACGGTCGATCTAAACCGTTAGATGTGATCTCTATATTAAAATCCGCTTGGAAACCAAATTTTACATTTTTTGAAATTTATTTACTATTTATTAAGGCACTTTCAAAATAGCTGATCACATGGTCCAGAATTCGGTTACACTATTTTTACTATTCACCCGGTATGTTTTAATGTTTCATAAATACTTGGAACTTGAGGGTATGTTTTAATGAAATATGTGTATTTTTTTTAAGTAAAGGTTAGAGGTCAAGTTACTCAATTATTAATAATTCAGAAGAAAATTTTTCATCTGAGTTTCAAACATGCGACTTCTCATACGGAGAGTGTTATCTTAGCCACTAAACTAAAAGCTGGTTCTCAAATATGTGTGTTTTTAACCCCTGTTTTTGAAAAAAAAAATAATATATACTTGAGAGTAATAATAAGCTTTTATGCTAATTCATTTAAATTGTCAAACTTATGAAAATAATGCAATCGTAGCTCAATGCAATAACCAATATTTTAGATGAGTTTTTATGCCAAGTGATCTTTACAACAATATTTGTTGAAATACTAATTTAAATTTCAACAATTTTTTTGTTAGGTCACGAGTAATGCATACATGTCAAAATTATAGAATTAGTTAAAATGAAAAAGTAAGTCTAACATATTAAAACTGATATCTAAAATTCAAAATTTAAAATGTTCTTTTATGTAATAAAAAAAAATTAATGAAGAAGTTTTGTATGTATTTCCAAATATGAAACTTAAAAGGGTAGGAGTGTAAAAGAAATTGAGTGTCATGATTTCCGCATATGCATCATAATGACAGACCAAGTGATGCATTGATAGAATTTAACCATTCCCTAGTGCCCCCATCTTCTTCTCTATCTTCCTCTACATAGGTTACTAAGGTTAGAAAAATATACAAATTGTATAGTACAAGTGTACAAGTGCAAGAGTTGAAGCCAATGGAGGTAGAGTACCAATTTGAAATTTGATTAATTTTTCTCTTGTATCATGAAATGCAATACAATAACATCACTTGCTCTATGGGTAATTATTAATACCAGTAAGAATTGACATCCAGTCATTATGTGAATTTAATGGAATCATCCTGTTCTGTTACAAATTTGATTTTTCATATATATCCTAGGCAGCAAAGAGATGTAGAATTCCAGCATTTGGGAATTGGGACTACTTTGATGGCATACCCATAAGCAAGTGCTTCGACTCGACAGTACATGCTGGTCTGATCCATGGGCAGTACTTCAGAGAATATGCCAGTGGCGATCTTTTACTGGTACCAGCACCGACACCAGTAAAGCCAGGTCGTCGAATTAAGGTGTGCATTAATTACTCTTGTTGCTAGGAGTACAATTTTTTGTGGCTCTAATGTGAGTTTCATTTCATGCAAAATTCTCCATAGTTAAGTTATAACAACACAGGCTTTTCCAACCATAACTGTGCATATATATATCATATAATTATATTCTTTTTTTTTCTTGCTTTGGATTTTGTAGCAAAGAGAAAGAAGAGGTTTTAATGAGAAAAAAAAGCAAAGGAAGGTGTATGATGCTAAGGAAGAAAGGCAATTTAGCCCCAAAAATATAGTGATCAGGAGCTCAAAAGCTGTGGATGAAGACCTTTACAAGATCCCTCCTGAGTTTCTATCTCAGAAACCCAAATTGGTACCTCTTTTCCCTAATTACAAGAAAAACCAAATAAAAGCAAAAGAGAGAACCTCATAAAAGAGTACTGGTAATTTTTAATGATCACCCAGATTCAACAAGTTAGTCCTACCTATACCAACCTTTAGATATGCATCAAGATTCGTGCACGTTATCTGTGATATATTTTACAATCTTAAACCTTTAGATGTGCATCAAGATTCGTGTTTTGGTACAAAAAAATGATATTGGGTTTTATGCAGAAGAGTCTGATTGGGAGCATGTGGACCTGGTGCATGTGCATTAATTGCATTATGTAAAAGCCTTCACCTTCACCTTCACGGCTTCACCAGAGAAGAATAACAATCAGTTTCCAAGTTTCCATGCCTGTTGCAGTTTCAAAGAAATGTATTTCTAATTTAATGCTTCATGGCAGCGATGCATGCATCAACTATGTATTTCTAATTTAATGTGCTTTGGATTGATGTACCTTCCTCATTCCAATATATTACAAAATGTAATCAAGTTATATCATATTGTCTTCTTCTTTGTTCATTCCTATTTTTTTTCACTTAGAAATTTATAACTAACATGATGTAATAATCATGTTCTCGCTTCAAATAATGTTTTCTTATTAAATTTTTTAAAATTTTACATGGGACGGGTCTTAAATTTTTTTGAACAAAAGAATTGGATAATAGATCTCAATTTCAAAATTGAAACGAGCTTTCTGTTGGTCTTTGCTTGCTTTTTTAATTTTCCGGATACGGATACGGATCGGATATTAGCCGGATATAGATACGGATACGGATCGGATCGGATATTTATTAAAATAATATTAAAAATACCAAAGTTCATAATATTTATCTAATTTTAATTTTTAATGGTGAATAACAATATTTTTTCATAATATATATTAAAATATATGATATATATCTATCTACTATTCGGATCCGGATAATTGAAACATAAAACCATATCAGTATCCATATCTATACGGATATTCAGAATCAGATATTCACATCTAATTTTTCGAATACATATTGAATACGGATCGAATATTATCCATACTGTTTTCACCCCTACACAGAGGTCTTTGAAATTCATGCATGATAAAATGGACGACGCAGATTCTTCTTGAAATCATTTTGCAACTGTGCCAGACCGTACAATTTAATCAAACGGTCTGATTCCATTTTTAAATATAATAATGTTCTGAATTTTTTGAAATCCACCTTATCTGTTTTTGATTAGACAGCTCCGAGTTGGATTTTCTGCGGCGGCTCATATGAAAACTTGTGAAATCAGTATCACAGAAAATCAAAAAACAGGACCTGTCCTGAATAAAAAAAAATTTAAATAATATTTCGGTTCTTATGATTTTTGTAAAAAAAAAATAATCATGTTAGTTTCGTAAAAAACAAAATTTTAATTATGATTTATAAAAAAATTCAATATAAAAGGACGATTCTAGAAAGAATGAAAGACCCACCCATCAGTCAACAGTCAATAGTCAACACCTGAGACTACCCTTGTCTATAGAGAGAAAACAAGGGAATTACAGAGCGCCGTACTTCTCTATCTCTCTCCTTCTACAACATTGTAACGGGTCATAACCCGTGCACACCAACACAAGAAGGATATCAATCTCGTTGGTGGCCCGTTACACAGACTTATACACGACATCGATAACAGCATACAGTATTCCTCGCAGGTGAAAAGAACCATGAGCGTTGAAGCGGTTTTTCTTTCATGACCAAGCAAGCATCAACTCGCCTTCTCTTTATTTTTGATAAATCTCTACCTTTCTACTATTTGTTGCTTCTTCGATCTGAATTCTGAAAAACTCTACCCGTAGCGAACGTTTGGGAACCCAACCCGATTCGACCATGCCTCGATCGAAATACACCCTCGCGCTTCTCACCTTCATTACGATTGGCATGATCATAGGTATAATCTTCGATTTCGGTTTCTTTTCCCATGCCTAATCGTAGAATTCCTATTGTGTATATTTTTCTTTTCCTTTTTTTTTACTTATTTTGTTTTATTTTTTTGTGTTTCAAGTTAAAATGCTCATAATTTACTCGGAAACTTAATGATAGACTGATAGGCTTATATATTGTTAAGATCAGTGTGGATAGGGTTTTACAATGCTTATGTTGATAGTTAAGTCGAAAATCGTTGTATGGAATCAGTGACGGTAATGCTCCGTTAGCCTAATTTAGCTAATAAGTAATAATTATCTACATTAGGTGCACTTTTTTTTTCTTTCTTTTTTTTTGCATCAACCGTCATAAAACTTTAATTAGTTTCCAGAATTAAAATACTGGGAATAATCTTGATTGAGTTGAGATATTGAGTTCACTGACAAATTATGCTGTCTTAAATTGCAAAGAACTTAATACCGATTGCTGTACCTTTTGGTGAGATTCTATAAAGCCCAAGAAGGGTATTGCAACACTTACAAGTTGAGTAACATAAGCTATAATACAAATAGAGCAACCTTGTTACCCAGTTCGGTATATACTGCTACAAATGTGGAGTAATCTAGCTACATTTGAATTAAATGCAGTGAAATTTCACAAATCTTAGGCAAAAATTGAAGTCAAATTCAGGATTTGATGCAGAATTTATAACATAATTGACATTACTTGCTCAACTGGCAGTTATGAGGGTTTAATATGTATTAAACCTTCAAGTAAAATAAGTTGTATCCTGAAATAGATCGGTCTAGTGGCAAAGGCACATGTCCTCTGATGTGAGAGGCCATGGGTTCGAAACCCGGATGGGGGAAATCCTTTGTTGTAATAACAGGGTTTGAAAAGGGTGTTGGGTGGCTTGACCCCCAACCCTCTCATTCAAAAAAGAAATAGAGTGACATTTAGATTTTGGCCAGTTCAGTACTGGTATCTACTGTACCAATGTGAAGTAACCTAGCCACAATTGAGTCTTAACAAGCTAGATTGTGCAAAGCTTAGGCAAAACTGAAGTCAATTCAGGCTTGCATGAGTATTGAAAGCACATAAATGAGGATTACTTGCATAATTGATGGTCCTTGAGGGATGTTTAGTGAACTGATGATTAGTCATAAATTAGGGGAAAGCAAGGCCATGGCAACTCTAAGTATAGCAATGCTTTACATGATCTGTTTTACAATAACTCTGTTTGTTACTTGTAGGATCTTTAATTCAGGTAGCACTTATTCACCGATTGGAGAAGACATCTGGTATGTTGATTTCTGTATATGACTACCACCATAATGTTTCTTTGCTGTAGTTGTTCTCCTGTATAAAACAACAAATGTCATGTTTACCTTTGTGAATGAGAAATATTACTCACACCCTTAATATTAAAAGTGTATTGTAAAGCCTACAGTATTTGAATAATCCTTTGCACCCCATGTTGCTTCTGAAAATTCAGTGTCTATACATAACCAAGAAATGAAAGAGGTGCTTTTTTTTCTTGAAGAAACAGCTTTTGTGATACTCAACATGCCTTAGAGGCATGCGAGATGTTTTATATTTTCTGATATTGCAATGCTGTACATGATGTTTTGATGTTTTACATGAGCTGCACCAGAAATAATTTCATTTTTTTCCTTTCTGTATAGTTCATTTGACATATGATTATTTCTGATCTTTAGGTTTACCGCATTGGGAGAATGATAAAGATGCAATTGCACTTCGACTTGGATTTGTGCGTTTATATAATCTTTGGTTAAGCAATTAGTAAATTTAAACCAGTAGCTATCCCAAGATATTCTCATTTTGTGTTCTTATTTCAAGTTATCAAGGAACAAATTAATGATGACATGTAAATAATGCTCACGCCTTATTCTAGCTATACAGTGAGATTCTGTCCAAGAAACTATTTCAATTTTGATCAAATTTCTGAAGTGGTGCAATTCATGGTGTATTCCCAAGTAAAATTGGGAATGGTTGTGAATTTATGTCGGACTCAGAATTAGATTTAGAATCTTTTGAGTCTTGGTTACCTAAATGTATTACTCTATGTTTTCTTTAATATTTTATAGGTCAAGCCAGAAGTACTTAGTTGGTCTCCACGAGTAATCCTTTTGCATAATTTCCTGAGCTTAGAGGTACTTTAATTTTATTCATCCAAATTTTACTTTTAGACTTGTAGTAACAAGATATTTTTTAAATTAAGTGCCCTTAAATAACTAAATAAGAGAGCCTTTAAACATCTAACTTTTTTTTTTTGTTAGGAGTGTGATTATCTAAGAGCAATAGCAAAACCCCGCCTCCAGACCTCCACTGTAGTAGACATCAAAACTGGAAAGGTTTAGATTTTGTTTCTTTCTGTATGTAATTTACCAAACTCTCTCCTTCAGTATGAAGGTTAAAAGAAAAAAGTGACCAAATTGACCCTGCTGTATATTTTAACTTAACTTATGAATCCACATGGCTTTATTTTATTTCAACTGTCTAGATTTGGAAAAAGAACTTGAATTAGGGAACGTTGTCAATGTTTCGCTTAGTATACTTTTGTGCACGAAGCTAGCATTTGGCTATTCTTTGGTATAAAAAATCGGGTTGTAGTGGCAAATAAAAGAGTCTGCTGTTATTTGCAAATACATCAAGCAGTTTTTGTTATTTGCAAGAATGTTGCTTTAATTTATAACAAGCTTTGCGATGTCAGAAAACAATGTTGTGGCATTGCGTTGCAAGCCAGCTTGGAGTTCCCTAGCATTTGAAGCTATTTTTCTTCTAATTTCCTTTTGCTTTTGGGAAATATACTGAATCAATAAGGTTCGGTACAGTTAATATGTCATACATTAATACTTGATTGTAGCAAGGCTCTTAAGTATATTTTTGTTTACCTCTCTATCTCTCTCAGGGTATCAAGAGTGATGTGAGGACAAGCTCTGGTATGTTTCTTAGTTTAGATGAGAAGAAATTTCCAACAGTACAGGTAGTTGGTAGCTCCCTGTGAAATCTTATCTTACATACCTCAGATATCAGTTGTACCCCAGAAATGAGAAAAATGAATTAAGCCCTACAAAAAAGGAACAATATAAATAGCAAATTGAGTGCTCCTTCCATCCAAATTTATGTGGGAGAAACTGCCAGGACAAAGGTTCTATTTTAGGAATTTTCATGTTTTGTAATGATGAACACAGTATCTCCAAATGGTCATTAGATAAGGGTAATTGAAAGGTGCCTCATTTAATTTGATATGTCCCCTTTTCTTGGTCATTATTTTGAACCTCACAATCTCACATTGCTTGACATCTTTTCTCTTTCCCTTTCCAGGCAATTGAAAAACGCATTGCAGTCTTTTCTCAAATACCGCCAGAAAATGGCGAGCTTATTCAAGTACTGAGGTAATAGTCCTATTGCATATCACCATTTTTTCAAGTTATCTTAAAATTTGATCACTAAATTTCTATCTAATTCTTGAAAGGTTGCAGATATGAACCCGACCAATACTATAGGCCTCATCATGATTACTTCTCAGATGAGGTAATTTCAATCATACTCTACAATTATAAGAATCATACATTTTGATATTCAGGCCCACCCCCAAACCTGCATTTGCTTTACAGGTGCTTTTAATTTGCATTTTCATTTTATAGATATGGGGCTTTCGAGAGGTTTATGCTTGCATTGATTTCCTTTTTCTCTTTCCTTTTGGTTAACATGAAGTTCATGATGTTCTTTTGGGTTCATTGGAATTGGTATATGCAAAGAAGTCCACTTTTTATAAGTAATGTTTTTGCAGTTTAACTTGAAGAGAGGAGGACAGCGTGTAGCAACAATGCTCATGTATTTAAGTGATGATGTTGAAGGGGGTGAAACTCACTTTCCTTTGGTGAGTGCAAGTGTTTTTCTTTCAATTTTCTGTACCCCTACCACCACTAATACTGTATCACTGAGAAACCCCCATATCTCATTCTTCTTTTCTTTTCTTTTCCTTTTTTTCAACTTTATTTTTATTGCTAAAGTGACCAAAAGTCATAATTTTAGTACTTGGTCTAAACCACAGTTTCAGAACCCCCAAATTGTAACCTTGATAACAAGTAGGGTTTGAGTTGAAGCATTGTGGATCAGATCTCCTATAAATGACTTTAATAGTTCCTTGGTGAAGTCTAGCGATTAATTTTGTCTGAGAATACGTGTCATATTCTTCTGTTGCACACAATTTGATGATTTATGCATAGGTTGCCTTTGTTGGAATTTGGCGAGCGCCTATACCAGAATGTTTGATTGAAGTTGAATTCATGTGAAAAATCTTACTCAAATTGCCTGTTGACAAAGGACATTTGTCCCCATCCAGTGAACTGTTATGCTAAAAATTTCAGCTTACATAGTTTGTTTTACTTGTGGTAGGCTGGAGAAGCTGAATGTAACTGTGGAGGAAAGATGGTGAAAGGTTTGTGTGTTAAGCCAAACAAAGGTGATGCGGTGCTTTTTTGGAGCATGGTATAGGGAATTTCATCTTTGTCTGTGATCTTCGAATAATACAGTAGAAATTCATTGGAGAAACAATATGACTTTTCTTCCCTATTATAAGAAAAAATTTAGGGCGCACACATGATAAAATCTCAAAAGTGTTAGGTACAACCCTCAGAAAATCTCATTGTTGTATGCCCCTACCCAATCACTTCCCAGTTTCTCCAGGCAAAAGAATAAAGAGAAGAAAAAAGTACGAAACATCTGTCAAGATTTTAAAAAAAAAAAAGAAAAAAGAAGAAGAAGAAAATACCAGGACTCCGTTCTAGGTAACTTGTATACAGGAAAGATAAGAACTAGTTGACATATTTGAAGAAATTGTGGATGAAAGGTTGTGACTGAATATGGTGCTTATTTTCTTCTTCGTGGGACATTTTAACTGTTGAATTATTCCACATTTTGCTACCGAATTATGATATTTGAGATTAACTGATGCATTATTTTACCCTGTATTTCTAGGATTTAAATGGTGAATCAGATATAAAAAGTGTTCATGGAGGATGCCCAGTTTTGAAAGGAGAAAAGTGGTCAGCGACAAAATGGATGAGGCAAAAGACTGCCCTTTGATTTCAAATTGGGGTTTCTTAATTTTTCATAGTTTTGAACATTATAGACTGGAGGTATTGCCATGACTCAAGATAGCATATCACATAGGTATGTACATAGACCTCACTGATACTTTTATTGAGAAGAGAGATAATAAACAATAATGAGCAAGTTAATTTTCTGAGAAACAGCAGCACAAATTTATTTATAATGAATGTTATTATACGTTGTAGAGGTTTTTTGGATAATTTTTCATATACCCTTCAAAACTCTTACGGTTTCTTATCTTTAATTTCTCTTATTTACCTCTCAACTTGTTAAACTGTTTCTTATTGACCCTTCCTCTAATTAACCTTTCACTTAACTTATAAAGACTCCATAATTTATCAATGCTTTAAAATAAAAGACAAAATTGCCCTTTAATTTCTCTTATTTACCTCTCAACTTGTTAAACTGTTTCTTATTTGCCCTTCTTCTAATTAACCTTTCACTTAACTTATAAAGACTCCATAATTTATCAATGCTTTAAAATAAAAGACAAAATTGCCCTTCGTTCTTTCTCTTGAAGCACAAAAGAACTAGGGTGTGATGTGCTCACCAAACTCTTTGGTGAGCATAACTCTATAATCTATTGGATTCACTTCGAACGAGATGAATCCAAACCGTGAAACCGATCTACTTCATGATTAATGCACGTACATGCAAAATTTTGAATTTTTGAATTCATTTAGTTTAAAGTCAAGTGGTCAAAATTGATGAAAAATGAATGATCCAAAATGAAGTTTTAGAAGTTATTTTAATGCATTCATTTTTTATCAATAACGCCGGGTATTGGACCCTTATCCCTAAGTGGGCAGTATGCCTAGAGTGCTTCGCCATGTCTTCAACAAGTGACCGATGGAAGCGGTTTTTAATCGCCTACGCAAATATGAGGTCACCCCTCACAAGTTGGAGGCTAGATTTTTGACCGCTTGACATTGTACTAAATAAATTCAAAATATTCAAAATTTTGCATGTACGCACATCACTCGTGAAGTATATCGGTTTCAACGGTTTGGATTCATCTCGTTTGAAGTAAATACAATAAATTATGGAGTTATAAAGTGAATACCAGTCAAATACAACATTTCTTCCATGTTTTTCAATGAAGGTATGCACCAAATCTATAACTTGGCCCTAGTATCTACAACACTAATTAACACCGTACACACACAAAAAGAAACAGATGGATTACTCCCCCCAGTGCTTAGTTGAATTTTTTGTGGCTTCGCAGAGTTAATTAATCTCAATGTTTAGGAGTCGTGGGGTAGACTCGTCTTTAGGATAACTCACCCTCGCTAATTAATTAAAACGACATTTGATCATTTTTTTAATATTATATCCTTGTTTTCAAAGAGCAACTCTTAACATTGTGAGAAAATCAACTACAACTTATTTTTTATTTAAAAAAAAATATGATACCAAGTAGAGAACCAGCCATTAGTCTAGACTCCAATGATAAAAACAATGTTCTCCGTATGAGAGATTAGATTTAAAATCCGAGAATCCTTTATAAATATTAAATATATAAGTAACTTGTTCTTCAATCTTTACTAAAAATAATAATAATAAAGATAAATAAATAATATTACCAACTAACACCGATTTCTATTAAAAATGAAACCATATTTTACACGTTCGCATCAACACCCTGATTTCTTGCCCTCCTTTCTACAACTTATTACGACTCATTATAAACCATGCTCAAATGTAAATTATTATCGGGCATAATTGCGTACAAAATTTAGTAAAGACTGAATACAAATTATCCAAAATTATAATTCTAAAGCACCAGTCAAGATTAATTTATTGCGATCCATACAACAAAACTTAGCATGATGGAAATTTAAAAAAGAAAAAAGAAATTTTAAAATTCTTTTTAACCTTTTTAATTCATTGGTTGGCCAGAAAGAGCAAGTCATTCAGTGTACATGTCTACGAGGCAAATTTTTGTTAATTTAGGGTGGAAATAGTACAAACGTGTCATCCATAAAGCCTACTGAGAATTAAATTTTCCATTTGTTTAAGTCATCTATTGTTTTTAATTTTTATGATGCATTTGATTTCTAACTGTTGATGTTTAACTTCTCTTAAAACTAATACAGTTCACTCGATAATTCTCATTATTTTAGAACCACAACCTTACTAGATCTTGTTGTTCAGATTAAGAAAAAAAAAGCCTTAAATTTGGCACTTGTGCTAGGGATTCAAGACATACAACCATACAAGAGTTCCTCAATGGCTAAACGCCACTGCCTTAGCTTGGAATTATAAAAATACACCAAGCTAAATGAAAATACACTTCCACCAGTGAATCCAAAACCGACACTGCGCCCTTTATAAATTTATTCAAATTGCGTATATCCTAAAGTACTGTAATGAAGTACTTGACTAAAAAAAAATTCACATTAGTTTTAATGATTTTATAGAAATGGAAGTTCATGTGGCCTCAGTCATGCTATGATCTCACTCAGTTCCCTGCACAGTACCAAAGCAAATTATCAAAAAGAAGAATCGCATTTATTTTACAGACTTCCTAAAAATGAGATCCACATGTCAGCCATGGTCCTGCTATCGGGTTCACTCCCGTTCAATACACCATACGGGCCATACCAAAGCAAAAGTTGGGAAATGCCACTCCCATGTTGGGGATGTTGAAGTTGAATAGGCAATCCAGTTCTGCTGAGAGTCCGTGACTTCATCTTTATTGACATCCATCTCCAATAAATCAACGGAAATATGAATCAGTGTCAAACGGCTCGTTCCTTCGGTTCATATTTGGCTGAACAAAGTTGCTTGTCGTGTTCATCGGAGCAAATGCTGTGTTTATCAAAGAGAAATATGTAAGCCACAACAAAAGAAACAAAAATAGTACACATATCTATGGCACTTCAGACCCGGTACAATACTGCAGCAACCAGTGCATCAGTGTAACAGTTGCATATCTGATGAGATCTATTATCAACAACTTCACATCAGGTATTGCAGTGCCATAGAGGATCTAAACTAAAAACAAAGGTTAAAGAGAATACTGTGTAGAATGACATAAATTGAAGAATCAGTCTTGTGTTTGGAAATAAGAATAGCCCAAACAAAGATTGGAATTCAAAATTAAAAAAAAAAAAAGAAGATGAAAATTAAGGATTAGGCACAATAATTGTTGGAATTATCACAAACCTTTCCCCTTCATTCTGTTTTCTCTATCATACTCAAACTTGTCACGAATTTGTTTAACCCTGTCCCATGAATCATCTTGGTTCTGACCTCCAAAGCCTTGTCCTTGTCCCTGATATATATTTACAAATTCATATTAATTTTCTTGCTTTTCTGTGCCACAAAATAAAGTTTGGTAAATCCTGTTAATTAAGGCCTTATCCAAATCAGAATAAATTTAACATCATATGGATTTGAAAATTAATCTAACAGATTTAACATCAAAATTTCCACAGTTGCTTAGCAAATCACCAAAATAAAAAATAATTATAAGAATGAAATCCATTAGAGGTCAGAACAATAAACAAAAAAAGTACAAGGAAGGAAAACTTGAAAATAAAACTGTAACTACCTGAGTTTGATCACCGTATGCTCGTCTCCTCCTTAATCCAATAAAAAAGGACAGAAAAAGAGAAATAAAATTAGTGTTACAACTCTGGTAACAAAAGTATATTTAAAAAACATTAGAAGGGTTTTGAATGAAAGGCCCACGTCTCATTAATATATGCAAAATAACCTTTGCTTGTTATAATTTGAGAATTCACCCACAATTACATTAAAAGAGGATGCTAAAAGATGACAATTTGCTGTAATATAAGATCCTAACATACATTTTGAAGTTTTAACCATTCTAAACCTTATATTAGACTCAACAAAATGATCGTCCCCTCTAAGCCTAATCAATTATTTAATGAGGAAAAAGTAAGTTAAATATAAGGTTCTCTGCAAGGACAATGGGGAGCACAAAATTCACAAGGAAGAATAATGGTACAGCTGTGAGCTTTTGCAAAAACAATAATAATAAAGGTTAGTTCCTTCTAAATGAAGAGAAGTAGGAAAACAAAAGGATCAATTTACCGGTAAGGAGAGAAATCCATATCATCCTCGTCCTCAGCAGAATCATAGTTGGTGTGATCTTGTGCAATTTTCTTAGAATAACCCTCATCCCAGTAAAGCCTTTCCCAGTTCTCTCTGAGCTCCCGGTACAGCTCCATGTAACTTTTGCACCATGCATCTTGCTCCTGCCAACAAATCGACAAATCAAATCCTGTGACGAGGATGCTTTGTGATGTACAGAAAAGGCCCATAAAGCAAAACTAACAGTAAAGAAACTGCAAGCGGGCCCCATGGTGAAGAAACAAAACCAAAGAACTCAAAACATGTGACATAGGAAAGGTGTCAACCTAGGTGCCAAAACAAGTAAACAGAAAAATTATTTTTCCAACAAATTGTAAGTTAGGGTATGGCTTTACTATTTTAGTACTAGTAGAATACCAGTGCAGGTAGTTCACACTTCACAATGCTATTGTAGTACTAGTAGAATACCAGTACGTCCAAGCCACTAGCTTTGCTAGTTAAGAATACTTCCTTTCAGCATAGCTATCAAAATATGAACAGGAACTGAAAGAAATGCAAAATCTCTCCACTCTAAGATAGTAGTGGTATCATTTTCAACTAACAAGATAACTATTCCAAAACTAAAGCACTAAGGATTAGACAACTACCGAATCTTTAAGCACTAGTCTGGTGCGGCGCATGAACTGTTCCCGCATTTGCTTGCGCTTCTTGATCGGGAGGTTGTCTCTTGGTATAACGAACCTCTCTCTGCGTGGGACCCCTTCCCCGATCTCATGCATCTCGCCGTCGACGGCCCACCATTCCGACTTTCCGATTGGCGGTGCCGGAGAGAACGTCGACCTTGATTTCCGGCGGCCACCTTCCCGGCGAGGTGCCCTACGCGGATATCCCGACTCTCCGCCGCGAAACCATCTCGATTGGGTGAGGAAGGCGGTGCCAGGCTGGGACCTGAGCAGGGAGCGAAGCATCACACAACTGAAGAGGCGTTGTATGTGATCTAAACCTCACGGACCTAAATTAGAGATATTGTAGCTTGATCCTCTCCGTCAATTTAAATCAGACGAGCGAAATACGGGAAAGCAGCGTCGTAGCTTTTTAGGAGAGGAGATCTCCAGTTTGAGTCCGATCGGCCGATCTGCTTTAATTCGTGCACACGAATCATAAATCAGATCGGACGGCTCTGAAATCTATCAGACCCAAACCTTTCTCTGTTAGGAGTCACCGCAGAAATGAAAGCAATTATGGGAAGAGGTTTTTACAAGAGAAACCTTGTGGTAAACTTTATTGATACCTTTTGGATAGGGTTCAGAAAATAGTTTATTATTTGTGACTCGTTCATTCGTTAATAACTCGCTAATAATTTACTCATTAACTTAGTGAATTGAGTATGAGCAAATTTCAACTCGCTCATTACCAACTCGAGTTATATGAAGTCATACCACATCCAATTCCAACCGGATCCAAACCCAAATCAAAATTGCAAGGACCCAACACCAACATACCCTAACTCATTGACTATTCCTTTCCTTCTCCATCTATAGTCTATACTCTTTTGAGTCTCAACTTATATTGAATTATGTATGAGTGAGGCTATGGTGCTATGCATAGCACGGATGGCTAGTGTACTACAGCTCAATATGATACTTTTTAAAATTCTAACAGTCGATCTGACCGTTCAATGTGATAACCATATGAATATGTACTTGCAAACTAAATTTTATATTTTTTCGAATTTTTTACTATTTTTTCAGATAGGTAGAATTTTGATGGTCCAGAATTTTCAAAAAAACACTGATTTTTCTACCTATCTGAAAAAATAGTAAAAAACTTCGAAAAAATATAAAATTTAGTTTGCAAGTACATATTCATATGGATATCACATTGAACGGTCGGATCGACCGTTAGAATTTTAAAAAGTACCATATTGAGCCGTAGTACACTAGCCATTGGTGCTATGCATAGCACCATAGCCTCACTCATTATGTATTGTTTGGTTGTTTGTTTATGTTAAATCATGTACTATTTGGCTGTTAAATTATGTTAAATTCACAATTTTAGTATTTTTGTTTTTGGTTAAATTTGTTTTCTATTATGTATTATTTAAGACTTCAGCTTTAAGAAATTCAAATAGCTTAAAATTCAAACATCAATTGGTCTTAAGTTTTAATGAGTTACGAGTCAACTCGAGTTGGTAACGAGTTAAGCATGAGTTGAGTTATCAATTCGGTATTGTCTTCTCAACTCGAATTGATTCGCTCATTAACTTAATGAACCCAGCACGAGCATACTCCAACTCGCTCAAACTCAATTTATTAACAACTCTACCTTTGGAAGCGTCGCTGATAGCTACGAAGTAACATTTTTTACTTGGACTCGTAGTAAGGTTAACTTGAAAATAACAAAACAAAAATAAATGAGTGAAATTAGTCAGATTTTATATTCAACTAATAGGGTCATTGACCCTATTTATTTAAAAAAATATTATACTTGTATAAGAATTTATACATAATTTAAAGTAAAATGTAATGGATACTATAAAATTGATTTCATTCGCAACATGAGAATTTTATACGATTGATTCTCATTTACGTTTGATTTTTATAGTTCGAAAGTTTGACTTCGCCCTGAACGTCAACATATCAAAAATCACTATTTATTTCATTGATGTTGCTATTTGTGTTTTTTTTTTTATCAAGGATGAAAGAGATAAATACGTTTCATTGATATTTATTTTTAACTATATTATTTAGTGGTACGTATAAAATTATTTTATTAATAAATAATTTTGTATCGTGGACCTGTTATTCAAAGGTCGAGAGTTTGATTCTCTTACGACTTCGTAGTTTTTACAAAGATTTTAAAAAAAAAATTACATATGACTAGTGGTTTGAAAAACCCGACCGGTCCAGGACCGGATCGGACCGGACAACCCGTGGTTCGGACCCGAACTTATGCTAGGAACGGGTCTAGCACGGGTTTGGTTCAATTTTTTTTCCTTGGACCATGTAGGACAGGACCGTGGAAACCTGTGTAACCGACCCGGACCGGACTGGACCAAACCCGAACCGCCCGGTGTAGACTGACCCAACCCGTCCAAACCCGCCGGACCCGTGCCTAAACCCCCGGACCCGGACCGGACCTTGGACCGGACCGAACCGAACCGTGTCATTTTGGACCAAGGTCGTGACACGGGTTTGGCCTAACAAAAAAAACGGCTCGTTTAACCCTTCCGACCTGTGAGACCCGTGGCCCGTGAGAACCGTAGCCCGGCTGGGTCCGGACCGGACCGTTTTCCAACCACTACATATGACGGTACTTGGATATAATATTAATATAAAATAAAATTAATACTTACAGATAATGTGACTGTGACGCGTACGTTAGTAAATGAGCCAAAAACAATCTAACATCCGACGACAGTTAACACTACACTCATCAGATGATATTTTTGAAGTCATTTGTTCATTTATAGGAGTAGGAACAAACCTGACAAAAAAAATTCAGGGAAAAGTCCTCTGCATTAGCGCACCGACTTAAACTCCGGACCGTCCGATCAGAATCTGAACCAATCCGCTTCACACCTCACCTGCACGGACCACTTTAAGATTCGTGCTAATGATGAAGTCGGTGCGTCCCAACTCCAGACCCAACCTATAAAAGTAAGAGGAGCAAAGCCCTAAAGCCCTAAAGCCCTAAACCCAAAGCTTCTTTCTCAACCAAGAAAACCCTACCTTCGGTTCCCTGTCTTTTTCGTTTCCTCTTTCGACGTCGAGAGAGAGAAAGTGAAAGTGAAAGAGAGAGAGAGAGAGAGAGAGGGAGATGGCTTCAGAGGAGGATGCGAGCCGTCTGTTCAGGGTCCGACGGACGGTGATGCAGATGCTTCGCGACAGAGGATTTCTTGTGCTCGACGATGAGATATCCATGACCAAGAGCCAATTCTTGGAGAAATTCGGAGAGAATATACGACGCGAAGATCTCATGATCAACAAAACTACGAAAACCGGAGATCAGGTCTTTTGTCCTTAATTTTTTGTTATTTTCTCTTTTTTATGTTGTATTTGGTTTTGGTTTCGTCGCGTCTATTTGATACAATTATCGCTGATTTCTGGATATTTGTCGATTAATCCCTTGTTGGTAGTTCATTTACAAATTGATTGTTCAACACCCGTAAAAGCTGTCAATGGTATCAGCGATAGTTTAGGATTATTCCACAACGATCACAACGATTATTTGAATTATTTTTTAATTGCAACAGATATATGTGTTCTTCCCCGAGGAGCCAAAGGTTGGCGTGAAGCAAATTAAGCAATATGTGGAGAAAATGAAAACAGAAAATGTTGATAGAGGAATTTTAGTGGTGAAGACAAATCTGACCCCTTTTGCGAGGTCATCTTTGCAAGAGGTCTCCCAAAAGTTCCACCTTGAAGTCTTCCAGGTACTTGCCTTTTAAATTAATTCGTTGTTTCTGATTATTTACTGCTAATTTCGCCGTTTATCCCTCTGCCATACCCCATTTTTTAAATTAGTCTCGAACTTCTGTTTGACCCTCCTGTTTTCATTTTTATCCACGGTCTCCCTGTTTTTATTTTGAAGTAAAAATATACACAGCATATAAGTTGCTTGGAAAAATTACTGTCAACTGTGTTGATCCATGCAAATTATTTTCTGGTATTAACTTGGTGGAAACCTGGCTTTGAGATATTTAAGGAAGTTCAGAAGCTATATTTACTTAAATCTTATAGTACCTGTTTGGTGCTACCTCCCTAGGCATCTTTAGACCTTAATCCCTCTTAATCTAGCCGAGCAGAGATTCCTTAGATTGTATTGAAGCTTCTCCTTAGCTTAAATTCGTAAGTCAAGTTGGAACCTCCTTGGCTAATCTGTCTCCTTTAGGGCTCCTTCGCTTCTTTTCACAGACAGTAATGCCCTTCTCCTTAGTCTTCTCTATCTTCTATAATTTTCTATTAGTTTCTTCCTCTCACTTCAGCACATGTCCCTACAACAACCATGCCTTTAGTCCCAAGCAAGCTGGGTGTAGGCTAGAAATGAAACCCAACCGAAGTCCCATAGCCTTTTGTGTTTCATTTTCCATAAAAGGCTGTTTTTTGACTGCTGGCTCGCCGCGCCTAGCACGTCCCTAGATACGGGAAAATAGTAACCTCTTTTTCAGCCCTCAATGCCGGCTCTCCAGCGACTAAATCGCATATCGGACGCCAGACAGCTTATCCTCGAGATGACCTCTCCATAGACATCCACTTCGATTAGGTATAGATATTTCTCCTCAGCCATCCCTCCATGCCCCCCCCCCCCCCCCCCCCCCCCCCCCCCCAAATCTACTGCTACAGACCCAGCCCTTACTCTGCTTCTTGTATATTGTTCGAGTGATATGTTTTTTAGTGAAGTTAGGTATTAGATCACTTTTTCGTATTTCATTTTTTGTTAGGATTTGGGTGGTACGTGGGGATTATACTGGCAATCGCCACAAGACCTCAATTTGAAAGGCAAATGACACAAATAAGCACATGTTAACTCGTCAACAATGGTTCTTTAATTGCAAAGAGAGTTCTGTCAAAAAAATGAACAAAATTATACAATGGTTTTCTGGATCCAAATCAATAGAAAATGCGATCAAAACTCATTAAAGGATGTATTCTGTTTGATTTAGCAATTTGAGAATGTTAGACTATAGAATAAATGCAATGATGTACCGACTATCTGTCTGATTTCATTATACTGGTATGGTAATGTTACCAAAGATGTCTTGTTGAACAATGAATCCTTAGTGATGATTCAATTTTTAATTCTTCACTCTTAAGGAAGGTCGCCGAACAAGCTCATAAATATTTGTGTGATTGTTAGCTGCTTCACACATGAAATTTACAAATTAGAATGGTTGTTTGGATATTCTGGAGATAGCGGGCCAGAATTGTTGATAGGCAACCAAGAAAACACGGAGCTCTCAGATTGCTTTGTAAATCGATTAAAATACTGGAACGAAAACAAAAAACAAAACTGCTTGTGGCAATTTGTTAGGTTTGATTTATTAGATTTGCATTATTATATCAAAAGATGCAATTTGGTGCGGGTAAAACCAAATCTACCTATCAGTGGAGGAGTATAGACTGGGATGAGTGCGTATCCTCTGAGATATCTCAACTTTTGCGTGACCGATGTGTACGGTGCCTATTCGGGGATAGCGCAGGGGGGCAGTATAATTTGTGCTTTGTGATTCACGCAGAACGCATTTGAACAGTTGAGATTTTCCAAAAAAACACTCAAAAAGTTTGAGATATCTCAGAGGGATGCGAATTTGACTGGGATCTGGCTAAGTTACTTATGGGTCCAGTCAGTTTGACCTAATGAGGTGGATTTTACCAAATTTGCAAATTTGGTTCATTTGAAATTTTTTTGAGAAGGAACTTCTCTTTAAATTTATGGGCTAACTAAAGCTCAAGTTTTTTAATTAACAAAATCACGGAGCAAGTGCGAAAATATGTTTTGTCAGTCTTGGCTCACCTTCAGATTCAGAAATTCTGATTTTATGAACCCAGTGTATCAGGTTGTCATAGATTACTTGGTTTTTAAACATTTTCATTTCATTTCAGGAGGGGGAGCTTTTGGTTAATATAAAGGACCATGTTCTTGTTCCAGAGCACCAGTTGTTGTCCACTGAAGAGAAGAAGACCTTGCTTGAGAGATACACTGTTAAAGAAACACAGGTACATGTGTATGAACTCTTTTCTCCTTTCATTGTATATTATGATTGCATGCAGCCCTATAGCATGCTGTCACGGGCATAGGACATGCTAGTATTGGTACCGGTAGCCTTATTACCTTTAGCAATTCAGAAATCAATCTCTAGATGGTTTTGTAGAAACCACTAATACCTGGGCATTAAACCCAATATGTTTGAATTGCATTTGATGTTTATTTTCAAATGATTTTATTTCCAGCTGCCTAGAATTCAAGTTACAGATCCAATAGCGAGATATTATGGACTGAAGCGGGGTCATGTTGTGAAAATCATTAGGCCCAGTGAAACAGCTGGCCGGTATATTACTTACAGATATGTTGTATGAGTTACCTCTTTCTTCGGAACACTGACGTCAGGGAACCTAAAGTTGACATCTAGATAACTGGGAGTTGTAGTGGTGGAGAAGAATTTGTGGTTTTTGTTAGCCTTCGGAACGAGATATGTATGTGGTGCTTGTTGTTATGTTATTGTGACGGTATATGTAGGGTTGTACTTATTTAACGTTTAAGGATTTCATAACCATATTTCAAATTATGGTGTTTATTCATGATCAAATTTGTGAATTGTGATTACTGAATGGATAATCATGATCAATTTTGGAACAAGATCTTTGGCAGTCATTCTTGTGCTCAAATTGTACAAGGCGAATTGTCAGTGCTTGTATCAACTTAGGAAAACAAATACTTTGCAGCTGCACGATATAACTCAACACCTAATTTTAATCCTTTTTCAACTACTAATGTCCGATCATGATCCATATTATCAGGCATGACTTGGCCCTTTTTCATTAAATGGAAACATAATTTACAAAACAAGTCACCATGTTTTAGCTGATTCAATTTTCCCACCCCTAGCATAGTCATCAAGTTACCATGTTCAAATATGCAAAAACAACCCCACAACTTTTTAGCCTATATGCTGATACATCATAACATCAACAAAGTTTTATCAAACACTCAATGTTATGATTTCATATTTGCCATCTACTTCCTATCTTTACTATCACTAGTGCTATTCTTCAACCTTCTCCTTCAGCTCTTGTTCCCTGGTACACCATTTGTGTGTCACTCTACATAGAGGTCATCGAAAACCTATTCCAAAATAACAAAATAGCTCTAAATAAAGCTGTAAGGCATACTAAAAAAAAATCTCTCTTTGGGTCCAAAAATAAAGTATAGATCAGATTATCATAGCAGTAATTTAACACCATCCAAGTATCAATATTTAAACAAAAATTACAAAATTGAAATAGAAATTAGCTAGAATGATCACAATTTTGCCAATCTACTCATTATTTACTACCATAAAAGAATGATCTCAAAACAAATATACATGTACGTTATAAAGAACAATCACCAATATGTACCTAACCCATCTCTATACACGGAAATCATCTCTATACCCACTGCGACTATATTCTCTGTTTCTGGAAGCAAATGCTCCATTTGAACATGTGTAACGTACATTTACCAAACAAGTCTTTGCCTCGGTCGAGTGATTGCTAGTGATTTTCACAACTAAAATCACCATTTTTTCTCCATTTTCTTCATTTTGCCGGTTCCCCGAGAATCCATCATAGAAATCTTGATTGTAAAGACTGCCATGTTGAATATTGACTTCAACAGTTTGTCCAGGATTGATGATGCCAGATGTGGGATTTACCTATGTATATTGAAAAAAGAAGATTGATATTTACATCTACGTGCTTCAGCAAGTTACTTTTTGCAGGAATATGTTTTGCCCTCGAGGAAATACTTGCAATCTATATTGCATAGATACTTGTGTAAATATTTTTTGCCAATATGGGAACCAGAAAGGAAAAATATAGCAGAGCCCGACGAGTGCAACTAAACTGGCAAAAGGAATATACCCCGACCACAATCTCAAATTGCAAATCTGCCTCTGTCAAGTGTGGTATCATTTAAACACTCTTAAAATAAGAGTAGAACTAGGGTGTTCCTAAGTTCACCAACCCTCTTTGTGAACTCAATTCTAAAACCTATCAAATTGACTTCTAATGACAAATCTGAACCGTTGAAACCCATCTACCTTACGAGTGATGCATCTGCATGCAAAAATTTTAACTTTCAAATTAATTTAGTATAAAGTGAAGCAGTCAAAATTAGGAGGTCTATAAATTAATTTTAATGCATTCATTTTTTTGACCACTTGACTCTATACAAAATTAATTCGAAATTTTAAATTTTTTGCACGTAGATGCATCACTCGTAAGGTAGACGGGTTTCAACGGTTCGGATTCATCATTTGAAGTCGATCCGATAGATTTTAGAGTTGAGTTCACAAAGAGAGTTGGTGAACTTAGGAACACCCTAGTTCTACTCCTTAAAAATATTATAAATATCCCACACATCATCATTCGAGATGGTAAACTAACATCGTTTAGCTTTGGCATGTTTCGATATACTTTTTCATATTAGTTGTAAGATAAAAAAGCTGACCTTTAACCACTTGGGAAAGAAACCTCTCTTATATTGATGCTCACCCGAAGGAGACAAAGCATCGGTAGCAAATATATCAAAAACAGCCTTTTCCCTTCTATTTTTATTAACTACTCTGACAACGAAGATATCTTCATTATGCAAGTTTACACTGTTTGTACTGACAGAAAATTCTGGCACAATTTTGAGTTCCTCCAATAAGCCTTTTACTTTAGTGTTTGTCGAAATAATCTCTCCAAACTCTCGCCTCCTCACCCGCTCGTCTACATGGGCAATATCAACATTTAATATACATTTTACCGGCTTGTGATCACTGTCTGTGGCCTCCATGCAAGAATCATACCTGAGAATTAAAAAATTGGTAAATAATTAGCTAAACCATTTATAATAAACAAAAATTATCCACATTTCAAAGCAAGATTAAATGGGAACAAGCTAATTCTGGTTTCGCTCGGTCTTCAGTACTACAACCAGTAATGAAGAACTACTCTATACTGGTTTACTTGCGGACGGAATTCAATTCCAGATCCCAATCTTAACAAAACATGCTCCAAGAAGTATAAAGTTAAAAGATAAAACCAATGAATAAAAATAAAATTTAAACAGTAATCACAGACAACAATGCGGTCATTTGTTGAAAAAGCAAAACTACTTACAGAGAAATAGATGAAACAACGGGGCAATCCAAGGAGCACTGATCCCCAGAAGTAGTACGACTGTCACGATATAGAATGCGATCACACCATGCAGGAATACGCTTTTTCTCACTTGAATCATACCCTATAAGATCATATCAATCCCTTTACTGATCCTTTTTATGCTCACATCACATAGATTTATATATAGGCTGTTAAATAAATAGTTCAGCTCCAGATCCCAATTAACTTTATAGACCACACAAGTTATGCAAATCTGTAGGTGAAATGACAACTCCATTCATACAACCCACAGGTTCAGTCCCTTTATTAATGATAAACTTCAAAAATTCTTTTGATTTAAAGTTCATCAGTTCTTTAGAAACAAAGTTTACTTGTGCCTTCAATTTCTCCCCGGTTTGTAAGGTTAGGCACACTATACCTAGGGCACAAAAGGGACAACATTAAGCAGATTACAGTTATCAGCCCTAACTAAATCCAAGATAAAAGAAAAAGAAGTTACCTGATAGACCTGATATATATTTTTCAAATTTGTAAGTGGCGGGAAATTTAATGCTCCCTTCACGCAATCCCTGAAAGACTCTGCCGGCATGCATTTCTGCCCTGAGCTGGTCCCTCTGTCTCAGCCTATCAAAGTCCTTTTGGTAAACCAAAGCCATGGCTTCCTCATATGTGATGCCATCCAGCCGATAGTTGAAATCACCAAGAAATACAACCATATCGGTCTCTGATAGGTCCGGCCTTTTGTTGGGTACCTAATTACATGATCAAACCATAGTTAGAATATAAAAAAGTGCAAGTGATGCTTTATTAGGTGTAGAATTCAGGTAACAAGCTTTTTAAATATTTTCGGAAAAGATTTTTGTTTACTAAAATGACGTATTTAAGCAGGAACTAGTGATGTACCCTGATTTTTGTTAATATTAATCAACACCTTTTCTGGAAAGAAAGTAAATGACAAAAATTGCTACAAAGAAACCAACATGGAATCTTTCATATGGTACTGATTAGGACCATTTGTTTAACTAATATAAAAATGAAAAGCAATGAGACTCAAACCTTAAATCAGAAAATTTTAAACAAGGAACAATAAAGTGCAGTACTAATAGCGAACACAGAGGAACTAAAAAGTGGTTCCACAAGTTGACATACAATAGGTGCGATACTCTTTGTTTCCAAAAAAATGGGTCTATGAGAACTGTGCCTTTGCTATAGGTCAGTAAACACAAAAGGATGCTAATTTTAGGTGTGAGGAATTTACTTACTCATGTTCATGTTTTAGCATAGCAAACCTGCCTACTGCATTTGGGTATATCAGACAAGTAACAGCCTTAACAAATATTTCCTTCATCTAAACAAGGAGCAAAACAAAATGGTCTGCTGGCACTTTTTAAGCAATTAATCATTTAATCCCCATAAACTCCCTGTAGAACTGCATTCTATATTTAAATAATATATTGGAGGAACAGCCACGTACATTTGCACCGCGGAAAATTGGGCCAGAAGAAGCATTAGCTGTTAACAAAAAAGCAAAATATGTAAGAAACTTCTCTCACGATGACAAGCTTGCAATTTGCACAAACAAAATAAAAACAGAACTGGGAAGAAAAAAATAATAATAAGTGTGAAATGAGGACCTGCTGAGGTGAAGGTCATACTACGGTAAATATACTCAAAATCCTCATTACGGCGAATCACACCCTCCAAGTGTGCAGCCAAGTGGCAGTTCACAAAACACACAGTACTCCCATATATTCGCATCCTGAAACCTACTCCTCCCTATAGATCATATAAATAATTTATTCATGAATCATGGCTGAGTTTTTCTGTAAAAAAGATCCCAAAAGATAAAACCCAACAGAAATGCTGTACTTGATAGCACAGAATGGACATTTCTCAAAGAACGACAGAAAGATAATTTATTCAAGTTCAAACTGCTAAAGCTACCAGCTAAAAATACAAATAGTTGAGAAACTTTGTTCATTGTTCAATTCTCTCTTTAAATGGATTCTGCTTAATAAGTTTCCCAACAAAAACAAGATTATTGATAAATTTCTTTAGTTTGTTGTCATCCTTTTTATATGATGCAGAAATTAACATGGTTCAAATGTAGAGCATCTGTTCAAATATTTCTTCCTAAGGACTGCAATGAAAAAAATAAAAATTCTTATTTTTTATGAAGAAGCAAAGCATTATTGTATGGTTCATGTGGAATTCACCATTCCCACAACAGCAAACTGCACTGAGTTGCCATTACCAGAAGTCCTGAACAGTTTAAAAAGGTACTTAGTTGTGTAAAAAGGTACCTTGTTAGCAATGGCACGTCCAAGGCCACAAGCTACTGCAGCACTTTCAACATCACCAATATATTGTTTAAGGCTCTTCTTGGCCCTGATAGAAAATGTTGTAAATTTCTAATAAAAAAGGAAATAATACAATAATTTATTTTCAACAAACAAGTATTGCAACGTGGTATCTTGGTACTGCAGCACTTTCAACATCACCGCTACCAGAGGCAGATGTCCATGTTGCATATGGGGGTCAATTGACCCCAATTCATTTTCAAAAATTTTGTACTTATACATGATTTTCTATACAGTTTAGTGTAAAATACTATGGGTACTGTAAAATTAACCCCCATACGCAGCATGAAAATTTTATATGATTGACCCCCATTCCCGTTTGACCCCATTGCTTGAAAGTCTGGCTCCGCCCCCGACCGCTGCAGCACATTCAACGCGGTATCTTGGTACTGTTCCATGGAGGTCTGTTGTTTTTAGTTATCCCATCCACGTTGCAACATTTGGGTCAACCAGTGGTTTCATATATGAGGAACCATTGTTTTCTCATTAAAAAAAATTACCATACAGCAATAAGTAAGCTAGCAAACTGCCTACAGCCAACACGTTCGAAGTGGGTCCGACCTAGGACCCTTTCAATGGCATCCAACCACCACTCGCCATTTGGACTTGGGCTTCCCTCAAACCCTACCTGCATGCATGTCATAATGGACAGCAGAAAGCAAAAGAAAGTGAAACAAATCACTTTCACTATCAAGGAAAGAAAAAGAAGGAAATTATCATATAAAAAGGGAATAGTAGAACACCCAAAATGTATTTATGCTTTCTAAGATTCCTGCAGAACTTTTTCCAAAATATTTTCAGTACACTCTAACACTAGTTGCAATACAGCCCAATACTTTTTTAATACCTCTGTAGCCCTTTTGTTTTACAAGGATTACGGAGCCTCAATTGATACTTAAGCATTTTGATGTGGCAAAATGATTCTTGTTCTTTTCTGACAATTATCATAACCAAAAAACAACAAACAACAACATAAGAGAAAGATAATCCAGGCAAAAGGAAAGCACAGTTCTTGCTAACCGTCTCTTTAGCTGCAGCCATTGCAAGGAAACCTGCACCCATATCCACCTCCTGCAACCCTACCACCACCAACTCAACTTCCTCTTTTACTGCAACTCCAAGCCATGCCCTTATAGAATCATTAGATGCCTTTTCCTGTCCCACATTCCACGTACCAGTCACCACCTTAAAATGCTTCAATCTCTTATACTTCGCCTCTGTGTGAGTCAGCTCAGCTCTTACAATACTATCAATTGGTCCAGGAGATGATAAACTCCAACCACGAATACCCCCATGATGTGCCAGTGTGAAAATTTGGGTACCACCCACAGCCATTTTCATAATTGAGCTTTTGTGTGCAACCCAACTTGCGAGAAGCTTCCCATCAGGGTCCATAATTTGTAATGTACCGTCGCTGTACCCAACCCACATCCTTGCACCATGTGCACAAATGCACACAACAGAGGTGAAGTTATGCTGGAATTCATTCAACCGATGCCCACTTGGATCCCACTGAGAAATGGCCCCATTAGCACTGCCAGCCCAGATTGAGCCAACTGCTGACATGGCAACTGCTTCAACTCTCCGAATGTCATCCCCAAAAGCGGCTTTCACTGCAACTCTCTTGAAAGTGTCTGCTGCACCCATAATGGCATTTCGGGAACGCTGAAAGAAGCTAGTGGGCCCACGTGATTTCTCCTTTTTGAAGGAGTATGAATCTTGAGGGGATAGATCAAACCGATTCTCCGCCTGGCCATCTATGCTGCTTATTACTTTTAGGAGCTCCTTTGTGCGGCAATCCCTAAATGACAAAAAAATTAGATTACTTCCGATTAATGCAAGGGCAAGGGGAAGGCTGCCTAGAAATTCCCTTTCCCAGACCCCACAACGTGTGGGACCTTTCAGCACTGGGTACGCCCTTTACTTCCGATTAACAGAGATGGTTGAAGTTTAGCACATATCAGTACATAAAGCACCTGCCTATGTCACCTTAACAGTTACTACTAACTACACATAATGGAAGATGTATACAGACACTGGCTGTGAGTGGCACTTGGTAGTATTAATTATTATATGATTTTCGATACTACCATCTACCAGTAGTAACGAGATATAAAAATAAATCAAGAATGAGAAGTGGGAAACAAAAATTGAGAAGTACTCTACCAGGTTGAATATGTGTTTGACCTCTTCTGTTAGTGGTCTTCTATTGTGTTCATTTCAGACTTGATACTAAATAGGGATCAAATGAAACTTAAAAAAAAATAACTTACCAGTCAAGACACCAGTATGAGTACAGGCCAAATAAAACTTGGACCTAATAGTGGATATACAATTTCAAATGGAACTAAAAAAACAATAAGCTCAAAGTCATACCAGAGAGCAAAGGAGAGATAACCGCCAGACCAGACCTTTGATCCAGAATTGTCGGATAATAAGAGCTTGATATCCACAACAGGTAAGGGGCAGCTCCCACCATCAGACACCAGAGTTCTCAGGTCAATGCACGTCCTCTCTAGCAAGAAAGTTGCCTTGTGTTTCTCTTCCTTTTGTAGAGAGAGGCACTCTTTAATAGCCTCAGTTGACCATACTTTAATAACTCCACCTTCTGATCCAGACCATAATTCACCTAGAACCCAGAAATGTAAGGAGCTTAGTTAAGTTTGAGGATTTCAGCAATGCACAACTCGTACCGCTTCAATTATGGCTAATAAAGGTATTAAACAATTTGCCCCTCCCTGCCTGTCTTTCCTCCCTCTCAAAAGATTTACTGAAAATTATAGAGAAATATATGTGAATTTTAAGGAGTAAAGGCTGAACCTTTCACCTCTCATCAGTCCAAAGGACATAACACAGAGTCGCAAACCAATATTCAAAACTACGGATAACTCCATCACAGTTCTCATATAAGACATGGAAATAGAAAAGATAATCTAAACCACCAAAATAAGAAGTTACAGTACCATAAGAGGTCAAAACCATCGACAGCACTGGGACCCGCTGGTGGGCATCCCATGCACCACAGTCCATGAACCCGTCAACCAAGCCCGACCCATCAGCCCTCCAGGCCATTATTCTCCCATCTATATGCCCACTCCATACAACACCACGTCCCGTATCTACCAAAAGGGAGACAACTGCCGCAGTCCTAGTTGACTCAATAAAAGGTACACTGTCTTCATCTCCTCTCCTGATCCCCCTTTTGTTCAGCATTTCATCAAACGGTCTATCTACATTCCAGACCCTTAAACCAGATTCGTGCCCAGCCCACAGATGTGAGGGAGGGAAGAAAACAATGGACTTGAGAGCGAAGCCGTGTTGTGACTCCCGTGGTGGTCTCGGACGGATGGTCAATGGAACAGGTCGATCTGGGTGGACAGCAGCCCGAGGTGCTGGTTGGAAAATTGGGTCCGAAGTTACCCGGCCAGATAACTCGGGCAAGGATCCAGCATGCTGTGGCCCTGGTGGTGGAGCCCATTGTGTAGTCTCGGGTGCGGCAGATGGAGAGAAGGAAAGAGAAGAGGCTGAACGGTACGGCTCAGATGGTGGGGTCCAGTAACCAGAGTCAGAGGAGAGGGAGTCTGAGCGTTCGGGCACAGCTGAAGGAGCACTGCGGATCGAGGGAGGATCAGAAAGAGAGAGAGAGGCAGAGCGGTGGGGTCCAGCTGGAGAAGCACTGCGGATCGGAGCTGGCTCGGAAAGGGAAGCTGACCGTTGGGTCACAGACAGGGAAGGAGCACCGCTGACCGTAGGGGGCGGCGTGAGGAAAGGATTGGTGGAGAAGGCGGAGTCTGAGAGGTGGGGCCCGGGAGTAGTGTCGAGGAAAGGATTGGTGGAGTGGGAAGGGGAAGAGGAGGAGGAGGAGGAGGAGAGAGAGGTGACGGAGATGAATTGATCGGTGAGGAAGGACCAGTCGTCCTCCTCCGGATGCGCCGCCGGCGCCACCGCAGGTGGGGGCCATTGCGACATTTCTTTTGAAGATGGTGAAACTTGTCTTTTTTGGTGGGGTGCACGGACTGAAAGAGGGAGGGAATGGCGACGAGTCGACGTGCGGGAGCCGGGACGGTTTCTGAGGGGATCGTCCGTTAGTAACGGTAGGAGTCCTCATCGTCTGCATTAACTCAAACGAGCATATTTTGAGTTTACGCATCTCGGCCGTTTGATTTTAAACGGAGTCAATCCAGCCACAGCCTATAATTCAGGGGCCCTTAAATATTAGTGTAGATCTAGTTCGCACGACTTAAAGTGAATCGGACGGTCCAAAACATTAACTCAAAAGATTCTTTTTTTGAGTTAATGCAGAGGATACGAATTCGTAACGGTAGACCCAGTTACTAGTTGCTAGTTAGCGTGGTCGCCGAAATTTTTATTAATAGAAATTAAACAATTTAAATATCGATATTGAAGAACACTTTCGTCAGATTTCGAAATCTAACAATTCTGTTATTTTTGGTAATGTCCAGAGGCCGTTATTCTTCATAACGGCCCGATTAGCGATCTTAACACCCGGTGGTTAGCAGCCCGGGTTTCTGCGAAAAAAAAAAAAACCTGCCCGTGATGGAGGATAACGGCCTAGGAAGATGCGGAAAAAACATTAAAGTTTGGGCCATTATGGAGGATAACGGCCAGGGGAATAGCGGAAAAAAAAATTAAAAAAGGAGGCCGTGATGGACGATAACGGACTGAAAAAAAAAGCGGAAAAAAAATAAAAAAAGCCGGGCCGTGATGTAGAATAACAGCCAGGTCTAATTAAAATCAATCTCCGCTCTCGCACCGACAGGCCGTTATTCTCCATCACGGCCCGGCTTTTTTATTTTTTTTTCCGCTTTTTTTTTAGTCCGTTATCGTCCATCACGACCTCCTTTTTTTAATTTTTTTTCCGCTATTTCCCCTACCCGTTATCCTCCATCTCGGGCTGATTATCGTCCCAGGCCATTATCGTCCATCACAGGCTGATTTTAATTTTTTTTTCCGCAGAAACCCGGGGCAGGGCTGTTAATTACTGGGTGTTAAGATCGCTAATCGGGCCGTTATTCTTCATAACGGCCTCTGGACGTTACCAACAACAACGAAATTGTTAGATTTCGAAATCTGGCGAAAGTGTTCTTCAATATCGATATTTAAATTTTTTAATTTATGTTAATAAAAATTTCGGGCGTGGTCGGCTTTAGACAGGATCCGTATCCTCCCAGGTACCTGACTCAAACAAATTGAAACGTACGGCCCAGATTATACCTATCTGAGCCAAACTCAATCCGGTGCCTATGGAGACTGTAGGGGGTCTGTTTTGAGATTCGTGCCATGTTAAAAGAACCGTCCGATCGTAATTGTCTTCAGTCAGGTAACCTGAGGTGATGTGAATTCCTTTAGACATAGGCTTCTAGCTGCTGATGCAACAGGGCCATGGATCTCAGTATGAGGCCAAGTCTTTCAAAATCCTCCACTGTGAACTGGGTTCTATGGATTTCTTTCTCAGTAGTCAGTACTGGGAAGTGTAATGCTAAGTTCAGACTAGTAACTCTTTCTGTTTACTGATTTTAAAAACACTCGACTACTCTGTAACCTGAAATTTACCTCATCTTTCAAGCTGGCAAGAACGACAATTCATTGGAATTAAATTCTTAAAATGAATGAAAAGTTGAAAACACCATTTGTTCCTCTTTTGAAAGGACTTAATATATGCACTAAAAATAGACTTAATTAAATAGTCATACACGCCAAATGAGTAATGACTAATGACAGGCAGTATGCCTGGAGAAATTTCTAATCCTACACTCCTTCAAAAACCAAAACACTGGAAATCAACAACATTTTTGTTGATTGGGAGGCAATATGGATTGATGAAAGAGTGGAGTATAGTTCATTGTTTTCTTTTATTTTTCTTTTCAAACAAGTTATTAAGGATCTCTCTCTCTCTCTCTCTCTCTCTCTCTCTCTCTCTCTCTCTCTCTCCGCTATATCTTTTAAGAAATACAAGGACCTGTCACTCTCTCGCTCGCTCTCTCTCTCTCTCTCTCTCCGCTATATCTTTTAAGAAATACAAGGACCTGTCACTCTCTCGCTCGCTCTCTCCTCTTTTCGAATTTTTAGTCAGTGATACTTGTAAAACAACAGTAAAAGATATTCTGAGAATGCATTACTTCAAACTACTCCAGCTGCCAATCTTATTCCAACCTCTTATTCGATCATAACAGAACAGTTCATACCACCGGTACCATAAAAATCATGAGCTACAACATAATTCAAAAGCAACATACTCTGGACGAACCCACACAAATAACTATCACCGGTACCATACAAATCTTCTGTCTCAAACTTACGCCTTCCATGAAGACAAGGGAGGCGTCTCAGAGTCCTTCCATGTATTTGCCATGGAGGGATACCTGTTACCCTGCACCAGTCCAGCACAAGACTCCAGCTCAGCCATTTCTTCTGGAGAGAGCTTCACAGATAGAGCTCCAATATTCTGGTTGAAGTTTTCTATTTTAGTGGTCCCAGGTATGGGGCACACGTCAGGACCCTGGTGGTGGACCCATGCCAGTGCCAATTGGGCTGGCGTACAGCCTTTCTTTGCTGCAAGTGCATTCACTCTCTCAAATGCAACAGCATTCTTCTCTAGGTTCTCAGGTTTGAATCTAGGTAGAATCTGTAAAGCAGTGTACGTGTCAAGTAAGACAGAATAATGAAAATTACAATAATTATTATGTAGGCTTTCTTTATATTTGGTGCAGCATATTAAGAAAATATGTCAAGCTAAACTAACCTAACGTAACATTTAACTTAATTAAGAAAATATTATTAAGCAAAAAGTCAGTTACGATGGTTAGCTACAATACAACTCTTAGTTTGAGCCCAATCTAAGGATTCTATGCAGCTAATTGAGAAGCATTCATTCATAAATTACACAAGCTCGCCACAAGTCAACATAAAAGAGCATTTGACTTGAGGTTATCGGGTTGGAATCTAGGGAAAGCCTGCAAATTTTAGGCCATTTTTAGGTGCCTAGGTTTAGACAAGTAGATGCGTCAAAGATGATGGCTCCATAGAAAGTATGACAAACAAGTGGCTAGTTCAAACGGTAACCATTTTCTCAGGATTAATACTCTCCATAAAAGACTTTTCCATTTAGGTAAACTGATTCCCAGTTTGGTTTTTGACTTTTAAATAGTTCCCATTGTACAAATCAGAATGATGAAGTATCACAATGAAATTTCAAATTTTAGGTACCAAAATAGGAAATACACAAGGACCATTCATGGAAGTTGATCCTGAAAAATTCTCCCTCTCCTCTTCCAGTTAAAACAGAGTGGGACTCATGCAATGCAAAGTTCAAATTAAGTTTTAGGTATAGGCAAAGGCATATCCCATTGTTCAAAGAAGAGCAATTTAGGGATCATGGAAGACCTTTGAATTAATGTAGCATTATGGGACACATGCACATGTAAGAATAATTTATGTAACTGAATTTTGCAAGGATAAAATGAACATAACAGATGCAGAGACCTCTGTCTTCCTGCACCAATCAAATAGAACTCGATTTTGCATATTTTTAAACATATAATGTGTACCTTAACACAACAGGCTATATTTACTCTGTTTTAAGCCCTATAGTACATTATATAGGTCCTCAACTATATGTGAAAAGTCAAATATCACGCACTTATTATTATCATTTTTTCATCACTTGTTTCCTTCATTTTTTTTTTTTTTATTTCATTGTTTGTTTGAAGAAAGAAGCAGGACAGCATGCTACTTTCCTTGCCTTGAACCTTTTATACATAAGAAACAAATGTCCAAAAAAAATGCACCGAATTTGTTTTTAAGAGTTTTACCTTGCGGAAGTCTTGGTCTGATAGTTCAGAAACCATTTTTGGACCACTGCCGAAAAAACCCCTTCCAAGAGGGCTATAAGCAACAATACCAATGCCCAGCTCTCTACAAGAAAAGAAATGCCAATAAATAAAGCATAGGATAAGAAGCTAAAACAAGACATCAATCTTTGAACTGAGAACATAGGCAATTCAAGTACAATAATAGAACACCAACTAGTTGAGGAAAAGTACACATAAAGCATGATCAAAGATAAAAGCTGAAAAGAAAAATAAATTTAATGTAAAATCAAGCTTACAATCTAAAGATTTATTGTCATTCAATTTTCTTCTGCATCATTTTGATATGTATCCTACGCTTAAATGACTACTTGGGTTAAGCTAAATTATAAGGCAATAAAAATAAAAACACAAGACAAGACCTGCATGTTGGTATGATATCTTCTTCACAGTCTCTGGTCCAAAGGGACCACTCAATCTGAACAGCAGTGATTGGGTGCACCGCATGTGCCCTTCGAATTGTCGAGGCTGATGCCTCAGATAAGCCTATATACTTTATCTTTCCATCTTCCACAAGTTTCTTAAGTTCTCCCACCTGAAATTGGCAAATAAAGGAAATGTTATTTACATTCTAGTCTCTAGAACCAGGGGCAAAGCCAGAAATATCTCATAGTAAGTCAAACTCTTAGTTTTTCACCAGGTTGGGGCATAAATTTGTAATAATTTTGACTACATGTATATTTGTCTAATTCTTTTTTTTTTCAAAAAATCATAGAAACATAATAAACTTGACTACATGTATATGTATCTAATTCTTTTTTCGAAAAATCATACAAAAATAATAAACTTGACTATTTTTCTAGTCAGGGTACGGCAACTACCCTACCCTTCACCATGTGCCTCTGCCGCTTCCTAGAACTCTAGAAGAAAGAGAATTATAATATCTAGGGCTAGCAATCATTTACGACCAGGTTAGCCTATGTATTTTTATATTTTTAGAAATTGTTCAGGTTTATTTAGATGGGATTCTTCTAACCATAGTAGATAATCACCATAAAGAACTTGTAAATTTTAAATCCATCATTCAAGACTCGACCTATATGATGTACGTTATTGCCAATTTTTGACAGTGGTTGACCAATTTATGGACTCAGGTTCACAAGCCATTTGTGAGCTAACTTCATTTTGGCATACAAGAATCTTAAAATCTGGATTCTAAATAAACCTAATCATTGCTCTTATTCTATTTCACGAGTAATAATTGCAAAAATTTGAAGTTCATTTCATTCAAGTTCAAAAGTTCAAAAGTTCAAAAGATCATCATTTTGACTTATATTAAATTTGGTGCTGATCTTCTACAAAAACAAACTTTAAGTTTTATAATCTTCAATGTATACCATCATGACATGGGAAATTATTACATTG
This sequence comes from Carex kokanica, assembly GCA_025461125.1. Classification (NCBI taxonomy): domain Eukaryota; kingdom Viridiplantae; phylum Streptophyta; class Magnoliopsida; order Poales; family Cyperaceae; genus Carex; species Carex kokanica. Next base: position 1,284,441 of record JAJGRX010001067.1, on the reverse strand, counting down.
ATAGACTATGTAAAAGTGAGTGAACTCTAGCCAAAAGTATTCGCTTTTTAGTGACTGGAATATAATAAAAAGAAAGATGAGCCAACCCAAACCGGATCAGACCTGACACATTGCATTCTATCTCAGATTAAACAAATTTGATAGATAAGCTCTATCGGCACAATAACACATCTCTGAACTGACTTTTATGTTTGAAATGGTTTTAGCCTGATTTGACAAATATTGTCAAGATAAAGCACAATCAAGTAACCCTATTATTTGGAATTTAGCATGGTTTAGACAATAATTCCCAAAGCAACATCATATGCTCACCTTATCCTACAGAATAATCAATGGCTGAAATTCTTTACCAGCATTTAAGTGGTACTGGTACCACAAGGACAATAACTTGAAATAGAAAGGCATTCTCATACACCTAAGATGTAGGTCCAGCTTCATATGTGAAGTCTTACCTACCCTGATGTCTCACTTATCCTGACTTCATTCTCAATTACCCAACAAAAAAATACATAGCTTAAGCAAGTAGAGATGAATTTAGATCCTCTCCACTACTCAGCCTCAAATTTCCAACATAAAGCTGGAGAAGAACTGAATATACACTCTCTCAACCCAAAATTAATGAAGATCATGTAATTGAATGTAAATCCCCATCATGTAAACTCTATTCCTTAAAACCAACATAACGAGAAAAATCTTTTTACCATAATCTCATACAGGATCCAACTTACACAATATAAGAACTCTAACAACTAACCAACTGTAACTTGTTTCATCCTTGTTCTTCTTTTTCGAAATAAACAGTCAATAATTGCTTGCTTTCATTAATAAGAGCAAGAGTACAACTAACAATATCACAAAACCGAAAGAACTCATACCCAAATCTAGAAACCCCACAAGTTTGGAGATTGATGACCTCTTTCCACAGAGGAACTTGTTTCGTCTCAATTGTAAATTACTAAATTAACAGTCTTCAGTCTGGTATTCTGCTTTCCCCAGTCCAGAATATCATTAAATCTATACTTATTTTGGCTATCTGGCATTTCTTCCTCAAAGAGCCCTTTAAACTTAAGTAATAATAATCGTAAGGATAGAAGATTAAATCGGCAAAACCAACTTACTGTGACTTCAATTGGGACACGGGTATCAATGCGGTGCTGATAGTACAAGTCAATACAGTCAATGCCGAGTCGGTTCAGACTAGCCTCACATGCAGCTCGCACATAAGCCGGGTCTCCCTTAACCTCTCTCTTACCGCCAGCAAAGCTGAGACCAAACTTGGTTGCCAGCTCAACCTTCTCTCTCATCCCACCTTGTAATGCCTGCATTTCCTCAAACACCTTTCGGACGTTAGTTTGAATCATTGGTGGAACCAAGTTAATTAATGGGCATTCAAATCGAATATTCCAAAATTTTAAAAATAGAATACAAGTGTAACAGACATCAAGTTTTTCTTACTTTTGAAAAGTTCAATACCCTATTACAAATTTGCAATTATGATTTGTATATATTGTACAATATTTTTATTGAATACCCTGACAGAAAATTCTAGATCCGCATCTTCTTGGAATAGCATAGGTTGTATAATTGCTAGCTAATAGCCTAATATGTTTCTGCAAGTAAGAGGATAGACTCTGCAGACCCGCTTGTAATTTGGTTAAAACACACTTAGATGTTTCAAATTTGGAACTATAAAATTTCAAGTTAAGGCCAATCCCTTGTGAAAGTTGGAACTAGAAATTTTAGTGACAAATTCACAACAAATCTTCATTTCCGCCTTAGCAGAAGAAATTTATGCTTGATGCCTTGATATAAATCAAACCAGCTAGTAGTTTTAACCCCGCTTAAAATATGACCAAAACAAATTAAAATTAAGAAAGAGCAACAACCTTGCCAAGTAAAATTTCATTGGTAAAAGGACCATAGATATCAGATGAATCCAATAAGGTAACACCAGAGGCGATCGCATGGTGGATGAGAGCGATCATGTCGGAATCGGGTTTGGGAGGACCGTAGAAGGAAGACATCCCCATGCAACCTAGTCCTTGCCTGGATACCTCCAGTCCCTGTGAACCCAGCTTCATACGTGGCACCTTTCCCGCCATTGAATCTATACTAAGTTCGAAGAGTGGCGTCGGAGATTATCTGATCGCCCTGCTACTCCGCTTCCTTCTCGATTAAATAGACAGTAACTTGTAGTAGTTGGTACTTGGTACTTGGTAGGTAACGGCGATAACGGCAGTAACGGCCCCAGTAACGCCAGTAACGGTAGACGTGGTAGGTGGATATAATCATCTCCCTTGTATGAAACTGGAGATGTCCTCTGCTTTATTATTAATTAAGCTGCTGTTTTTTTCCTAGCAGACTGACTGTTCATATCCTTTTCAAGGAATTAAATTGTTACTTTTGCTATCCAGTGTTTCAAATGCGAAGACGTTTTAAGTAACAACTAACAAGAAAGAGCTCCGGATATTGTTCTCATACTTACCACAGCATTAATAATTGTTAAATCTTGCAACTAACAACTTTCTACTTTTGGTCAAAACCACTTTTTTAAAGATCGCTAGCTAGTACATTTACAGTATCAATCACTACCACCTACCACCTACCACCTACTAGAAGATCGCTAGTACATTTGCAGTGTCAACGAGTGGATCTAGAATTTTCATCAAGAGATAAAAAATCATCGAATCGGATTTAAATACATAACTAATTGAGTACTCGATAAAAAATAATGCTTTAACTTATACTTTTCAATGCTTTGACTTGTAATTTTTGATACTCTGATTTATAATTCTAATTACCAATCAAAATTCAACAAATTTATTTCAATTTTAACTCTAATTTAACCAGAATTACAAATCAAACGTCCAGAGAGGGGCCAAAAAAATTCCAGGGGAGGCAGAGTCGGTCGGAACCGAGAAATCTCCACTAAAACTCAAAATCTAGGGGGGCAGCTGCCCCCTCCCCCGGAATACACTGGGTCCACCCCTGGTGTCAACCGGATTCGACTCAGGACTCTGTTTTTTATCCCAATTATTCAAAAAATTTCATTTGCAGGATAAAGAAACTTTTTCATGCACAAATCTCAATGAATTTAAATGGTTGAGATCGGAAAAGCAAGGTGCTTCTTTTCTCTAAGAAAAGCAGCAGAGTCTGTTCCGTGTCAACCATGTTATCTTCTTTATAGTAGATGATTTAAGATTTCTAGTACATTTATAGTTGGCGCGTGTAAGTCTTTATACATAACATATTCAGTTTTTATACCAAACATATCAACTCTTTGTGAATGCTTCACAAGTCACAACTGACACTAGTTGTGCTTTAATTTGAATTAAAATCTTCAATAAATACTATGTATCAAAAGTAGTGTAAAATATAAAAAAAAATCATTTATTTTTATTTTTTTATTAATAGTAGTGAGGCTTTATAGCTAACATATCATGTATTTATACCCAGCATATTAAATCTTTAAACATAGCACATCAAGTTTTTTTTAAAGGTTAAAAGTGTAAGTCTTTAAAAAATTCAAAGTGCAGTCTTTATACATAACATATCAAGTCTTTATATCTTAACATATGAAGTCTATAAATCTAACATATTATGTTTTTAAACATAACATATCAACAAGAAGAAAAAAAAGGCGATATGAATATAATTCAAAAGTACGTCATCATAGATATCATTTGAAAGGGAAAATCGAGTAGAAAACGTTCGTAGTTTTAAATTCGTAAAATTTCTCACATATGGATAAAAAAATAGACGAAATTGATCATAGAAAAAAAAATGGATGAAACAAGTATTTTCTTTTTAGCTCGAAAGACAGATTGGAGGATGAAACGTGGGGTCAAAACATTTTCTTTTATTAAATTTATACCAAGGTATTTTTCTTATAGATTACTAAAAACGGGAATGGTCGTTATTCTACATGTTATTTTTTTGAAAGAAAAACAACCACTAGTTTAATTTTAGGAGGGTTCAAATGCCTCTATCATACCTCTATTTTTAAAAACTTTAATAACTCAAAGTTTAAAACTTAAACGTCAAAATAAAACCGTTAGATGAGATCTATGTTATTTTCTCTCTGTGTCCATAAAAAATTATCACATTTTAATTTTGCTTTTATGTGAATCAATAAGTTGAAAAATCAACGTCTAGAAATTATCCATAGAAGTATATATTTTTACGAACTCAAGATGACAACCAAAACAAAGTTGAAATGCCATAATTTTGTACACGTACATAGATAAAACGATGTAGTTTATATCCAACGGTTTTATTTTGAATTTTAAGTTTTAAATTTTGAATTATTAAAGTTTTAAAGAATGAAAGCATGACAGAGACACAAAAAATGAAAGCATTTGAACCCTCCTCATTTTCTAAATATAACTATATTGAAAAATGAGTTTAAAGTGATAGGTAGACCAATAGCTTCATGAGATTGATATATAGACCTTTCAAACATATATTCAAATTATATTTAAAATATTTAAGTTCGTATTATTATCCGTATTCAATTTAAGTAAATTTCCTTTTTATAAATTACACGTACACGCATACACAGAATTCTCTTTTTTTTACCACCATTTTACGTAAAAGTGAGCTTATTTTTCGCGAAATTTTTATTAATTGAAATTAAAATAGAAAAATATCGTTAAAGGGGATCATTTTGACGGAAATTCCATATATAGGTAGAACGGATTGGTTTATTCCGTTCCACGGGACGTGAAATTTTAACATGTCCGGATACTGATTCCTAATCCGCCTCCACTCCGCTAATCAAATTATCAAAACAGGAAAAAACAAGGACGGTAAATTCGATCACATCCGACCGCGAAAAAAAAAAAAAGTCAGGACTTTATGGATTGTTCTGTCCCTGGCTGCATTGGTTGTATCTACAGTAGTTGAATGAATTTGCTTGGTTTGACCAACTTAATTTGAAAAAAATATGAGTAGTTAAGCCAAACGGGAATGTGTTAGTAGAACAGGATAAACCAACCCGTTCTACCTATATTTTGAAATTATGCCAAAACGATACCTTTACAGATATTTTTTAAATTTATTTTCGATTGATAAAAATTTCGTTTTTTTCGCTATAATCAGCTCGCGAAATGCCTCATTCATCACTAAGACCTGGGTATTGCTCTTTACCCATAACAAGGAATGTTGTTGGATGGTTCGGATTAGATCAACACCATCCACTTCTAATTTCTAACTGATATGAGCCATCCAATCTGAAATGAACGGTGGTATCGGTCTGTATAGGCTGTTTGCTAGAAAACAAGAAGAAATGATTCTGGATGCATTAGAAACTCTCAAGTCCTACATCAAAATTTTGCACATGAAAAAATTTCTTTATCGAGATACGCAAATGAAAAAATTTGAATGGTTGGATTCGGAAAAGCACGTTCCTACTTTTCTTTCGGAAAAGCACCTGAGTTGTTTCCACCGTAAGGATAAGGAGTAATTCACACGGAGCAACTGAAAGCTGAGAGTAAGAATTGACTCAGAAATAAAATTGCTTAACTGCACCTCCTAATTTCTTTCTATAGTATTTACACCAAACGAGATGCCACCCACAAGACATTATTATCCCTTCTACCAAAACTGCGGTAACATTATAATGCCAATATAACTAATTTATAGATTTGCTAATGTAGTCCTATGGCTATCTACAATAAAATCAATCATTATAATGGAGTAAGAAATTGAGAGCGCAAACACTAGGAGCTAGCATCAGAGCATGTCTGGGGAAAGAACAGATGCAAAGAGTCTCGAATCCGAGACCCGTTACCCCAAAAAGAAGCAAGACTTAGACCTGTTATAGCCATTATGACGACTGAACAAGCCGCTGGTACTGCTTGGGTACTACCTCCCAGAAATTGGGTTGCGAGAAGACCTGCTAGGGTTGAGCTCTGCATACCAGTGCAGAGAGAAATCGTCCTGCTTACTGGCTCATCTTGCCTGAAAAATGACGATTTATCAGAATATTCAGCAAATGATTAACAAAATTATAAAATTCTGTATACACTAGTGATACACGTCAAATTATCATTTATACACTTCCAAAACCTGAAAACCTCCTTTTTCCTCAGATATACCAAACTTACTCATGTTCCTTATTTGTTTATCCAGATAAACAATCCGGAACAAGAAATAGTTTGGGGATCTTATTAAGTATATGTTTATCCGCATGTTCATGCTATGATAGATATTTCCAATGTTTTACAGATTTTGTTTTTGCACAGTACACATTATTCTGCTAAACACCAATGTTGTGCAGTAGGTTACAAACCACCCTTAGTGGAACATGTCACCTTAAAACTCACCATGTGTCTTCAATAGAGTTTACTAGAAACCAAGTTGGAAAAGAGATCTCTAGTATTTGCCAAGAAATTTTACCTCCAAAATGGCAGTTTGGAGAACCAATAGCCGATTGTGAAGGCAACAAGGTGAAAGGTCAAAATTGGAAAAAGTAAAAGGAAGCCCTCCGAAGATAGAATCTTGCTTCGGTTAATGGCAAGTGGACTCCCAATGCATAAAGAAGTGCAAATCATGGCCACAAAAGGCATTAGAGGCTGTATAACATTTACAACTGCCTTTGCATATGTGTTTAGTAGAAGTCCTAGAGCCACTGGAACTAGTACTACCTACCTCATAAAAAAAAAGGCAAATAAGAAAAAAACCAAAAATATAAACAATTTTAAATGTAACTTGTATAGTAAGCATATGCCGGTACAATATACAACTAGCAGAATTAGCATCAGCAATGCCTTTATTCAGAAGCGGAGGGACATAGAGCAAATGGGGGTCAATTGACCCCCATACTTTTTCAAAAATTGATTATTACTTTATGGTTTTGTTATATATTTTATAGTAAAATGCCATGGATATCATAAATTGACCCCCATACTTTTTATAAAAATGTTATATGATTGACCCCCATTCTTTTTCAAAGAAAAACTGGACTATTGCACAATGTGTACAACTTGAGTTCTTGTAACATTTTACCCTTGTATGTTTTTGATCCCCATTACTTAAATATCTGCCTCCGCCCCAGTTTTTATTTAACCATAAAAACTTAAATGGACTCTATCCTGTTAATTCTGGTAAGCCGTACTTAGCCAGGGTGAATATTTTGGCATACCAGGCCTGTTTGGTAGAGAAACAACCAAGATTGCAACATATATGGGTGTGACACAACCAGTCAAGGCCAGCATGAGTAAGTTACTGGCACAAGCTGGTTATACTGCTAGTTAACAAGTGACAATTAATACAAGACATCACACATTGTCAGAAGCCTCTGCTGATAATTTGAGGAATTGAGCTCCTATGCTTAGCAAAGCATATTAGGTCATCATGCTTGAAATTCAAACTTAGTCATTTGTCAAGGTCATAATAGTAAAACCTAGTGCATACCTGCAAAATGGACTTAGCCATGGCAACACCATCAACTGGTACAACTGAACCGATTAGAAGGCCAGTAAGAAGAGGCGTTACTACAACCGAAGAAATAGTAGAAGAGCTTGTTAGTAGTATACTCAAGGCCACATCCCCTTTGCTTAGGTAACCAGCATAGCTAGATAACTGTGCACCCGCCACACAACACGTGAGAATGAACCCAGCATAGAATGTAGATGGCATTCTAAAGGCCTTTGCAATTAAGAGACCTAAAAGGGGCTTAAGTGCGTACTGAGCGATATATCCGACTGACAGGGGTACTGGTCTGTATTGGAACCACGGAGAAGAAAGAATTAGCTGACACATCTCATTATCAATCCTTAATTTGCAAGTACAACTAAATGCACAACCAATGCATAATTATTTATAAAATCTACAAAAGTTTGAGTTAATTAGCATTTGTTTATGTAACAATGCCTCAATTGAACCCGTAGCATCAATTAGTTATCAATTTGAGCATTGTGCCTCTAAAAGCCTCCTGATTCTATTGGAGCCATTCGGCAACAAAGGATTAAGAGTGAACGATTAAGAGCTCAAGGAGCACTAAGGAATCGATGTTCGGTTGTCTTAATCCGTGAGTGAAAGCTAAGGAAACTAAAGGAAGAGGTAGAGGTGCTTTAAGGTCCAGGCAGAGGATTAAGATCCGGACAAAAGGAGGCTAAAGGAGGTGTTATTAATCCGCGCTAAGGAACCGGTGTTCAGCAGGATTAAGCGGCTAAGGAAGCTAAATGAAACAGATTAAGCTTTAAGGATGCTTAATCCCTTGTTGCCGAACAGCCCAATAAGATTTACCCTCAAAACATCACTCCTGGAAGTAAAATCCAAATAACAAAAAAAAAGGGAAAAAAAAAAAATGAACAGAAGCAGGCCCAAAAGCATGGCCAAAGCCACTCCTACTGTACTGGACTACTGGTGGGTACAGACTGGTTCCTTCTGATTAAGAACCTAAGAATTGTCAACTGTGGCGCTGATCCTTAATTCATACATTAGAGAAGGTGACTTGTTTAAATGGATGATAAAAGAGAAAAAACATATTTAAGAACCTCTGGAAAGCAAGAGCAAAATCATCAATCGACAGCTTAATCCCAATCGATAGCATTATTCCTCCAAGAGCTGGTGCATAGTATTCTTTTGAAACCCTAAGACAGAACCTCAAGTCAACAATTTTCCATTTCAGGGAACTCAAACCACATATTAATTATTCTAGAATTAAAAGATAATGCATCTACTATAAAACCGAAAATTTTTTAGTTACCATCTTAATATTTTAAAATGAGTGAGTCTATGGTACTATGCATATCACGGATTGGTCTGTAATACGGATCAATATTTTCGTTTTCAATATTCTATCGGTCAATCCGAACCGTTCAACATGATTCCCATATGAATATGTACTTGCAAACCGAATTTTATATTTTTTAGAATTTGTTAACTATTTTTTTAAGATAGGTAGAAAATTACTGTTTTTGGATGGTCCAGAATTTTCAGATTAAGTGATTTTCTATCTATCTTAAAAAATAGTAAAAAAATTCTAAAAACTATAAAATTCGGTATGCGAGTACATATTCATATGGGGATCATGTTGAACGGTTCGAATTGACCGTTAGGATTTTGAATACGAAAATATTGATCCGTATTAAGAACCAATCCATGATATGCATAGTACGATAGACTCGCTCTTTTAAAATTCTGACCTTATCATCGCTTTATGGAAATTCAGAAACTACCATCCACAGGACAACCCAGGGGTTTCACAAAGATTCAATCTGCATGGAACCAAGTTTTTTTTTTTAAAACGAAAAATTAAAAATGGAAAATGTCTGTTTGTTCAATGCACAAAAGTGGGAGTTAACTATATAGTTTGTCTATAGTGAGATTGGTAGGTTTAGGTAGTTTATCACAAAAGTGCATAGGGGAGAGTAAAGTTAAAAATTGATGAGATGAATTAATCTGATTAAAATACAGAAGATGTGACAGTAACTAAATTTCGTTAAAATAAATAATAAATAGGTTCCAACCCAGGAGTTCTGCGCAGATTCAATCTGCGTGAAAATCAGGGGTTCTGTGCAGATTCAATCTGTGTGGATGGTAGTTTCTGCATTTCCCAAGAAGCGATGGTAAGGTCAGAAATTTGAAATATGAATTCAAAACGACAAATTTTCTATTCCCGTCGAACAATTAAAATACTCGTAATCAGAAATACCAGCAGCTTGCAGTTCTTAGTTCTTACCAGGAGAAGGTTGCGGGGTAGCTGAGAGCCGCCACACCAGTGGCCACAACTACAAGCGGCAGCATGGCCGAGATTTTCTGTGACACATCGTCCCCATTTCCTCCAGCGACTCCATCTGACCTCTCATCTCCAGTCCCAGACGTCGCGCCGAAGTAAAGTATCGAAGCATTCCCCTCTCTCCTGTGCCACCCGACCTTACCGAAACCTGGTATTGAAAAGGGCGTCGAGCTGGCCGACACGCGGCCGCGAGACACAGTTCGTACGGACACGTAGCGCAACCCGGGAAGGCTGCGGATACGAGGTTGGCCCCGGGACATTGGGAGAGAAGCGCACGTGGAGCCGCAGAGGCAAGGAACTGCGGCCATTGGAAGTGGAAAGAAATCCTTTTGCTAAGCGAAGATACTTGTAAGATAAAAGATATATATAGCAGGTATCAAATTGATAGAAGATAGAAATGGAGAGGATCAGAGTGAGGTTTTGTGGTCTATGTACGATGAGAAAGTCGGAGGGAATCTCGCCGTGGAATAATTGTAACTTGTAAGCGAGTCTGACTCCTATCTCTCCAATCGATTCATGTAGAATTCTAGGTACGAGTTAGCTCTGTTTTCTCAACGCAGCTTATCTGCCGTATTTTATTAGTTACCGCGGAAAAAAATAAAAATTAAATGAATTATAGGGGCTTATTTCCAAACCTACCACCCACGCGTATTCAGTTCGCGCATCAAATTGGACGGTGCGCTTACTAGACAGGCGCATTGCTGGATTTTGGCCAGGTTGAGAATTGATCCAGTGCGCGCAGGGGGGTTAAATATTACTTTTACCGCGGTGCACCTACCCAGTCTGCACACCGGGTTTAACGGGTCAATTTTACCGCAGTGCGCCTGCCCAGTACGCGCACCGGTAGAGGTGCTATCGGGTCGGGTCGGGTCCGGATACTATTATATTTGGACCCGTATCCTAAAAGTGTTCGGGTCCAAATTTCGATCCATACACTTATTTGTTTCAAATCGGGTCGGGTCCAGATCCGGATACCTATTTACCCGTAGATATTTCGGGTCCAATCTTTCGGTTCCGGGTAGATAGATACCCATAACTTGTTTGTGAATTATCGGGTCCGGTTCGGATATGGGGCGGTTCCGGATCCAGAGCGGGTAATGTCACAACTCCCATACTACAGATATTTTTCCTTTTTTCTCATTAAGTGCCTTCAATAATATTTTGTGAAACTTGGGTAGTATTTTCAAGATTTGATTGTTGATTGTTTGGAGTACTCATGGTGTAACAAAAAGTATTCGAAATTTTTTTATTTTTTTTTAATAGCTTTTGAATTCAGGAGGTTTGAGATAAATAACTTTTGAAAATCAAAATATTGAAGAATAGATATAATATTTAGAAAGTAAAATATTGGAGATGGTGATCTCTTTTTCTATGATTCAAAAAATTCATGAATGGAATATTAATACTAATTTGTTTGAATAGAGAATTAAATTTATGACAAATATTTGATTTCAATGAGATTTATTGCGAATGACATATCAATGAGAGCAATAAATTTTCATGATAATGAGGATGATATATAAGGCAGATATTGAAGGATATATTCAAAGCAATAAATTTTATTCAAAAAATTAATATGCAAAATGTGATTACTGGCGTGACATTTGTTGATTTGATTATATGTAAAATTGTATTTTCATAGTTATTCATATATGTTTTATCAGGTATTTATATGGGTATCGGGTCGGGTTCGGTTATGGGTCGGATAACTAAATCAAACCCATATCCTATCCATTACAATATCGGTTCCGGTTCGGATCCGAATCGGATATTAAATTATTAATTTTGTAACCGTACCCATAATTTAACCGGTTATATTTTTTAAACCATACCCTACCCAAATTAACCGGATTCGGGTCGGTTCCGGGTCGGATCCGGTTCGGTTCCAGATCGGATCTGGGTAATCGGATAAAAGTTGCACCTCTACGCACCGGGTCGATTGGGTCGATACGCCTTCCCAGTACGCGCACCGTCCAATTTGGTGCGCGAACTGAATACGCGTGGGTGGTAGGTTTCGAAATAAGCCCCCAGCAGTGGTAATGATTTAATTTTTATTTTTTTTCCGTGGTAACTAAAAAAAAGGGCTTATATGTATGATAATGAAGTTAAATTAGGATTACCATTTATATTACGATCCATTAATAACTAGTTGATTTCATAATTGTAAAGAGAAGAATTCACTTACCACTCTTTTTTGTGACACCGAATTCATCCTACATTTTCAAAATTTAAATAGTCGATTCAAACCGTTCAACATGATTGATATATTAAAATGTGCTTGCAGATCAAATTTTACATTTTTTTAAAAAAAATTTACTATTTATTAAGATGGGTACAAAAATTCAATGGTCTGAAAACAACGATTTTGTAAAATACTTAATAAATAGTAAAAAAATTCAGAAAAATGTAAAATTTGATCTGCAAGCACATTTTAATATATCCATCATGTTAAACGGCTTGGATCAATAGTTTGGACTTTGAAAACTTTAAAAATGTAAGGTGTAATTCGGTGTCACTAAAAAAGAGTGTAAGTTGATCCCTCCTCAATTGTAAACCCCATTTAAATATTTATATTAATATTTTAGCTAAAGGTTGTATGGTTCAAATGCAAATGTCATAAATATCGAAAATGAGATTGTAAATTTTGATTGAAAGGGGATTGTATAAAGAAAATGAGTTATGTACAAAATAAATTTTCTATCTTAGAGATGCACATATGTATACCAATTTATTTTGTCAAAAATATGTTGGGTTGTTGAACAAAAAATTTGTCGTACATTTTCATAAAACATTTTATTTAATTATTTTCTAGATTGCATATTTTGTTAATTTATAAGTTATGTTATTTTAAAAAAATTGTTGATTCTATAATTGATAAAGTTATAAGTTCATTTATGCTTGAATGAAAATAAAATTAATTGTTTATTTTACATTTCTTAAAAATGATCGAAAATAATAAAAACAATGAAAAGTTAAGGCTCATACTCAAGTAAAATTAAACTACCTAGAGATGTGAGTTAGTTTGGGCCAATTTAGGCTAGCTTAAATGTCGGCTTATTCTATCTTAGTCTGGCTCAATTAAACCACGTTTGACGGAATAACTGGAACCTAAAACCTTTATTCCACTGTTTAGTCCTCAACCAAACATCACCCTAGGTGATTAACATATTAAGCCCTTATTCCACAGTTAAAATTAACATATTAAGTAATTATTTTGGATAATTTTTTGAAATTCTAGATGTTTAGAATGAATGCAGCTAGGGGGGACAAATTTGGAAACGAGAGTTATATTATTGTAGGATTTTGTCGTTAAAAAAATAACAACATCTAGTGTACATCCTAATTAAGTTTTTGCTGTTCCTAATTTAATATTTTTAATAAATTATCAAACTATATTTAAATGTAAAAAATTAGATTTTTCGCATTTATTTATTTGATATATATATAAACTGTCAATATGGGGTAAAAATACACTTGAAAACTTGTAAATGTTTTTATAAATTGATTTAAGAAATGTTTTTGTAAATTGATTTAATAAATGTTTTACAAAGTTGTTAAAAATAGTTAAACTATTAAAAATATCATCTCATTCCATTAAATGCTTATACAAAGGAAGTATTTAGTCTCGTGCCGTGACCAAGTTAATTTTTTACGTGCCATGCCGTGACCAAAATGTCAAGGGGTGGTCACGGCACGTAAGTCACGCCGTACCTAACGTGCCGTGACCATACGTGACTCGCATGACTCGCGTGACCATTTAATCATAATTTAGGTTAGTTTATTCAAGATTCACCATTAAATCAATATCTAATGGTCCTAATTACACGTGACTCGCGTGACTACGTGTCGTGCCGTACCGTGACTAAATCTTTCACGTGCCGTGTCGTGCCAAAGTTTCAAAAGATGAGCACGGCACGCGAATGGTCACGGCACGGGACACGCGAGTCATGGCACGTAACTGACACGCGTGCCGTGCCGTTCCGTGACGGAGCCGGCTCCGCCGTGCCATTTTTCCCACTCTACCTGCCTCCATTTGTTTGGAGCACTGATACATGATTGAAGGTATTAATGGTTAACGGGGTCTGATGGAATTAAATATTTGAGGAGGGATTCACTTGTAATATTTGTAAGTTACAATATCTTATAATAATTTAATTTTGTAATTTTAAAAATTCAAACAGTCAATTCAAACCGTTCAACACGATATCTATATTAAAATGTGCTTGGAGATCAAATTTTACATTTTTTTTTTGAATTTGTTTTACTATTTATAAAGTATTTTTACAAAACTGCTGTTTTTTAGTGGTCCAGAACAGTTTTGTAAAATACTTAATACATAGTAAAAAAAATTCAAAAAAATATAAAATTTGATCTCCAGACACATTTTAATTTAGATATCATGTTGAACGGTTTGGATCAACTGTTTGAACTTTGAAAATTACAAAACCAGATTGTTGTAAGATGTTGTAACTTACAAATGTTGTAAGTGGATCCCTTCTCTAGATATTTTTGGTTTTTGAGTGATTATACGGTAACATGTAATGCTACATATCTATCCGTATTCTGAATTTTAATTTTAATTTTCAAAATTCAGATAGTCAATTGAAATTGTTTAACATGATATCATGTTGAACGATTTGGATCGACTGTTTGAACTTTGAAAATCACAAAATCAAATTGTTGTAAGATGTTGTAACTTACAAATGTTGTAAGTGAATCATTTCTCTAGATATTTTTGGTTTTTGAGTGATTATACGGTAACATGTAATGCTACATATCTATCCGTATTCTGAATTTTAATTTTAATTTTCAAAATTCAAATAGTCAATTGAAATTGTTTAACATGATCTCTATATGAAAATGTAATTCATATATTTAAAGACTAAATTTTATATTTTTATATTTTTAAAAATAGATAAAAAAATCACTACTTTATGGTCTAGAATTTTCAAATCAAGAAATACTCTAATTATCTAAAAACGTTAGAAAAATTTGATCTCTAAATATATATTTATACGGATATCATATTTAACAGTTCGGATCAATTGTTTAAACTTTGAAAATAAATCATAAATCTATAGCACGAGTTGTTTACCCGTAATATGCATATTATCATAGCTCCACTATTTTTATTTTCTTCATATTTGATTGTATCTCTTTCTTATATTAAGCATGTAGATATTATGAGCCATCAACAGCTGTGGTTAAAAGATTAAATTTCGGATTGAATATCAACTCTCCAATTAAATAGTCTGCCTTCCTTTGATTATATGTAACATTTTAATATTTTTTTACGTGTAGAAGTCTCAATTCGTTTTGAAGTATTTTCTATTTTCCTTTTTTTTAATCTACTGCCACGGAATGAAAGCAGAACACAGTTTAGAAATGAAGCAGAACATTTATTTCTTTTCCTAATGTTTTCCCGCCGAAATTTTTATTAATACCATTTTAAAAAAAACCAAAACACCATTAAAATTGGGGAATTCAAAAAATATCAGGGCCTCAACGTCAATCTGCGGCTCCATTCTCGAAGGCCACAATTTGACGTTGCGGCCTCTCAAAAACCTAAAAAACTCTATAATTTTAGTATATTACAGTGCATTTTTTGGTTTTTTGAGGAGATGTGAATTTCAAATAATGAGAGTCAATTAACTTCATTTTTTTTTTGTATTTATATATGATTTTCTATATAATTCACGATAAAATGTTAAAATGTTATGGTACTGTGAAATTAACTCTCTTTCTCCGTAAAAAAAAAAAAGATTTATATAATTAACCCCATAATTTGTAAATCTGGCTCCGCCACAATTCCAAAACTTCCAGTTGTCAATTTCCTTTTTATAACGGAGGGCAGTGGGTAAATCATAAACATCAATTACAACTGTAAACCAAAATCCCATTTGTTAAAGAACAAAAAAGAAAACAAGTTAATTTTCACATGTTCTATGCAAAACCATTCAACCTCATCTTTCCTATTCCCCCTCTATACACTTGCCATCAAATAAACAATAAAAATTGCCCATATACCCTCCTCAATTTTCACTACCTACAAACACCCCTAAGAAAATACACATATGTATTTACATATCACTCGACAAAATCCTCATGCCCCGTGCCATAATTCAGCAAAGCAAACTTAACGTGCAACCCGATCTTGCCATTTTCTTTAACTAGCTTGGCTGCAGTTACCATCCAATGGCCTGGTATATCATGAGGCCCGCGTAAAACCTCTGACATGTCGACAAACTTTAGTAACTTCCTATACTGTACTGGTACAGGTGGGCCATCAGGGAAAACCCCTGAGTTAAGATGTGCTGGTTCATGCTTTGGAGCAATGGTATTCTCCTTTTGCATGAAGGGAGTGCTGAGAGTGGTACTGATAGTGCTCAAAAAGCTCCCCTTTTGGGATGCAGCTGGCGCACGGGCCCACTCAGTCTTCCTAATGGTGCAGTTTGGGAGGTGCGAATAAAGAAGCCTCAGGTGTAGAACCTTCCGGGACCACGTGCCTTTTGTCACTAATTGTGCACCGGTAACTATGAAAACACCATCAGTAACCCTCTTAAGCCAGACTGGATCGTGCTTTACAACCGAAGTGCAAACACATGAGTAACGTTTCCATGAGACCGGTTCGATATAGGCTGCATCAGAGTCTTCGGACCCTTGCCATTGAGGAGTCATTTGTGGGGGCAAATTGGGGCTTGTTAGCATGCTTGGGAAGGATGAGAGGTGTTGTACATGGATAGCAAGGCGGTTGCATTTCCTTCCCTCTAGGTATAACCGGAGACCAACAACCGGTCTATTTTCACTCGAAACCTACAATGCATGATAGAGGGTTTATTAAAAAGGTTGAGAAAGAAAACTTCCAAAAACTAGCTTTTCTTAATCAGAATAAGAGTACTGCAACACAGACATATGTCTCACACCAGCTAGAATAAAGAAACAAACCTAAAAGGTTAAATTAACTGATCATGCAATCAAATTGATAGATCCAGCAAGACTCATTAAAAAAATAATAGAATAAACTTCTTAACCTACCAATGTTATTTAATCTTACTGCCTAACTAGGCAGGGCTAAAAATTAAGTGATAAGAGATGAGCATTTCTGCATTATGACAATTAAGGAAACTCAATATGAAAATTTTCAAGATCCTAAAGATCAATAGCGGAGTACCTGAGAAGTGCTAACTTGGAGTTTTGGGCCAAGACATCTAAACTGGAGAGATGGATAAGAAGCTCTCCTTTGCTGGGGCCCAAGTGCTAGATCATTGAATAGAGGGGCCCACTGGAGAGGTACTTGGAACTCCAAGAAGTACCGCAAATCCTCGACATCAGGTTTATCTGGTTATTTCAGAATTAAATAATTTTTTTAAGTATAATTCTCCATTAGTGAGGCAACTACATATAAAGGAGTGCTCTTTAATACCACTTCTGGGCCGTTCTTGTACTCACATGAGATATGTATTTTTATTTTCCTATTTCCATATCATATTCATTTACATGTATTGAGAAATAGAGTTTGTTATTGTGCCTTTTGTGTTTAATAGAAACTCTAGGGATGCATTTGTAATTTTATACAATGTATGGACTGTTTTGTAACTTTGAAAGATAGTAACAGAAATAGTTGAGGCATCAGAGAGAAGAGATAACTCTGAACCCTCTTTTCTAAATCTTTCGCTATTTCTTTCTCGTTCTCTATTTTACTCTAAAACCCTAGAAATCAACATGGTATTAGAGCTATCGATCCAACCCGATTGAACTCTATTTCTCAACAACTTGCATAGCATCTAATAAAAATTATGATTAACAGAGCGACTACATATCAAAGAGTGTTCTTTGGAATCACTTCTGTGTCTGTCTTGAACTCATACGAATAACCATCATTATTATTACTATCATTGGAGGTGGGAGGTGATAAATTAGATCAGAATTGTTTTTTTCTTTTCTTTTCTGCATGTAAGTAAACTTACAGCGAAGATAAAGGTTGATAGCATGGCTGAGATAGCCGCAGCCTTGGACACCCATCAGAAGAGAAGTAATAGGCACAAATTTAAATGCTATGGCATCAGGATTTGCAGAAACTGTTTGAAGCCAACCGGAGTGGCTGGGCACATGCACATCACCTCCTCTTTTAGATTTAATTACAGTTAGGCCCTGTTACATGTTCCGTTATAAAGGATTAAAATTACATAAACCAATGTAAAAATAGCAAGATTTTCATCTGAAGCACTGTAAAGTGCTACATAGTCTCATTTTAGGGTTTTCCCTATTAATTATTTCTGACCCGACTCCATAGAGCCTAAACCGCCCCCCGCCACAAAAATAAAGAGAGAAGATTAAAATAAATAACCATCAAACAAAACAAAAGAAGCAATAAAATAACAACAGGTCAACCCTACAACTTGCAAAGACTGGTAATGGGTACAGTACCAGTCAGACCGAATAAAGTGTGTAATTTTGGTATGGAAATCCACTAGTTCATCTAAATCTAAAACAGTACAGTTACCAGCCAATCCTGGAACCAGGATGAATGGGGGAAAGAATTAAAGCCTCGAATTACAGTATATTCAGTTACAGCTACGTTTTATAATTGATGATCATACAGTATATTCAGTTAAGCCCTGAATTACAGTATATTAAACTTACATCCTTGTTAGAAGTTTCTGAATAGCTAGATAGTTGCATGTAATTTGTTTGCAAAATCCGAACAAATACTTCTGGAACCTATATTTCAAACAAAAGAACAAATACAATCATATCATAAGAAAGGATGATAAATAAATAGGTAATATCAAAAAGAAATACAAGTCAGGTTCAGCATGTAAATATCAGTTGCTACCAGAGGCATGCTGGTCATATACCTGTATGACTCTTTTTAATTCTCAAGTTTATTTTCAGTTGGCACCCTACTGCTCAGTTCTGGAATTGTTACGTGACCCATGTGCCAGAGTTATAGCATGCACTTGTATTACTAGCAGTCAATATCAACCATGTGCCAGAGTTATGTACCTATCTGACTATAACCTTTCTATACCACCATATATTTCATGCCATATTTCTTTAGATCTGGTATTGTTGATAAATACCAAAGTAAACAAGAAGGTTGATAAATGCACCTTATTCTTGCCTTCTCTATTTTGACGGTGAACAGGAGAGAGGCCTGTTCCGTCTTCGAACAAAATATTGCCGAGGTCTTCTAGATGCATCTTCAAATCGGCTGTGGATACAGGCGAAGAATGGGTTTGCCTGACACAAACCATATCTTGGCCTCCAATTGATAAACCAACTATGATGTGGGTCCCATATGTCTGTATAAACCTGAAATGTAGCATTAACACTACATGTCATCTTATCTAGCTGACAAATGTAGAAATGATGAGATTGCCGGTACAGTTCTAATATCAGATGACCAGGTAATTTATCAAAATGTGACATGGTAATAAGCTTACGTTTTTGCATCAGTTATAGCATGCACTTGTACCGCTAACAGGTCCAATAACAGAAACCTGTAGCAGGTGAATGTGGTGAGGGATTATGGTACCTGGTCAAGGTACTTTTTACTGATATTATACCAGCTTACCAGGTGTTAGAAATGAGCGAAAACCTAATTCAGCCTCAAAATGCCTCTAAAGGGAACTGGTATTAGATTGAAGAGGTATAGACTGGCAACAAACAAAAGATTGTACTGAAAAGGTGCCGGGCAGGTGGTATCTAATGGTACCGATACCAGTGGTATGTCTGGCCCCAGTACATGGTTGCACAGAGATGGTATGGGACCAGGTGATACTGATTGGTACACTATAGTGTCACAGTCCTTGCAAAAATGGTACTCTGCCAGTATTTAATTGTACGGAGTACCAAGTGCCACGGCCTGGCACCAGTACATGGCTGTAAAAAGTGTGGGTAACACCAGATCATACTGATCAGTAGAGGACAGCATCAAAACCTTTGCCTTGACCTAAATTATTGGACTAACATAAAGAAAAACCAGGCGCACTCCATTCAATAAATTGGTTGTAGTATTCTTGTGATTTTTAATGGAAAGTAGTCCAGTATTAAAAAAAAAAAGGAATTGAAGGATCGATAGCTTGATTGAACAAAGAAGAGTATTCAGTATTCACGGATGGATTAAACAAGACAAAATAGTTCATGGGCATAGACCAATTTGGAATTTTAAAATCTATAATTTCTAACCTGGCAAGAGCAACTGGGTCCCAGTTGGGGGGAACAGCCTTTTTAACTTCATCTCGAAGAATTAAAGGAGAAGATCTTAAATGTAAATTGTACAAGCAAATGAAATTTCCATCAAAAGCCAGGTGTTTGGTCTCTTTGGCATCCTCTAACCATGCACCGGTAAGGTCAAATAAGGAATTAAAAAGACCCGATGGCACCTTTCCTGGTACTGAACTACCCTGATTAATAAGCTCTGACATCTGCCAAAAAGCAAATTAAATATAAATCATAAGCTACTGCTGTATAATCAAAACGATTTTCTGATATTGTTTGGTTTTTGTCATTCAAATGTATAATCGGGTATGATTTCAGTGTTAACCTAAAGTTAATTCGGCATAATAAAACATCAATCAGCAAGATAGGTACTGAACCAGTCTTGGTTTGGTGCTAACCGCATCTCTAATTATCCTTAGCATGCAACCAAAGGTTTACATAAACAAACAAAGGATTATTAAACAAGTTTTAAAATGGATATGCAAAATAAGTCCCACATGTCAGAACTGTAAAACAACAAATGGAAAGAAAAACCAATATAACAATACAAACCTGATTGAATTCAAGAATATCAGACTGGAACCGCATACGGTCACCCTTGTCACACCCGATATCACCGGACACCCGGTGAATCGTGGGCCCCCCTGGGATGGCTACATCATGCAAACTTTTCTCATCTAATTCCACCAACCTCCCCCTTCCCCCTTTGGCAAATCTCAATCTAAAATCATTTGCCAAGTCGAACCCTAGGCCGAGAGCTGCCAGAGCTGCTTCTCCTATCCCATCTGCCACCGACATATCTTCTTCCATGTTTTCTTTTCTCTATATCTTCAGTGTATGTATCTCTACTCTAGAGGAGATGAGCAGGAAACATTTGCTTATGTGATTTTGTTTGTTTGCCTCTCTCTATACACCAATTAATGAATTGGAGGTGTACAAGAAGCACCTTCTTTTGATTGTGCTGGGTTGCTTGAAGCCAAGAACAAATATATGAAAAGATTTAAGATTGGGTATTTGTATATTACTAGATACTGTTATTTGATTAGAGGGGAAACTTGTTGAGAATTTCCAGTAATATGGAGGGTTTGGATTAGAGAGAGAGAGAAGGGAGGCTTGTTGAGTCTTTGACTAAAAACTAAATAGCAAAAAGAATTGAGGTTGATGTATTTGTATGTATCCTTCTTGGGAAGTTCGTCTAGAGGGGAGGCTGGATTTTTCAGATTTTGATGCCTTTGAAAAAGATATATAAAATAAGACAAGGTGTCATGGGAGTGGAGACGGAAAGTCGAAAGAGTGTGTAAAAACTGAAAACAAATGGATTGCGAAGTTTGGTTTTGTGTGAGAAACGAATTTGTCGAATCTAGATCTGACTTTCTAGATCTTCTGTGCTCAAAATTTTGTCTATTTTTGTATTTATATATACCATTAAAATTTAAAATGTATATATAACATGAGGAGAGATCCACTTAAACTTTTTTTTTAGTGACACCGGATTACACCTTACATTTTTTTTTTAGTAACAGGAGTATATAAAATTTTTGTATTCATCTTAATAAATATTTTACAATATTTGTTATGATTTTCATTTTTTTTCCGATATTTTTTTTAAGATGATAGATATATTTATTTTATTTTTATATACTCCTATTACTTTGAAAATTAGTGTTCTCCAAAAAAAAATTAAATAAAAATAAGGAACTTTTGTAAAATATCAACCATTGATTGATACAAAATTTAAGTTTAGCTTTAAATTAAATGAATATAGGAATAATTATTGTTGTTGTAGAAAAATATTCGAGATAATATCAAATTTAATAGCTTGCCTCATTTTTACTTTCATTATTCATAGAGACCAATTTTCTAGAAATTGGAAGAAACATAATATTTTTTAAAAGAAAAATAGAACTTTGTGAATATACTAAGTATAAATAACTCTTATTAATATGTGTGTGTGTGTGTGTGTGTGTGTGTGTTCTTAATATCACATGGTGGTCATACACACGCCACATTAATGTTTTTGTATAGATAAAGGTGTAATTTATCTCTTACGTTTGTATATTATGTTGTATCTATAATCTAGTTAAATATTGAAATTGTTGGTCAAATTTAATCAAAATCAAAATTGAATGATTATTTTATATTTTGGTATTTTATTTTATCATCTAACGAGAAAGTTCGTAATAGCTTGTATGTTTTTTTTTTAAATCCACCCTTCTTCAATAACTATATAAAATTAATATAATTATTTATATTTTTTCATGATTCCAATTAATTATTTAAAAAATGTGATAATTTTGGTAAAATAATAGTGTTTTTATTCAAATATCATATTATTCTTACGATTTTACTTATTTTATTTATTTATTAGTTGATGCAATCTACATTAAAATACATTTCAACAAGGGACATTAACAAAAACAGGTACACAGAAGCTTTAAAGGAGTTAACCACAAACGATCCCAACTCTTAAAAACAAAGCAGCGTGGGGACCAGTGTAACGTACCAGGAAAGACCGGGAACGCAGATGCTGAAGGTCAACAAATTGTGGGGTCCACAGGGAGGTTGACCGCCGTAGATATTTGAAGTTAGAAAAAAGAAAGGTAATAAGTTTCCTTTGGTAGAGACCGGGCCCACTAATAGTTAATACTGCCTACTCCTAGTGCATGCTTTAGACTTTTTTTAACTTTGTTCAATTTAAAACACAAGATAAGAAACGAAATGGACGAGACAGAGCAGTTTTGGCTTCTATATGTGCTGTGTGAAGTTAAAACTGCTCTGTTAATAATATTTACCTCCGGGTTCCGAGGATTGCTAATTTGCTATATCCGAAATTTTTTTAGTTGCTACAGTAAAAAAATTAAGTGATTACCACCCGGTTCAAACTATTTTCAATCCCACCAACCACGCAGATTCAATTCGTGCACCAAATTGGGGTGGTGCGCGGACTGGGTTGGCACACCAATTGGTGCTTTGACTGGGTTGGCGCACCAAAATTGGTGCTCAAATAGGGTGAAATGCACTGAAGAGTAGTAAAAATTTCGGAACAGTTAGTGCTCTAACTCAGTCCGCGTACCAATCTATTTTGGTGTGTGAACTGAATCCGCATGAGTGGTAGGATTGGAAAAAGCTTAAGCCAGATGGTAATCATTTAATTTTGATTTTATGTTATGGTAACTAAAAAGATTTCGGCGAGACAAAGCAGTTTTGGCTTCTATAGTTCTATACAATGCATGGATTGTTTTGATTTTATAATTCGTGCTCTGTGTGAAGTTAAAACTACTCTGTTAATAATCTTTACCTCCGGGTTCCGAGGATTGCTATTTATATGGTAGTAGAGTAGGTGGATGGTAGTAGGTTCCTTTCTTAAATTTACGGATTTATTAATTACATCATTTTGGATTAGTCAATTAAGAGCAACTTAACTTCCATCGGTATTTCTAATTCTACTTGACACGCACACGGCAGGTTCGATTTAAAATAAATGGTTCATTTTGAATTCTGCATTAATTGTTGGAGCAGTGCTTTGATTGCGCCGTGTCTAATAAACCTAAATGCATTTTCAAATTATATTCAATTATTCATACTCAGATCATTAGGTATTTGTAAGAACCCAACCATTTATGTTGTAGATATTGGTCGTGTTGGGTTCCGAAATTTTTATTAATATCTAAACAAATAATAAATTTCGAATTCTACACCCTGATAAGATTTCAAAAAATATTCAAATCGTAATTTTATTTTACAGTTTTGGGCCAACTTTCTGCAAATTAATCCACGGTTTTAGCCCTTCTAATTTAGGTAAGTATTGATTGATGTCCTATTTTGTGATCAAAGTCAAAACGGTTAAAATGTGTTTTAACAGTTGCCAATAGTTGTTTTGCACTTTCAGGGCCTGTTCGACTGCCAGGCAGGAACGGGAATTTTTGAATTGCCGATTACTGTGCGCGTGGGACAGAAAACACGACCTCAGACTGAATTTTTTTTTCCCACGCGCACAGTAACTGCGTCGAACAGGCCCTCAAACTTATTATTTGAATAGTTGAGAATAACCCTTTCTTTATTGGAATTGTTAAAATATATT
Source organism: Carex kokanica (assembly GCA_025461125.1). NCBI lineage: Eukaryota > Viridiplantae > Streptophyta > Magnoliopsida > Poales > Cyperaceae > Carex > Carex kokanica. The sequence goes on along the minus strand of JAJGRX010001067.1, from coordinate 1,260,391 downwards.
GTAGAATTTACATTTAGTCATTATAAAATAATTTGTTATTGTAAGATGTTAAATTTACTATCTTCAACTTGGAGCACCCATTATGTAAATCATCACTAGAGTGCACGCATAATAATTATAAAATATGCAGCTGATTATTACAGAATTCATATTTAATTATGATAGAATTAATCTATTTAAATTTCTTAGAAATTTTGACAAATAACAATTGGGAGATAATTGAAGTTAGTTAAGGACTTGAAAAATAAATATAATATATCTCATATATCTTTATTGATTTTTAAAATATTTGAAGATTAGAAAATTTAAATATGAGGAACTAAAATTTTAAATGCATAATGTATGGGAGTTCAAAATCAATTGACCGGCTCAAGTTTGTTATTGATTTGTTCTAAGGCCAAGGATTTGTGCTATGAGTTGGTCAAATCAAAGGGTAACCATTGGTAAACTATTTACATCCTAGTGGTAACTTAATTAATCTATAAAATATTTTATTATAAATTTTAGAGTGAGGCTATGGTAATATTTATGTTACACAGCTACGTGTACCATGAATTCATATCTTTATTGTTAAAGTTTAAATCCGTCCAACTTTTTCTGTGCACGCATCTCGAAACATCTGGTTTTTCTGTGTACGCATCTCGAAACAATTCAATGGCTGGATTCGAAATTTCAGGAATTTCAGGGTTACTGTTGATGATCTCGGATTTCAGCAGATTTGGATCCTATCTTTATAGCTATTTATTAAATATCTTATTTAGTTGATTCCAATAACTATTGATATCACAAATCAAATCTTCTAAGAAAGAAAAATAGAATCCATTGATCATTATTAGTTACTAGCAATGTTTTAAAATGCATTTAACAACACTCTATGCACTCTCATAAACATTTCCACTTTAATTTTTACTTTTTTTTATTGACCATTTTTGGTACCAAGTAATGGACATTTTACTGCTTGTGTATTTCATTTTTCATTAATTATGTGTGGAACTGGAACTTTATTTATTTTAAACCTGATCTATTGTAATAATTTTTTAATTTTAGCCATAAACTTTATATTGTGCTAATTTTCTTTACACAAATTATATAGTGATATCGTATTTGGTTTAAAATTTAAGGAAAATTAAGTTGCTTACTCTATTTTGCTTCTTTTATTTTACATCTTGCCTGGTAGCTTACGTCATGACTTAAATTAATTTATCCGAAGGAATAAAATGTTAGAAAACAAAATTCTACTTACGACAGTGCACCCTACAGGTAGAGTAAATATGAAATAATTAAATTAACTCACTTTAAGAGGTGAAGTAACTTAATCCAGATTAACTCGTCTCTTATTATATCTTACTTTTTCTGTTTTACTACTCGTTTGATGGCTTAACTGTAAAGTAAAAAATTTACTCGGCCTCTTCTTTCATAACCAAACATGATTACATGAGTATATAGTGCATATTAGTGTTGTAAAAAACGTCTATTTAGGCCGATTAATCGGCCGATTAGTCGTTGGCGGTGACCAAACCGTCATAGATTTTCCTGACTAATCGGACGATTATTTCTGAATATGACCGATTATTCCTGATTATTTTCAATTAATCACTTTGCGGTACTCTATCTGTCTGATTATCACATACCGTTATTTACAGCACTGGTGCACATAAGGTATGCAATGTCATTGAATACAAACCATGACATCATGCTGGGATGCTACATGCTCCTTGTTTATTATAGTTAGTGGTGCCATTTTTTTTAAAATTAATTTTGTAAATTTTTTGTCATTTGTTGGAAGCATGCCTCGTCGTGTTGTCTGTTCATATTTGTCGCAGTGCATTCAATTATTTTTATATGTATTATTCATAAATTATTATAAAGTCAATGCACCATGAAATAAAAATATTACTTTGAATTCAAACATTTATTGTTGATCTATTTTGTAAAAAGAAATTATTGTTTGTTGTTGTGCTGTCATATATCTCCAAACTCACCAATTAATAAAGGAATCAGAGTAGATCCGATGTCCATCGGACTTACCTTGGTTCGATGGGTGTGATGACCATTCAATTTGTATCAAGATTCGTGTACTCTGTATCAAAATCCGTGCAAGTATGTATCAATTTCCGTACACATAGATCTTGATGCTAATCGTACGGTCCTAGAGCTAATTGAACCTAAATGTAGGTCCGATGCCCATCGGACCTACTCCTATCTCATTAATAAAACACTGCCGAATATATGAATTATGTATAGAATATTTAGAATATCTAAATAAAGTTTATAATTTTTAAAATGGAGTGAGGCTATGGTGCTAGAATTTTTTTTAAAAACCATAATTAGAATAATCAAAGTTAGGAAACCAACATGATTACTAATTTTTTTACAAAAACCATAAGAACCGAGATTGCAATTCGGTTCCAAGGTTTTTTTTTCCTTGGAACCGAATTGGAATTTCGGTTCCAACCTCTATTTCACAAATTTTCCGAAAAATAGTGTGGCATTTGGTGTGCAGAGCAAAACCCGAGATCCCAATTCGGTTTTTTTTTTTTCATTTGGAACCGAAACTAACTTTTGGGTTTTTTTTTTTTTGATGGAACCGAATCCTAGATTCGGGTTAGCTTTTGTTTTTTCATTTTTTTTTGTTGAAACCGAAATGGGTCCCACACTTTGGAATCTATTATTTTATGAAAATGGGTCCCACACTTGTCTGGAAACTATTATAGCGGATCTATGAAAATGGGTCCCACACTTTGGAATCTATTATTTTATATAACGCCGAACTCGGTTCCAAGGTGTGCAGAACTCGGTTCCAACACTTTGGATCTATGAAAATGGGTCCCACACTTTGGAATCTATTATTGTTCTTCTGGCATTTGGTGTGCAGAACTCGGTTCCAAGGTGGAAAAAAAAAAGAACCGAATTTAGAATTCGGTTCCAATGTGCAAAAAATAAAAAACCGAGTGCTCATTTCGGTTTCAAGTGCAAAAAAAAAAAAAACCGAGACGGGATTTCGGGTCCAGACCTATTTTGGATTTTCCGTGACAGCTCTTACGAAAAATTGTGAAAACGAAGTTAAAACCGAAATTGCAATTCGGTTCCAAGAAAAAAAAAAACTTGGAACCGAATTCCAATCTCGGTTCTTATGGTTTTTATAAAAACAGAAGTAATCATGTTGTTTTGCTAACTTTGATTTTTCTAATTATGGTTTTTAAAAAAAATTCATGGTGCTATGCATAGCACCAATGGCTAGTGTACTACGGCTCAATATGGTACTTTTTAAAATTCTAACGGTCGATCCGAACCGTTCAATGTGATATCCATATGAATATGTACTTGCAAACTAAATTTTATATTTTTTTGAATTTTTTTACTATTTTTTTAGATAGGTAGAAAAATCAGTGTTTTCTGAAAATTCTGGACCATCAAAATTCTATCTATCTAAAAAAATAGTAAAAAAATTCGAAAAAATATAAAATTTAGTTTGCAAGTACATATTCATATGGTTATCACATTGAACGGTTCGGATCGACCGTTAGGATTTTAAAAAGTACCATATTGAGCCGTAGTACACTAGTCATCCGTGCTATGCATAGCACCATAGCCTCACTCTTTTAAAATGTTTTAACATAGTTCTATTCTTATTCGAAATTTCTAAATATTTTTGTACATAATTTACATAGGTTAGGTGACAATACTCATTAATAAACCAGTGTTGTAAAAAAAACAGTTAAGTTACCTGACTAAACGGTCGTTTAGTCGTTGGTTGTGACCAAACTGTTACGAACAAAGGATGCGGAAGGCGGTTTGCAAATGAGAATGTCAAATTGGCCGATTTCTCTAATTAATCATTCGTTCTCTGCTTAAACGGTCGTTTAGTCCATTTAGTCAGTCATTCATTGAGCCATTTAGTCGGTTATTTATTGGAAAAAAAATTTAGAGAGAAAAAAGTTATCTCGAATATCAAATCGGCCAATATGCAGTACAAATTAACTGACAGTAAAATTCCGATTAATCGGCCATATACTGATTAATAATTTGACAAGTACATGCTAGTGTAATAAAATATTATTGACAGGGCAAGATGCAAAAATGCAATTTGGTTATGCTAGTGGAATATTCGCCACAAAAGAGGAAAAAGAATCACTGGATTTGCTGTCCAAATCTAAATTTAATTATAAAAAAATGCACCAACTATCAAACCTAGATTGACGTACAAAACAAACGAAAGTAAAGGGGAGCAACCAGCTTTAAAAATTAAAATACTCGTTGACATGTATAAAATTTATGAATATATATATATATATAGCTAGTAGCAATTTACCGATCATGGAGGCGACACCTCCAAAGTTATTAATTAAAAAATTCAAATCACACAATTAAAAAAATTTAAGGGACAAGGACCATAAAATTACTGTAAAAAAGAAAGCACGCCATTTATCTAAAAAATACTCAAAAATTAATTTCATTCTATTTATGTTTTAATTCTGTGCCGAATTTAATGTTTTTATCATCTCACATGTGTTTATAAAATTTTGCCGTTTTGAAAGGGTGAAAATGAAAATTACCAACAAGGACCGACTTACAATGCACTTCTATTAAATAATTCATAATTCAGATAGAATTTAGTCAACTATTTATTTTTTTCATGCAAATTTTTGTCAACTGATTTTTTTAAGAGAGAATCTGAGATTAAAGGAATCATGATTCTAGAAGCCGTTGAGAAAAGTTAATTTTTGCAAATATTTTGATGCAAGTTGTATTTGACATTTATAAAATATTATATATATTTTTCCTCCAAAATCATCTAGGCTTTTTTAATCTAATTTTTTAAACAGAAAAATAAATGCAACTTGTATTTATTTTGCTAAAAATAGTGTGTGTTTTAAAGAAGTTCAAGTAGTGAGTTTCAAAATTCAAAAAAGTTATTAATAGCTGGTGGAACTAAACAATTAAGATTAGAAAGCTAAAAAACTTATTTAAGTTTTTATTAAACATTAGTAAAAGAATGTTTTCCGTAAAGTAAGGTCGCAGGTTTGAAATTCGAATATTAGACAGTTAAGTGTTAACTCCCAATCTTTTTCTCAAAAAAAAAAAAAATCATTAGCTAGGTTTTTTGTTTTGTTCTATTTTTGATTAAATATTTTTATTTATTAAAGTTTTGTTCTATTTTACTTCTAACTCTAAGAAATGAGTTGTCTTGATTCAGAAAAGAATTAAATAAAATAGTTACATTTTGTTTAGCTATAAATAATCATTCATTTTTTTTTTAAGCATGCCAGTGAAGATTCTTCTTTGGTTTCATCTTATATATTTTTTGGTAAGCTAAATCATTCACTACAATAGGAACCAATTTCAAAATTTCTTGTTATAATGTTATTAGAGCATTTCCAATGGGGATTTATTTTAAATTGCTAATTTGATGTGTTAATTGCTAATATAATTGCTGGGTTGTAGGCCGATTTCTAAAAAAACAAATTTGCTTATAAAACAAACAATTTCTTTTGGACATGCTGGTACTCTCTCTCTCTCTATTTCCTATTGGCTCTGACTCCTTTGTTTTCTTTCCTATTGGCTCTGACCCAATTTCTGAGATGGAGGGGTTCAGAAATTAAAAAAATCTTAATTTTTAAACAGTATTTTACATCTATGTTTTATTTTTTACGGATTGCTGGGTTGGAGATGCTCTTAAATACGTACCTCTACCAAAAATTTCTTCTACATATGAGATCAATTATGTAGCTCATGAAAGAAAAAAAAAATATAGATGGGGCCTTTTCAAATTGCTCCATGTTATACATAATAAAATTAAAAATTAAATATTTTAAAATGAAAATACCTGTCATGTCAAGTAATTTAAGTTCAGTGATTTGAATTTATAATTTTAAGTGATTCCACAATCTTTTACGCTTTGCTTATAAATTTTAGTGAATTAAAGTACGTACTAGGTTACTAGCTATATAGTATATACAATACCATGTAGGGGTGTCAACGGGTACGGTAAGGGTCGCTACCATGTTGGGGTGTCAATAGATTACTAGCTATATAGTATATACAATTGTGCCCGCTGCCGTCTGGTAGCACGGGCCGCCAGAGCTGACTCAATATCAGATTCATTGGCACTGGCGCGACCAGCATGGCTATGAGTTCGCAATAGTTTCTTGAACTCCGTTCTAGCAGCTGCAGCTGTCACCGGCTCAACACTTCAAAGTACAATTGTATTGTCGTCTTGGAGATCAAGCATGACCTCAACAAACACCGAAGAGGAGGTTCGGTGCAGCCATGGCAGTGCGCAGGGGTGAGGAGGTCCGGCACGACCTGGATTTGTTGGAGAGAAAATCGGGGAAGAAAGAGAACCTATCGGGAAGAAAGCGCCATGGATTTTTCTCTGAAAAGTGAAAACTGATCGGTAAATTTGAGGAGAGAGAAAGAGAAGAGGAGAAATTTTAAATACAGAAGTTTGGAGGCGGACAGTTAAAAGCGCGTGGAGACAATGAATTACCGTTAATTATAGTTTAAAGCTGGTCGGATCAACTTGAGTACAAACCGGGTAAAGAAGGTTGGATACCAAAACCTTTTCTCTTTAAAAAAAGAAAAATATGCTCTCAATGCCAAACTTAAAACTTTACAGAGGTGTTGAACTTGAATGTAGTTTAGGGATTGTATTTTTAACGTTATAGTCCACTATTACAAACAAATAATATCTATTAAAAATGACATTTTCAAAATAAAAACACAGAAAACCAAAAACTACATTATAACTGTTATTTAATTTTTTTGTAAGGACAAAATCCATCTTCTAATTTCTAAATTTACCTTGGAAGTACAAAATACATTATCTTAAATATAAAACAGGCAACATGTCTTTAGTTAGGTTTGATGAACATAACTTGAAAATTTATCATATTGATTTCAAGCGAAACAAATCCAAATCGTTAAAAACTATCTACTTCACGAGTGATGTATGTCCATGTAAAAATTTGAAATTTCGAATTCATTTAGTATAGAATTAAGCAGTCAAAAATTGAAATCGGTATGACAGATTTTGGAGTTATGTTCACCAAACTCGTTGGTGAGCACAACACACACTAACTTTGCTCAATTTAAACAGGTTTAATTTGTATATGAATTGTAAAAAATTTCTCAAAAGAAATATAGGAGGGGTAAAAAAATATCAGGATTAATGTTTCAAAATAATTCTAAAACGAAGAAATGTTTGATGGTGCCTTGCAAATAAATAGAATACACTCATTGAAAGACTTTATGACTTCAAAAATTCCAATAAAGTATTTTTTAAACAAAAAATAATAATTCTTGTGTGAATCTAATTTTATATACTTTTATTTTATATGTTAAAAACATTGTTTGAGTTAAAAAAAATTAAAATTACAGAGGTGTTCTATATTAAATAACACGTGTAAAAAATTTGATCAATTTAAAAGTTGTTTAGCTTTTCATGAAATAATTTGAAATTTTTTTTAGATAAAGATGAAGATTAAGTCTTTTAAGTTTGAAAATATTCACAAAAAATTAATACTTGAATAACTTTATTTAAAAAACCAAATAATTTTTTTTTTTGTATTAATTTGTTAAAATTTCTCTTAGTGCATGTTACATGTCACTGAATATCTTTTTTTTTTTTTACATAATACAAGCCTTTAATTAGGCATGCATGTTACTCGTATATTTTTTTCATTTTAAAATTCCAATCCAGCTTTTGTTGAAATCCGATCACATCTAAGCAATGAAAGTATAAGATGCGATCACAATCACGATCCGGAATCAGTGTTTAAGAACAAAAAAAAAAAGAATTGGGTATCAGAATAGGTAATTCGGCTCCTCAAGGTTTACAGATAACAATCATTTAAATTATTCGATTTGGAATAAACTGTCATCTTATTTGCTGTCATGAATCTATTGAAAAAATATAAAACGGGACAGGTGTGTGTGTATATATATATATGTGTATATATATACACACACATATGTATGTATGTACCGTTCAACATCTTGACACATCTTGACACTTTTTTTGAGGAGGGATCCAATTATATCTTTTTTTGACACATCTTGACACTTTTTTTTTATAGGTTAATTTTGTGATTTCAAAATTCAAACAGTCGATCAGAACTGTTCAACATGATCACCATATTAAAATGTGCTTGGAGATCAAATTTTACATTTTTTTTGAATTTTTTTACTATTTATTAAAATGGTTACAAAATCGCTGTTTTTCAATGGTCTGAAAACAATGATTTTGTAACCATCTTAATAAATAGTAAAAAAATTCAAAAAAATGTAAAATTTGATCTCCAAGCACATTTTAATATATCAATTATGTTGAACGGTTTGGATCGACTATTTGGACTTTGAAAATGGTAGGTGTCAAAATGTGTCAAAAAAAAGGGTGTAATCCAGTGTTTTAAATAGCGCGCTATAGCGTTTTTGGACCCTAAACGCTAATCAATGACATAAAAATGCGCTATTTGAGCTAGGCCGCTATAGCGCATAGCGTGTAGCGCACGCTATGCTACATGGATTTTTTTTTTTTTTTGCAATTTACATGGGGTTTAACTATGATGTTATATTTTGCAATTTACATACTATGCTCTATATTAAACTTTTAATTATTAAATGAGAGATCTATCCACATGTTGGGTAAATTATATTTTGTCACATCATCCTTATCAGGAGATGATGACATTGAATTGCTTGTTGACATTGACTCAGATAATGATGTGTCTGACTCTGATTCTTACGAATCTATAGAATGACTGATTTGAATATGGAGTAACAAAATGATACTTACTATATGGTAGTTGGAATATTTTTAATAGAGAAAGATAGATAATGTATGCCATGATGCTTAGATTATTTTGAAATTTGAATAGAAAAAGATAGATTATGCAATGATGCTTAAGTTATTTTGAACATAAAATATCGATAGTTTATGATATTACTATGGATATTTTGAATAGCAATTTAGACTTTGTACTATTTCAATATAAATATTATAATTCCTTAATCAATTTGGTGTTATTTATTGTTCTATGAGACTTTAGATAATGTTGATATTTAGTACAAATATTGAATATACGAAATGAAAAAAAAAACGCTATATAGCATAGCTTCCGCTATAGCGATGCTATTCACTATAGCTTTTTTTGTAACCTTCCCGCTATGACGCTATAAACGCTATTTAGAACCTTGGTGTAATCTGATCCCTCCTCTATGTATATATAGAGAGAGATAGGCTATCATGTTTTAGGAAGTAAAGAGGGTGTTTTACTTCTCGCTCATATCTTCATTTTCAAAGTTCAAACAGTCGATCTGAACATCTCAACATGATGTTTATATTGATATGTGCTTGGAGACCAAATTTTAAATTTTTTTGGAAATTTTTTACTATTTTTGTAGAATTTTTGAAAATCACAGTTTTTTATTAAATAAAATAATAATAATAAATTCAGAAAAACACCGACTTTCAAAAATTAAAAAAATAGTAAAAATGTCTAAAAAATATAAAATTTGGTCTCCAAGCACATTTCAATATGAAGATTGTGTGGAGAAATTCGAATTGACTATTTAAACTTTAAAAATAGAGATATGAGCGGGAAGTAAAACAAACCCTAGCTCTTTACTTCCCAAAGCATCGTAGCATCGTAGCATCTCTCTCTCTCTCTATATATATATATATATATGAGATGGGCTATAGTGAATTACGAAGTAAGAGGTTTGTTTTACTTCACGCCCATGTTTTCTATATTGAAAAGTTCAAATAGCCGATCCGAACTACTTAACATGATCTACATATTGAAATATGCTATGAGACCAAATTTTATATTTTTTGGAAAAAAAAAATTAGTATTTATTAAGAATTTTTTAAAATCACTGTTTTTTATGGTCCATATTCCATTCAAAAACAACGATTTTCTACCCATCCAAGAAAGTAGTAAAAATTCCCAAAATATGTAAAATTTTGTCTCCAAACACATTTTAATATGGAGATCATGTTGAGCAGTTTGGACTTTCAAAACAAAAATATAAACGTGAAATAAAACAAGTCTCTTACTTCGCAACTCACCATAACCCATATATATATATAAAAACGAAACTACTCTATACTAACATTAGTATATTAGCTAGTTTCTCTCTTCTCTATATATATAAAAGCGTGGATCAAACTTATAATATGTGCTCATTAATTTAGTTTTAAAAAAAAAAGAATTTAAGTAGATTTGGTTTAATAATCACTAGAGAGTAAAGATGCAGCTCTCTAATATTTATGTAATCACAATCACCATGCAAATCCTTGATATCTGTTTTAAATAAAAGACATAATAATGATGTCAGGCTGACTTATGAATCTAGCAATTTAAATATGCAACATGTTTTATTTAATATTAGGAAGGTAAAATTACGTCTGTAACCCTGTAAAATCTCAAAACATCACATGTTTCCTGCAAAATATGAAACCTCATCATGTATATAGTATAATTGTACAAAACTAACACAATCTTCATCATAAGACCCGTACGTACGTACATATATACGTACGTACAGGGACGGAGTCAGAATTTTAATCAAGTGTAGGTACAAAATATTGACAAGAGTATAATTTTTTTCTCCTGACGAATCAGAGCGGAGTAGTTGATAGATATCTAAAAAAGTCACAGCACGACCGGATACATCACGGCATGACATAGTTCCGTCACGGCACATGTGTCAGTCACGTGTCGTGACTCGCGTATCCTGTGTCATGACCATCTTTCGAAAATTTGGCACGACAAGACACATCACGCAAAAAATTTGGTCACGACACGACACATGGTCACGTGTAATTAGGACCGTTAGATTTTGATCAAATGGTGAATCCTGAATAAACTAACCTAAATTACGAAAAAAAATAGTTAAACGTGACCAAACATGACCGGTCACATTTGGATACGTCACATGTGGTCACGGCGTGATTAACGTGTTCTGATCATTCACGTGTCATGACCATCCTTTCAAATTTGGTCACGGTACGGCACAACACGTGATCCAACTCACGATACATATTTATATCCTTAGTAGTTGACATATTTTTTCTCCTAACAAATCAACCATTCTTTTAAGTGGAGTAACGAATTAGACTATGTCTTTTCTTTCTTTCTTTCTTTTACGCGAATCAGTCTGGACTGACTTTCTTTTTTACGTAATTTTCTTCTATTGGACTGTGAATTAAATCCAATGGTAGGCATTATATATATTCAGAGGTAAGCACAAGTATAAAATACCACTGGATTTAAAATAAAAAAAATCGAATCCAGAAGTAGACACTTGCCTACCCTGCCCCATTTGGATTCACCAGTGCATATATACATACATAGTTACATACATGATACATCTGTGTGTGAACGAGCTTTCCGATGTGGCATAGGAATAAAAACATTTGATATCAAAATTTTGAATTAGTGATCTAATAAACTAGACATGATTATCATGCTCCAAAATAGATGGAAATAATTTTTGGCATGATTATCTTCACTAATAATTCTAGCAAATATTCTCCTAGGAAGACCCATAATTACATTTTTCTTTTCTACATCCAACAAAATACTCAGTAAATTTTGAAAACTATTAAATTTTGGTTTTAAGTAGATTTGGAGCATGAACACAAATCAATTCTTTTAAGTTTAAATTTTAAGGAACCGCAGACTTGATGCAGTGGCACAAGTACTCGTCTCTCTTTCAAAATAGCAGAGGTTCAATTCTCGAGAAAAACATCTGAAAGTTGTTGGAGTGTACTGGACCCTTTAATAAAAAAAAAGTTTAAATTTTAAGTTCTTATCAAGGACATACAACAAATATTAAGGTTAGGCAAGGATACGCATGAAAATTTGGCGTTAAAACTTGTAATACTTGGCCATCTAATTTAGTAGATTTGGTTAGATTTTGCATAATAATAAATCAACACGTAGCTCCTTGAAATTTCCATAATCATAAACAAAATAGAGATAAAGCCTCTTGAAAGGTTGAATATTCTCTCTTATTTAATTTTATAATGCACAACTGTGCAAGTTGCCCACAATTTTCCGAGTCCAATAGTAGCATCCTAAATAGTACTAGCAGTTCCAACTTTTTTATTTTTAAATTCAAACTTGGCTTGTGCATTGAGCGTGTTGACGAGAAAACAAGATAATAATTCTCCTTGTATTTTTTTTAAGTAGATTTCATCTGATTTGTTTTGCTAATTAATAGGTTTAATGATTCCTACTAATAAAAGTCAACTGTTTGATTTGTCAGGTGTAATTTCGTTTGCGTTGGATAAAAGCGCATTGTGTTCGGCTAGAGGAGCATGAGCTGGGTTTATTATGAAGAGCTTTGTTAACTGTCTCCGAAACTGCGACTTTATTTTAAAGTTTTCATTGTTATAACTTATAACAAATTTCAGTCATTTTAATTTTCAAATGTCAATCACTAACAACTTAGTACTAATCTTTCAGTCAATAAATTATCAATAATTTTATTTATTTAGATATAGATCTATGAAAAAAAAACTTTGTCAATTTGTAACTCCTATTAATAAATGCCAAAAAAATTCTAATAAAGTGCAAAACATGATTAAATTCTTAATTCACCCAGCCTGAAATTAGTTATGTGAAAAGTAAATAGTAAAGATTGATGCTTATTGTTTTTCATTTTCTCCATATTATTTTGAAGATAAATTATTTCTGATATATACCTTAAAAGTGTTGTACTTAACATGAAAGTTAATCATATAATTCACATGTTTATATCTAGTATGTAAAATGCTCCTCATTTTTATTTAATGATCATAAAGAAGTTCAAGTTGAACATTTTGTTAAATAAGTAAAAATAATCTTTGGTATTAATATTTTGTTCCTCATATAATCTTAGGGGATTCAAAATTTTCCCAAGCCTTCAGCCCATTAATATTTGTTGTGCATAGTGTTAAAGCCCAAATAAATAGGTCCCCTGAAATGTGATTAAACATTTTTTACACAAACATTTAGGTAGAAGAATTTGATAACGAATTTGAGTTCTCTGAAAAAATTTTGTGGCAGTGAAAGAAAGTATGAGAATATTAATTAGTTCTAAAACTTCAATAAAAGTTTCAGAAAAATGAAAATTCAAGCTGTTGTTGTATGATAGAGAGTTAGAGGTGTTAACTAAAAATGATAAAAAAAAAAAAAAAACCTGCCAATTATTGGAGATGAAGGAGATTGTCATAAATTTGTAAATTTGATATGAGAATTGTCAAAACTAGAAATTATATAAAGATTAGTGTTTTTCAAACTAACCTTGTTTTACCTTATGATTTCAAGGAAACTATCCCTAAGTTTGGTATAGACCTAATTGAAGATGGTTGTTTTTGTTTGTGTAATATTGATGATATATGTACTAATCTGTGTTATGTTCCTCTGCTGTTGAAGTCTTTACTTTCATTACTGTAGCTAACTAGTTGGTATCAGATGGTTGGTACCACCTCTTATAACTCTTTTAAAGGTTTCTGATGAAATTCTTTTCTAGCATTTTATGCTTCACTATAAAGTATAAACATTAGTATCTAACTATCTGAATTATTTCTCATTCCATAAAGTCGTCTCCGGCGTAAAATGTAGATCAAGTACTGACTATAAGTGAATGGTAGGTGGCATGATTTAGATATTGGGTTAGGATCCCTATAATGATTTATCTTTACAACACTCACAATATTTTTCACTCATCAGCCTCTTAAGGCCACATGTTGGGACTTCCATCTTCAATTCTTCACCCCTAAATGTGAATTATATATAAATTTAAATTTGCACATCATTCATATTTATAGATTACATATATTTCATATTTAAATTCGCACTTGTGAAACATAATTCACATATGACACAACCCGTTTAGTGGATGAATCTGATTTCTCAAGACGAACAAAGTACATGTCAGTATCTTTCCAAACATAACAAACTTGCTTCGAATCCTTCTAACTATTAACTATACTTCAACTAAAATAAGAGCCCGAATTGATTGACTGTTATCAGGACTGAAATTAAGTCGTTAAATTAAATAACATAAGAAACGAGCATATAGCTATGCCCTCCCATGAATTATGTCAATTTATGTGAGAACCAAAAGCAGATTAGCAATTTAAAATAATCCAAATTAAGAAGCTAGGCCAACCGGACCTAACAATGCCATAACTCAAAGATATTACAACCTCAAAATTCATCTATTATGACCTCTTACATAGACATGTACCAATCGCTCATACAATAACCATATCAATATACACTCTATACCAAAATCTCACCAGTCCCACTCGAAATTAAACTAAAAAATACGACCCAAATAAAGGTAAAACAAAAAAATTGAAGTTTATGAGCCCACTAAATGGAAGAAGAAGAAGAAAGAAAAAAAAACGGAGAAAAAAATGCCTACAATAAATAGTGCTAAGATAATGATAACAAACCACAGCAGCAGATAATAGAAACATCCCCCTTTGATGCTTCTATTATCACAACACCTTTCTTGCGAGAAGGGAAAATTGCACACAATTTTGTAATATTTTCTGCTGACCTCTAAATCACATTTGAAAGGGAGACCAGCCGATCATGAAGCCAGTGACAGAAAAAATGCAAATACTTGGATCGACATAACGACATCCGGTATTCACTCAATGGAAATACTTGCAACGGAGCTGCTGTTACTCTTATGGGCATTGTTTGCCTTTTCCACCTTTTCTTTCTCAATTTCCACGCGTCTCTTATCTGCATGCTCAGCTACCCCACTAGCTAAAGCCTGGTAATGGAAATCTAGGGTCTGCATAAGCCCCTGAAACCTAGCAGGATCGGATGCTTGCACACCTGAGAGCACAAAACAATTCAATTGACATTGCAGTATATATCAACAGGGCCAAAAATTCATCTATCCAAGATTCCAGAAAATATGCAATGAATGTCACTCGGCCATGTTTCATGGAAAGAAAATTCAGTATCTCCAAAAATAAGAATAAGGGCCTGTTTGGGCATCTTTTAGCATAATTAAAAAAAGAGGTCAACTTTTGACTTTCCGGTGCTTTAAATGGTCGAGTACATTCATTATTGTAATAATGCACAGATTTATGGCTTTGTAGGCACAGCAAATTTCTTCCAAGAAAAGAGGTAGGAAGTGTACCGTGGACAGTCTCTACAAATAAAATAAATGGGTCGATCTCATCTATGGGTGACTGCATCTCTTCATCCTCATCAAAATCATCATCCGAATCATCATCGGAATCATTCTCCTGGAATCCTCTAGCCTGATTGCATCACACCGTCAGTTAGCATATAGAAAATAGAACCAGAGAATAATACAGATTTCCTTATGACAGTGTGGTCATTTTCTGGCAGTATCATGTTGAGATTAAGCCAGGTTATTTTTTGTGGAGCCTGACATCAGTAATGAAGCCTGCCTTTGTATGATTTTTTGTTCATTTGAGATCTCCATAACTTAAATTGACTATATCAAGTACTAAATAAATAAATTGACTACGCTAGATCAGTATTGGTTGAAAAGTAACACAAGCTTAGATCATGCCCCCCTAATACAAGTGAAGAATAATGGCAACCCTTGCAGATATACTAACCTCAGCAGCTAGTTTTTGGAGTCTATGGCTGTCGGCCTCATCCCCATCCTCAGCATCTCCCATATCTGCCTCTTCCTCTTCTTCCTCTTCAGTGTCAGCGTCAAATCCATCCATGTCATCATCACCCGCCTCTGCCAGCTTCTTTGATTCTATAATAAAGCATAGAAATTATTTTCAGGTGGTTATGAAGAATACACGTGTTTGCATGCATAGGAAATCTTTGGCATCATTTGAATGACTAATCCCACAAATTCAACAAGCAGAATCAGATTCACCCTTTTTGGAGTATTTGTTAAAGAACCTGTAAGAGACAATTTCGTTGACTTGAAGGAATTAACATAATTTCTCATAAATGACCAAAAACATGCAAGCACTTGGAGAGAATATAAATCTTAATTCATCAACCAAAATCACAGAAGGGATAGTTAAAATTATATAAAGATGCACCTTCAACTTGATCCTTGTAGGAGACAAGGAGTTCAAGAGTTGATTTGAAAACCCGCTCTAGGGCTTCAGGAGGTAATTGGTCAGCCGGGAGGCTGATAAGAGAGGTCAATCCCAAGAGGCACACCTTTTTGTCATGTTCTCTGTCAATAAAATTGCAATTAATCACAATCAGCAAGGAGACTTTTGATCCTATAGAAGAAATGAGGGGCGTGAGCTAAGCAGGATGTAGAGACTCTGGACAGGTAAAAAGATCCACATAATGCCTCTAGCTGGTAGAATAACTATTAACCCCACAGATAGGTATCCAGTAAACACAACTATCTTTACCATTAGGAAGTTCAAAACAAATTCTGTTTGATTAAGTATCAATTCTCACAGCAGTTTGGCCAGGGATCCAGTCGCATTAATGATAAGAAATACAAAGTTAACTCTTTTAGTTGCCAATTTTTACATTAAAATTTTGATAAAAAAAAAATTTACATTAAAATGAGATGAACCTGCTGCCTCAAAGCATGAAGAAATAGAACAAAAGAGGGACAGGTAAAAAAAGTACCTTTTAAAGTTTTTACGAACACCGCTCTTTTTGGTTTGTTGAAGCATCATGAACCAGAGGTTAAAAACTTCAGCTGCAACACCGAGCTTGTGAAGTATCGCAAGTGTCAGAGACGGATTGTAAAAGAGAGCATTTGCTATCTGCACAGGGTCACAGAATATCAACACAAGTTTTTCAGTCAGAAAATAAGCACCCTGTCATTTCAGCAATGAGTACATATGGGTTGAAATGTAATGGCACATTCATCATATATTGTGCCAGCTAGATAAATTAAGTTTTTCTTGGCCAGAACTATAAGTTTAGCATACCATCAAAGCCTTCAAAAATACATGGCACAGAAAAAGCAAAGGAACTTTCTATCGAGCAAAAAAAGGTTGACACTCCAAGCACAGTGTGAAATAACAGTCCTGGCAAAATACTATTTATTATTTAAAAAGCCCAAATATACATTATGCAATATAATGACGGTATACCACTTGTACAAGCAAGCATTTCAGGTTTGGTTTTGTTGCACTTCGCAATCGATCAATTGTGATCGAAAGATATGGTTCGACCCACTGATCCACTTGTCCTTTACAGTTTTGAAACACTACTTCAATCAGCTTCGGCGCTGGCTCAATATCTGAGTCCTCCATGTTTTTATCCACCATAATCTGCCATCAGACTATATATTAGAAATTATCCTAAAAACAAAAGGATGCCAGCATGCATATTCAATTTAACAAAATAATTTAAAAATGTCCTGATAATGATTGCCCAGAAAATAACTTAACTATTATTGTGTTATGTACAAAAGAAGAATATAGAACATAACAACAACATTGAAAAGTGGAAATCTACTAAATTATGCATTGTTAGTGTATCAGAAGTAGTTCAACAAATTTTGGTATTTGGAAAATCATAACTTAGAAACAAGATATTTTCTAACCATCTCCTGTAATATAACTAAACAATTCACAGGAAAAACAAAAATGCACCTTTGAAAGCGTGCTCCATAGGCTCTGCTGGTAGTCAGGATCTTTGCAAGTTAGAAAATGAGCAGTGCTTCGTGAAATGTAGTTATCAAGGGGCACCAAAATATCTAGGAATAATAATAAACTGAACTGGATCAATCTTGCAAATCAGCTTCACAATAAATTAGTTAATTCCATTTTCAAATGATTAGAAGTTGCAAAAAACGAAAGGCAAATAAGTAAATCAATCTAGCATCTATGCCAAGCCAACAATGTCCTAAATAGCCCTTTGAGAGCACTGCTTATTCTACGCTCAAACACAAAAAGCTACAGGGTAAATGAAAGTAGCTCTCTGCTATACGGCAGTGACATAGTTGGTCCTCTGTGCAAACAGTGGCCCAATATTCATTTACAATGTATGTTGCAATTTCAGACTTGTATTGTCAATTTCTGGTCCACCTGGTACTAAAAATTGATTTATTAATAAACATCTATGTGAAGGATAACTTCTGTTATATCCACCACTGTCTGATACAGCAGAAAATAAGACCTCAACACTACAGACCCCTGATCTTAATTTAAAAACATTGAAACATTTATATACACTACAATGTAAAAGTCTTACAATCTGTATCAATTTCACTTTTGGAAAAATTAAACCGTAGCCACTAACAATGAACATAAAACTCATTTAGTGCAGTGCAATACAAGTTCCAATCCTAAACAATGGGTCCTTTTATTATTTAGCTCAATGTGTTATTTGGCACAAGAGGATAATCAAAAGGAAACCGTGTATCTGCAAAAAGTGATCTTCCTGTGTTCAAAAGGTCACTAGTTCTTCTTTAAAAAGGATATAAACAAACTCACTTTCAAAGAAATCAATAGCCCAGTCATTAAGTGCTTCAACCATTAGAGGCCAAAGGCTCCACATGTCTATAGATATTGTGGGCGAGAAGAACGTCATGTAGGAGACTATTTCCAGAATTTCTTCATAAACATCTTCACCAAAAAACAAAAACAAGAGAAAGAAAAACCTATGTAAGAAACAAATATATACATAATTTACAAAAGAGAGTAGTATAGTCAAGCCTCTTTCTTTCATCTGTTTACAGCTTCACTTCTGCAGAATAACCAAAAGAAGTCTCCCTACTATATGATTCCAACAGCGCTAATTGACCATTAGCTGACCTGACAGTACTTCATAAATACTGATATCTGTCAAGGTAGGTTCTTGTAACAAGCATGAGCACACATAAACATAATTTAATGGAAATACCTTGACCATCACTAGTTAACATTCTCCTCATGATAGGCATCAATGTGGGTTCGACTTGCCCAAAGAGATGAGGTAGGCTGCTGACTGATTCCAGGATGGTGCTTATTGCCCGCAAGCACCCGACAGCTGCCAGAGCACCTGAGTCATCCCCCTCATCCTCGGCCGCTTCTGACATGTTCATGCATCGCCAGAATGCACCTGCCTGCCATCATTTAAAGAAAATAAATTAATAAAAAGAAGTCACACCATCTATGGAAAATAAAATACCAATTTTGACACTGACAGATTGCAGCAAATCTAGAAGTTCAGAAACTAATAAATATTTATCTCTGAGAAAAGAGTAACAAAATACCAAATTCTGACATAATCCAATTGCATAAGGTGCCATCTCTTCACCAAATTTATCCACAATAGTCTCAAGAGTAAAGACAAGATCCTCATTCTCAACCTCGTTCATTAGTTTGAAAAACTCTGAAAATGGAAGAGAAGTAAGATGAACCCTAATGAACCAGCAGAAAGTGTACATTGCGAAAGTTCAGACTAAAAGTTATAATTTTGGTACTCATAGCATGAGGTCCATACTGTTGAACAGTTTTAAGTTGTGAAGGCTGGCTTCACCATTGTTGGATGTGGTTGCTGTTTCAGACCTTATTTAGGTTGTGGATGGGTGATATCTAAAGGATCAGTGCAACAGTACGAGCCATCACCATCCTATTAGCTCGGATGGTATTAATTTACACGCAACTACACAACCATGGTGTGCTACTTACCATCAAGAAACTGAGGTAGGCCTTTTCGAATTTCACTTAGATCTGCACAAGAAGTCACATATTAGGATATAATGAAAGAATGTGCAAAAAGAGAAAAAGGAACAAAACGATAAAGAACTTTATATGCCTTTGCATGCTTCAACAAAGGAACGAAGTGCAAACACCGAGTCAACTCTAACAGGAAGATCCGGGTCTCGCAAGCCAGCTATAACAAAGCGCATCGCAATTGTGAAGTTGTTTGGGTCAGCAAAGTTTATATGAGCATATTGACCAGCAACCCATGCTGCCTAATTTCACACATAAAAAAGCAGCAGTTTACAATATAGTAGTTGCAGTAGCCATGCTCTCAGAAAACATATTGATGTTATATGCAAAGAAAAAGGCACAAAACAATTTAAGAACAAATTATATCATTATCAAAAAGGGAGGAAGCTACCAAACAAAAATCCAGTATATACCTTTGCTCGAAGGTGGCCAACCGGACTAGAAAATTCAGGGACAACATGATGGACTAGCATCCTCTCCAACTCAGACTTGTAGGGCTCTGTCTGTTTGAGTTTATCACATAAAGCTCCAATGGCCAGAAGAGCGCCATCTTTCTGACGGTAAGGTTTCTGCTCAAGAGCTGCCTCATCATACCTGACCATCAAGTGTCAGATCAATACAAACACAAGAACTAAATTCTTTTGTGTTAAATATAGATTCACAGAACTGGCATAAATGCGTGACACACCTATTAAAAATCCCCACAATAAACTGAATGAACTTTTGGAGATTTTCTTTCCCACGTTTTCTCACTAATTCACTGACAAAATCCATGGCGGCTGTCCTGGGACTATACAAATCTTCAATAATGTCTGCACAATTTTTACATTGCATGGTTCATTAAAAATAACACAACATATATAAATCTTGCAGATGCAAACATGAGATCTTAATTCCACAACTTTTCAACTAGATAAAGGTGATATTCTACCATAGCCCTTGCGAACATATTCATGAGGATCTTCAATCCATAATCTCTGGTCGTTATCATTGAAGCACATGAGAGGAAAAATAATCTCAAAGAGGATAATGTCCATCTGAGGCTGCATCAATTGGTACATGCTATTTTTGGGGATGCTGCAAAGAAGAGAACATGAAATATTGTTGACTTTAGTTCGCGACAAATTTAATCAGGTTTCAGTAAATTTAAGAAATTGAAAGGAACCGAAAATATTGAAAAGATTGTTACAAACACAGAGATTATGAGAAGAGTTCAAATCTAAGTTCCTAACCATAAAACACATGTACTACATAATTTTACAATCCTCTAAATCCTAACAAAGAAGGTTATTAATTATCAAGGAAAAATGTAAAAGCTTATTGAAACGTCATTAAGACAATCAATGCAAAGCCAAAAATAGAAAGATCAAATGATCATCAGAATTAGAGTGCCAAAACAGCTCCAGATATAATTATCAAACATAAAGGCGAGAAAGAACAAGAAAAATCTAAGTATCAAGCAATTGTGTTAGAAGTATTGATCAGGACATTGGAATCTGCAGTTGTAACCAATAATGAATGAGAAAAGCTACCTATTGCTAAGATATTGAAGAATGAGGTTAATAACTCTGTCAGGAAGGTAGCCACCAGTGCGTATAACATTCAGCAACTTCATGTGGCATTCCAATATCCTCCCAGCATAGCTCTTCTGAAACATCTGTGCAAAGGCCTTGCTCTCCGCTCTCTGTATCTTTACATCGCCAAACCTTAAAAAGTGATAAATAATATAAAAAAGAGATTAAAATTTCATGAAGTTTTGCTAAATAAATATCTATAAATATTGTTTCTCACTGATTAGTTACTCGGGTGAACCAACTTACAATCTACTAGACTTTCTAACAAATTGAAGGCTTACCTAGTGTAGAGGCGGTTCAAGATGTGGATAGTCCATTTCTTCACTTTCCACCAGCCCCATGATTTCCTGACCTCAGGATCAGTAGGTTGACCCTCAAGTGGAACCGGTCTATCCAACATGGTCAAGAACAAAATCATCCATGCATTGAACACATCAAATTGGAAAAGTTGCTTAGGTATCTCCAGCTGTAACAGAATCAATGTACAACCCAATTTAAGTAAAAATGTTCCTAGCAATTCCACGATATTATTCTTATCCATAAACTTGAACACAACATATTCAAAATGTTTGCAAGGTTTCAAGTTCACAAAATATTGTAATTGACAAGCAAACATCATCAGTCCAGTACTTGTCAATACCAGCCAAGAATGAGACCAACCAACCCGCAGAGTTGAAAACGATTAGTGGATAATCACGCACAAAGGCTCGCTCAAGTTCGAAAGGATTAAGTACAGTTCGTTCCAGTATGAAACCTAATTCATGTGGCAAGATATCTCATATTTTAACACTTAGAACAAAGCGCCAAGGAGAATTGCATAACAAGAACTTCCTATTGAAATGCCATGGTAAAAGCACATTGCGTACATAGATAGATGACCAGAAGATTTTGCAAATGAGCTTCATCAAATCAGCTGCTTCAATAGAGGGGTTCGGAAGCTGAACAAGATTGTTGAATATGTTTAACAAGCGAGGAAATGTTTCTTGGACAACCATATATAAAGGCACCCTCTCTTCATCTGACTTGAACCTTTGATGAACAAAAAATAAGAGAGAGATTGTGAATTTTAATAAAAGTATGACAACGTATAGCACAATTCCAGTACCAGATATGGATACGGACAATTAGCAATATGTTATATTGGCCGTTACCCTCAATTTAAATCATGATGTTCTGTAATCTGTACCATAAGCATAGCACAATCCCAGTACTAGATTGGTCCTAATCTGTACAATACATGTTTATGGTAAAGATTGGGACAGATCTAGTACAAATGACTTGGCTCTATATGACTTGGTGTTTCTTCTTAGGAGGAATTCTCTAATGCACAAATGACTTGGCTCTTTTCAGGTGAGTGTTGATATACAGAAATGAATACTGCTTTTAATTTTCCCTCTGGTACATTTCCGAATATACACCTTGATAGGAACAAAAATAGACATGAGGGAAGAGAAACTCACTCGTATTTCCTAGTAAGAATCCTCAGCACAAAAAGAGCACCAAAGATCTGTTGGTCTTGTGCTCCGAGATTGGTCTTTATCCAGTTTATAAGATTTGGCCATTGTTCTGGATAGTCTGCATGTACTATTGTTTTGATGCTCTCTCCCAGCTGCGCCCTGCAAAATTTAATCAGTGCACTCTCAATATTGCATGCTTATTAAGAAAGTTCCACCACGGGAATATTGATAAGCTGACATTTACACTTTAACAATACGGCTTCCCCTCAGCCCCTTAGGCTAAGTATAAAACTGGTAGAACGCAATAATATTTCACAGCATATAAAAATTGAGCAAACTTAATTGCACTCCTAAGAGACCTTTTGAAATGAAATTGGTATCAAGGTATAATAAGCACAGTTAGTGCAGTAAATACACCAAAATCAGCCCTAGAAATTACCGAATTCACATTAGACTACTGAACCACAGTTATACTTATATGAAAAAATAGTATTTGAGACTCACTCCGTTTAAAACTTAATCAAGAGACCTAAACAGAAATGAGCCAAGGCCAAGTTAAAAAAAAAATCAAGATATTACTAGGCATACCTCAACAAAGGTGGTACTTGTACTATGAACCCCAAGATATGCTCACGGACCATGGCCTTGTCGGTTTCCAATATCCTCTGGGGCTCACCTGGCTCGCCCGGTGACCAGTTCTTAGCTACAAAGTTCTTGAAGTGAATGCTTGCCACCTGGCGCACAGCTATGTCCCAAGAGCCATCAACAATAATCTGCAGCAGCCGCACCAAGTGCTGTGGCGTGTACTGTAACTGCAAATTAAGCAATATTAATAATAACTATGGAATACAAAAAATGCTAATATGCATTTTGAAAAGACAGGAAAATCAAGGTCAACTGTAGCCTGGTCATGATTAAATGTTTCTATTGCTTTCTTTTGTGAGGACCAATGTTTTACAGAAAGGTAGACATTTAGTAAACAGCAACTGGGTTTTCAGTGTCCTTGGGTCAAATTTGAACTTCAAGCTAATTGATCATTGACTAAAATCTCAACAGGAAAATATTGAAAGAAGAAACAACATATGAAATTTTTTAATATAGCTTGGGAAGAAAATCACAGTTGCAGACTTGCAGTGCATTTTGTGACACTGGTACCCAACCAGAATTCAGTTTTATATCCAGATCAATTTTGCAACAGTCACATCAAACACACTTACGGCAATGGCATATCCGGTAAGAGGGAATGGGGATCAATTGACCCCCATTCATTTTCAAAATTTATGTGCGTGATATTCTATATAGTTTAGAGTAAAATGCTATGGGTACTGTAAAATTGACCCCCATACTCAAGCAAGAAAATTTTATATGATTGACCCCTATAGCTTGAAACTCTGGGTTCGCCCCTGCTTACGTATATGTGCATTTCTAACATTACATGTTTTGTTTCTGAAGTATGGTAAAAATAGAAAAGGTCGTCTGATTTACAAGGGACAGCAAAAGGTATTACAAGAAGACTCAGCATTTGAGCTATATTACATTTAAATGCACTTGCCGACTGAAAATGCAAAAGAAAATAGTGAAAATTATTATACTGGTGTGATTATAAAGCAAGGAGGCATAGTTGCTTTTTGTGGCAATTAAATTAGTAGGGGTCAAGTAGCTAAAACAAACTCAGTATACTAAGATCTCGGTTGTTCCATAGAAGATTCAAATGATTAGGCCAATTAGATATCACAATCAAACAAAACGACATCACCAGACTAGAAAAGGAAGTTTCAGATGTTACCAAATGTCAAATCCACGTTGTAATGGTAAAACAGATTACCCAGTACAGGCAGAAGTACCATCTGAATCCCAATTCTTTATAAAATCAAGCGTTCATGATACAACTTGCGATATTTCTTACAAAATTCCAATAGCAGTATATCACGAAATTTGAAAAGGATTGAGCTAAACAGTACTGGCCCGTCAACTTACAAGCTCGAATTTCTCTTATCAAACACAAAACATCATCAAATCTGGAAACGAATGAAAAATTAAATAAAAACCACGACAATTCTACCTGGTTAAGGCTGTCTTCGGCCGCCTTCCTCTCTTCCGGTACATGGCTAAGAGCCGCACGAAGCACCACAGCTAGACTTGGCAGATCCATTGCAAAATCTTTGGTCGGGGTTTCTAGCGATCGGACTGCCCCCTCTAGGGTTTTTCTTTTTCTTTTCTTTTTTTCGAGGGGGGTCAACAGAGAGAGTAGTGGAGAACTGGAGACTGGAGAAGCCTTATTAGTTATTATTATTGGCTCCCTTTCAGGTCTTCGCTAGAGAGAGAAACCTCGGAGAGAGAGAGGATGGACTATTTAACCCTAGGGTTTGTTGAGCCTGGGCTGCTCCATGCACCCTGTGTATTGCGTATACCGTGAGCGGATGAGGTAGATCAGATGTCCCTTAAAAATCGGAAAGATTGTATTAATTAAAATCTCAAATCAAATCTATTTTATTATTTTTTTGCCAAATATGCCCATAGGCAAATCAAATCAAATTTGGACCCCCGGAGGTAAGTAAGATTCCGTATGACTTTCGGAATTCATTTTGAGATTCGTGCCGGATTAAAACTAACGACTCATATCCCATTCTACTCGGTCAGGTATTATGTACATTTTATCTCGAATAAAATTAATTCGAATTTTAATCCAACGGTATGGATATAAAGTTATAAAGTTATAAACTCAAAATTTGAGTTACTTAAACTGGATCTATTTACCTTTCAAAAACTAAACCTATCATATCAGAAAACACTGTATTAAGAGCTGCGGAATCTTTTTTCCTTAATACCAGTTTTACCCTCAATGATTACCTTCTTAATATTTGCTTCATGTTGTCGGGAAAGAAAATTCATCTGGTAATAATGCATTAAAAGAAACGAGTGAAAATATTTTTTTTTCATGTAAAATATGTTATTATTTATATAAAATAAAATCAACTATTGAATAATATATCATATTGATAGTACATCATACAGTAATTTGTCACTTTTTTTTGTGATGGTTGTATTGATTTGTTGTTCGTCATCTTCTATGTTAAGTACAGGATCGTTTAGACAAACATTAGTTGCATGACAGACTGACATTTGCATGATTAGAAAATATGGAAAGGAAAAGGATCAAAATATTATCATGACAAGTAGATTGAATAGTATTGAGTCAGATGATTTGTCTTTGGTCCCTTCTCCCTTGAATAGTATTCAACGTCTATTTCCTGCGATGCCGCAAATTTTGCGGCATCTATTAAATTATGGAAGAGGTTCAAATGTCTCTATTTTTTATGCCTCCACCGTGTCTCCATTAGCAAATACTTTAATAACTCAAAATTTAAAACTTAAAAGTCAAAATAAAACTGTTGAATATGATCTACAATTCTACATCATTTTATCTATGCACGTGTAAAAAATTATGACATTTCAATTTTGTTTTGGTTGTCATCAAGAGCTTGTAAAAAAACATACTAATGTGGATAATTTCTAGATGTTGATTTTTCAACTTATTGATTCACATGCAAATAAAATCAAAATGTGATAATTTTTTATGAGCATATCCAACGGTTTTATTTTGACTTTTAAGTTTTAAATTTTAAATTATTAAAGTTTTTAAAAATGAAGCCATGGTGGAGGCACGAAAAAGGAAGCATTTGAACCCTCCCCGTTTTATGATATAGTTAAAATAGACAATGTAAATTTTATCCTACACGATAGGGTACCGCACTGGATACATAATACCAACACATTGTAGCAGAATCAAAACTGTCCAACTAGCATCACACAAATTTGATATGGTGTCATATCAGATTGTCTAATCTGCATCAAGATTCGTGAAGATCCGCGAGAACAATTCGGATCAGATTCGTATAAATTTTGGCACGGATTAGATAATTCTGACCGGACATCAAATCTAGTATCATCGCATGCCCTTCAGACAGGCCCCCACCACACGAGTCCATATTGTACGAGATAATATAATATTTATGTTTAAATCCAAACTGTCCGATAAGAATACAGACCAATTCAATCCGAAATAAAATGCATGTGGCTCCTTTAATAATCGTGCGAATTATGATCGGACGGTCTGAACAAAAACTTAAAATATTTTGTTAGCTCAGGTGATATGAATTCCACTCCCAACGCAACTACCTGAACACTCAGAAAATACTATACTTTAAATTCCTTAAAAATGCAAAACCGTTAGATTTTGATCAACGGTCCACAGCCATCTATTGGATGAATCAGATGGCATTTATTCAAAAGTTTTTTTTTTTTTTTTTCTGAGAGAGAAGCCCGTAGGCAATAGATTTAATTTCATTCCATAGTTCTATTAGTGGACTAAAGATCTCATCAAAGCAATTGAACTAAAGATCTTAATATTTAGGGGGAATTTCACGCATACCCCTTAAAAACTACAAAATTACGTATTTCTCCCTCTAAAGTCTGAAATGACATATTCCCCCTCTAAACTTCAAATACTCACAAATGTATCCATTTTATTGTCTTTTATATTAAAACTCGTTCTAAATTTATAAAATACCCATTTTACCCTTTATTAAAAACATATAAAACCCATCAGACTCAAATTTGAATCTGAACGATTCATCTACTGTCTAAACAGTTCAAATTTGAAATACGTAATTTTTCTGGTATATATCTCAATCTATCCCGGGTGCCTCGGACTTCAACAGAGAAATACATATAGAGAGAAGAAAAGGGAGGTAGCACAGTTGGTTAGAAAAAGAGTCGTTAGACTGCTGGTTACTTAAAAGTTGAGAGTTTAATTTCTTCTTATGATTTTGCAGTCTCTGTGAATATTTCAAAGAGAGAAAGAGAAGTTGGTTCATATCAAAGTGGTATGATCAAGATAGTTGATCAGAAATGCTCAATGTGTTCAGAGACCAAATTTTACATTTAAAAAAAAAAAATTAATTTTAATTTTTTTTACTATTTTTTATGAATTTTTTAAATCATTTTTTATTATAAAATAAATAAATAAAAATTTGAAAAATACTGATTCTTAAAAATCTATAAAAAATAGTAAAAAAATTTCAAAAAATTTAAAATTTGGTGACCGAGCACATTTTAATATGAAGAACATAATGAGCAATTCACATCGACTATTTGAATTTTGAAAATCACAAAAACGAATTAATAGTATCAAAATCTTGATGATACCACTTTGATTTTAGTCATCTTTCTCTCATTTTGTATGTTTAGAATGTATTTTTTTTTTTCATTTATCTCGATTTTCAAATTCTTTAACAACCGTATCTTTACTTTACCCGCAACACTCAGTGAGGGTTTCTTGCCCGCCACAGAGAACCCGCAATCGCTAATAATTCATCCTGATAGACTGTGCAACTTTTCAAGATCCTCCGGACAAAAACTGCCTGGGCCCCACGAGTCAGTGACATCCGGAAATGTTTTCCCCAGGCGAACCCGCGGTTAAAAAATCAAGTCCAGATGGTCTACTTTATCTCCCCACCTTACGATGCGATGATATCGTCCGTTGAGATTAAATCAGACGGCGCAAACAAAAATTTCTCTGCATGTGCCTCGGATTTGGCGGCTGACAGCCGCTCGTGCAGGGTTTCGGTCTAAAGCGGATCTTAGAAACGGGGAAAAGAAGTCTGTAACATTTTATAGACCAGGTGTAGTATTTAATTCCTGCGCCTTAAAGAACATATCGAGATTCGAGAGTCGTTTTCGCTTGTGAGAGAGAAATACCAGGGTGCCGTGCAGTAGTCCGAAAATGACAGGTGGTCCCACTTTTACATTACTTTTTTTGGATACAGTTACATTGCTACAGAACATAATATCCAATTCGAACAGATTACGAGGAAATGAAAAGAGGATAAATATATCCAGAGTGATTAATCCTCGACTCTTTTTCAAAATTAGTTACCTGGTGGAAATTTTTTTTAAAATCATAATTAAAAAAAAAATTAGCAAACTAACATGATTAGTTTGATTTTTACAAAAACCATAAGAACCGAGATGCCAATTCGGTTTCCATTTTTTTTTACTCCTGGAACCAAATTGGCATTTCGGTTCCCCCCTTTTTTCACAATTTTTCCGCATAGATGGTGTGACTTTCGGTGTAAACACTTGGCACCGAGATCCCAATTCGGTTTCTCCCCCTTTTTTTTGGAGACCGAATTGGAATTTCAGTTCCTCCCCTTTTTTTTTCTTCTAATTTACCTATATAATCCTTCTTCTTTTCTTCGCAGACGACAGACGCAACATATTTCCTTCAAATCCATTTTGAGATTATGTTAATTTACGCTGAATTACGCTAAATTACAATAATTTATGTACAATTATACTAAAATACGGTAAATTACGCTAAATTACGTGTGAATAGGGATGATATCTTCACTGAGAAGGCGAAAAACGACGACGAAACTTCAAACGGCCATAAAACGGCGCTCGAGTATCCGATTTCAGCAAATGACCACTGTTCGGAAAGCTTGTGAAAATACACATGGGTCAGAACAAGCAATGCTGAATTTTGAAATTTAGAATCTCTAAAAAACAAAGGGAAGAGTCTCAAAACTTCAGTTGAAGTTTCCGATTAAGATTTCATTTCTATTGTTCAATCTACGTAGCTCAGTAAATTAGTTATATAATGAACTTGTAGAATACCAATTTTTATTATTTTTGGAATTTTTTTACTATTTTTTTATGATTTATGAAAGATGGCACAAAATAGGCCCTATTCGTACGTAATTTACCGTAGTTTAGCATAATTCTACATAATTATTATAATTTCAAGTAATTTAGTGTAAATAAACATAAATTAACATAATTTGAAGTAATTTAGCGTATTTTAATATAAATATGCTATCAAAAAAGTAATTTGACAAAGGAAAAAAAATTCTATTTTTTAATGTTATATTTCATCATTTTAGTTATTTGTCTCTAAAAAAACAAAAAAATGACCGACATGGCAATTCGGTTCCCATCCCATTTCGATTTTCTGTGGCGGCTCTGCGAAAAAATTGTGAAAAAGGGGGGAACCGAAATGCTAATTTGGTTCCAAAGGAAAAAAAAATGGAAACCGAATTGGCATCTCAGTTCTTATGATTTTTGTAAAAACCAAACTAATCATGTTGGTTTGCTAATTTTTTTTTTAATTGTGATTTTAAAAAAAAATTCTACCTGTTGTGCTTTTGTGAGCCAACTTTCTCTATTAAAAAAACAAGTACAACGTGGACAAATTGTCCTCTGATACCGGCAGATATAAATAGGGCGAAACAAGATCTAAAAATAAAACATTTTATCGGTTCATGATCGCTATGTGCATATACAAAATTATTACTTTTCAAATTTAATTTCATATGAATCAATGAGTTGAAGAATCAACGCCCGTAATTTATCCACACCAGTATGTTTTTACAAGTTTTTGGTGTCAATCAAAATAAAATAAAAATGTCATACTCTTTTATGCGTGCATAGAGAAAGTGAAACAAAATGTCATAATTTACTCTACTATTCGTCTCCTTCTACGGTAACCAATCACATCATTCCTGTATATTATTCTACATTATGTATATTACAAAATATTATTATTCAAATTCCTATGCTGAATATTGCAAAGTTATTGCTAGTCGTTCTACGATAGTGTCCTAAGAAGTGACAACCTCGTATTATTCTAGCGGCGATTCTAAATCTTGCACAAAAGAGATGGAATACGCTTAAAAACAGTATCTCATACACAATACAAGTAATATTGTTTTGAAATAATTTATTTTAATTTATTTCTAGAACTATTCAAATTTTCTAAAAATCTACCCCAAAACAAAACACACACTAAACCTGTATATAACACCAGGATTATCCTCTCCAGAAGTTAATATTTCGCTCTCGTAATTACAATGATGTCGTAATTATAATATGCAATATGATCCGTTTGATTCAGATCAAACATGTCAGATTTATTGAGATATTTTTCTTTTTGAATAAAGGTTGAATGTTAAGTATCCAACTATTTAATATTGACATGAAATTCTTCCATCTAAATTTCAAATTTGTGACTTCCCACGTGAAGAACAATTTGTCACTAAACTGAATACTAGTTCTCATTTGTTGAGATTAGAAAAAGAAAATTTCAAAACTTTGAACTATATTGGAGTTGAATGTCAAATAGTTGGTCATAATTGTGACTCCCTTGCAAGTTACAACCAATACTATTTACTACTCTCTCTCATTAATTGTGACTCCCTTGCAAGTTACAACCAATACTATTACTATCTCTCTCTCATTAATTGTGTGCACATTATCATATCATGACAATTCTCTCTTGAAAAGTCTCAATCTGCTGTCATAATTTTGATATAATTACGATGATACCGTGACTAGGACAGGTAATCTGGAATTTTTATTTATAAACCATAATTAAAATTTTGTTTTTTAGGAAACCAACACGATTACTTTTTTTTTTTACAAAAACCATAAGAACTGAAATGCCATTTCGGTCCGAATTTTTTTTTATTCCGGACCGAAATGGCATTTCGGTCTGGTCCCCTTTTTGAATTTTCTGTAGTACTGGTTTCACAAGTTTTCATATGAGCCGCCGCATAAAATCTAAAAAGGGGACCGGACCAGAATAAAAAAAATAAAAAATTCGGACCGAAGTGACATTTCGGTTCTTATGGTTTGTAAAAAAAATCATGTTGGTTTCGTAATTTTTTTTTTAATTATGGTTTATAAAAAAAATTCGGTAATCTGATCAGACCCTCAAAAGAGATTCTGAGGTTTGAGCCAAATTTGATATCAACACTACTAATATTTTTATTAATAAATATTATCTTAATATTTAATTTATAGCTCATTTTATTCTTTATTTAAAAATTATCTCTCTCTCGCATATTATTATACAATTTTCTTACTTTAAAAGTTAGCTTAAAAACTGATAACCAAACAATGATATATATATTAACACGAGGAGGGATTCGATTACACTTCTTTTGAGTTACCACAAAGTTATCCTTCTCATTTTCTACATTTTCAAAGTCCAAATCGTCGATCCAAACCGTTCAACATGATTATCTAAATAAATGTGCTTGCAGATCAGATTTTATATTTTTTTTGAATTTTTTTACTATTTATTAAGATGGGTACAAAATTCAATGGTCTAAATTTGACTAGTTTTTGTAAAATACTTAATAAATAGTAAACAAATTCAAAAAAATGTAAAATTTGATCTGCAAGTACATTTTATTTAGATAATCACGTTGAACGGCTTGGATCGACGATTTGGACTTTGAAAATGTAGAAAATAAGGAGGATAACTTTGTGGTAACTCAAAAATGCTGTAATCGGATCCCTCCTCTATTAACACATAACCCCTAATTCTTTCCTCCCGCTACATCCATTGATCCATTATACAATTTATTAGTTCCATAAAATTTTATTTCCGAAACATAAACATAATGTCTTGCATAATTTTGTTGCTTCATATCATTTTTAAGTTAACTGATATAAAAAAACAAATGGACAGAGTAGTTATTAATCTACAAAGACAAGCAACAACACATAAAATAAACAATTGTTTTTAATTAAAGTGCAAAACTAACACATACAAGGGATCAAAATATAATCTTAGCTCAACGAAGAATATTTTTAATATAGCCTACTTTTATTCATTAGAAAGCAAAATACCAAAGTAAAAAGAAAGAAAAGATAAAACTTCAATCTAGACAGTAAAATTACATGGAAAATCTTGTTTTTCAGTCGAAGAATAATCGATAAATTAAAAAACGGAACGACTAAAATTGGCCACTAAGTAATTTGTTTTTTGGATAACAAATGCCCGTTGATTTTTCATTACTCAGCATAAGTCATTACATTTATCAGTCCATACCAGTATAGATACTAGTCCATACCTATGTTGCATGAATATGGGTACGGATATCGTATCGGATACGATATGGATACGGCGATACGGTAATTTTCAAAAATCTCAGATACGATACGTCTATTATATATATATATTTTATTATTTTATTATATTATTAAGTATTATATAAATTAAATATAAAAAATATGGGTACGGTAACACAAGGATAACATTAAATTTTTAACCTACTCTGTTCTAACAAGAAAAATGAGTGGTTGAGGTGGTAAAGCTGAGTCCGAATCTGCTGCGATCCTGGGTGGGATCGCAGGATCCTAAAATTCCGAATGAACGGTTCAAATTTTTCTGTGCGCGGATCTCGAAAATACTTTGGAAAAGTAAATTTTCATGCACGCATCACGAAAAAAACCAACAGCTGAGATTCGGGATCGCAGGGTCCTGCGATTCCCGAGAATCACAGCAGATTTATTTTCGGTAAAGCTGCATGTTGTTGAGCATCTAACGTGGGTTCGATTCTTGCTTGGCTCAAAATTTTTTTTGTAGCCTTTGGGTCTATGCGCGGTGCACAGAGCAATATTGGGTGGTCCAGGTGCGGTGCACGGAGCAGACCCGTATCGGGGGTGTGTCCATACACCAAGAGC
Organism: Carex kokanica; assembly: GCA_025461125.1. Lineage (NCBI taxonomy): Eukaryota > Viridiplantae > Streptophyta > Magnoliopsida > Poales > Cyperaceae > Carex > Carex kokanica. The sequence goes on along the minus strand of JAJGRX010001067.1, from coordinate 1,227,173 downwards.
CGTATCGGTGCGTTTCAACGCGTATCGGTGACCGTATCAGTTGGTTGAGAATACTCCACGTCGTATCGGTGCCGTGTCGGGCACGTATCCGATACGAGTACGAGGTCCAATATAAAGTATCTGAGTAACATAGGTCCATACCAATATACTTCAATAAATGAATCAACCCATGCCAGTGCATATATCAGAACAAAAAGAGCAAGTGAGACAGTGATGTCCTGCTCCGATTACGAGGCAGTGAGCCTTCAATTTTTCGTGCTCAGATTGAAGGTGTCGAGCCGTCGGTTGTTTTTTACCCTCAGCACATGCAGGTTGGTGGAAATCAAAGCAAGACATGGGTATTCAGGTGTGGAGCTTCCGTTCTCGAACTTTTTTTTTTTTATCTTTTTATTCTCAGAAGAAAAAAAACATAGAAGAAAAATACAGAAAGAGGGATGTACAACGAAGAAGAAAAAGAAAGAAAGAAGAAGGTCCGGAGGAGATCCGAAAAGAAGTAGGATAAGAAAAAAAGAGGAAGGACTAGGAGGAAGAAAATAACATTAAACATCACCAACAATAAAACAAGAAACATGTATCTTATTCAAGGTTCTAAATAGTAATCGTGTCATTGCGGAAAGACTAAGAAACACTATAACTTTGCTATTGCGATTATAGTGCCAAGAGTGACTAATAATAATATAGGTTTTAAGGTCCGAAAATATTATAGCATCACTATAACCAGTTATTTGAAACATTAATTTTACTTGGAAAAAGAGATAGAAAAATACTACAAAAGAGAGGGAACGAAGAAGCGATGAGTAGGGGTGTTCATCGGTTCGGTTCGGTTGAAACCGAACCGAATTAGACAAATCAAAGTAATAATTCGGTTTCTAAAATAGAACCCAACCGAACTAAAGTTTTATTTCGGTTTGTTCGGTTAAAACCAAAATATATTAATTTTTTTTATTAAAGCAATTGATTTATAATAAACCGAATTATATTAAGAAATAAACTGGGGTATTAAGAAATAAACCGAAGTATTTAAAGCAATTGATTAAGAAATAAACCGGAACGGTCCGGACCAAATTCATAATATATAAAAGTTCGGTCAGTTCGGTTATTTCGGTTTTAAAATTTTTCAAATTGAACCGAACCGAAATTATAATTCAGTTTTAAAAAGTAAACCGAACCGAACTATTAAACCGAATAAACCGAACCGTTTGATCCAAACTAATTCGGTTAGGTTCAAAACCGACTAAACCGGACCCAATAAACCCCCCCCCCCTTTTTTTTTTTTTGAGGAAACCAATGAAACACCTTAGCGATGAGACAGAACAAAAGGACGAAAAATAGAAGCGACGACCAAACCCTAGGCAAATTTAAACAAGGGGAGCATAAAATCATAATTCATGAGTAGAACTAGGGTGTTCCTAAGCTCACCAAGTCTCTCGTGAGCTCAACTCTAAAACCTATCGAATTGACTTCAAATAACATTTTCAAATCGTTAGATTTTCAATCTATATTAAAATGTGCTTGGAGACCAAATTTTACATTTATTGGAATTTTTTTACTATTTATTAAGCCGGTTTGAAAACCGCTGTTTTTATTAAAATTCTGCACCATTGAAAAACAGCGGTTTTCAAACCGGCTTAATAAATAGTAACAAAATTCCAAAAAATGTAAAATTTGGTCTCCAAGCACATTTTAATATAGATTGAACATCTAACGGTTTGAAAATGTCGTTGAAGTCAATTCGATAGGTTTTAGAGTTGAGCTCACGAGAGGCCTTGGTGAGCTTAGGAACACCCTAGTTCTACTCCATAATTCATTATTTCAAATTAACAACACGTGTCGTGTGAATATCAATCAGTAGGCCTCAGATTGCTTGTTATTAACTTATTATTAATTACCGAGGCCCACGGCCAGATAAGATGCAAATAATAAAATAAAACGAATAAAGGGCCTTTAGTCCATAACTAAAGCTGCTTCTCTCTCTTTATATATTATTTAAAAAAAAAGTAAAGCGGTCTCTCATCTTATCGGGTCCCACCCGTCAGACTTCTCACTTACACTTTTTTTTATTTCCGTAATCTTTCTTACTTCTCAAACAAGGATTGATAAAAAAAGAACAGATCTCTCTCCCAGTTTATTCGGATCTTACAATGTCCGCAGAGAGGAAGATTAATTGAGGGAGAAAGGCATTTTGGTAGTGCCATGGCTTTCAAGTTGTTTCTCTCTCTGTTCTTCCTATACCTAATAAATTCTGTCATTCCATGTGCTTTGGGAATTGGTGTTTTTGAAGTTAAGCACAAATTTCTCACCCAGGCACAGAGGCGGAATGTACATTTGATGCGGGCCCACGATGTCAGGCGGCACGAACGGATGCTCTCTGCTGTCGATTTGCCACTCGGTGGCAACGGATTACCTAGCGGAACCGGGTTTGATTTCCTTTAAGTTCAATATTTAATAAATGCTTTTAACTGGGTTGTTTATTTAAATACCGCTGAATTTATGCGGGTTTGAAGAGATGTGCCAGAGATCCAGGCTTTACTTGGCATTCAAATCCATTCCTTTTAATGACTGATTTTTTTTTCAATGTTAAATTCCACAAGTTTGAGCTTGTTGCAGTTACGTTCTGTATAATTTGAAATTAAGGGAGGTCCAAACTGTGATTGGTTTTAATTTAATTTAGCAGTAATGGTTGCAATCTTGTCATTGGTTAATTATTAACGGGGACAATTTACAAAGATCTTAATATTATTTTGTTATTATTGTTTAAGTAACACCCCGTTTGTTATATCATATATGACTTGTTATCAATTAGTAAATTATGAAAATATATTCTAGAATTATAGGTGGAGTGTTTTTGGCACTGCTGGGCTATTGGGGTTTTGAATAGTGTTTCAATCGTGTTTGTTGATTCCTTCCGTGGCATGGACAACTGTTGTACGGGCAGCACAATGCTTGTAACGTGTTGATTCGGCCATTCGGGGGCTACTAATTATAATTTATTAGCTTTAATGCTCTTTCCTGTCTCTGCAAGAGAAATTGTTGGTTGTTTCCAGCTTCCCGTTAGCTTTTCTTTTTCATTTGACAGTTCATTGGTGGAATTTATCGCTTCTAGATATGAAATCCAGTAGATCATAACAGAGTGCGAGCTATCTAGTCTACATTCACTGTGGGCCTCGCTATACAAGGCAAATCTTTAGTTCAGGATTTAAGGATTAATTGCATTTACGCCCCTCAATTTTGAGAACATTAAATTTCTCAAATCACTGCTTCTTGATATTTGCCATTGGCATCGACATTCACCATCTTAATGATCAGCTTGGAGTATAATATAACTTCGGCAAGGATTCCTTTTTATATAAAAAGCACACACGTTCAATCTGTAATTTGATAGTCTTTTTATTTCTGATATTTGTTTCACATGTTTGTAGTTTGGAAGAACAAATATTTGGTGATTTTAGAGAGCTACGTGAAAATATAAAATACAGATTAGTTAAGTTAACACATAACACTCAAAGCATTCTTTAAAGTAGTGTTTCAGGAAGTCAATTTGTTTGGTATCTACTACTATTAGTAATTCTTTAATCCTGCATGAAGAATATGAGGAAATTTGTGACTACTTTAGGAGATGTACAGCAAATTACTTTCACGTTATGTTGCTTGTTTAAGAGTTGTGTTTCTTTAAATAAATAATGCAGGCTTTATTTTGCTCAGATCGGGATTGGTACACCCCCAAAAGATTACTATGTGCAAGTTGACACTGGAAGCGACTTACTATGGGTGAATTGTGTCTCATGTTCACGTTGTCCCAAAAAGAGCGACCTTGGGGTACATATAACATTTTTTTTTTCTCTTTTAAATCTTGGATTTCTTTACCTGCCAATACCTGTACAATTGACCAGCTCATTATGGTATTGGATCTGAATTGTATTCAGGATGACCAATACTATATTTAAAACAAAGAGAACAAATAGATATAAGTTGGATTAGGTATTGTGTTCTGTTACAACTGGTAAGTACCAAGGAGTTCAAAGTGGCCTAGTTTTTTAATTGGTGCTAACAAAATAGAGCCATTAAGACTACATTAAGCCAGACAGGACCAGTATGTGTATAAATAATCAACCAATACTTATCCAGCATCAGATTGTGTGATGTTTTAATATAACTATACCATATATTGATCATAAGTGAACAGCGTTGCTGACATATTTTTGTTGCTAGTGGGGCACATATCAAATAATTTATTATATTATCACCAAGCCACACATATTTATTGGTTCCTTTTTTTGTTGGAAATATTGGGTGTAGATAGAACTGACGCTGTATGACTTGAGGGGTTCGCAAAGTGGGACCATAGTTTCTTGCGAAGAGAGCTTTTGCTCATCTACTTATGGTGGTGACCTACCAGGGTGTAAATCTGATTTACCGTGCCAGTATAGTGTATTGTACGGGGATGGTAGCTCTACTACGGGTTTTTTTGTCACTGACATTGTACATTATAACCAAGTCACTGGTGATTCTCTAACAAGAACTGCCAATGCTAGTGTCACATTTGGGTAAGTTCTTTTTTCCCACTACATATTTTTATGTAAAAGCTTGCATATGCCCCTTTTACACAGAAAAAAAAAAGAATGTGTGCGCTACTAAATATAAAACTGGTCCCACACATGCGTGCGAGCGGATGTGTCATACTCATATTCGCATGTGCACATGGATGCACAGACTGTTTTTTTTTTTTCTGAAAATTTTGTTTAAGTTCCCCTCTTTTCCCCTATTCATGGATGGTAATTCAGGGCTTTCATGGTTTCTGGTAAAGATTCATTTTTTTGTTTTCCTTCTTTTTTGGAGGTGGGGGATGGGTGCTAAATGCTAACTGACAAACAAATAAAAAGGCAAAGGCTTGCTAAACGAACTCTCAGTCGGGCCTTATGAGGTGTGCCTATGTATCAAGTGTCCGCCTACTAGTGAAACAATACAAATTCAGTGTCAAATTTAGCTTATTCGAGTGTTGACTTGTCTGTAGTTAATTGTCAATCTTCAATTAAAAATGTGTGCATCCCAATGTGCTGGCAGCCTTAGGTGAATATATTGGGATGTAAACAGATCCCTAGAAACAATTAGCATAGAGAAGAGAGAATACAAGGGCACTGCTAAGCACACCTACTTTCTGGTGCCAATTGTAATGTTGGGATGGGAGGATTGTGATGTATTTTCTAAGCTTTGTGAAGTAGTTTTGACGTTTACACCAGAGACCTTGGCTAAGGTTTCAAATGGCTGTTTTATTTACTAGACCAAATCCAAGTAAGTCAACCATCTCAATAATTTACTAAGGTTAAGATCTGGATTAGTGAGTTACTGTTCAATGCGATGAAGTTTCGCAATTTTATTTTGTAGAAGTTACTCGGATAGTACTGATAAATTCTGAATTTGCAAAGTTACCGACTGAAGTAGGCGAAGCAGAAAAATCGAGAATATTCTTGTTTGGCAAGACAAATATTGCTTTAATGAACTTGCCTTCAGAAATCAGACACACCCTAGTTGATCAACTTGAAAATACTTGTATCTTCTGTGTTGTTCCTTTCTATTTAGCGATATTTGTAGTTCTTATGTTGTTATCATTGTATAAATCATATCATGTGGCAGTTATGTGAATCTTTACAAATTATCACAAGGTATGCTGAGCTAAACTGGGAAAAGGACGAGCAAATGTCAACCTTTTGTATTGGGCCCACACTGCATCAGTACTTGTAAAGCAACCCACTCGATGATTATTCACAGCCTCTTTTTACTTGAACAGGTGTGGAGCACAACAAGGTGGCGACTTGGGTTCCTCTAGTGAAGCGCTTGATGGAATTCTCGGTTTCGGTCAATCAAATTCGTCAGTGTTAACTCAACTGGCTTCTGCTGGTAAAGTGAAGAAAGTATTCTCGCACTGCTTGGATACTGTGAAAGGAGGTGGAATATGGGCTATTGGAGATGTGGTGCAGCCCAAAATGAAGACTACCCCTTTGGTACCTGACCAGTGCGTAATTCTCCTTATCTTCTATCTGTTTAATTGCACAAGTGAGGGCTATTATGAATTGAGTAGGTTAATTTAGTCAAAATTGAATTGATTTGAAGTTTGCTCTACTTTCAGTTGTTTGCTCTGGATCAGCATTTTAAACATTTTTCAATCCTTGACAATAAGATCCTTATTTGTCCTCTCAATTATATACTTCTATTGCTTGTAGCTTCAGCTCAACCAAGGCTAATTCCTTAATTAATCGGTTCTTGAAAAGCATCTGAATTATAAGTGAGATGTGGAAATTAAATTGGCAACAAGTAGAAGACCATTTTTACCAAATTTTGCACTTAGGTTCAGTCACAAATCAATTATTCCGTAATTTCCACTAGCTTCATCTCACAAACTGGATATATGTGAATATAGTTATAGTTAGATTGCCTTTGATTTGTTCTTATATAGCTAAAGCAAATGATTTTCCTATCCATTAGACAACACTACAATGTAAACCTAAAGGGGATAATGGTTGGTGGCTCGTTACTTCAATTACCAACCGACATTTTTGAGACTGGTGACAAGAAAGGTACAATTATTGACAGTGGTACGACTTTGACGTATATTCCTGAGGCAGCTTATAAGGCAGTATGGGATAAGGTACTCAGATTTTACCAAAAGCACCTCTAGTTTCTTGAACTCTGAAAATACTCGGTTACTTTTGCATATTACAAAGCATCCCCTAATTGTTCAGCATGTTAACATTATTAAAGAAAGCCTCAAACTCATATGTAAATTGATAAGTTAATTAAGTGATGATACCTATAGAAATGCATTGGTATTCTATTGAGAATATTTGGACAATATGTAAATAAATACTAGTTGAACCAATATCTCGATACTTTCCTCAAAAAAAAAAATAAGCTAATATCTTGATAGAATTGTAAATGCTAGTCTCTGCCATTCTCTTTCATGGCATGTCATAGCATTTGACGATGCAAGTAAATTAGGTGAGATTTTTGCAAGCATCAGCATAGATTTGTTTCTGGTATAATCATTTGAAAGGCCAACTAACAATTTGAAAGTTCTGGGGTGCTTATCATGATTTGAAGTAGTTTTTTTTAATATGAGAACTGGAGTTTGCATTTTACAATCGTGTTCATGTTAATTTTGCTTAATTCAATGTCATTTTGTAGGTGTTCCATAACCATTCTGATCTCAGCTTCCAAACGGTGCAAGAATTCTCGTGCTTCCAATACTCTGGAAAGTATGTGCTATTTTAGTTTTGCAGTTCCTTTTAAACAACTCCAGTACTTGACCTGACCAGTACATGGTACTCTCTAGTATTGGTATGCCTCCCCTGGATTGTTTAAATGTAGCTTAAGCCTTAGTTAGACAGTATTGTTATCGCCATTGAAATTGCTTGGTGCAATACAATGGTAATTCTTTATCTCTTCTTAAATTCGAATGATCAGTTATGTATCTAGATTGAGGAGGGTTCAAATGCCTCCATTTTTTGTGCCTCCACCATGCCTCCATTTTTAAACGTTAATAACTCAAAATTTAAATCATAAATGCCAAAATAAAACCGTTAGATGTTATCTATTTTATTTTCTCTATGTGCTCATAAAAAATTATCAAATTTCAGTTTTGTTTTTATGTGAATCAATAAGTTGAAAAATCAACGTTTAGATCCACATTAGTACGTTTTTACAAGCTCTTGATGACAACCAAAAAAAAGTTGAAATGTCATAATTTTTTACACGTGCATAGATAAAATGTAGTTCATATCCAATGGTTTTATTTTGACCTTAAATTTTGAGTTATTAAAGTTTTTAAAAACGGAGGCATGATGGAGGCACAAAAAATGGAGGCATTTGAACCCTCCTCATCTAGATTTGGCAACTTTTTTTTTTCTTTCCTTTCTCCAGAACATGCAGAAATCTAGATTCATCTAAGTCTGTGATTAATAACCCTTTCAGTATTGATGAAAGATTCCCAGAAGTCATTTTCAAATTTGAGGACTCTCTGACTTTGCATGTGTACCCGCACGACTATCTTTTCGAAAATGAGGTAATTCGAATTTCCATCATATAAACAATTTTTAAATCGGTCGGTACGGTTGCCACCGAAGTTTGTCAAGTGCTTTCTTGAGTAAATCAATGAAAATTGGCAGTATATTAGTTTGGTATTATATTTATATTTAGTATTAAAACAGACTTTGGTTTTGTGACTCCGGTTGGGTTTCATTTGTAGCCTACCCCAACTTGTTTGGGACTAAAGGCTTGGTTGTTGTTGTATTTAGTATTAAAACAGAACTATTGTACTTAACAGAAGGATTACTGTTTTGGGTTTCAAAATGGAGGTCTGCAATCCAAGGAAGGGAGAGACATGTTTCTTTTGGGAGGTATATGCACCGTTAACTACATTTCATTTCAATTCTCCAATTTTTTAAGTATTATTATTTCTTGTTTTAGATTGTTGGTCTTATTAGTTTACTTATTTACTGTTTGTATTTGCAGATCTAGTGCTGTCCAATAAGTTGGTTGTTTATGACTTGGAAAACCAAGTCATTGGGTGGACTGACTACAACTGTAAGCAACCCCCCCCCCCCCCCCCCCCCCAAAAAATATATATATATATATATATATATATATATGAGGAGGGATCCAATTACACCTTTTTTGGTGACACACTTTGACACCTACCATTTTTAAAGTCCAAATAGTCGATTTAAACCGTTCAACATGATGGATATATTAAAATGTGCTTGGAGATCAAATTTTACATTTTTTTGAATTTTTTTGCTATTTATTAAGATGGTTACAAAAATCGTTGTTTTCAGACCATTGAAAAACAGCGATTTTGTAACCATCTTAATAAATAGTAAAAAAATTCAAAAAAATGTAAAATTTGATCTCCAAGCACATTTTAATATGGTGATCATGTTGAACGGTTCGGATCGGCTGTTTGGATTTTGAAATCGCAAAATTGACCTATATAAAAAACGGTGTCATGATGTGTCACCAAAAAAGGTGTAATTGGATCCCTCCTCTATATATATATATATTATAAAATCTAATGCAGAAATGCGTACCAATTATTAAGGAGCGTCTTCTTGGTTCTTTTTTGCATATTTTAAAAAAAAAAAAGTTTGAGGTATTCAAGTAAGTTGATACTCATCGAAGCTATGTAATATTATCTTCCAAATAAGGTAGAAAAAACTAACAAGTATCTTAGGAAATGCCTGCTTTAGTTATCAGCTTGACAAAAAAAAGCACACTGGAATTTGTTAAATTCCATTTTGGTTTTCTTTTGCTTGGATATTAACGGGCCTTATTTTAGGTTCATCAACCATAAAAATTCAAGATGACAAGACCAAGAAGGTCTACGCCGTTGATGCACATGACTTAGGATCTGCTTGGAGATCAGTGTCGCTAAGTTCTGCTCTTTTGTTATCACTAACCATAGTGTTCACGTGCATGTTTATTTGAATACCACGAGCTGACACTTGAAGCTGCATGTATTTGTAATGCCCGCGTTCAAATTTTCCCTGAGAAAGATAGATTAGGCCTACTATCCTCTTCTTGTATAATTTATTCTTTTCACCCTCCAAAATGCAAAAGCAGCATTGGAGAGGCAGAAACTGATACACACAACATTTTCACAGCTTTGAACCTAAAAAGTTCAATGAGAGTATCATCTACGGGGTGTAATTTAATGAAACACTAATATGTTGTACACAGTGGTAGTCTAGTAACACAATGATTTAATGTTTCATTGCCCGGGATTTCATTCAAGTATTGCAATTACCAACTTCTTTGCTCATCAGTCATTAATAGCCATTTAAAGGAACAAGAATATCGGGTCAGTGATTTGAAGTGCTTTTTTTATGCTCTGTTATTTTCTTCCTTTCTAAAGTAACTCCTTAGGAATGTTTTATTAGCCTGCTTTTCATTTAAATCCTTTGTTGGTTTCTTCTTACTCTTCTTTTCTGGTCTTATAGTCTAGGCACTGATTTGTAAAGCTACGATATAATAGAGATAAAGCAACATCCCATCTCCTGTCTATTGTTTCAATTAATATAACTATTGACAGTTGGTCCGTAATTTTGATTAGGTGAAAACATATTTTGACAGTTGTTAAAAGCTATCTTGATCTTCGCACTCGTTTTTCAAATCTTTTAAAATGCACACTTGAATATTCAATTAATGCGTACTTGGTTATTACACAAATATTAATAATAGTTGTAATTTTCTTAAAAACTTAAGAATAATAGTTAGGAGTTGTTTAGGGAGGAAGAAGTTGATTTATGTACAATATTCCATAAAAGCAAAATCCGCGAGTCCATGAAGGCTAAACATCGTGCAGACCTAATCAGCAAACCATGATTTTCTACATTTCTTTTTATATTGGAAAACATCTTTCTGTTTTTACTTTTTAGTTACAGATTCTTCCGAAATTTTTATTAATCGAAAATAAATAAATAAATATCGTGAAAGGGGTTTGATTTGACGGAAATTCGATATCTAAGTAACCGGATTGGTTTATCCCGTCCCACTAATCCATCTCCATTTGACCTAATAATCAAATTAACTGAACAGGAAAAAAACCAGGGACGGTATATTTGGTCCCGTTCTATCGCAATTATAAGGATGCATATAAAGGTCTTGTCTCGGTGTTTGTTGTGTCTGATGGGGTTGAAAAAGATTGGGACCCGCATAGTTAACACTATATTGGGTCTGTCGAGGTTCTGGTTGTGTCTTTAGTACCATACTATCAATGAATAACTGCGGTTGCATTTCACCGATGATTGAAACCAACTCAATGTATAAATCGACATAACAATACTGAATTTGGGCAAGCATACTTTGGTTATAAATAACTCTCCAACTCTGATCGACTATTTCTATTTTCTCATAATAACGTCGGGTTGTTGTACCAATATTAACCTGTGCATGTGCTTTTAGATTTTACTCACTCTCGGAATATTCAAGTTGGCGATAAATTTCACCTTTCACATCATACCAACCTTGTTCACCAGTCATACTTAACGAGAATTGAGGGCTAATACTATATTCTACTTCTTTACGACCGTGTCGTATTTCACCACCAAAATGAATCCTCAGCATTAGCATGATTAATTATTTTTATGAATTAGCCTACAAAATAATGAATAAATTACATATAATTTATTATTACAATAATGAACTATTAATATTGATTAATTAATTACCCTACAATAGTTATTAAATGTTTACTTGTTTGAGAGATTCTTCTGTTTGGGATGCAGATACTTCACCACTTCAAGCATGTCTCAGAATTGGGCAGAGGACTTTATATAGATTGTCTGATTATTATTTTTCGCTGGGTATGCGACGGGATGGAATAACACGTCTGTGAATTTTTTTTGCCGCTCCTGGAACGGGACAGTCTACACCATCCCGGGTTTTTCTTTGTTTTTTTTTGTTTGCTGTCGGACGGAACCGAATTTACCGTCCCAAGTTTTTAATTTTTTTTTGTTCGCTATCAGACAGGACAGTCTACACCATCCATGGTATTTAATTTTTTCTACTTAATTTAATTAGCAGGCAGACTGAGATGAAATAGTAGGACGAGTTAAAATGATCCGTCCCATGAGACGAGATAAAACAACCCGTTTTATCTACATATCGAATTTCCGCCACAATCATCCCGTTTCGCGATATTTTATTTATTAATTTTCGATTAATAGAAATTTCCGCTTGCTGCGGGTCCTTTGAATTACAAACTCTTAACTTGACAATATTCATGGCTAATGTTTCAAAAAAAAAAAAAAAAAAAAGAAGAAGACAATATTCATAGCTAAAACTATTAACATTGGTAATGCAAGTTTTATATTAAGGCCCACCTGCTACACCTATTCTGTCCCATAGACACCCAACACAGGCGTATCAAAGGAATTCTACCCACATATGCAAACATGACAAAAATTGGATATTTTATTCCTCCTGAAAGTAGAAAACAGATCTTGTTAACAAATCCATTTTATTGATTAAAAATAACGCCATACAAAAATGGAGCAGAACAATCAAGTTGATTGGGTTACGGTACAATTTGAAGAAGCCTCTTTTTGTAGCACTTCGGAGCGTAATTGCATTAGCAATCTCCCCAGATAATTCAGGCCTTCTCCTTCCCGCCCCCCGCCCCAAAAGAGATCATGCGGGGATGCCTCCACAAGCACAGAACCAGCAGTTGAACAAAGCATGGTGTTCAAGTGGGGGTATGTCAGAAACTTGCATTTTAGGGCTCTGTACATGACATCCGTTTTGGTGCTCTCCCAATCAGCTCGAACCTATGCCAATGTGCAAAACACTTGAGATATAAATACACAATTATGAGGATGAAGATGGCAGTGACAACAACAGTAATACCATTAAAACCAACATGTTTGGTAAAAATTTCATACAAAGCCCTAATAAGTTTGGATCATCATTGAACCATATATAAAAGTTATCTAAAAAAATCTGAAAAAAACCTAAACAACACATCAGAAGGGGAACTTCAGAATTAATGGCTTCAGTAAATAACCAAGCGCAATACACCAAAGCAAAAGCTCTTATTCACATAAAACCAAGAAATAGACCATATAAATATAGCGAGAGAAATAATGGTACTATGAAGTAATATATATTCTGTATAATTTAAATGCAGTTTTTGGTACCAGTTTGGGGTGTTCTCTTTGCAATCTCCTCCCCATTCGAGCTGCTTCTTCCGGACTATTTGCTGTCTTTATCTTTTCAACAAACTCCCTTGCAACAGGACTATCTACCCCTACAAACTTGTGTGCCTTCATGAAAATAAACAAATGCAAAAGAATAAAACATAATGCAATAAGACCACTTAAAAAGATATGCTAACTCTAGAAACTCAATCGAGTCCCAATGCAGCCTACCTTTCTACCAAATCTAAGAATGGAAGTTATATAGTTCACCTGATAATAGTGTTCCACACTTGGCCACACGGTGTGCTCACCATTTTCACAAGGCATTTCAATAGGATGAGCAGAGAAATTTGAGAAGGCTCCAAAAGGGTCCCATGTCTTATAGAAAGATATTATGTTTGTTTCGTAAGGAGATAAAGTTGGATCAATAGACGGGATTTCATTGGCAGAGGGAATCATAGGAAAAAGATCAGGTATGGGCTGAAGATATCCACTTATCAGCATATCAGGTCCGATCTGTCATGTCAGTCAACAAATAAGAAGAATGGTTACATGGGTTATGAAAGATATTTTGGGAATAAAACAAGAGAAATTAAGGTTGACTGATATGCCTAAACAGCTATGGAAAAGAAGCTTTACAAAGAAATGAATATTAACCATGTACCAAAATGAATTTAACTGTCATTGCACAACCAACCTAAACCACAAGCAACCCCCAAAACACACACTACCACCGAATTAAACATCCTATTCTTGTCATTATTTGGAGGCAGGAAGTAGTGGGGTTAAAGCAATGTTCAGCAGCTGGAGTTCAGCTCTGCCCTTCTACCAGTATTCAGCTGTTACAGCACAGGCTCCAATTTGCATATACCAGGATCTTTTAGGGAAAATAATCACCTGTTCAAAGGAGACATCAACCAAATTTAGAGCTTGGGACATTTGAACCATCCCTAATTCACCAACGGGTGAAGGAGCATTGGATCCACCTATGATTTTCGGGGCCACAAAAGCATAAACCTGAAAGAACAGTTAACGATTGATCAATCCATAATCCTAGAGATAGGTTGCTGTGTCCAAGACCACTAAAATCAGGAATATCGGACAAAAAACCTCACACATAAACTGGTTTTCAGATGTATGTGTTAATCATTAAATTTACAAAAAAAATTAGAATGCAATTGTGAGTACTCTTATATTCTAGTAATATTAAAAGAAAAAGAATACTATCAGAAAAAAATGACAAAAATACAACTATCAGCTCGACCCGGTCCGTATCCGAAAAAATGCCATGCACTAACATCTCAAAGCACAAGTATTACGATGATGTACCTTGTGAATAACACCAGCAGAAATAGCTGGTGCTGCCAGGCTGCCACCACACTCCCATAGCACAGAGAGGTAGCCCCGGTCGTAGCAATATGCCATCACATCTCTTGGGTTTAATATATCAAATTCAACCACTTCAACCCCTTTGGCTGCAAGCTTCTTTTGTAGATCTTTCCTGGCTCCCCTTTGTGTAGCGACTATGGTATAAGCTTCAAGTACGTTCCATAGCTTTGCCTCTTCAGGCAGGTCAAAGGTCTGGGACATCACGATTCGAACTGGGACGTGGCCACCGCCATGTCTCGCGGTAAGTTGAGGGTCTGAGATCACACTAAAGTTACTTCTGTTAGATGATGAAATTGAAACAACATATTAAAGTCCTCAACAAAGATATTCTTCTCGGTATGGATTACAGAGTTCTAAAGAAGAAATAGCAATTTTTTGGTGACATGACCCGACAACTGTGTGACAAGTTCCATGGAGAACAATAAAAATTTAAAACAAGCATTTTTAATACAAATCAAACAGGAAAATTTTAAAACAAAGAAGGTAAGACTATGATAGATAAATCCTGACTATTAACCATGAAAGACACATTTAAGATAACACTTCCAACCTCTTTAATCCTTGAATATAAGGATTCATCAATAAATTCCAACTGGGTATAGTGTTCTGAAAGAGGTTGAGGCCTAAGTTAACAGATAACAAATTTCAGTATAAAAGAATATGGTATACCATCACGACGTACAGTATTTCCACCTACAACAATAGCATCACTTCTCCCGCGCAACTCAAAAACTCGGCCTCTAGATAACCTGCTACTTACCCAAGAGGCATGCCCACTACTAGCTGCAATTTTTCCTTCAAAAGGACAATTATTTTCTTCGAGTTAGGAAATTCTAACAGTGACATTTTCTAAAGAGATTATAGAGAGGGAGGGATGGAGATTGTCGCTGCTTACCATCTAGGGTCATAGCATATTTGAGAACTGAGAATGGAACATGAAAGGCGGCTCGGTAAAGCAAAGGCGCATTCACAGTTAGGCAAGACTTCAGAGCTTCCTAATTTAAATTTAGGAAAATAACTTAAAAGGGCTTGCAAAAAATACTAAGTGAACTCCTCATAATAATGATTAAATTGGTGCTCGGGTAAAAAACCTAGGGTAAAAATGTGGATCAGGTTTGTACCTCATACTGTCGACCTTGCAAATCTTCTCCCAAAACATGAACCTGAATACCTTCACTTCTTAAAGATTGTATGGCTTTTCCACGCAAATGCTGAAGTGGGTGCCGGAGACCCACCACAACCCGTGAGATTCCTGCCTAATTAATAAATATTAATACTGATTGGTACAGATCATGGCTAACAAAGCCTCAGAAGATTAAATTTTGACACCAAAACCAATATTCTGGACAACACAAGCTAAACTGTTTTTATGTCTGTTTTTTTTTTTTTTAAATGTTGTTATGTCTCATTCAAAAAATCTCAGTAGCTATAGGTACCCACTACCACAATAACCCCATGAGAAAAAAGCGGCACCAAAAGAAAGCAAATTCCTGAAAGCAAGCAGATAACCACCTGAACCAGAGAAGAAACAGCCGTGTGATCTCCATAGCAATCTCCGGGCTCAAGATTTAGATACACAACACCGCCGCGGGCCAATTCTCCGGCGGCCTCAACTGCTTGTAGTTCGGCGCATTTGGTGCCTTGTGCATAGAGAAAACCCTCTCCAACTACTTGGTCTGAGCTTCCCTGGGTGATTACACAGCCGAAATTGGGGTGCGGGGAGGTGCAGCCAGCGGAGCGATCGGCGAGGTCAGCGGCTCGGCGGAGGAGAGAGACGTCTTGAGAAGGTTTAGAGGCTCCGGCGACAGAGTAGGTGATGATGCGGCGGTGCGATGGATGATTGGAGCGACAGGGAGTGAGAGGAAGCGGCGGTGATCGGAAGAATGGATGAGGCATTTTTTAACTTAATAATAAACTTCAATTTCTTTATCATCTTTTTAGATTAAACCCTTGGGCCTTGGTCACGGATCGAATCACACAGCCTTTTTTCAGAGACTAATGGGCCCAATATGTTTCAAAGTATAAGAATGTGGTATTCACAGTCTGAGATGTATAATTATTATATCAGATTCTCATGCATGTTAACTCAATGTCTTTTATAGTGGTGGTTTCTCTTTGCAAGATTGCACATCTGGTTTCTACCAGTAGGAGGCCTTACTGATTGAATTTTTTTTATAAACCGTAATTAAAATTTTATTTTTTACGAAACCAACGTAATGACTTTTTCTTTACAAAAATCATAAGAACCGAAATGCCATTTCGGTCCGAAATTTTTTTTTTATTCTGGTCCCTTTTTCGGATTTTCTGTGGTACTTTTTCATATGAGCCGCCGCAGAAAATTCAAAAAGGAGACCGGACCGAAATGGTATTTCGGTCCAGAAAAAAAAAAAAAAATTGGATCAAAATGGCATTTCGGTTTTTATAATTTTTGTAAAAAAAAAATAATAATCATGTTAGTTTTCTAAAAATATTTTTTTTAATTATGGTTTATAAAAAAAATTCTTACTGATTCCAATACACTAGGGTTTGAAAGCGACATAATCACTAGGGTTTTTTTCGCTTTGAAAAGAGGCTTGTGAGCTTGTCGCTTTACATATTGCTTGCCTCTCCTTTATGCGGACTTAAATGGAGGCTCTATAAATGCGGACATTATTTAGAAAAATCGGTTTGATTATGTCAAGTTGTCAACTAACTTTTGCTAATTGAGTGCTCTGTTTCAACATTTTGATTTCAAGCTCTATTATCTTTTGAAATTTCGACCAATACCTCTCCTAAACCTCACCTCAAAATAAATATGTGCTCATTTATAAGCTCAAACATCTAAAATACTGCCTGTATTTGGTCCTCCTTTCGCAGATCTCCCAAAAATCGAAAAGCCAAGAAAAAGGGGTCGTATATAGAGTGGAAAACACGTGCCGTGCCGTGACTAATACGTTGTGACTTTGGTTTTGTGCCATAACTAAGTTAATTTTTCACTATTGTACTGTGCCTCCATACATGCCTCCATCATGTCTCCGTTTTTAAAAACTTTAATAACTCAAAATTTAAAACTTAATTGTCAAAATAAAACCATTGGATATAATCCACATCATTTTATCTATACACGTGTAAAAAATTATAACATTTCAACTTCGTTTTAGTTGTCATCAAGAGCTTGTAAAAACGTACTAATGTGGATAATTTCTAAACGTTGATTTTTCAACTTATTAATTCATATAAAAACAAAACCGAAATTTGATAATTTTTTATGAGCACATAGAGAAAATAATATAGATAACATCTAACGGTTTTATTTTGGCATTTATGATTTAAATTTTGAGTTATTAACGTTTTAAGAAACGGAGGCATGGTGGAGGTACAAAAAAAAAATTTTGTGCTTCCATCATGCTTTCGTTTTTAAAAACTTTAATAACTCAAAATTTAAAGCTTAAAAAACAAAAAAAAACCAATGAATATGATCTATATTATTTTATCTATGCTAAATATTTCGAAGAACAGAAAATTTGTGAGGATCTTTACTAAATCTTCATATAATTTACTAGAATATCTTGAGACTGTCATATGAAATATGAAATGGCCGTTATAAATTATTTTATAAAGAAAATTGTCGGATGAACTGAACTACCTTATGATCAGAGTATTAAAATTCGGTCTATGTCGTCCACATATTCTTATTCGGTTGCAATCCGAATAGAAAATCTGTATTCGGTTAAATAAACAGTTTTGCATTTTTCGACCGCATATTATCGCATCACCCCATATTACCGTATATTTATTTATACGATACCGCATATTACTGCATGTCTACATACTTGTTTATACGTGTGTGTGTTTATATATATATAGTCCGGCTAGCGTCCGAACGTTTGGATAGAGGCCTATATCCAAACGGTTCATTTTTGCGATTTCAAAGTCCCAAAAGTCGATCTGAAGCGCTCAACATGTTTGGAAACTAAATTTTGCATTTTTTGGAATTTTTTTGCTATTTTTTTAGAATTTTTGAAAATCGTTGTTTTGATGAATTTTTTATTATTTTTTTTCCATATCAAAACAACGATTTTCAAAAATTCTAAAAAAATAGCAAAAAAATTCCAAAAAGTGTAAAATTTAGTTTCCAAGCACATTTTAATATTCCAAACATGTTGAGCGCTTCATATCGACTTTTGAAACTTTGAAATCGCAAAAATTAACCGTTTGAATATAGGCCTCTATCCAAATGTTTGGACGCTAGCCGGACTCTATATGTGTGTGTGTGTGTGTGTGTGTGTGTGTGTGTGTGTGAATGCTCATTTAAAATCCGTATATATAAGTGATACGTCCTATCCCAGGGGAGTAGGCCATATGGAGAGAGAGAGTTGGGAATTTGGGCTCATCCCGTCTAGGGTTGACGGGCTGAGATTGAGAAAAGTGGAAAGTTGTGAAGGTATTAGTGCTGTATTATCTATAATACCTTGCTTAGGAAAATTGCGACCCGTATTTCAAGAACTGTTCACCTTAAATAGGTCGCCCCTAACCGTTAATACGCGTTGTCAGAACGGTTAGGGAAGTTCGCATAAAAGCGGTGATATCTGCATAAACGGCGGTGACGGGAAACCGAGCTTGGGCAGGGCCGAGTTCGATGAGGCCCAATTTGGTCTCGTAATTGTTTCGGGCTTTATTGGACGGGAAGCCGCATGCCTCATTACTTTCGGTCTCGGGCTGGCCCCGAGAGGGGGTCCGGATCCAGAGCTGTTTTTGGGCTTGCTCCGCACGACCCGACCGAGCCTTGTTAGGCTGGCTTATTATCGGATCATGGGCTCTAATGCTTTTTGGTCTCGGGTTGGCCCCGACAGGGGGGGGTCCGAATCCCGGACTATTCTTGGCCTATGATCGGCCTACTAAGGGCCTTATTTCCTTTAACTCCGAGTATGCCCTTAATGGGGTCTGAATCCCAGAGTGTTCATAGGCCATGATTGAGCTACTTGAAGGCCATTAGCACATGGACCTATTAATAAAACTGCATAAAAATCCGTATATGCGGTAATATATAGTATGCGGTGGCCTTCCACGTACCGCATAAAAACCATATTTTAAAATATTGCTTATGACCACTAATAATTCAAAACGTTTATCACAAAGTTAGGTTTCTGGGACAATTATCATTCACACATGCACATGGTTTCTACCTCAAGATGATTCAGCCATTGATTATGAGAAACAACGATTTTTTTCTTGTGGTGCTAAGCTTACCTGGAAAATGTACGGTAAGATTATATTATTTGATACCAAAAACAAATCGAAATTTTTATTAATAGAAAATAAAATAAATAAATATCGACATTGAAGAAGAGTTTCGTGAAAATTCGAAATATAGCAATTCCGTTATAGTCCATAACGTCCAAGTGACATTATGGACTATCACGGCCCGGTTAGCGAAATCAAGTTACCGCTAATTAACCAAAATAAACACTGTAGCTGGCGGTATGGTCTATAACGTTTAGCTAAAGTGTTTTTTTTATTTTAAAAAAAATTCACAAACGAAGCAGCAAAAAAAAAAACACTGTAGCTGGACGTTATAGACCATAACGGCCAGCTACAATGTTTATTTTGGTTAATTAGATATCAGATTAGCTGCCCGTGATGGTCCGTAATGTTCAGCTATAGTACCTTGGATGTTATGGACTATGACGAAATTGCTATATCTCGAATCCGAAACTCTTCTTCAATGTCAATATTTATTTATTTTATTTTCTATTAATAAAAATTTCGGAAAAACAAACAATCCCTTTTTAAGAGACTCTTAGGTAATTAGAGTCTGTATCCTCGACGGTACCGCACTCAGTCCAATGAAAGGAGATTAATTTCTAATTGAGCAAAAGAAATTCGGTATCTATTTAGATATAGAATATGTTTTTGATATTTGTGCCACAATTAAATAATAGTCTGAATTTAGTAATTGAATAAAGGCAATCTGAATTCTTACCTTGTACAATAGCATCAACCTCTTATAACATTATTAGCCTTTTCTTTTAATAAAATTGAGGTCAAGTTAACCAACTAGTTTAATATTTATAAGGAATTTCTCGAGTAGAACTAGCATGTAATGTGCTCACCAAATGCTTTGGTGAACATAACTCTATAAACTAACGGATTGACTTCAAACGAGACGAATCCAAGCCGTTGAAACTGATTTACTTCACGAGTGATGTGCATACATGTAAAATTTTGAAATTCATTTAGTCCTAAAATCAAGCGGTCAAAATTCATGAAAAATGAATTATCCAAAATGAAGTTTTAGAAGTTATTTTAATTCATTCATTTTTCATCAATTTTGACTGATTGACTTTGTACTAAATGAATTCGAAAATTTCAAAATTTTGCATGTACACGCATCACTAGTGAAGTAGATCGGTTTCAACGGTTTGGATTCGTCTCGTTTGAACTCAATCCGATATATTATGAAGTTATGCTTACCAAAGGGTTTGATGAGCACATCACACCCTAGTTCTACTCGAACTTCTCATTTAGGTTTCGAATATATGACATCTTACAGAGAGGGTATTGTCTTTGCCACTAGACCAAATGATGATTCTTAATATTATTAGCCATTGAATGTATACTTTAGAGGAAATTTTATGTACACTCCCAAAAAATTTCGAAATTACATATTTTCCTCTAAAATTCATAATATCATATTTACCCTTCTAAATTTCAAAAAAAAGTCACAAATTTATCCAATTTATTGCCTTTTCTACAATTTATTTCAAATTTATAAAGTTCTCATTTTTGCCTTTATTAAAAAAATAAAAGTACGTAGTTGTGTGAGAAAAAACATTTTAACATTTAATTGCTCGACTTTTTTAGGACAAATAGTTCATTCTATACACGGTGATATTTAGGTATACACTTGTGTGCGCATTACAAGTAAGAAAATAAATGATTTGTCTCAAAACTGACTAATTAGAAGACTAAATATTTCTTTTAAACATGAAAAATATTTTTTATTTTTTAATAAATGGCAAAATGTATAATTAATAAATTTAAAATGAGTGTTGATAGCAAAGATAATTAATTGGGTAAATTTGTGAGTTTTTTTAAATTTAGATGGGTAAATATGATATTGTGAATTTTTTTAGTGAAGTTGAGAGTAAAACCACTCAACTAGTTTTATATCCACAAAGAAACTATCATCCGAATTTTGAACCTGTGACTCATACATAGAGAATTTTCGAGATTGATTTCGAATCTGTCACTGGATCAAAAACTGATTCTTATGATATTGAAAATTTTAAAGAGAAAAATACGTAGTTCCATTTTTTTTTTTTAAAGTAGACATGAAAATCCCCCTATATTTAATATTTGTATACATATCACACTTAATGAAAGTAAAATCAATTATGTCATTGTCAGCTATTAATTATTTGTCATACATATTACATAGCTGTAATTTCAACAACGCGACTAATTATTTGTCGTAGAATAAAATAATTTGATATGTGTATTGGATAATATCATATTCGTATTCGATCCGTATTCGAAAAATTAAATGTGAATACACGATATCCGAATATCCGTGTGGATATGAATATCGATATGGTTTTACATTTCACTTATCCGTATCAGATATATATCATATATTTTAATATATATTATGAAAAAATATTATTATTCACCATTAAAATTAGATGAATATTATGAACTTTAGTATTTTTTTTATATTATTTTAATAAATATCCGATCCGATCCGTATCCGTATCTGTATCCAGCTGATATCCGATCTGTATCCGTATCTGAAAAAATAAAAAAATATGATATAATTTTACCACTATCCGCTATATATTCGCTCCGTTTTCACCCCAACATACACCAAATATTGTATACGATTTTTTAATTCATTTATGTGTGACAGAGGGTCAATAAGTAAATGAATCCATATAAATGTAATTTTAGTAACTTTTTTTAAATCCTCGACCTTTGACAAAATAATTTAAACAATTATAAACTTTTGCATGAAAGTTATTGAAAAAAAGTTCAATTATTGGAATTCATAATCGAATTTGAATTTGTATATATAAATAACTGATATACAAAAAAGAGATCGTAGAACACTTGTGGCAAAAAAAAAGTTTTTAAATTAATGTATAATTGACTGCACATATATTGATCAATGATTCTCTGATACTAAAATGTTTTGTTTTTTTTAAAATGGATTCTCAAGCAATTTTTTATCCATAGAAATTATTAAATTCAGACGTACGAGAATAGAAAGAGTGTCTCATTTTTAATAAATATAGAAAGATCTGATTCATTGAGTCCGATTCAAAATATATGAATCGGACTCAATGGTCCAGATCCATTGATATATATTAAACGGTTCCCATCAACGCCTAATTTAAAAAAAAAATCAATGGATCTGGACCATTGAGTCAGATCCATATATTTATATCTGACTCAATGAGTTAGATTTTTCTATATTTATTAAAAATGAAATACTCTTTCTATTTCCGTACGTCTGAATTTAATAATTTCTGTAGATAAAAAATTTACTGATTCTCATACCTAATATATGGAACCAAACATAAAAAACAGAAAGAACCTTTTCATGGACTCACATCAGATTAAAAGTGAAAAGCACAGTATTACAATTATTGAAACATAACATCACCCTCTTGGCCCTCATTTTTCTTTCATTTTTTTATTAAAAAAAATTCAGGTACATCCTTCAAAAACTTTGAAATTACGTAGCTTTCCTTCTATAATTCATAATATCATTCTTACCATTTTAAATTTCAAAAACTCACAAATTTACCTAAATTCTTGCATTTTGTATTAAAATTCCTTTTAAATAAATAAACTTTCCATGTTACCTTTTATTACAAAAGTAAAAAAAACTAAAGTTTGTGCAAGACAATATTCAGTCTTGTAAGTAACCAATTCGTGATGATAAATGATTCATTTTCTTACTCGTAACGCTTACACAAACATATATCTAAATGTCATGTTGTAGAGAAATAAATAATTTGTTCTTAGAAATTGACCAATTAAAAAGGCTAAAAAGGCTACATATTTTTTATATTTTAAAAAACCTAGAAAGTAATTTTTAGCCTTTAATAATAAAAAATATGTAGCCTTTTTAGCCTTTTTAAATATAAAAAATATGTAGCACTTTCTAGAAGTAATAATATACATGAATGGCACTCTCAAGAGAGATTAAAAAAATAATTTGTGTGATCCTCGTGTGATAGTTCCGTACAGGCCCATTAATATATGTAACGTGACAGCAATTCAAATTTCCTTTTCACAGGTCAGCGTATATATCACGGATGCCATTATTGTAGCACCAATAGTTATTGAGCAATATATTATATAGAGGGGCGATTGGATGACATTTTTCTTTGTGATATTGGATGGCCCTCTACATTTTTAAAGTCTAAATAGTCGATCTAAACCGATCAATATGATGGATATATTAAAATGTACTTGTAGATCAAATTTTATATTTTTTTGAATTTTTTTACTATTTATTAAGATGGGTACAAAAATTCAATGGTCTGAAAACGACGATTTTGTAAAATACTTAATAAATAGTTAAAAAAATTCAAAAAAATGTAAAATTTGCTCTGCAAACACATTTTAATATATCCATCATATTGAACGGTTTAGATCGACTGTTTGAACTTTGAAAACTTTAAAAATACACGGTGTAATCCGATGTCACAACAGATTAGGGATGAAATCAATTTAATTATGTATGCATGCATCTCTCGCTTGTCAATTAAAAAATGCAAATTTTGCTTTCTAGAATAGTCAACATGCTTAACAGTATATGACAGACCGGATTGGCCAATTTTTGTTTTTTATTAAATTTCACATCTATACATGTATTTTAGCTTCACTTACAGGCTTTGAATACCGGTATCAATATAGGAAAAAAAGTTGAAGTCTTGACTTGTTTGTTCCCTTTTGATTTTTAGTTTTTTCAGTGATTAGAAATTGAGAGCACAACTATACAATGAGGACGGTTCCATTATCTCATGTTTTTCATACCTTATCATACCTCATATTTGATATTTTCATTTTCAAAGTCCAATTTGTCGATCTGAACCGCTCAATATGTATCTGTACTAAAATATGCTTGGGAATGAAACTTTTTACTATTTTTCAAATAGGCAAATAATCACTGTTTTTGAACGGTCCAGATACAGTGATTTTGTACATATCTTAAAAAATTGTAAAAAATTGTAAAAATTATAAAATTTCATCCCCAATCATATTTAAGTACAATATGAGATATGAGGTATTGGAACCCTCCTCATACTCTAATATATATATAACTATTTTAGGAAAATCACACTCAATGCAGTGGTTTAGATATGGAGGTTGTAGACACATGTTCAAAATTTGATGCTTGCAAGTTGCAATCAAGTTGCAAAAGGGTGAATGAAAGGCTTTGACCTTCATTTGGCTCTTAAAAATAAAACTGTAATTTTTGTAATGTCGACAGAGCATATAATCATCAATAATTGTTTATTTTAGATTCTCTACTCTTAAAAAAATCACACAAACTATAATTGTGCATGTATATAGTTGAGTAATAATTTATATAATTTCGAACTGAAATTTCGGACTGAAATAACATTTTAATTCTTATATTTTTTTTGTAAAAAATAGTAATCACGTTGGTTTCGTAAAAATATTTTTTTTACTTAAGATTTATAAAAAAAAATCGTTCCTCTTTTCTTGGTGATTGTTTTTGAGTTGGGGTTAGTAGGGCTAAGCACTAGCATGAGGTTAACATGATGCTAGCTAGACTAGGAGGGGAGTAGGTTAGGTATGTGTTTTGCTTAGCTTTCAGTCTGTATTAGTTTGAATTCTGGAGCTTTCAAGAAGAAATGTGCTGCTAGACTGCTAGCTAGTCTATAGGTTAACTAACTAGCTTGTACAGTTGTACCTTTTGCATTTATAATTCCAATTAATAAATAATTTCCTTTACAAAGCAGGAAAGGCCGAAACCTTTTTAGTTACCGCCGAGATTTTTATTTTTACCCAAAAAAAAAATTATTTTAATATAATTAACCAAGTTTTTGAAAAAATTATATTTTTATCCAAACTGTAAATATTATTTACGGTTTGAATTTTTTTTTTTTTAAGAGAAAAATAGCTAAAATGCTGAAATGAAATATAACACAAAAAATCGAATTGTTTTTTAAAATATTTGTTAGAAAATACGCTACGAATAGGGCCGATTTTGTGATAAAATACGGTAAATTACAATAATTATGCTAAAATACGGTAAATTTACTAAAATGCTGAAATTACAATAATTATGTAGAATTACGCTAAATTACATATGAATAGGGCCGATTTTGTGGCATCTTTCATAAATCATAAAAAATAGTAAAAAAATACCAAAAAATAATAAAAATTGGTATTCTACAAGTTCATTAGATAACTAATTTACTGAGCTACGTAGATTGGAGAGTAGAAATGAAAATCTTAATCGGAAACTTCAACTGAAGTTTTGAGGCTCTTCCCTTTGTTTTTTGGCAATTCTAAATTTGAAATTCTAGCAAAGTGAGTTCGGACGCATGCGCATTTTCACAAGCTTTCCGAAAAGTGGTCATTTGCTAAAATCGGACACTCGAGTGCCGTTTTATGGCCGTTTAAAGTTTCGTCGTCGTTTTTTCGCCTTTTCAGTGAAAATATCATCCCAATTCATACGTAATTTAGCGTAATTTACCGTATTTTAGCATAATTCTACATAATTATTATAATTTCAGCATTTTAGTACATTTACCGTATTTTAGCATAATTATTGTAATTTACTGTATTTTAGCACAAAATCGGCCCTGTTCGTAGCGTATTTTCTGACAAATATTTTAAAAACAATTCGATTTTCTGTATTATATTTCATTTCAGCATTTTAGCTATTTTTCTCTAAAAAAAAAAAAAATTTCAAACCGTAAATATTCTGTACGGTTTGAATTCTTAATTCAAACCGTAAATAATATTTACGGTTTGGGTAAAAATATAATTTTTTCAAAAACTTGGTTAATTATATTAAAATTAATTTTTTTTGGGTAAAAATAAAAATCTCGGTTGTTACCGCATCATAAAATTAAAATTAAATAATTATCATCTACTTTAAGCTTTTTCTAATCCTACTATTCACGCGAACTTAGTTTGCGCACCAAAATGAGTTGGTGCGCGGATTAGGTTCACGCACCAACTGGTGCGCAGACAAAGTTAGAGCACCAACTGTTCCGAAATTTTTACTGCTCTTCAATGTGTTTCACCCCGTTTGAGCACCAATTTTGATGCGCCAACCCAGTAAGAGCACCAATTGGTGCGCCAACCCAGTCCACGCACCACCCCAATTTGGTGCGCGAACTGGGTCCGCGTGAGTGGTAAGATTAAAAATAGTTTGGACTAGGTGGTAATCATTTAATTTATATTTTTTACTGTAGTAACTAAAAAAATTTCGGCAGGTAAGGGTGTAGTCAGTGTACAATTTGTTTGGTACTAATAAATATTTTTATTTACATAATAGGTAAGAGTGTATTGTTTTTTTTTTTTTTTAAGGGTTGGGAGAACTGAGTAGTATGGATGATAAATTCGAGTAACATGCAATTTTAAAGAATAATATTAATTATATTATGTATTTAAAAAATTTGGCAACTTGCACAGCAAAATTCATGTGTTAGTGTTACACAAACAAAAAGAATTTCTAAATACAAGATAAAGATAGTAGACTTAAACCCGAAATTTTTAAATATAGCACAGCCCCAAAAAAAATAAACCAAAACGGCACCGTTTCGTCAGAATTTCAAATTTAGCACGGCCGCAGATCAGCTGAGCGGCCCCTGAAATGGGGCCGCATATCCGCTGAGCGGCCCCAGGGGGTTTTTTTTTTTAATTACGAAATATGTATTTGTGTTTTAGTTATTGTGTTATAAAAATAAATGTATTTGTGTTTTAATTATTGTAATGTTGTTTTAATTTTTTTTTTTAATTACGAAATATGTATTTGTGTTTTAGTTATTGTGTTATAAAAATAAATGTATTTGTGTTTTAATTATTGTAATGTTGTTTTAATTTATCTTTTTTGTCGCAAGTTATTTTAGAAACGTGGTTCGTTTGAAATATTTTATATATGTCGTGTGGTTCTAATTTTTTTTTTTACGAGGAGATAGTGATATAATGAACAAAATAAATAAATAACCAAAATAAATAACAAAATAACAAAAAAAATAAGAGGCATAATATAACAAATAAGTCCAGTGTCTGACATAGTCTACAAATCATACATCTGTCTCTGCTTCTTCTTTCTGAACCCTCGACCCCGCCTGGAGAGTGGCGTCTCGTCTGTATCTCCTGAGTCTGTAGTGTCTGTGGAGTCCGCCGCCTGGACATCTGCAGACTGGACCGGCTCATCACGAACCTCCTCAATCTCGGATGTCTGCTGTACTCCAGGACCAAAAACAGTAGTCTGTGCAGACTCAGGATGCGTGAATAAATACGCCTGTCTGGCAATGGGGTCATCAAGGGTGGCATGATGTGAGGACTGTCCCGGAAACTCCGGGAAGGGCTCTGTCTGAACATACCCTGGCTGATAGGCAGGAGGATCCGTCTGGGTCGGACTGTAACCCGGAGAATACAGTCCGTCTGCTGAGATCTGGTAATCCGGAATGCGCTCCCCCTCCTCACCCTGCTGCAGTAATTTACAAGTTAGTTAATCGAGAAATTTGGAAAAAAAAACAATTGTTTTATATTTTAATTACAAATTATACCTGGGCAGCCGTATCAGCCTGAGATCCCATGCCCATACGCCCGAAGTCGCGCATCAACTCGGCAGCTCGGTCAAACACCTGACTAGCAGTCTCAGCCTCATGTACAGGTCTAAACATGGGCTCATCGCCAGTGTACGGGACGTAAACATCAGGCTCGGGCTCGTCGGATATGTCGTCTACCGCATCAACTCCGCCCAAGCCAGCGCATCTCAGTAGAGAGTCGAGACGCGCCCTGTACCCACACTGGCACACTGCCGGTACGCTGTGCTTGAGGAGGACCTTCCCGAGCCTCTTCCAACCCGTGGTCACGGCCATCGTAGCCCCTATCACGCAACTCTTGACCAGATATAGTGCCTGCAAAGAAAAAAATATATGAAAAAGTTGTACAAATTTAAATATTGTTAGTTTTTAACTTTAAATTTAAAATTAAACATACCGTGGCTGCGAACGGTGCGCCAGCAGGGATAAGACCATGGACCCGTCCTCTCCGATCCCTCGGCTTTGGTACTCGCTCTAAGGGGTTGTCGGCGATACACCCCTCCAGATATATAGTGTACGCGCCGTGATCCTGGTACCAATCTCTATAAGGTCTGTACAAATTACAAAAAAACGTTAGATATTCCGATGAGAAAATTACAGTGAAGGTTTCGAATTTGAGAAAAAATTGCTTACACTGGCGCGACATCCATGTGACGGTCCGGCTGGGCCAATGGGGGGTCAGGAGATGCTGCCTCGAACACGTAATCAGAAAGACAGGTCCCCCAGTTCTTGCCAGCTGTGGTGTCCCTGGCCCGATGGAGCTGTCGCCACACCTCCTCGCTGATCGGTGCCGGGGGTGGAGCTAGCTGACGCATGCCGAACTGCCTCAGGACCCGACCAGGGTAGTGATGCTCGACGATCTACATATTTCAAAATGTTCAGTATGTCAGATATTTAATTAAGTTTTTAATGTACAGAAATATAAAAATTAAATTAAATAACGGTACCTGAAAGCATATGAGCGGCACCTCTGCACGCCAGTATCTCTCCTGCTGCCGACATCGCTCAGGCAATATCTCGATGTAAGCCCGATGTCCCCCATCGACCTCGACCTGAAAGCACATATTTCATACCATATATCAATTCAAGTAAAGTATGAATTGATATAAGTTTTTTCAAATTCAAAATTATAATAAAAGTAGACTCACATATTCTCTGTAGGGCTCCCAGGTGACATACTCGGGATCATCTCTCAGATGCTCGATCTCCTGTCTCCAGAATGTGATCCCGAGTGTCGCGCCATGTCCGGCTCCAACCCAAACCTTCTTGTAACAGTATCTGGCGCCGTATGCAGGGCACTGGTCTGACTCGGGCTGGCCCCAGTCCGGCACATCAGTCGGTCTGGCTATGACTGGGCGGCCTACGATCAGATGTGCGTAGGACCAATGCTGTAGTAACATGCATGGTCCAACAAAGGTCTTGTTCTTCTTAAGGCAGGCATTGTTAAGACCCCTTAACAATGCACAAAGTCAGAGTTGCCTATACTCTACAATATTTGAAAATTTTTAATATGATAAGAATAATTTTCTTACCTGTATAAGCATGCCAGCGTGGCCGCACCCCAGTTGAACCTGCCCGCAGTGGGCAGGTCGCGCAGAAACGGAAGATAGCACAGCCGAACCTGATCTCCGTGTGAATCCGGAAACAACCGACAGGTGATCATCTCAAGAATATACGCGCGGATGTGTCGGTCAACAACCACCTATTATTTATATAAATTAGAACATTGTTTACAAGTAAATCTGATATTATTTGAATTAAATAAGGTACAATTTACATACCTGATCTGGATGATCCGGATAGTCCTTGAATCTGGCCCTCAACTTCATCAAGCTGACGGTACTGGGCGAGATCGCAAACCTCTCACCTTTCTTCTTCTCTTTCTGTAGTTGGTCGTGCGGGATACCCAGCAACTCCTCGCACAACGGACGGAAGTCCCCGTACTCGACACCCGTCACCGGCTCCCCGGTAATAGTCATACCCCATAGACAGCTGACGTCCTGTAGGGTGACTGTCATCTCAGCATGGGGGAGATGAAAGGTATGCGTCTCGGGACGCCATCGCTCGATGAGGCCGGAAGATAACCCCTCGTCATGGTTCTGCTCCCGCATCTGTGATAGCTGGAATAATCCCATCGAGCGTAATGTCCCCCCGTACGCCGGCTGATACGGTAGCCACATGCGGTTGTGACGAACCGTAACCGCATCCAACCCCTGCATTTATGTAAGAAATTAGATCAAGTTCATTCATAAAAAAAAGATTATGTTTTATTGTATTTTTATAAATATGACTAATTTATAACTTACCCCGGTGGCAGCCTCTAGAATCCGGTGCTCTGAATTCGGGTACCACAGGAAGTCGCTGACCCTGTCAATGCGACTCCGGATACCCGGAATATCTGTCTGTGATAGAGCACTCTCGATGTGCTGGGACATCTGATACGGAGTGGGTGGATGGGCATGGTGTGTACCTCTACTGAAAGATGGCACACCCATACTGGAAGACGGTATATCTCTACCAGATGCCATGCTGTATTTAATTTTTGGTACAAATCTAGTTAAGTATTGGTGCTAAAACAATTGATTTTGGCTATTTAATTTTTGGTACAAATCTAGTTAAGTATTGGTGCTAAAACAATTGATTTTGGCTATTTAATATACCTATTTAATTTTTGGTACAAATCTAATTAGTATTGGTGCTAACACAATTGATTTTGGTAAAATATACCTATTTAATTTTTGGTACAAATCTAGTTAAGTATTGGTGCTAAAACAATTAATTTTGGTTAAATATATCTACTTAATTTTTTGTACAAGTCTATTTTAATTTTATTGGTGGGACAATTAAAATTTGGAACAATTCTAATTATTAACTCTAAATTAAATCCTAATTATCAATTCTAATCCTACACCCTAATCCTAAATCCTAATCCTAAACCCTACTCCTAAACCTAAACCCTACACCTAATTACTACCCTAAACTAAAAAATTAAACAAGAATAGAAGAAGAGAAAACTTACCCGAGTACGAAGGGATGGAATTCTTGAATCGATAAAAAAAATGAAACCAGCGGCCCCCTTATATAGGCCTCCAGGGGGCCGCTCAGCGGATATGCGGCCCCACTTCAGGGGCCGCTCAGCTGATATGCGGTCCCCAGGAAAGGGGGCCGCTCAGCTGATCTGCGGCCGTGCTAAATTTGGAATTTCCGTCAAACGGTGCCGTTTTGGTTTATTTTTTTTTGGGCTGTGCTATATTTAAAAATTTCGGGACTTAAACACATGCATCCGGAACTATTTAAATGTATTTAAATTATTTTCTTTACATAATAGGCAAGAGTGTACCAATAAATATTTTTTGAAAAAATTAATAATAACAGAATCTATGTGTTATTTGACACATTTTCGATACAAACAAAACAAACTTTTCAATGTATTTAATGAGAATTATTGAGCAAATGCGTTTAGAAAAAAAAAATATATATTATCAAATTTTTATATGTGTGTGTGTGATGGCTTTATCCAACTTTCTCAAGAGCTTAATTATATGTATAAAATCAAAAGGTTGCCAATATATAAATATTAAAATAGGCATACTATTAAAATATTCACATCAGTGTTGTATATAACGGTGTACGCTAGTCGGATGGATAGGGTACAACCAAACAATTAATCATAAATAATAAACAATAATTGGTCATAATTGAAAAAAAAAAAATCGACCGATTAGTCGGAAAAATCCGTAAAAGTTTGATTGCCACCAACTACTAATCGGCCGATTAATTGACCTAAATGGCCGTTATTTACAAAACTAATTCACATACAATATATCTAGAAAGATAATCGATTTCATAGGATCATTTTCCCCAATCGTGCAATAGTGCTAACATTTTTTAGGCCAATTCTTTGAGTAAATAAAACAGTTTTAATTTTAATCTAATTATTCATTATCAGAGCGATAATGTGTCAGTGGTGGAGCCACATTAAATCAGGAATAAGTAATTTATTTTGAAACCGAGTAAAAGTTTATGTATAATCGATATAATATCTATTTTTAAAGAATATTTTGTCTATTTTTAAACAGTCCACAAAACTAAATTGGTTAATTCACAGCAATCCGTAACTCCCTGATTATCCCAATTTGTGCTCTCCAAATATTAAAAACCAAACATATCTCCAAACTAGCAATCATTATGTTATACATTTTTAATTAGCCTTCACATTTAAAGAACATAAAATTTGTGGTGGAAAAAGCTATGGTCTGTATTATTGGTCCCCAAATTTGAAAAATGGGTGCCAACCAGGACCTCGGTGAATAAGACAATAGGAGTGTAAAGGGACCTTTAAGTATAATTTAAGGCACAATGAAAAATGAATAATTCGGATTCGGTTTAGCGGAATCAAAAATTCATGATTCGGATATAATTCGGATATAATTCGGGAATGATTCGGTACAACCACGAAGCAAAAAAAACAAAAAACCCAAAACCCCCCAAAAAAAAAAAGTTCGCGTTTTATTGCGAATAATTCGAGATTCACTTTCGGAAACGTAAAAAAAAACGAATAAAACGCGAACAATCGTGTGTATCAAATAGAGACGGAACTAGAAAATTTAGTTAGGTGGGCTAAAACTTAAAATGCATAATTATTAATTTATAGTTAGTGAGATTTGAACTCAAAATCTCTCAAAAACAAAATAGAGTTTTAACCACTAAACTACAAACAATAATCTAAACTTTTTATGAGGAGGGCTGAACTATATAAAAACTTCAAAAAATAAAAATTTAATTAAATTTCAACATACGTGATTAAAAATTTCAAAATTATAGAGCGACTTAACACTCCCGAAGCATAGTGTAGATCTGCCGCTGTTTATACAATATATCAAACACAATAACACAAATATAGGCACATTAAATGCCACTTAACAGCTAATATTAATCTTATTCTGTTAACTCAAATTCTAACCACCCACAAATTTTTATTAAAATTATTTATTGTCATAAAAATCATATATGATGAGAGATGTTATAATAGGGCTTGTTCAGAGATCTGAATATCTATGGTGGTTGGAATCTATTTCTGTTTATTTTTATTATTCGAATTCGGATCATACGGTTTGAAATTAACGGACATGATTAATTCAATTTTAAATTGATAGATATTTTTTTTGTCAAGCTATCTGATTATTTAATACCCATATCATTAGAGCAAATGAATTTTTCAAATCTATGATTCTTCATATCAGAGATGATATAATTGATAGAGACTTTTTATATGTGTCATTTTTAATCGTACGGCTTGATTTAGAACAATACAATTGAAAATACCAAGTAGTGGTTGCTAATGGTTGAAAGTCTCACGTGCCTCTTATTTTGATAGGCAGGAGAAGGAGCAGGAGCGAACGAGACAATGATGGTATCAATTTTGAGATAGGAGTAGGTCCGATGGGCATCGGACCTACATTTAAGTTCAATTAGCTCTAGAACCGTACGATTAGCACCAAGATCTATGCGCACGGAAATTGATAAGACTTGTACGGATTTTGATGCAGAGCACACGAATATTGATGCAGATCGAATGGTCATCACACCCATCGAACCAAGGTAGGTCCGATGGGCATCGGACCTACTCTGATTCCATCAATTTTACGCCGTCAAATTCAATTAATCGATCCCAAATGGAACAGATTTGATTTCACCAGATTTTAATGAGCACTGTGGTCCGTTCAAGTTCTGTCAAATTATTTCTTTTTGTCTCTTGCTTGCATTTCATCATGCCAATTCGCTTCAATGTCAGGTTTTGTATTTTGTATTTAGTATTTACACAGGCTTGTTACATACAATACAACATAGTTTGTGGCTTCATTCAATCAAGATTATAGACATAATTTTATGATTTTTTCCTTGCAAAAATATTGTGATTTTTTTTTAGAGAAGGCAATGGAGTTGCATGCAATGATGCAAAAAAATAATATTTATATAGAGAGGCTAATATCAAAACATTTGTTTCTTGCCCTCCAGTGCTACCAAGTAGTTTTCCGATTTCCAAAGTTTAAACAGTTAATTCAAACCGTTCAACATGATGGATATATTAAAATGTGCTTGGAGACCAAATTTTACATTTTTTGAAATTTTTTTACTATTTATTAAGATGGTTTGAAAATCGTTGTTTTGTAGTTTTTTTCAGCACCATTGAAAACATCGATTTTCAAACCATCTTAATAAATAGTAAAAAAATTTCAAAAAATATAAAATTTGGTCTCCAAACACATTTTAATATAGATTGAACATCTAACGGTTTGGATCAACTATTTGAACTTTGGAAATCGGAAAACCACTTGATAGCACCGGATGGCTAAGAACAAACGCTTAGATATTAGCCCCCCCTCTCTCTATATATATATTGTAAATCTTTAAAAGATCATAAATACGTGTGCCAAACCACAAAATCGTCAAATTATATCAACGTTTATAATAATTTCTTCCTTTTAATAAAAATTCTAACAAAGAATCAAAATTGAATCAACAAATATTTTTTTAAAATAATTTACTATGACCCTCCTACTTTGAAAAATGAAATTGACTTGAATGAATAAAATGCACTCAAAAGTTGGCTTCAGACAGAAACGCTTGAAATAAACATGATCTAGGAAATATTATTCAGGAGCAGTTTTATAGGCTTTAGGTCACAAAGTTAGTGATTCGGGGTCAAAGACGCAGGGCTTCGGACTTCGACCCCCGCAATTTATAGTGTAGGCATAATATTGTTAGTATTATTATTAGTATTATTACTATTATTATTTATATTATTATTACTATATTTATTATTATTATTATTATTTTGTTACTACCTATTTTAACTTTATGACTCTGATTGGATTCCATTTCTAGCTTACTCCAACTTATTTGGAACTAAAAACTTTGTCGTTGTTGTTATTGTATACATGGATCTTTCATTTTAAAGATTTTATACTTCCGTTTCCGGTCACGTATATTAAAAGCAACATGTAATGGTAATAAGTTTGACATTGTTTAGCTAGAATTTGAACTCATGTCTCCACAAATACAAAAATAGAATTCAAACCATAAAGACACACATTTTAGCATTTTATGAGGGTTGAACTATAGACACTTTATTAAAAAAATTAATTAAATTTTAATATACATAATTAAAAATGAGTGAGAGGCAATATGCATATTACATAATGGTATGAGCTATGGACTCATAACACTGTTTTTAAAGTCCAAATAGTCGATCTGAGATGTTCAATGTAACATTACGAAAATGTACTTGTAGACTAAATTTTACATTTTTAGAATTTTTTGCAACTTTTTTATTAGATAGATAGAAAATCACTTGATTTGAAAATTCTGAACCATTCAAAAAGAGTAGTTTTCTATCTATCTAAAATTAAAGTAAAACTATTAATTCTAAAAAATGTAAAATTTGATCTGCAAGTACATTATTAGATATAGTCATATAGATCATGTTTAACGGTTAGGATAGATTGGACTTTAAAAATAGAAATATGAATTCATACCACGAATCAATCCGTAGTATGCATATTACCATAGCTTCATTGTTAAAAAAAATTAATTTTATAGGGGTGGCTAAAAACCTTCTGAGTTAGACTGTAGATCTGTTGAAATTTTTAAATATACCACTGTAAAAAAAAAAAAAACCAAAAGACCACTAAAATTGAGGAATTCGAAAAAAAAACCAGGGCTGCAACGAGGCGGCTCCCAAGAATTGAGCTATCATTTGTCATTGCGGCTCTGGTATTTTTCGAATACTTCAAAATTTGTGATTTTTTTGTGAGAATGGTATTAATAAAAGTTTCGGATAGATCTGATTCTGTCTTAACCGTTAAATTTTCAAAAAAATTTAAAAATGTATTTTAAATAAAACCACTGGAAGGTGTGAAAGACTTGCCCTTTTCTTTGAATTTTTTTTATAAACTATAATTAATTTTTTTTTTTATGAAACCAACATGATTACTTTTTTTTTTACAAAAACCATAAGAACCGGAATGCCATTTTGGTCCGTTATTTTTTATTTTTCCAGACCGAAATGTCATTTCGGTCCGGTCCCTTTTTTGGATTTTATGTGGTACTGGTTTCACAAGTTTTCATATGAGCCGCCACAGAAAATCCGAAAAGGAGATCGGACCGAAATGCCATTTCGGTCCGGAACAAAAAAAAGAATGGACCGAAATGACATTTCGGTTCTTATGATTTTTGTAAAAAAAAAAGTAATCATGTTGGTTTGGTAAATTTTTTTTTTTTAAATTATGGTTTATAAACAGTTCCAATCAATAATTTCCCTCTGAGAGTGTGCTATCTTACCTACTATGAAATGGAATTTAGTTAACTTAAAGAGGCCAAGAGGCAAAATTTGGGACTCAGAAGTCCCTTTTACGCAATTAATGCTACATACCAAGTTGTATCCAGATGGACAACAGATGTTTTCTTTTCTTGAAATAAATAATCATAAGATTCATAACACATCACATCATACCGAGATTTTTATTTTTACCCAAAAAAAATTATTTTAATATAATTAACCAAGTTTCTGAAAAAATTATATTTGTACCCAAACCGTAAATATTATTTACGGTTTGAATTTTTTTTTTTTTTTAGAGAAAAATAGCTAAAATGCTGAAATGAAATATAACACAAAAAAATCGAATTGTTTTTTAAAATATTTGTTAGAAAATACGCTACGAATAGGGCCGATTTTGTGCTAAAATACAGTAAATTACAATAATTATGCTAAAATACGGTAAATGTACTAAAATGCTGAAATTACAATAATTATGTAGAATTATGCTAAAATACGGTAAATTACGCTAAATTACGTATGAATTGGGATGATATTTTCACTGAAAAGGCGAAAAACGACGACGAAACTTTAAACGGCCATAAAACGGCGCTCGAGTGTCCGATTTCAGCAAATGACCACTTTTCGGAAAGCTTGTGAAAATGCGCATCATCCGTGCCCGCGATGCTGGATTGCCAAATTCAGAATCGCCAAAAAACAAAGAGAATGGCCTCAAAACTTCAGTTGAAGTTTCCGATTAAGATTTTCATTTCTATTCTTCAATCTACGTAGCTCAGTAAATTAGTTATCTAATGAACTTGTAGAATACCAATTTTTATTATTTTTTGGAATTTTTTTACTATTTTTTATGATTTATGAAAGATGCCACAAAATCAACCCAATTCATACGTAATTTAGCGTAATTTACCGTATTTTAGCATAATTCTACATAATTATTGTAATTTCAGCATTTTAATAAATTTACCGTGTTTTAGCATAATTATTGTAATTTACCGTATTTTAGCACAAAATCGGCGATATTCGTAGCGTATTTTCTAACAAATATTTTAAAAACAATTCGATTTTTTTGTGTTATATTTCATTTCAGCATTTTAGCTATTTTTCTCTAAAAAAAGAAGAAGAAAAATTCAAACCGTAAATATTTTGTACGGTTTGAATTCTTAATTCAAACCGTAAATAATATTTACGGTTTGGGTACATATATAATTTTTCAGAAACTTGGTTAATTATATTAAAATAATTCTTTTTTTGGGTAAAAATAATTCTTTTTTTGGGTAAAAATAAAAATCTCGGCACATCATATATTCATCTATATAAGTTATTTTAAAGTTATAGTTGCTGAAATAACATTCCAATAATTTGTTTAGAGGACTTTTAAATTAATACATAATTTTATAAATTATAGTTCTGTAAATCAATTAAGTAAAATTGAATAATATACTTGAAATAAAATATAATTAATTAAGTACGAGGTAAGTCTTAATTTTTGGTGTGCGTCGAGCGATTGCTCTAAAGATAGAATGTCATCCTCATGTGTTGAGCTAGAGCGGAAAAATCATGCAGTACCGTGACTTTAGTCATGTGTCGTGTCGTGTCGTGTTACGATTAAGTTAATTTTTCAAGTGATATGTCGTGCTGTGATTAAAATGTTGAGAGAGTCACAAAACGTAAATGGTCACCCCATGATCAAGTCGTGTTGTGATCAAACGTGCCCTGCCCAAACGTGTTGTAATCGGTCACTTTAGTCACGTTGGATCACATTTAATTTTTTTTATTGAAAACAATTAAAAAAGTTTAAAAAAAATGTGAAACGAGTCCTTCAAATATTAAAATGATGAATTAATGTTAGAAAAAAATATGTCGTTTCCCATGTTGTGTTGTGATCAAAACAATTTATGTGTCGTGTCATCTATTTTTACCAATAACTGATTGCGAGACGGAACACGCGAATCACGACACAGAACCAATACGTGTACCGGCTGTAACCGTACCGTTCTGTAACGGAGCCGACTCTGATGTGACATTTTTTAACCGTTATTCATTTCTAAGATTCGACTCTGAACGGTTTGATCAGAGTCAAAATGATGATGAATTACTTAGGGTCTTGGCTTAGGTTTTGCATATTATCTCGCACTTATGTTTATTTAATTAGAGAAAAAGGCTACTGTCACCCTTCTTTATGTTTTATTGCAGGAAACACGTTTTGGGACTATTTCACATCAAATGGAGCAAGAATCAGGTCAATCGGAGAAGCGACGCTCATCGACTAAGCCACTGTTACGGCCCGTACTGACTGATATGGACCTAGCCGGATACGGACCAGGAGTTGGCGTGATACGCATTAAACCCCTCAGCGACATGGTGTGGATACAGACCGTATCAGTCAATACGGTCCGTAACCAAAGGCGCCCTTTGGGGAATAACTGCTACAGCTGTATCTAAATCAGTTTTCTTGGCCTCCACTCATCTCCAGACGTCCCCTCACTCCTATATAAGCACTCTGGACAGAAGAAGAAGTTATCTTTGTAATTTTGGTAATTAGGGTTAGATTTTGATTAAGTGAGAGAGAGAGAAGTGTTGTAATGATGCCGTTCCGTGGCTAAGTTCTTTTCTTAGGAGCTAGGCAGTAAACCTTGTTATTCATGATGCTTTGATATATATATATATTCTGTTGATTATGATTTCTTGTTGTTGATTTGAAATGCTTTTGCAATTTATTCTCCCTTCACCTGATTTCGATGATCTAATTTAATCCGTTAGGGTAGTGGCAGTGCTTTAATGGTAAGAAAAACTATGATGGACGAGTTAGCTTCGTTGGAAGCCATTAGATTTATGTGAAGAAAACATTCGCGGAAAAATCATAAATCAGAACCACAAAACGCAAATCAAGTTCTGTCATTTGCGTAAGATAAATCGCAGTGTCCTATGTAGTAACTTGTGTATTTAGAGATCTGTCATTTGCGTAAGATAAATCGCAGTGTCCTATGTAGTATCTCGATAGAAGTCCCGTCATTTGCGTAAGTAACTCGTAGTGTCCTATGTAGTGTCTTCCATAAACAACAACATGAAATCATACTCGACAGAAGTAGAATATCAAAGAGAATTGAGTAGCAATGGTGTGCCGAAACCCTAGAAATTCTCATCTCTATCTCTATTTTAATTACTTTTCATTATTGCCAAATTTACATTAATCACAACTTCAACTCTCAAATTTTCAGATTTCGTCTAGCCTTTCGAAAAATTGTGATTTGATCGCTCAAGACTGTAGACCAATATTTCCTGTGGATCGATCTCGATTATACTACTCGATAGGATTGTGCTCCTGCGATCCGAACCGATAGCATTTCCGAGTTTATAAATTTTAAAAGATAATATCGCTCTCTTTTGAGTGATCACGGTTGTCTTCGTTTCTCACAATAAGGAAATAACGAAGCCGTTCACTAAATTCACTAATAATAAAACTTTGTTTTGATAGTAAAAAAGGATCCGACTCTGCTGCTTTTCTCTAAGAGAAAAGCAGGGTTCTGTTTTTCCGATTCCAACCATTCAAAATTTTCTATTCGCATATCTCAATAAAGAAATTTTTTCATGCACAAATCTCAACGAATTTGAATGATTGGGATCGGAAAAGCAGGACCCTGCTTTTCTTAGAGAAAAGCAGCAGAGTCCATTCCGTAAAAAAGTAAGAACTATATTTGTTTTTTTTTCTAAATATATGAGAACAAAAATATGTTTATTTAAGTAAGGGGGCATTAAATAGAAAATTGGTTAGTTATTAATTTGCTCACCTCTGCCATATAAATAAGGTCACAAACATATTTTTTCCATCAAGAGCCATAAATAATTTTCATTACCGCATATTTATGGAAAATAACAAAGATATAAGATAAAATATTAACAACGTGGTTTTGATTTTATTTAACATACAAGTCGCATATTTTTTTTATTTTGACTTTTGTTATCTGTCAGAAGAAATCAAAAGCCATCAATGTCTTTATTCAAAACATGTCTGTATTAACATTCAACGGAAATAATAATGCAGTCCCTGTGTTCCATTTGGCTAGTCACAGGTTTATAATTTGTATGTTATTTTATTTATTGATAAAATAATACAACCACAGTTATGTTGAAATGTATAAAATTTACGCTTTAAAAATATTCAAATGAGTGTACATTTGAATTTATGTTTGACGGAATCAAAATAGCATTTAACATGCTTTAGCATATGGAGATGCACATTCAATAAGAAAATTATAGTCAAATTCTTTTATATGACAATGACAGAAGGACCATAAGGACCATAAGGACCATGTATTATTGTTATTTTTTGTAAGACAGAGAGAAGAAATTAAAAAACAATTTGTATTTGTAATTTTATTTTTTTATTATAAGTGTTCATATTTATACTTACAAGACAATACAAAATTAGCCGTTGGAATGCATTATTCTCTATTGCTATTAATTACAAAACACTATTTCCTATTCTATTAGTAATGGTACACTATTCTCTATTCTAGTAAATAAACTAGCCGTTGTAATTTGAATCCTTATTTTATATTTCAACACTCCCTCTCAAGCTAAGAATGTATATTGATGGGTCAAAATCAGAGCTAATAATATTTATAACTCTAATTGTCTATTTTACAATCGATTCACCAGCGCATTAACCTATTGTATAGTATAAATCGGGGTGTCGATCCACATGGATAGTGTATTAAGAGATCTAACAATAATCAAGTCTAGGTTTTAGGTTGTTTTGGTTGGTTGGTTTGGTTGTTTGGATTGTTTGTACAAGAGCCAACACCGATCTCGGGTGTGGCCCTCTTTTTTGCAATTCATAAAACTATTGGGGTTGCTTTAGTGATTGGTGGAACTAGAGTTTTGGTTATTTGGATACGAGTCTATACGACATATTGAGTTGTGTGTCATGGTTGTTTGATTTTTTCGGAAAATGTTTTTTTTTTTAATTTGATAATAATTAGTTTTTCTTGTTTGTTTCTTGATATGAATCCGATCATAACAGATTTTGATTTTTTTTTGTTCTTTACTGATAAGAACAAATGCTAGATTTTTGTTACTGGTTTTCTGGTACGTGTTGAGAGAGAACTTATTTGGCTCTTATCCTTCTTTGTCTTGACACTTGTTGAGTTTTTTTGCTCTTTGACTCTTGACTTTTTTTTTCTTGACACTCATTGAGTTCTTGGCTCTTTGGCTCTTGACATCTATTTTTTTGCTGGTACCGACTAGCTTTGCTAGTTTGGGTGGCACTTGTGCAGAATTTTCAAATCTATGGTTCTGATACCATGTTATTTTTTGTAAGACAGAGAGAGAAGAGATTAAGAAAACAAATTGTATTTGCAATCTTATTTTTTCTGATTACAAGTGTTCGTATTTATACTTACAAGGTAATAAAAAATTAGCCGTTAGAATGCACTATTCCCTATTGCTATTAATTACAAGGAACTATTTCCTATTCTATTAACAATGGTATACTATTCTCTATTTTAGTAAATAAACTAGCCGTTATAATTTGAATTCTTATTTTATATTTCAACAATTATAGATGATATAAATGATAGATATATGCAGGATCTGGAAGTTAGAATCCCGGACAAAAATAATTACTTATTGGTGCTGAAAATTTGATATGAAAAAGTTGATATACTCCTATCATATGCTATTTTTACATTTATTCAGTAAATGGCTGTTTACACAACAAGTTGCAAATCAAATACACATGTCTAACCTTTTCTATTTTTCCTTTCCTTTAATTTTATTTAAAAACTTGTAACCTTTGATATCATTGGTGTCACGGTAATGAAATTTGGATGCTAAACTTCTATTTATTTTTGTAATTTTTCTAAAAGGAATTCTACCTAGATACAAAAATGTTAGAATTGTAAAAATAATTTCTCACAGAGGAAAAAATCAACCACTGCTTTAATTAAAAAAAAATGTTTATTTTACTATATATTTATAGGAAAAAAAATATAACAATATAATTATAAGAGAGACTATGGAGGCTATGGTGTTTTGTAATAAGCAATATACATTTATCTAGTGTGTTTTGATACAGTAGGTATTGAATTTGTGTTAAGATACGCACTAGACGAAAATCTAGTGCGTATATTATAATTCAAAATAATCATAAAATTATACTTTATTCTAAAATTTTATTAAATTTTATCATAAATTAAAATTAGAGTGAGTCTATGGTACTATGCATAGCACGATTTGGTCCGTAATACATATCAATATTTTTATTTTCAAAATTCTAACAGTTGATCCGAACCGTTCAACATAATTCTCATATGAACATGTACTTGCAGACTTAATTTTATATTTTTTAGAAACTTTTTACTATTTTCAAAGATAGGTAGAAAATCATTGTTTATGGATGGTCCAGAATTTTTCATATCGATTGATTTTCTATCTATCTTAAAAAATAATAAATTTTTTTCTAAAAAATATAAAATTAAGTCTGCAAGTACATATTCATATGAGAATTATGTTGAACGGTTCAGATCGACTGTTAAAATTTTAAAAATAAAAATATTAATATGTATTACGGACTAACCCGTAATATGCACAGTACCACAGACTCACTCTTAAAATTATACTATTTGATTTTATAATTTGTTTTTAGTAAATTTTTTTGAGAGACATTTGTTTGAATAGCTGTGAAATCAAGACGGTTTTTTGGGCCAAATTAATTGAGCGACAAATTAAACATGCATGTGACGGTGTGGGAATATTATAAGGCACCACATCACATCACAACACATGTGGGGTCTCTTTTGTAGTGCACTAATAGGCTAACAGCTATGTGTATTTTATTTTAGTCCATAAAAACGTGCCTATTATTATATCCAACGTCAATTTCTGTTGCGATCATTTCAATTTTGCTACAAAGAATTGGTGCCTGAGAAGGAGAAGTGGATCCTATACAATTCTGATTTGATCTCTCTCGTTTATATGACCAGTCCGCATGCACCATCCAGCCTATGCGGATAAACAATTCTCACAAAAATTGTTTACTGTTTTCTACTAATTTGCCTGTGTACAAGTATTTTTTTTTTGGGAGTGGGGCGGTCAATTTGATAAAGTATCTTTATTTACATGCAACCCTAAAAAACACTATAAATTTGAATCATGAAAAATAAATATTTACAAATAAAGTTTAAAATTCAAAATATAATCTTGCAAATATAATTTATATATGAGGAGGGATCGGATTACATCTTTTTTTTTGACACATTTTGAGACTTATCATTTTCAAAGTCCAAATAGTCGATCCAAACTGTTCAACATGATGGATATATTAAAATGCGCTTGGAGATCAAATATTACATTTTTTTAATTTTTTTACTATTTATTTATTAATATGGTTACAAAATCGTTGTTTTCAGACCATTAAAAACAACGATTTTGTAACCATCTTAATAAATAGTAAAAAAATTCAAAAAAAATATAAAATTTGACCTCCAAGCACATTTTAATATGGTGAATTGGTGATCATGTTGAACGGTTCGGATCGACTGTTTGGATTTTGAAATTGCAAAATTGACCTATAAAAAAACAGTGTCAAGATGTGTAAAAAAAAGAGGTGTAATTTGATCCCTCCTCTTTATATATATCATGTATATAAAATATAATTAGATTTTGTGTAACAAATAACTTCAAATTTTAACGGTATAAAATTAACGGTTCTTAATATATCATCAAATAATAATCAATTGTATAAATTTTGGTTATTAGGTTATTTATTCTAACTTATTTGAAATTAGAAATCTGCTCACATCCCCCGGACATCAATCATCAGAAAATCTCCGGACGCAACTGAAAATTGCATGTAAACTAATTCAACAAATCCTGTAAACATCTCTACGTAATACTATAAACCTTTACAATGAATGCCAAACAAACTAGCGACTTTTCAAAAGTCGTTACATATCTGCGTGGTTCCCCAAAAAACCGTGTGGTCCCCCATAAAACCGCTAATTTAACATACAATTCTCACTTGGACCACTTTGATCGGGACCACTGAGACCACCTTCTAGAAGATATCTAACGACTTTTGAAAATCATCAACTGACCGGGACCACTTTTAAAGTCTGTAAACATTTGTGTTTAATTCTGTAAACATAATATTTTATTTTTTTCCAAATTTTTTTTGTTTTGCATCTCGAAGGTACATTTAAAAATTTATAGCATAATTTGGTAAACAAATGTCATTAATCCTGTAAGCAATTGCGTTTAATCAGAATCTAAACCAATCTGGTTCGAGATACAATGCATGGGTTCACTTTTAATAAAAAAAAGAAAAGAAGATAATTTGTTGGATAATAAGTTAATTTTATAATAGTACTTAAATTATGCATCCAAATTAATTTGTATTCGTATCTATGTAAT
Organism: Carex kokanica; assembly: GCA_025461125.1. Classification (NCBI taxonomy): domain Eukaryota; kingdom Viridiplantae; phylum Streptophyta; class Magnoliopsida; order Poales; family Cyperaceae; genus Carex; species Carex kokanica. Next base: position 1,182,540 of record JAJGRX010001067.1, on the reverse strand, counting down.
ATCTTATCTGTGTATTATCTGAAAAATAAAAACAAATAGAAATATTATTTTACCGTTCTTCCGTATTCAATCCGTTTGCATCACATGTGGCCCCCTTTATTTGTTTAATTCACTGAATAATTTGAAGCCGAGATTGTAGGAGTAAAAAATGCAACATCTCTACCACACGCAAGTAGAATGTGTTCCGGAGCAAATTAATTGATGCCTCTCCCCTATTAATTTATTTAATAGATAGTTGTTGATACATGTAGATGGAGTAAATCTAGAATGTTCCTGAGCTTACTTCCCGGGTTCATGAACTTGAAACTAATATTATCAACGGTTCCCTGTGCAGAGGCGGACTCAGAATTTTAATTAGGATAGGACACTAATTGGATTCAAATAGCTAATTAGATTCAAACTCATTAACTAATCGGATACTAAATAAAAGTAATAATATTTAGAGGAAGAGTTGATGACCTCTTTTTGAAAGTTGTACTTGAATTATCTGTATTATAACAAATACCAATAAGCTTAGAGGGATGCTTCGGTGGACATAAGGACCTATTTGTAAAATGAACATATTTTCATTTTCAAAGTTCAAACAGTCGATCCGACCGTTCAACATTATCTCCATATTAAAATGTACTTGGAGGTCAAATTTTACATGTTTTTGAATTTTTTTACTATTTATTAAGATGGTTACAAAATCGTTGTTTTCAGACCATTGAAAAACAGCGATTTTGTAACCATCTTAATAAATAGTAAAAAAATTCAAAAACATGTAAAATTTGACCTCCAAGTACATTTTAATATGGAGATAATGTTGAACGGTCGGATCGACTGTTTGAACTTTGAAAATGAAAATATATTCATTTTACAAATAGGTCCTTATGTCCACCGAAGCAAATGCCATAAGGTTATATAAAAAAAGTCAGTTCAATATTGGTAAAATGGGACCCCAGTTAATAACTCCTTCAAGTTATTCTTAGATTTTTTTAATGAGTAGCATATATTAAATAACAAAATCATTCTTTCTTTGCAGTGGTGTATGCAAAAAAAAAAAAAAAAGTTTCTAAAAACTTTGCATAAAATTTATAGTTGGAAAATGCATAGTATCGTTAGGGGTTTGTACAATTTCAGGGGTGAATACATAAAAAGTTTGTCAATGCATACAAATGCGCGGGCCATACAGGCTTTATCAATACCGTGTTAATTTCAACTTAATAATAAGTGCCGGGCGTGCACATATAGCTCACCAAGTTTCCATCTATTTTTGCAATCTTAATTTAAAAATGAGTAGGGTTAAAATACATTATTGATTTTGTGTTCTAATTATGCTCCATGTTTTTTTTTTCTTTCCGTTTTTAAAGTTTGAACAATCGATCCGAACCGCTCAATATGATATTCATATTAAAATGTGCTTGGAAACAAAATTTTATAATTTTTGAAATTTTTTTACTATTTTTTTAGATAGGTACAAAATCACTGTTTTGTATGGTCCAAAATCTTCTGAAAACAGTGATTTTGTATCTATCTAAAAAATTAGTAAAAAAATTTCAAAAAATATAAAATTTGGTCTCCAAGCACATTTTAATACAAAGATCATGGTGAACAGTTCGGATCAACTGTTCGGACATTGAAAATGAAAATAAGAATGTAGAGCATGATTGGAGTACAAAACCAATGGTGCATTTTAACCCTACTCTTTAAAAATAGTCTTATTACATTCAGGCCGTTCAACTTTTAATTCATCTGCTTGCTATTATGATATTTTATATTCTTCATGGGTTTATGTGATATTGTGAGGTTTTGTTTTTGCATTTGCACTTGCACTTGCGGCGTTGATCCAACCAATCCAAACTCGCAGTTTCGGTCGGATTAAGATCTGAAAGTGGGACCCCCAGTACAGCTAGGATCGATCATGATCATCAATTCATCAGGGGAGGAAACGATAAAATCGTGAGAAGCACAAGGCGCCACGCGATTGGCAGAGATCAAAACTGTGTAGGAAAAAACCGAACCGACAAACACCTACTTTCCTGTTTCTTTAGTAATACATGGAAGTTTATTGCGGGTTGAAATTTGTTTATACAAACCCGCTTCAGGGTTTTCAGTTAAGAACGAGTGACAATAAATATCATTCAAATAATTTCCCTGCTGGATGCCGTCAATCCCTCTGCGTTTCGCTCTCCTCTTCAGAAATAAATAAATAAAAAAAGATTAAGAAAAAAAATCGATTCGCGTTGCACAAGTTCTTCCTTTCTCTCGCTTCCAACAATCCTTCATCTGTTGATCTCTCTCTCTCTCTCTCTCTCTCTTGCTCTACCCTTTTTGTGCTCCCCCTTTATTTATCGATTGGGTTGGAGACTCGGAGTTCTTCTAAAATTTGGGAGAGATTTGAGAAAGAGATCTATCTTCACCTTTTAGCTTTCGATTCGCGTGGAAAGCCATTTTAGAACTTTTGTTTGTTCGTTTCTTTACGCATTTCACAACTTTTTTTTTTTTTTTTTAGATTTTGGTGCTTCTGAATGTTAGGAACCGCTCTCTTTCTCATATCCACCCGTTGCTGTTAATTTATTCCTGAGGTCATCTTCCCTTTAGTTTCGTCGTTTTGTTTTTTTCCCTTTTTGAAATTTTAAGGCCAACAGAAAGACTATTAAACAAATCAACTCATAGAAGATTCCTCCCAGTTACATCCCTTTTGAAAGGGCGGAATTCATTTCCCTGCCTCTCCCCTTCTCTGTCGTCTCAATCCCCAAATTCATTGAGGGTTTCCCAAATTTGATTGACCTGAATCGAATTTCCTTCAAATCTCATCATTTCCGACCCAAGTTTTATGGTTGCGGTGGCCACCGGGGTGCGGCGGCCGGGGTCCCACCGCAGGCGCTCTTCGCCATTGACCCGTAGGCGATCCGCTAACAAATCCAAGCAGCAGCAGGCTTTACTCCTATCTTCACCAACGGAGTCCCTTACGAATTCCCAGTCTGAGGAAGAATCAAATTGCACCATGGCTGCCTTGGAATGCATGCTTGGACTGGCACGGGTTTTTGGGATGGAATCTTGTTTGTTACCAGCCGACGAGAGGACGAGCGCCAATGGGAGCACAAGTCCCGCTTCGCCGGGTAGGAGGGGGAAGAGAAGCACGAAAAGGCGCCCTGGTTCCAGAGGTTCATCTGTGGAGGGATTGAGAGGGACACCGGGTCGATTAGCTGGATGTGGGTCCAGCTTGAGCGGCGCAGCTTGCATGTTCACGCAACAAGGAAAGAAAGGGGTCAATCAGGATGCCATGCTTGTTTGGGAGGTTAGTTTATTTTCATTTTTATCTTTTGTTTTGCTTTATTTGTAAACTATATAGAGAAATGCCATCATCATATTTATGTTTGATGGTTTTGTAATCTTAAAGGGTAATGGGTAAAAATGGGAAACTGAGTATTGTGTATACAATAATTCATGTTTTGTTCCATTTGTGATTTTTTAAATGTTTTCTTTTCGTTTATCAGCATCTTTTATGTGTTTGTTGGATGATTTCTTTCAGTTTCTTTCATTCCATAAATTTTGTTTTCATTTCTGGTGTTTAGTATCCAAAATAACAGCTTTTAGACTTGTTGAATGTTTCAACATTATAAGCTGCCAATATGCTTTTATTCATTGCTTTTACAAACTAGTCATATTAGTTCCGTCTTTTGTGGTACCAAGCAAAGTTGAGAAAAATGAATAATGAAGCGACCCTTTCTTGGTTATTGTCAAGGATATCCGGCCACATAAATTATTTGCAAATTTCTTGTAGATTCAATGTTTTGGTAATTGAATTTTCTCTGCCAATAGGTGGGGCCCTCTTCATGAATCTCACCCTTATCCTGATTCAATCTGACTTGGTTGCTCTTATCTATGTCAACCATCTAGATTGGAAATGTTATCATTTTAGACTTCCCTTCATTTATGTCGATGCTACTAATCCCCTGTTTGCTCGTCAGATAGACCCACTCCTTTTAAATTATATATTACTGTGTGTATAATGGATAACTTTTAATTTTTTTTATAATTTTCTGAAAATGACTGGTTTTATATGTCCTAGCTGAAGTTTTGAGTACTAATTTCTGAATTAAAATATAATAAGTACCATTTTCAAATTACCATTTATTTTTGGATTATTTTGTAGAATTTTGGTCCTCGATCAGACACTACATTATGTGGAGTATTTGATGGTCACGGGCCTTTTGGACATTTGGTGGCGAAGAGAGTGAGAGATCACCTCCCTCTAAAGCTCAACTCCCACATGCCAACTGAAGATATTTGCGATAATGCCTCTGGTATTGCTTCAATCAACATAGCTACTGAAGAGACCCCGTTATCTACAGGCGCTGGATCTGACAAGGAAGAAGAGAAGAGCTCTGATTTTTATGCTGTTATGAAAGATTCTCTCTTGAAGGCGTTCAAAGCTATGGATAAGGATTTGAGGCTGCATGGAAATATTGATTGTTTTTTTAGTGGCACTACAGCTGTTACTGTTGTTAAGCAAGTAAGTTTCTTTCTTTCTTTCTTCCTCCATATAACACTAATCTATTCTTTTGTTAGTTTGTTTTCAAGCAGCATTTGATTGTTACGAGTACCTAATAACATACTATACTTGCAATTACGCCCCTGACATTTCTAAATTTACAATCCTAGTTGTAGGAAATGACTAATTTTGATCTCCTTAGAATATCTAGATAAGGAGATCAAAACTAGTCATTCCTACCAGGGTAATATCTTCAGTTCTGTTGTTCTTGCTACAAAAAATGCTATTTATTTGATATGGTTTGCAAAAGCCTTCCAGCAAATGTTCTGTTTCTGATTTTGATTGCTATGTTTTTTCTTGTTTTCTCTGTAGGGTCGCGATTTGGTTATCGGGAATTTGGGTGACTCGAGGGCAATATTGGGAACGAGAGATTCTAACAATCGACTGATGCCTGTTCAGTTGACAGTCGACCTTAAGCCAAATGTTCCAAGTATGGTTTTTTTCTTATTGTTTTCTTTTCCCTGCTCTGCACTTTACATATAAATGTTTGTGGGAATTTTTTGGATGTCCATATTTTGTTTGTGTGAATGCTTTTATGAAGATGTTGATGTCTGCTAATATCTGATGTGGCCTTGTCTTTGACTTATCCTTTATTTTTCTCAGAATGTTGTTTGACATGTTAGTGCAATCATGCAACCCAAGCTATACAGTAATTGTACTGCTGTACTGTTCAGTACCTGATTATGTCACCCTCCATTAGCACTGTTTATGGCTGAATTAATTCATGATAGGTCAAAGGTCCAATTCAACACCAAAGAAACCCATGAGGCATGACCTTGAATTTTTGTTATAGACTATTTAAATGAATAATGATATACATATCAGATGCTTGGTGATAATATATATTTGGTCTGTGAAATAGGGACATGATACTTCTTCAGTAATTTCCATTTGCAGTTGCAGTTTTATCTGTCAATATGAAAAATCATAAAATATGGAATTATCAAACAAAATCTTCTGCATTGCAAGAGCATCGTAAAGCAGGCTGAAGAGATTAATCTTTTGGCAGGGGAAGCAGAGAGGATTAGAAAATACAAGGGACGGGTATTTGCACTTCGTGACGAGCCCGAGGTGGCACGTGTGTGGTTGCCAAACTATGACACACCAGGACTAGCTATGGCTAGAGCTTTTGGAGATTTCTGTTTGAAGGGCTTCGGTCTCATCTCTGAGCCTGAGGTCTCCTACAGGCGTCTAACCGAAAGGGATGAGTTTGTTGTTCTGGCAACTGACGGGGTAATTCTTCTATTACTAAACCATTGTTATTTATCTTAGTTTTATTACCTTCACTGACTATTTGTAGATGTCTTGTCAATGTTTCTGAGTGATGTTTGGTAGGCTAATCCGAGGCAGATTCCCATAATATTTTTAGGAGAGGAGGCATGCCTGTGATTAAATTTTCAATGAACATAATACAAAAAGGATTTTCCTTTTTTTTTTAGGTTTGGGACGTTTTGACCAACAAAGAAGTTGTGGACATAGTTGCTGCAGCACCAACCCAGTCCACTGCTGCAAGATTGCTTGTCGAGTTGGCAGTTCGCTCATGGCGCCACAAGTACCCAACATCAAAAATCGATGACTGTGCTGTCGTGTGTCTCTTTCTTGACAGTGACTCTGTCGCCGAAGCGGGTACCAGCCTGAACTTTGAAAGAACAGAATCTGAATATGATATCAACAATGATGATGGCAGTATTATGCCTACAGAAGAAGAAAATTTGGTATCCAGGGCAGACACACTATTCAGCTTGCCTAGGTATGTATCAGGAGGTAATCTGGCTATTAGCGCGAAAAAATCATATTAGTAAACATCCTCATGATATTTCATCATGCCCAACATCATTCAATTTTGGATGGTGTTTTTTTTCATCATTATGAAGTTAGAAGAACAAGGCATGTGACAGTATTATGGGGGTGTTTATGTTTACCAAGTTACATTTCTGATATTTACTTTGGTTAAGGAGGGTGTGCCGGCTTTATTAGCATGTCGGGTAATCCTCTCTTTTGTATCGTTGCACGCAAGCATGGGTAGGGTTGCATTTTTTTTGTTGTGTAAAATGCCAACTCAGTGTGATTTATTCAAGTTTTTGTCTATAGTGATTTGGTGCAGCTTTTATTGCTGGGAGGATCTGGCAGAAATTACATTATAATGTATTCTTTCAACTGTTATTTGAAATTACAGCCATTTGTTAATTTGTTTATTTATCGTTTGGCCCCGCGTCTGAACATTAACAAATTAAAAAAAAAAAAGTGATTGCTTGTTTTTCTGACAAAAAGAGTTGCTTGCTTTGTTTTTCTATTGGAGCATTTATGGGCTGTGATTTATTTGCAAGGAAATCTTGCCGTGATTTTTATTAATACCCTTGCAAAAATAAAAAATATCAAATCTGTCCTTGATATATATATTTTTTAAAACGCCTTGACTGGGCGGTTCACTGTTCATACCAACCGTCCTATGTTTGGACGGTCACCTATGCATACTAGACCGCCCCATTGTGGGGAGGTTTGTTTGTTTTTTTTTTTTTTTTTTTTTTTTGAGATATTGAGAGACAATATGAAGAGCAAGATGCTAAAATTTAATAATAAAAATTCAAATTTTGTTTTTAATATTTGTTAGATTACTTCTTTTGATGTATAATTAGCATATTTATACTAAAATACGCTAAATTACGATGAATTATGTTAAATTACGGTAAACTACACTAAACCCTAAACTCTTATTTTGAACAATTTCTAAAACCTTAAACCCTAAATCCTAAAAATTACTGTACATTAAATGATTTACAATTTTCACATTACATATTAATAAAAATTAGTGATATTTTAAAGAAATCCTAAATCCTAATTTCTAAACTCTAGTTTTCGACATTTTTATTAATAAATATACCCACGTTAGCTAGGATTTTTGTTAGATTACTTCTTTTGATGTATATTTAGCATATTTATACTAAAATACGCTAAACTATGCTAAATTACGCTGAATTACATATGAATAAGAACGATATCTTCACTGAGAAGGTGAAAAATGACGACGAAACTTCAAACGGTCATAAAACGACGCCCGAGTGTTGAATTTCGATATTCAGAATTGTCAAAAAACAAAGAAAAAGCCTCAAATTTTCATTTCTATTGTTCGATCTAAGTAGCACAGTAAATTAGTTACATAATGAACTGGTAGAATACCAATTTTTACTATTTTGGAAATTTTTTTACTATTTATTTATTTATGAAAGATGGCACAAAATTGGTCTAATTTAGCATAATTTTGCGTAGTTTAGCATAATTTAACGTATTTCATTATAATTAGTAAAATTTGCATAGTTTATCGTAATTTAGCATATTTTAGTATAAATATGCTAATTATACATTAGAAGAAGTAATCTAACAAATATTAAAAACAAAATTCGAATTTTTATTATTAAATTTCAGCATCTTGCTCTTCATATTATCTCTCAAAATCTCAAAAAAAAAAAAAAAAAAAAACCAAACCGTCTAGTACGCATAGGTGACCGCCCAAACGTGGGACAGTTGGTATGAACAGTGGACCGCCCAATCAAGGGGCGGTCAGGGCGTTTTTAAAAAAAAAAATATCAAGGGCAGATTTGATATTTTTTTATTTTTGCGAGGGTATTAATAAAAATCACGGGAAATCTTGATGCTAGTTTATTCTGGCTTTCGTAGTTCTTATCAAACTTTTCCGAGAAGCATTTGTCAAATTATAATGACAAACTGCGCTTTGTAGGCCTTATTTTCAGCCGAAATAACGACAAAAATAAGAAATAATAAAGAAAAACAGCCCGTTAATCCTTTTTGATCATTTAATACTAGATTGTTGTTCCTGATAGCCACCTTCTGTAGAAGGCTAATGCCTCTTTCGGCTTGTACTCTGGAACAGCGTGCCCAGAACCCTGTTAAATAGTCATGGAACATGTGCTTAATAAAGTACTAACTTGTCCAAATAACCATGGAAGAACTGATAGATGAAAAAGAACAGTGAAGTCAGGGAGGGCGTACCTTTACAGTCATAAAAGTAAGATTATGATCATAACCTCGAACATATCTGCAACAATCCAAAGTTGTAAATTCAACTCCATAAAAATAAATTCACAAACAATCAGTCGTTAAGCGTGAATGCAGGTAATATTTGATGATAGCAGTGTGGGTACTAAAAAGGAGAGATTACCCAGCTACTTGGTCATTGAAGAACCAAGGTCTCCACTTATCAATTGTTTTATATCCAAGTTCGCGGGTCCATGCTTCTGTCCCAGTAAAAGGTATGCACAGATCATGATCTCCACTGAAAATGACAAAAAAAAATAAGCACAGCCAATTTTAACCTGTCTTAATTTTATTATTATTATTGTTTTTGCTATCATTCCATTCAGTTTTGAATGGAAAACAGCAACCTTTGGTGCTTGAATATTTTTTATCTGGCTAAAGTACCTGTATATAAGTGCACGGTAGCCATGAGTAGTAAGGTTCTTGTGATACTCTAACATGCTTCCAGTGTCATGTGTGAAATCTATTTTTGCTGTGTACAACTCCCACGGTCCCGTTATATTTATCTAATTAAACAAAACAAGAAAATAAATTTAGTGTTCTTGAGGGAGCATTCCACTAAAATCAAAGTTATATAACGGGCATGTACCGTCTCTGCATGAATTGCAGAACGCACTGCTTGGTTGTTGAGCCATGAACTAGCAATCTCATCACTCTGCATGAGAGAGAGAGAGAGAGAGAGGAGATCAGTAAAAGACGACCACCATATGCAAATATGGCATCAAAAGCATTATTAAAAAACGTGGCATGGTCCAAATGTATGCCTGGCATTGGACGCTGAGTCTGTGTCTACATTTAATTATGTGGGGTTCTTTTTCAAATAGCTGGGTCTTAATGGTATTTGCTATTCTTTCGAGCAAGCCTCTTATGGTAGTAAGAAGTATAAACAAAGAATTATTTTTCTAAATATTAATACCGTGCATGGAAGTGATCTTCCCAGCTCTGGCCAAGTTGGCACCCGACCTTGTTGCACCATCAAATTCAGAGGCCATGCACGGCCAAACATTCTTTTTCTAACACGGAGTGGTCGTTCTGTTTCACCTAGCTTTCTAAAACTTGGAGGCAACTGGCTCTCTATGAACTCAGCTTCCTGTTGCTCAGGACTGTGGAAGCATGGTTCTAGGATGTGGTACTTGTTCAAATCCTTCAGCTCCTAATTTAAGAAGAAGAGACTTTCAAGATGTCAAATTTTCAAAATTTAGGTTGCAGATCAGGCAGGATTTCTGTTTTCCAGTTTTCTTTTGGTCAATTTTGGTAATCTTATTCGTATATCTCATTTTTTGGTGGAGTGATAGTAAGTGCAATAATTAGCTCTATTCCTGGGGAACAATTGGGTCCAACGCCCATAAAACTCAAATTTGAGTCTGATGGGTTCGGCGTCCGTCCGATCTGCTTTACGATTCGTGAACATCGCTTCAATATTCGTTTGAATCTAGTGCGCACGAATCCTAAAGCGGATCGGACGGATGCGGAACCCATTGAACTCAAATTTGAGTCCGATGGGCATCGGACCTAAATTGTTCCCCTATTCCTCATGTTTATTCCTATGTGAGTTAAGAATACCAGGAGTTAAACATCATGACAATTAACTCTTTTCCAGAGGAAAGATCAACTCAACGCCCCTTTTGCTTTAATTTCCACCTTCATTCAAATTTTCATTATTCCCAAAAATACAAGTATCGAAAAGTGAATCATGAGTAGCATTACCAGTCGAACTTCAGCTATCTTCTCTTGGCAGGCTTCATTTTCATTCATATAGTAGCTTCCTGCACATACGGTATGGACCTCCTGAAATGCAACAAACTGAGTTACCACTCTTAAATCTTATTCCGAGTAGAATTGAAGAATATACGGGCCCAGTTTTTCTATGCCCAACATAAACCCAAATCATCCAAGTGGCAACCACTTCTGTGTTTTGCATGGTGTCTAAGGATTTGTTGGGAGAAGTAATAAGCATGACAGCTAAAAAAGTTAGTAAAAAGAATGCAATAGGCACAAAGCCTTCCAATTTCTACAGCCGATCAGTAACTATATACAAAGACGAATCGGGTCTCACAGTGGGCCCTGGTAAAATAAGTTCAGGAATGCTACAACTTTTGTCTCCAATTAATGCAAAACAAATATATATCTAGACTAATAAGTAGATTCCATAATATCACTATGAAATATTAAAAACTCATATTCTGACATACTTCGTACATATCTTCAGATATAAGGCCCATTCCATGAGCAAATGGCACAAAAGAATTCCCATCATATTTCACATCAGTGAATCCATTGCCAATCAAATAACCCTGAACAAAAGAAATGTTGGTGTTCATGACATACAATTGCTTTCACAAGATCAATGTAATATTTTATAAAAACATTCGAACCTTGAAGTTAATAACAGGCTTTACACCCTCTGTTATCCCTGTTTATCAAATGCATATTAAAAAATTCAAAGATGAGATAGTCAGCAATCAAGTAGCATTTTCATAATTTGATAATGCTGTCAAAATAATCCTTAAGATTTTCCTTATATCTGATCCCTGGTGAATTTTGTTTCTCGTAAGTGGATAGATGACATACCTTTCACAACCTCAGCAGCTAGGGTCGGTATATAAACTCCAGCATATGACTCTCCGGATATATAGAAAGGATTATCAGTAAATTCTGGGTACAACTCGAACCACTGCTTGAAAGTGAAAAGGCAGGAACTTTTAGGTTATACTACTGTTGAAGAAATCCAACTGGTGCTGGTCCAGCATCAGCCAGTATATCTCTGATGTCCCTGAGAGTTGCATTCAAATCTAGTACAGTTAAACAATAAAAAAAGAAAAGTGACCTTCAAAAGAAACTTGTGTGAATCAGCAGCTGTCTTGATGTCTCCAGTGGTGTAATCCGAATGGTCAAGGGAATAAGACAGCCCAGTTCCAGCTGGAGAGTCCAAGTAGATTATACTAGAGACCTGATTGGATGAAAATAAATCAAAGCACGACTAATTTCCTCTGGGCAAAAATTACACAATACTAGAAGGTTGCCTTACAAAAAATGAGCATGGAAAATTAATTGTGAAGGTAAATAAATAATGGTGCCAATTGGGGGCAATTAGTGGGTAGGAAGTTGAAGTAGCTAATAAAACAGTGGTTTTGCAGCTTTATTATTGGCATGTACTAACTCTGTGATTATTAAAAACAACGGTTAAAAGTTAAAAAGGTTCCTCAAGTTGCAAAATTAAAAGTTGGTGCAAAACCTGGAATTAGTTTCAAATGGAAAATTCTACCAAAAAGAAAAAAAGGTTTCGAAAAGAAAAAGTTGACAATTCAGGCCTTTCAATTTTTAAAAAGTACTGTACAAAAGCCTTCATGCAAAACAAAGACCTTACTTTTGACCAGCTATAAGGATTGAGATGCAACTTGGGGAGGCCTCCTGAGGTATTTCCAGCCTCAAAATTAAAAGGACCTGAGAAAGAAGGCATCTTATTGTTGCTTCTTAACAAAAAATTAGTATGCATATCAAGAAATGTGGTATTATATATGAACCCCCCCCCCCCCAAAAAAAAAAAAAAAAAAAAACAAGAAGATGAAGAAGGGAAAAACCATACTATTCTCATATTCTCAGTCTAGATCCAATTATGCTTGCAAATTGCAATCGAACTATGACCATGCAATTAGCACTCGATTAAGCTTCAATTATGCAATCAAACCTTGAAATAATCCATTTTCTACTATTAATCTATTACTTATACAATAGTGTGCGATCTTGCCTCAATTTAATGAAGAGCAAGCAGTGTTAAATCTCAGCTGGTTAGCACAATTACCAACACCTGACCAGACCAGTGGCGAAACTAGGATTTGAGCTAGGGTTAGGCAAAAATTGGATTCGGGTTCAAATAAATTAACGGTTCGGATTCGGGTTTGGATTCAAGACACAATTCAATTTACCGAAGTTCAAACTTATTCAATCAATTTACCGAAGTTCAAACCTATGCAATCAAACAATCAAAGTTCAAACCTATTCAATCAAAGATTCAAAGTTCAAACATATTCAATCAAACTGGTACAGATGGTAGCGGCTGGTACAGGCGGGTTACGTTGGTACAGGCGGGCACAGTGGCGAACTGTGGCGGAGCTAGTGGCGGTAGACAACGGTAGACGGTCCCTTCTTCGTGCAGCCAGTGGCGGTAGACATCGGTCCATTAGTCCCTTCTTCTTCTTCGCGCAGGCGCGGCCAGTGGTGATTTTTTTTTCCTTTTCTCGCTTCGCGCAGGCACCATAAACCAGGGGTAGGCAAGCCCATAAAACAGCCCAGTCCATAAAAAAAAAAAAATTCCAGGGGTAGGCATAGCTTCGCCTCTAGACCAGACACAAACCCGCATGAAACATAATGGTTCCTATCATACCAGCTAGTGCATTTTGGCCACAAACTCTATCAGAGGCGAAGCTACGTTGACACAGGGGTTGCCTACCCTTGGAAATTTTATTTTTTTATGGACCGGGCTATTTTATAGGCTTGCCTACCCCTGGTTTATGGTGTCAGCGCGAAGCGAGAAAAGAAAAAAAAATCACCACTGGCCGCGCCTGCGCGAAGAAGAAGATGGGACCGACGGACCGTCGTCTACCGCCACTGGCCGTGCGAAGAAGGGACCGTCTACCGTTGTCTACCGCCACTAGCTCCGCCACAGTTCGCCACTGTGCCCGCCTGTACCAGCCGCTGCAGCCTGACGCCTGACGCCAGCTGCTGCCGCCTGATGCCTGACGCCGGTACCAGCCGCTGCCGCCTGTACCAGTTTGATTGAATAGGTTTGAACTTTGAATCTTTGATTGAATAGGTTTGAACTTTGATTGTTTGATTGCATAGGTTTGAACTTCGGTAAATTGATTGAATAGATTTGAACTTCAGTAAATTGAATTGTGTCTTGAATCCAAACCCGAACCCGAATCGTTAATTTATTCGAAACCGAATCCAATTTTTGCCTACCCCTAGCTTCGCCACTGAACTCTATTAGTAATATGTACGATGTTATCAAGATAGAAATTCTCAAGGCCTCAGGCTATTAACAACCATTCTCATACACAAATCCATCAAAGCTAGAGCACCCTGGCCCACCATTCATCCACAGTACAACGGGGTCCACAGCTGGGTTCCCTTCAGAGATCACGAAGTAATAGAAGAGATTCCTTCCATGCTCCTCGTCCACAGTTATATAACTTACATAGCAAATAAAAAAATATGAGACGAAAAGGGGGAAAATTAGCAACCTCGATCGAAAAGGAAGTGGTGGAGAAAAATTAATACCCGGAATAGTGGTTGGAGGGGAGAGAACCAGAGAAGCCTGGAAGTTGACTGATGAAATGACTCTGAGGGGCAGCAGAGATCGAGGCGAGAGCAGTAAAAAAGAAGACGAGAAAACACAAGGGAGAAAAGGCCATCGGGAAGAGCAGCATATCAATTCACTGTTGACTGTTGTCGGATTCGTTCCTTTTATATTCGTTGGTGAGTAGAACTAGGGTGCTCCTAAGCTCACCAAGCTCTTCCATGAGCGCGACTCGAAAACTTATTGAATTGATTTCAAACGACATTTTCAAACCGTTAGATGTTCATCTATATTAAAATGTGCTTGGAGACCAAATTTTACGTTTTTTGGAATTTTTTTAGTATTTATTAAGATGGTTTGAAAATCGCTATTTTCCAATGGTGCAGAATTTTAATAAAAACAGCGATTTTCAAACCATCTTAATAAATAGTAAAAAAATTCCAAAAAACGTAAAATTTGGTCTCCAAGCACATTTTAATATAGATTGAACATCTAACGGTTTGAAAATGTCATTTGAAGTCAATTCGATAGGTTTTAGAGTTGCGCTCACGAAGGGTTTGGTGAGCTTAGGAGCACCCTAGTTCTACTCTTCGTTGGTGGCTATTTTACAAGGAAAATGTTTCGTGCCACCCTTCATGTCCCCACTTGCGTCCATACTTCTTCTATTTTTATTTTTTAACAAGTATTTATATCGTGAACACTTAACTAGTTAACATATAGTTATCAAAATATGATCATATGATTTAATGATTGTATGCCTTTAATGTTAAACTAGTAATGTTCAATCAAAATGTCATGTTTAACAATTTAGCTCGTTTATCTCGTTATTCATCATGATTTGGAGGAAACTCAAAATGTAAAATATGTAAATCATTTTTTTAGCTTAACTCTCAACCTGAGTAAAATGCATATTATGGAATAATATGTGCTATGAATTCATACTTTCTGTTTTATTTTCAGAGTTTAAATAGTCAATTTAAACTGTTAAACATGATTTTCGAATGAAAATGTACCTAAAGATCAATTTTTTACATTTTATATATTTTTTACTATTTTTTAAAATTGATAGAAAATCACTTGGTATTAAAATTATGGACCATCCGAAAGGAGTAATTTTCTACCTCTTTAAAAAAATAGTAAAATTAATCGTAAAAAAAATATAAAGTTTGGTCTCTTAGTATATTTTTAGATGGAGATTATGTTTAACCCTTCATATTGACTGTTTGAATTTTAAAAATAAATATATAGATACATATCAATATGTAATATGCATATTACAGTAACCTCAACCGTACCTATATATACGTGTATACATAGGCAAATCAATGATTTTGGTCAGAGATGGGCACAAAATACTGACAAGAGTACAGATTTTGTCCAAAATATTAAAAGTTGTAATAAACATTATTCTTTTACATATAAAAAACAGTAAATATAATAACATCTAGCTAGTTAAGACAAGTCGATGTCACTAGAGGTTTTCATATTTTGAAACTTTTGCATGATTCTTTCATTATCAAATGTCACTGAACAAATATTTCTCAATACAAGTAACCAAATAATCATTCAATTTGTTGATCTCTCGTGTTGTTTTTTGATTCAATTTCCCCACATTCATTGCCGAAAATACCTTTTCAACATTACCGGTAGCCACCGGCAATATCAAAGAAGGGAAAGAGTCAAGGAAATTAGAGAAGGGAAAGAGTAGAGGAAGAGTTGAGGTCAGGGAAGGAAAATGAAAAGAGTCGGACCGGCAAGTCGGCTTGGTTGAAATGAGGGGTGGTGACGCAAATCACCTTTTTTCTCTAATCTGACAAGTGGCGACACAACATGCAAATCGCATATTTGGCAACACAAATTATTTTTTTTCCCTCTTGGCAAATTGGAGTGGAGTAGCTAATCTCATTTTTCTCCTGACGAATTAGCGATTTTTTGAGCAAGTAGTGCAGACTGCGACTTTTTTTTTTTTGCGAATTAGTTTGAGTTGACTTGTTTTTTGCGCGACTTTCTTTTGTTGTGCTGTGAATTAAATCCAAAAATAAATCTTATTTCTATTAAAAAAATACACACAAATATAAAATACTACTAATTCTAAAAAAATTCAAAATTCAGAAGTAGCAAATGCATACTTGTAATCCTCTTTGGATCCACCAATGCGTGTATACATGATAAATTGGATGATTGGGTAAAATAACAGGGTGCATGCTTTATATACTGAACAAAAGTTAACTAAGCAGATACGACAAAGTCTAAACCACTGTAGAATTTTTGTAAGAATACCGTGCTTTGATGGTTTTCAGCAATGCAAACACAAACTCTTTTTAGGGGATTCAAATCGGCTGAAATTCGAGATCATCAACGGTAACCTTGAAATTCTTGAAATTTCGAATTCAGTCATTGAATTGTTTCGAGATGCGTACACAGAAAAACCAGCTGATACGTGCACAGAAAAAGTTGGACGGCTGGATCTCAAATTTCAGAGATTTCAGGGTTACTGTTCATGGATATCGAATTTCAGCTGATCTAAATCCCTTTTTAGATGATGTTTATATGAGACAATTTTACATTTACAACGTCCTGTTTAGATTGGGCATCTCTATTAAATATCTATGATATTTTTTTATACAAAATATAAGTAATATGGTTATTTTTAAAAATGTAAATTACTGGAAATTCAAACACATGCGTGCAAAAATATGTGCAATTATTTTACAGATTAAAAAAATAGTACTATATTGTGTGCTAATTATCCGTACAAATATAAATAATTATGAGTTTATGACACAACAATTTTATTCTTCCGAGTATTAAAGAAATAGTAATAATCTGTGTGCTATTTAAATATTATTTTTTCCAACACTATTAATAATACAAGTTATTCTTTAATTTGTCAAATGATCTTCTATGGAATATTACAATTGAAAAGAGCACAGTAGAAAAATATACATGTGCATAGTGTTATTTGAAGGGGGAATTTCATGTATACCCTCAAAATTATTCAAAATTATGTATTGCTCCCTCTAAACTTCATAATACCATATTTATCCTTTTAAACCTCAAAAACTCACAAATTTACCCATTTTATTACCTTTCCTATTAAAATTCATTTTAAATTTATAAAATATCCTGTTTACCCTCCATTAAAAAATAAAAAATATTTAACCCATTTAAGAAAAATATCAGCCTTCCAATTAGAAATCCATATCCTCTAAGATAACTCAATTTTTAAGTTGATCAATCTTCACCGTCCATCTAATTCAATAGATAATAATTTCATATATGACTGAATATATGAGTAGAACTAGGGTGCTCCTAAGCTCACCAAGCCCTTCCGTGAGCACGACTCGAAAACCTATCGAATTGACTTCAAACGATATTTGAAGGGGGAATTTCATTAATACCCCTCAAAAACTTCAAAAACTTCAAAATTATGTATTTCCCCCTCTAAACTCCATAATACCATATTTATCCTTGAGGAGAGTTCAAATGCACCATAATTTTTGTGCTCCAATATGCTCCACATCTTTTATCTCCATTTTTAAAGTCCGAACAGTTGATCCGAACCGCTCAACATGATCTTCATAATAAAATATGCTTGGAGATATGTTTTTAAGGAGATTTTGGACCATTCGATAAAGTGATATTGTACCTATGTAAAAAAATAGTAGACAAATTCTAAAAAATATAAAATTTGATCTCCAAGCATATTTTATTATAATGATCATGTTGAGTGGTTCGGATCGACTGTTCGGACTTTGAAAATAGAGATAAAGAATGTGGAGCATATTGGAGCACAAAAATTATGGTGCATTTGAACCCTCCTCTTTATCCTTTTAAACCTCAAAAACTCACAAATTTACCCATTTTATTACCTTTCCTATTAAAATTCATTTTAAATTTATAAAATATCATGTTTACCCTCCATTAAAAAATAAAAAATATTTAACCCATTTAAGAAAAATGTCAGCCTTTCAATTGGAAATCCATATCCTCAAAGATAACTCAATTTTTAAGTTGATCAATCTTCACCGTCCATCTAATTCCATAGATAATAACTTCATATATGACTGAATATATTGCTAAATCTACATGTCTTTCAAAGAACCATATTGCAGTGGAGCCTTTTGTATTGAAAAATGCTATGAAAACCGTTGTTAAGAATTTAGCTTACCTAGATGGCTCGTGGGGTAAAATTACTAGGAGGTTTCAAACCATTAGTTAATTTATGAGATCATGAAAGAGTTACCATAATTTAATTTGTTTTCAATATTTCCGTCCTTTTCCCCTTTTTCGTGAAATAGGAGAAGGCCTTGTTACCTTTTAACAACATGCAATGGTCGATTTTTGTGGGAAGCCAAGAGGAAAAAAAAGGGTCCGTCTGGGCAATCAGGAGCGAAGCTAGGATTTTGGTTAGGATAGGCAAAATCTCTGTGAACAACTAAAAAGAAGAGCATATTTGGTTGTAATTTTTTTCAGTACATATCATAATTTAGAGTTTTCATATAGATTGATCAATTTCAAAATTTAATTGATAAATCAATACATATACAAATTCAAGCGAATATCTGACCAACCTACTACCTTATTTCATATTTTCTTTCTAAATCGCAATTTAAAAAAAACGATACATCAACTAAGTAATAGAGAGCAGCGAACAGTTAAAAAAAAATAATACATACATCGATTTAAAAAAAATAATTTGTGCCAATTCTAGTTGACAAATTGGTACATCAACTAAGTAACATTTTAGACAAAATTGGTACATTTTAAATTATAAATCACATTTTAAAAAAATAGAGTTCAGTTTGAAAGCGGTACCAATGAGCAGAGACACAGTTAGAGAAGGAAATTAGTCAAGCCGTTACCAGTCACGTCACATCACGTGACGTGACTATCCTCTACCATCTTAGTTACGTCACGTCATGTCACGTTACGTGACCAATTTTTTTCAAAATTACATCTTAATTATAATTTATTTTGTAACAGTTTCTCTTTTTTTTTTGTACATTTTGTTAATATTTTATTTGAACTAACTTAAACTTGAAAACAATAATCAAACACAGTTAGTCACGTAACGTGTTATCATAGCGTGATCACATATGATGTGACTGTGCTCCATCACTTCACGTCATGTCACGTAAAAATAAATTTTTGACACATGCCGTGATGTGACATAACCAAGTCACGGCATGCAAGTCACGTCACGCAAAGTTGAATGTACCCTTTGCTATGCGGTAAAACAATGCGCTATGTAAAGTTGGGCATGAGCTGCTTTTTGAGAATCCAGAGCCTTCTAGGTACCTGACTCAAGTAAATTGAAACAGACGGCTCAGATTAACTCAAAACGATGCCTATTCAGGGATGGCACGGGGCCAGTATTATTTGTGCTCTGAGATTCGTGTCAAGTTAAAGGATGATCTTAAGTCGTCCGTTTCCAATTTGCTTGAGTCAGGTACCTGGGGTAATCCGAATCCATGTTCCAATTTGCTTGAGTCAAGCACGTGGGCCAGTATTATTTGTTTTAAATTTTGTTTTTTTGAACTTATATATATATATATATATAGAGTAGAACTAGGGTGCTCCTAAGCTCACCAAGTCCTTCGTGAGCACGACTCTAAAACCTATCGAATTGACTTCAAATGACATTTTTAAACCGTTAGATGTTCAATCTATATTAAAATGTGCTTGGAGACCAAATTTTACATTTTTTGGAATTTTTTTACTATTTATTAAGATGGTTTGAAAATCGCTGTTTTTATTAAAATTCTGCACCATTGGAAAACAACGATTTTCAAACCATCTTAATAAATAGTAAAAAAATTCCAAAAAATGTAAAATTTGGTCTCCAAGCACATTTTAATATAGATTGAACATCTAACGGTTTGAAAATGTCGTTTGAAGTCAATTCGATAGGTTTTAGAGTCGCGCTCACGGAAGGGCTTGGTGAGCTTAGGAGCACCCTAGTTCTACTCTATATATATATGAGTAGAACTAGGGTGTGATGTGCTCACCAAACTCTTTGGTGAGCACAACTCTACATAAATTATCGGATTCACTTCAAACGAGATTAATCCAACTGTTGAAACCGATGTACTTTACGAGTGATGGACGTACATGTAAAATTTTGAATTTTTTTTAATTCATTTAGTCTCAAGTCAAGTGGTCAAAATTAAGAATTTTTTGAATGCATTAAAACAACTTCATTTTGGATCATTCATTTTTCATCAATTTTGACCACTTGACTTGAGACTAAATGAATTCAAAAAATTCAAAATTTTGCATGTACATGCATCACTCGTAAAGTACATCGGTTTCAACGGTTGGATTCATCTCGTTTGAAGTGAATCCGATAGTTTATGTAGAGTTGTGCTCATCAAAGAGTTTGGTGAGCACATCACACCCTAGTTCTACTCAATATATATAGATGGGCTATTGTACTTTGCAAAGTAAAGCGAACGACTTACTTCGGACTCAAATTCCTATTTCAAAGTTCAAAACGTCGATTCAAGTTGATCTACATATTGAAATGTGCTTGGAGACCAAATTTTACATTTTTTTGGATTTTTTTACTATTTATTAAGCCAATTTGAAAATCGCTGATCCATTGGTCCAGAATTTTTTACTGTTTTCTACTGTTCACAATGGATCAGCGTACTGTTCACAATGGTCCAAAATTTAGGTGTGATATGATGACTAGCAGATATGAGTAGGTCCGATGGGTATCGGACCTATATTTAGATTCAATTAGCTTTAGGACCGTACGATTAGCATCAAGATCTATGCGCACAGAAATTGATACAGACTTGTACGGATTTTGATGCAGATCACACGAACTTGATGCATATCGAATGGTTATCACATCCATCGAACCAAGGTAGGTCCGATGGGCATCGGACCTACTCTGATTCCGATGACTAGAGCTGAATTTTTCTTACGTTTTGTTTTTTTAATTAGTCTTCGTACTTGAAGAAAAATATCTCAGGCTCAATAAATGCAGCCACGGCCTGCAAAACTGCAAATCTGCAGCAAAGCACGCATTAGACGCAATCTCAGCCGTCGGATCTAGGAGATTTTAAATGAAAAGTTGCACGAAATTCAACTCCGCGAAGTTCGCTCAGCAACTCGTGCAGCGAGGCGGAGCATGCGAATCCACCGCTTCTGAATTCGCATCCTCTGAGATATCTCAACTTTTGCTTTTTATTTTGGAAAATCCCAACCGTTCATATACATTCTGCACGAATCTCAAATCACAAATAATACTGGTTCCCCGCACTATCCCCGAATAGGCACCGGACACGTCGGTCACGCAAAAGTTGAGATATCTCAGAGGATACGCACTCACCGCTTCTTCCCTTGGACCCCATTCCTGCGCAAAATTTTCTCAAAACTATTGTATCTAGACCCGTTCCTCATAGACCACTGCTCTGAACTGTGGCCTTCCCGTTTCGTCAGGCTTTTCAGCGAGCGGTCGCTCTCTCAGTCTCCAAATCAAGTAATAGAACAAGTTCGTATAAAAACTTTTCTCTTTTTCCCTAATAGGACCGAACACCAAAACGAGTTCACGTTTCCTCTCACCTGTGACCTCTCTTGTCCCCACAACCTGTCTCTCTCTCTCTCTCTTCCCCGCATTTTGGCTGTATCCCTTTTCTTAACCCTTGGGTGGGCTCTCCGTACCTTTTTGTTTTATCATTTTTCTACTGATTTTTTTAAATTAAATCCATGGCGATGATCGGCGCTTCTAAGGTCCAACAAATGGTCGAAAGATAGGTTACGATCTGCTCGGTTCTAATCTACGAGGTTTCCAATGTTCGAAGCACATGTATGTGTTAATACTTTTGGTCTTCAATTTTTCGTCAGTTTTAATATTTATATTTCTTCTCTTGCGAGAAAAATCCAACAACCTGTAGCGGAACATGGATTTGCCTCTGCAGCGCTTGCTGATACCATAAGTTAAAAAGGAATTTATTGTTAAAATAAGCAACATTCTTTCACGACTGAGACCGAAATCGTATGATTTTGGCCGGACAAAGGTCGTCTAGTGCTAATTGAAATGAAAAAAATAGTGGAGGGGGCTAAACTGAAAGAATGCAAATGGGCAATAGTCATGGTGATACCTGTATCAGTAGTAAGAACTCAGTGAGTCGTTGCTGCTCAGCATTTGGTATGAGCTATTTGATCTGATCTTGCTAGGACTTATGGTTTAAACTATATGCCCATGTTTAGTACTGTGTTATGATTGAATCGTCTGAATTTGTATTTTTCGGAATCAAAATTGGACAGTTGTTGAATGAGTATCACCACATTTGCCAGTGTTGTGGTTGGAGGTGTCCCTAGTTACTATGGTTAATGTTAGTGTATGTAAAGCAAATTCTGGCCGGAATTTGGTGGAAAATCAAACAAAGGTAAAAATGGTTTTGTTCCATACCAGGTTGGTACTGGTCCGATTTGAACCTGATATTAACCATTGTAAAAAAGTCAGATTTCTGGTACTATTCAGGAGGGCTGAAAATTAGTGATTTATAAAATTTTCAGAATTTCTGTAATTGGTTTGAGAAAAGTTTGACATATATCGGTCAGCATTTTATTAATCTGCGGTGATATATACCATAAAAAGCCATACATATGAAAATGTGAGATAATGAGAGGGAACGTATGGTCTCACATGAAGGCCAGTCTGTATACAGCAACAGGCTAATTTTTATGTTCCTTTACCATTAAACTCGAAAATTTAAAAGCACTTGTTTCATTTGTTCCCTAACAAATGTGGTATATTCACTTTCTGAGAAAGATATTTGTCTGCCAAGGGCTGCAATCTTGATTAATTTGTGAATTTTTGTGAAATATGTATGGGTCCTCTTTGTATGGTATGAACTGGGTGCTGTAACAATTTCTGAATATATAAATGCTTAATGAAACTGAAATGCTAAAATTTGAGAATCATAGTGAATTGCTTCCTATCATGATATTTTTTTTCCTTATAATGATTGCTAATTTACAGATTTTACCAAAGATTTAAATTGATAGTTTTGTTTGATATATAATAAATGCAATTGCTAATATATAGCACGGATTATTCTTATCTTATGGTCGCTGTCTCGGTTGGACAGGTGTCACGTCTGCTGAAGAAGTACTTGGGTGATTATGTGGAGGGTCTGTCAACTGAAGCCCTTCGTATCAGCGTGTGGAATGGTGTGTTTCACAGGCTTCATCTAAGATTTTTTTGTCTATATTTTAGTATTTATTTAGTGTTTGTATTTCCCTGAAAGCTTTGTACATGTGATGGGTATTTCTGCAATTAGAATTAAGTCAACAGACATTAGTCTCAAGAGAGCCAAATTTAATTTTGCAGTGTTTGCTAATAGGCCGTATTTATTTGCAATTACTATTCACCCTCCAGATTAAGACCATGGAGATGGTATATCCTGCTGAATGTTGATATTCTGCATTAAACTTTAATTAGGCTAAAACCTAAAAATTGACTTAAACCAAGTAAATTATTTTTTTATTCATCCAATTTCTATGTACCGGACATATATGATATGGTTGATTTAAAATTATAAATCAGTGTCAAATTTAGTCACTCTTGGCTTGATTTAACCTTGATTTTAACTCAGTTATTATATGTAAGCAACACCAAAAGTTGGGTGTCAGTTCAAGTATGTAAAACAGTAGGAAAAACAAGAGAATTTACGTGGTGAATTTGCTGATAACCTTATCTGCAATTTTGTGGATTAGCATCTTCTGGACATGTTACTTTCATTAGATGCTGAGGGCATTTAACACAATATGTTTTTTTATAATAACAGGCGATGTCATGCTTAAGGATCTGAAGCTGAAAGCTGAAGCACTCAATTCTCTGAAGCTTCCAGTCACAGTCAAAGCTGGCTTTGTTGGTACAATAACTATAAAGGTACTCTTTTCCGTTTCTCCAATAGTTACACCCTTTTGTTTTTTGCCTGTGTACTATTGAAACAGTTGGGGGATACCAGTGCATTTTCATGCATTTAATCGGTGACCATGCCTTTTCTTTTTTGAGAAAATATCAGATTAAATACTCTTCATTCTTCATTTGGTGCGAAAATTGCAGTTTTGCACTTTTCTTGTTGATCTTTTTCTTCTTTTTCTGCCTAACAATACATCAATTGTACATTGAAAGGTTCCATGGAAAAGCCTCGGTAAGGATCCTGTTATAGTGCTGATTGACCGCGTCTTTGTTCTTGCGGAGCCTGCTCCAGATGGCCAGCACAGCACGGTAATATATGCCTTTTCAAATGGGAAGTTTCTATATACTCTTGCAGTATCTTGAATTCTCATGTGCACCTGACCGTATGAGAATATCCCTCGGAGTGCCTGCCCCCACTTATTCAATGAAATGATGTTTTTTCTTATGTCAATTAAGTGAGATAGACACGGTGGTTTGGACATCTTTGTATAATAAATCCTATAAGGGTGGTGGGGTGCAGCAGGGATTGGTCTGTACTCATTAGAGGGGTATTTGTTAACATGCCTTGTAGTCCTTACCTTTTAATGATCCTCATTATACCTAAGTTGCCATCTGAAGCTTTCGTCATTACTAATATAAATATTTTTTTTAAATTTGTTTAAGCCTGAAGACAGAGAGAAGCTTTTCGAAGCCAAACTCCAGCAGATTGAGGTTTGTATCTTAAACATGCTTCTTTAGATGTATAAACTATTCTTACTAAAAAAAAAAAAAAAAAAAAATCAGATTTTGGATTAATGATGTTTAAAAGCCTTTCTAAAGTTCTGTTATGATTGGACATGCAGGAGAAAGAGGCAGCGACCCTTGAAGCTACAAGCGGATATTCAAAAGATGGATCAGTATGGCGACTTGATGCATTACAGTTAATTTTTGTCTAAACAATTTTCATGTTAGTATTTACTAATGCAATATTACTCTATGACAGGCATCCTTTGGAACTGCATGGGTGAGTTCCCTAACTGCTACAGTGCTAGGAAATCTGAAAGTTACTATCAGCAATGTGCATATTCGGTTAGAGGACTCTGTTAGGTACTTTTTTCTTTTTTCTTTCCTTGTAGTTTCTTTCTTTTTTTGCTTTTGGAACAGCGCTGAAGTCTTTGGTCTTTTTTATGAACATACCTGATTTATATACTTTAGCATGGTGTCACGAGGTTGTACCGTTTGGTTCGTGCTTGTTTTCATAATTTTTTCTATAACAGACTAGTTTGACATCTGGGCATTTTAGACAATTTTTTGAATAAGAGAGAGAAGAAAAAACAAGATAAGCAGATGCCCCTTCTGACTAAAATAATTGCAAGCGTTAAGATGATCAGTTCACTAATACCAGGGCAAGGGTATCTGTCTGTTGTTATTTGGTATTAATATTTTAACAGTACACAGTGGTGTATGTTATTCTCCCCTTTAGAGAGAGTTGAAACTACATTCTCATTTCGACACATGTTTAGTGACATGTATGTATGGACTGATTTTTTCTCTCAGCAATCTAGGCCATCCATTTTGCTCAGGCATCACTTTGTCAAGACTTGCAGCTGTCACAGTGGATGGGAAGGGAAATGAGACCTTTGATACAAGTGCTGCACTAGATAAGCTACGTAAGGTAAGCACTATTTGGCTTTATGTTTAGTGTCTTCAAGGGGTACAAATAGGTGTAGTTTGGCTAAAGAGCCCTTTTATTATTAAGTATCGCCAAGAACTATTTGTGTTTTCAATGATTGTGAAGAAGCCCCTTAATAATTGCTGGAGATTAAAAATGGTTTCATGCCTTTAGTTAGCTAGTGATATTATTAGTTTTTTGCACTAAAATTGTTCTCTTATTTTTGATAAAATTAATTTCAAATCAGAAATTAAGATCAATTTTACAAGATGACAATATCATAAAACCCTACAAGCATGAAAACTCAACTCTTTAAAGCTGTAATTTCAATCTTTTATGGTTGGAGAAAGCAGGTAGCCTTCTAATAGTAAATTAATCAAACATATCAACTTTTTTAATCAAATTACCTCTAATTCGGTCAAAATAAAATAAAATAAATTGCATTTTCCTGGTTGATTACTCTTTTGTCGAACCTTTTAAAGTCAACTGCATCCTGGTAACTAAACAAAATAAAAAAATAAAGAATATTAGGTGGTATTTTAAAATTTGGAGGCAGGGGAGTGAGAGAGAGGGGGGGGGGGGGGGTCAAGGAATTTAAGGGTCCTTTTGATAAAAATAGTGACAGATTCAAAGTTATTTATAATTGTTGTGTTCATATGACTTAACCTGTTAGTAAGTATGGTTGCAAACCTTAATACTGGCATAGATAGTGACAGTGTATTTGCAGACTTGAATTATCTAATTCCTTTTATAGTCAGTGCAACTGCATAGATTGGCTGTGTATCACGATTCAGACTCTACTCCTTGGAAAATTGATAAGAAGTGGGAGGACTTGAGTCCTGCTGAATGGAGTGAGGTTAGCTTTTCTTCGTGCTATTTGTTTTGCTAACTTGAAATTGATGTAGAATTGTCTCATGCATTTTAGTTTTTTGTGAATGCATGCTATTCTTCTGATTTTTTATGGCTGTAGATTTTTCAAGATGGGATAGATGAATGCTCGCCTGGGTCAAATTCAGTTTGGGCATCTAACCGACAATACTTGGTTTCGCCTATAAATGGTGTCCTTAAGTACCAGCGGCTTGGCAAAGATGAAAGAGGTGACCCAAATAATCCTTTTGTGAAGGCATCAGTCCTCCTAGCCGATGTTTCTTCAACCGTCACTGAGGTAGTTTTTCTTTCCTTCTATCATCTCGGCAATTTGTTAGCTTAGGATGAGTTCAAACATTTTATTTAAAGATTTGTTCTCAAAAAAATTTATCAGGCTCAATATTATAACGGAATAAAGTTGTTAGAGACCTTTTCAAGATTCAAAACACGTGTTGAGGTGTCTCACTTGAGGCCTGTGGTGCCAGTTTTAGATGATCCTCGTGGTTGGTGGCGGTATGCTATGTTGGCAAGCTTGCGTCAGAAGAAATCATGGTATGAGCACATGTATATTTGTAAAATAAAATTGATTATCTCATCTATTATTTTCCTTTATTCTCTGTTGAGTCCAGAAATAATTTGATCAGTGTTGCACTACAACTGAGGCGGTCATAATTGTATTTTGATTTGCACGAGGAATTTGGTCATAATTATATTTAATTTCTATTCTCACCAGTAGCAAAGCATCACAAGGATTGTACAATCTGCCAAAACTGGAATTTAAAGTACCAAGTGCAAAACAGTCCTAATCCATTATTCCTTTTCTTTCCTTTTTGGTAAATAATATATGCTCATACTTATTTATTGTGTGTTTTTTGGGTCTTAGCTACTTCTTTTCTTGGGAGAGAATCAAGGACCATTGTCAGCTCCGTCGGCGATATGTGCAACTATATGCAACTTCACTCCAACAGCCGGCAACTACAGATGTGTCTGAGCTTAGGCAGATTGAAAGAGTTCTTGACTCAAAGGTCATCATACTCTGGAGGTAGGTCCCAAGTTATTAATAAAGGGCCTTTATCCTCTGCTATTCAAATTGCAGAAATGTACAATTTAACTGGGTTCATTAAGAAGAGAAAAATCCTATAACAAAAATCAATAGATCTACAGCCTGCTTTCCAGTAACACTGAACTTCCAGTTCGTATGAAAATAAGCAGGGTGTTGATTTTCTGATCTCATTTAAAAAGCTTCCATATTTTATTGGTTAATTCTTCACAGACCACTTGCTTGCTTAAGATTGATCAGCTCCAGTGAACTGGAGTTCAATTCGAACTCATGCTAATCGGTCAATTGACAATTACTTATTCGGCAATCAATAAAGCTTTTGATTTTATCCCTATGTGGTATAATAATTCTGATGTACAAATTCGCAAAATGCCCGTCTCTCAATTATGCTTCGTAGGTTGCTGGCCCATGCCAAGGTTGAGTCAGTGAAGTTGTCAAGGAAGAAGGCTTCCTCCAAGAAAAGCTGGTGGCCTTTAGGATGGTAATGTATTTTTTTATTTTTAATTGTATTATTAAAGTAACTTATTGTAACAGGTCATTTGTCGTACCTCTTCTTAGATCTCATCAAATTGTAAGAACAAAAGCCACTTAAAATTTCTTTCTTTATAGGTCTTATGGAGAGACTGCTTCAGGACAACAAGACATATCAGTCGAGCCAGTGCTAGGTGACGAAGAAAAGCTAACAAAGGAAGAATGGCAAGCGATCAACAAACTGATAAGCTACCATCAACAAGAAGATGACACCCTTTCTCCGATGGGCAAGCTTTCTCCAAACATGATCGTCTTCCTCCTAGATGTTTCCATTACTCAAGCTGCAGCCCGTATCATCAATATAGATGGGGTGGAGGTCCTTTGTGGTAGGTTTGAGCATCTCCATGTGGCGACAAAGTTATATTCTAAGAGCATCTGCTGTGATATGTCACTGAAGTATTGCGGATTGTCTTCACCTGAGGGTCCGCTTGCACACAGTGTTGTTAGTGAGAGAAAGAGCAATGCTTTGGTTGCCAGTTTTGTGCATGCTCCCCTGGGAGAAGACTTGGACTGGAAGCTTTCAGCTACTATAGCTCCTTGCCATGTCACGGTAACCCTTTACAAGATGATTATATTAGTTTGATAGAGGCATCCAGATCAGGGGTAAAAGCAGAGTGTATAATACTCAAAATCATTATAGATGTTGAACGGATGTCAAAGTTCAAAACCGTGCTAATAGGGATACAAGATATTTAGATGGTACATATTTGGAGTGAGTCAAACTTTTTATGGATAAAGATGCAAATGCAACAAATGCAAGCGCTTTAATAATAGCTTATAACTTCAGCATTGAAAATACATAATAAGCTTGCATGTATAAAATATTAGTTTTTCAACATAAGTAAAAGAAATCAGGAATTCAGATGACTGATAGAAATCCATCTGTAACCATATCCTTTTGTAAGTGATCTATCCGATTTTGTAATTGTATCTTTTCACCTTAATATTAATATCCCTATTCACATAATTATTCTGTTCATATCTGTGGACATACGGATTTAAATTTGACAGTATCGCTCCGGTTTCATCCATAGTTGGGAAAGGATCAAATTAGTAACTTTTGGCAGATGTACAATTTGCATGCATCTAGGTTTCTTCGATAGTCTTACAGAAATTATTTTTATGAAGGGGATATCTTGAGCCTTTTAGTTTCTGTTTGTCATTTTTACATTGTTTGATGACAAATGGTTTTTGTTAAGGATTTTCTTTCCAGATTTGAACATTGAGTAAAATTATTTTTGAACTAAGCAATGGATATGCTTTTGCACATTCTTAATCATTCCCTGCAACAGGTGCAAAGGATCGAAAAAAAGGGGCAAAGTAACTTTTACTTGGTTTTTGCTATACCGTACCTTAAGTATCTAATGAGGTGTTAAATTACGAAAAGTGTTACCATGCTAGACTTCGGAGGCTGCCTCTGTTCAGTTAGTATTTTGCCTTTTTGTTTCATAGGTCTCAATGGTTAGCTATGAAAGGTTTCTTGAGTTTGTCAAAAGGAGCAATGCTATTAGCCCTAGAATCACAATGGAAACTGCAACAGCTTTACAGGTAATGGACAATTACATTTTTTATTTTTGTGTATATTAGGCAATTTGATGGAGTACAATCTTATAGGTTGATTCTCTTATGTTTATCAGTCCAAGTTTGAGAAAGTAACAAGAAAGGCTCAAGAGCAGCTTCAGATAGTCTTGGAAGAGCAAAGCAGGTTCCCCCCTCCTCTCTCGTGTTAAATTCATCTTAAAATTAAAACATTGGTTACATTAGTCAGTTGCACAACAAACATAAAAACATCATCAACACAGACATCAATCTACCTTGACATCCAACAACAACACACCTCCAATAACTCCATGAAATACCAACCAGTAACAACAAAAATCAAGACATATCTAGAGAACTGAAGAGTGCAAGTCCTAACCTAGCAGCAACTGTCTTCCAGCTTTGTCATTGCTCCGTAGTTGCAGCTTGGAATCTTGTATAGCTGCCACTAATGGTCTGTGTGGCCTCAACAACAGTAATCATAAAGCAGCTGCAGCACAAACGACCAACCACCTACACCCGCAGCAACATCAGTTTCTTTCTTTTGGGTTATTTCTTTGTTTTTTTTTTATAAAAGAGCTGTGGGAAGTGGTGGCGTGGGAGGTTGGCAGCCTCTCCGGTCAAGAGTTCCACTGTCCTCTCTCTGTGGGGGTGAGGTTGGGAAGACAGTGAGAGGTGGCACAGAGTTGGGTGGAGGATGTAGAAAAGGGGCTAAGGATTAGGGTAAGGAGGAGGTGGCTTAGGAGGCTGGTGACTGAGGCAACTAGGCTGGAGGAGACCCTCTGTCTCTCTAGGCCTGGAGCAAGGTTTGATCTCTTTCTGAGATTGGGATTGCCGCTAGGAAGTAGGAATGCTAGGATAGGGAGAGGCGGAGTTGGAGGTGGGGTGGGTGGAACATATGTGGCGGTGAAGAGAGGCAGGGTTGTAAACCTTAGATTAGGGGATGGTGAAGGGAGCTGCTCTATTTTCAGACTTCAGAAGTACACGACAGACTGGGCAGCCTTTACTATGCTGGATTTTTTTACCTCTGATGTTTGGTCTTTTTTTGTGTTGATTTATGGGTGCAGGGGTTCATGCATTATTATCAATATGATATTATTTCGATTTTCTGTCACTGGTTGTCCCACTATCATTCCAAACCGATTAAATTGGCTTGACTGTTTGATTTTTTTGCATATTGGGTCCATTTTTGCTATAAACTTGTATTTACCGATGTATCATTATTTCTGGTTCTTTTGCGTAGGTTTGGACTTGATATCGATCTTGATGCCCCAAAAGTCTGGATTCCTTTGAGATCTACTGAGTCTTCATTCGGAGATAGTAACTTCATTCTTGATTTCGGTCATTTTACATTTCATACTGGAGTAAGATATCTCACCTAAAATTGATTTTATTCTATTTTTTTAAATGCGGAACCGAATTATCAAAGAGAGTTATGTTTTTAGTTATGTAGAACTCTCTTTGTTTCTTTTATAAAGTTTTCAATTTACTATAGGATGGTCCAAGGGATGACAGACAGAGCATGTACTCCCACTTTTGGGTATCCGGAAGGGACATGGCAGTTTTTTTCAGTGACAGCTTGTCACAGGGTCAACATGTCTCCAATGCAGAGAATACAAGTCAAGCAAGGCTACCAGTCTCTGAAGGTGATTCTGGACAAGTGTATTCCATTCTTGACCCATGTGGGATGTCACTCGTATTCGACCAGGTTTTTTTGTTACTACAATTTCTTTTTAGTTATTAATTTCCTTTAATTTTGGAAACTCGATTGGATCCAAAGTATTTTTTTTTAATTTCATCCTGGTAAAACTCTAGTACTGTTATATGTTGCCGGCATGACTAACACTACGTGTTTACTTCCTGCGATAATTGGTTTTACTATTCTACAATTCCCATTTTAATTTTATCAAAATGCAATAGGTGATAATTATTTTGTTTTTCCATGTTCTTGTAGATCAAAATCCCTCACCCACACTATCCTTCATCTCGGATTTCTGTTCAAGTGCCAAATCTCAGCCTCCATTTCTCACCCGAAAGATACCACAAGATCGTTGAACTGATGGATTTATTCTACAACTCAAAAGAAAACACTGACCAAGGTGCTGATGAAGCTGATCTTGTTCTTTGGCATCCTGCTGATTTGACTACTAATGCTAGGATTTTGGTTTGGAGGGTATGTATTCAGTTAATGCATTATGTATACTTGCATACGAGGTTTATTTGTGGAATTCTCAAAGCAGATACTAAAATAATACAATTATATTGGTTTCCGGTTATATGAAAACCATGCTTGTAGCCGCAATTGTGGTAAGATACTGGCATGAATAAGTTGAATGCATATGCAAATTTTCACGCTTTTTTACTTTTTATGTGATTGGTGACTTATTTCGTGCTATCTACTTGGTTTAGGGAATAGGCAATTCTATGGCTGAGTGGCACCCTTGTCATCTTGCTTTATCCGGGTTGTATCTTTATGTTTTGGAGTCCGAGACTGCCCGAACCTATCAGAGGTGCTGCAGGTTTGTACACTGGCTCTTCTTTTGTATATCTTTCTCGTGCGCAGTGATACCGGAATCTTGGTCAACTTCAGACCAATAATATCATTCTGAGACTGTAGCGATCCAATGCTTATGTGTTATGTGCTTATATTATGCCTATATAATTTAATATGAGCTTTGATTCGAGTTCACTCGTTTTGTCCAAAAGTATCACCAAAATTTCTAGAATTGGCTGCATAACCCAATCAGTTGGGATCAGTATTTACTACAGTTATATATGATTAAAGTAGGGTTGTTTGTCCAAATTCAATCTGTTTACATACCAGCAGAACATTCAGTTCCCGTAAATATTGTGCTTTATGAATGGAAATCCCTGATTTTGAAATTTTTGTTTGTGCTGCCCTGCTGTTAACCTACTTAAGCTGTTCCTGTAAAGTGGTGTTTATGCACTTACCAAAAAACGAGCTGTTATTTGTAGCATGAATTATTTGTTTCTGGCAGCCATTTATTTTGCCCTTGTTTTTCAATCCTTCATGTAAAGTGGAGTTTATGTACTTACCAAAACAGGAGCTGTTATTTGTAGCATGAATTATTTGTTCTGGCAGCCATTTGGTTATTAAACCTTTTTGTTTTAATATAATATCGCATGGCAGCATGGCTGGTCGGCACATATTTGAGGTACCTTCAGCCAGTGTTGGTGGGTCTCACTATTCTATTGCAGTTAGTTCCAGAGG
Organism: Carex kokanica; assembly: GCA_025461125.1. Lineage (NCBI taxonomy): Eukaryota > Viridiplantae > Streptophyta > Magnoliopsida > Poales > Cyperaceae > Carex > Carex kokanica. The sequence continues at coordinate 1,149,825 of JAJGRX010001067.1, read as the reverse complement.
GCTTGACGTGCAAAAGGCAAGACAATGTTCCCTCACTCCTTTAAATGCTACCTTTTCTATTATTTTAGTTAATGTCCTTATCTTGTTCCAGATAGAATCTTGAGCTTGACTGATAGTACTTTGGTTCAAGCAAACCACAGCCTATTCAATTAAAACCTATGTTGCATGGATACGGGTACGGGTATCGTATCGGATACGATACAGATACGGCGATACGTCAATTTTTAAAAATCAAGGATACGATACGCCTATTATATATATTATTAAAACAGTTGTATACATTAAATATAATTTTGGAGTCCAAGTATATACATTAAATATCAAAAATTCTGGATACAATACAATAGCCTAAGTATACATTAAATATAATAGCTACTAAATTCTAACAACAAATGTGAACTAGTGTAGTGGTCAAGAGGCATGTTGTTTAGTCCACAGGACCTGGGTTCGATCCCCCCTAGCGTAAGAAAAATTGGTTTTTGGTAGGTGGTCCACACGCGGTGTATGGGCTAGAGCGCTGCTCGTTGGTGTATGCGCGGTGCATGCTGGATTCAATTCTGCAGAACGCGTCAGACACGTATCAGAGCCGTATCCAGATGTGTGAGATCCGTATCCAGATGAGTCAGAGCCATATCGGAGACCGTATCGGGTGCTATCGGGGCTGATCGGACGCGTATCGGTATCCGATACGCACCCGATATGGTTACGCAGCCCAACATGGAGTATCCGAGTAACATAGATTAAAACAATAAAATATGAGATCAGAAAAAGTGCTGGCTGACTAAGAAAATTTTAAACTTAAGCAGTGTTGGTACGAGATTGAAGTTGAAACTTTTTTATATTTGCATCTGTGAGTTGTATGCGACTACGGTGTGGGTTTCATTTCTAGCCTACCCCAACTTGTTTGGGACTAAAGGCTTTGTTGTTGTTGTTGTTGTTGTTGTATTTGCAACTGTATGCCTTGTGATTTTCGCTCATAAGTGTGTGTGTTTTTTTTTTTCATTTATGTCAGGCTCTGGAATCAACAAGTACACTAATTATTGAATTTTCTAGTAATGAGGAAAAGGCTATTTGGATGAAGAATCTTGTGCAAGTGATCTACAGAGCTTCAGTATTTAACTCCTTCCTTTTATATCATAAATGTCAATATCACATACATATTTGTCCCTAAATTTATTTTTCTATGTAGGCCCCAGCGGATATGTATATACCTGGAGGCTCCGCTGATTCTACCCCAACAGGAACGCCTGTCCAAAAATTTGGTAACGTTGGGAGTGCTGACTTTGTTCTTAATGGCTCTGTTGTAGAAACAAAATTGTCTTTATATGGAAAGGTAAGATAATTTGGGCCATCGTATATTAACAAGTGCCAAAGTGACCAACCTAATTTGATTGAGCATATGATGTGCTTTCTATTTTGGTATTGCAGTTGGACAGAAAGAGTGAAAATGCTGAAGAGGTGCTAATCTTGGAGCTTCTTGGTAATGGAGCAAAGGTACTACATTATTAATCTTTTGGACAGAGCAAGTGGTTCAGTTACACACGGAAACATTCTATTCTTCATTGGAGTCTTAGGAACCTTTTGAGGCGCACATCATTACTGTTTTACTCGAACAACATTTTAGTTTAGTTTGTTAGTAAATTAAATAAATGATAAACGAGCAACAAATATAGTCACTGCTCTCCATACTGGGTATCATTTGCTCAGTGTATCTTCTTTCTCTACCTAAACCGTTAATTTTAGAGCCTGAATAGATTCTGAATCTTAATTTACTCACAAGCCTTTAATTTTCAATAAAAAAAAGCCAAAATAAAGGAGGGAAATAGAATTGAGAACAGTAACTTCAACCTGTACGAGACCAGTCCTGGATCTAAAATGCATGTCTTCTGGTTACAAACATAATAGAATCTCCATTCTTGCATGTGAATGATGCTGTTGGCACTAATTTATTACCTGGTGATAACTGTCCACTTTTCATCTCTTTGTGCCTAGGTAAATCTTGCAAGGTACACAGGTGACCTCAACATAAAGACAAAGCTACATTCTCTGAAGATACAAGACATGCTCCAAGGTCGGCTGTCTCCAACCCCGCAATACTTGCTTGTGTCTCTGGCAAACGAGGAAAATGAGGAATTGCATGAAACTCACTCCCCCATGCTTGATTCTGAAGCAGAGCATAGTAGCTTTTTTGTAGAAGAGGATTCTTTTAAGGATGCGTTGCCTGAGTTTACAGCAACTCCGACAAACCAGGTTTTTTATGTGCCCGGGAGCGACATGTCTGAGGTATATTATGAGGCAACCGATGATAGTGGCACGGATTTTGTTGCGTTGACGTTCATAACCAGGAGCCCTGATTACCATCTTTATGATGGTATTGACACTCAGGTAAATGAATATGGATAGGCAATTGGCATTTTCTTCACAAGCTTTGTGTTAAATCTAGCTTCTACTTCCAAATTAAGACACATTAAAAATTGTCATTATTTTTTTGTTTGTCTCCCGAATGACAAAATCCTGGCTCCCTTGCAACTTGTGTCGTTGCAAAGACTTGAATTTTGTTCATATTCCAAACAAAAACAACCTGCATCTGTGTCCTCCAAGAAATCTCCAATTTCCAACAACGCAGATTATGTTGGACGTATATTGTTTAGATGCCATTGGTTAATTATTGAATAGAACATTGTAATTGTAGAAAAGAAAACTGATATGATCATTACATGATTTCTTGGTCACTCCTTTAAGGACTTCTCTATTCCGATTGATTTGCTGAATAGAAAAATGTATTGTAAAAACAAGAAATGATATGATCATTCCATTACTTGTTTGATCCACTCCTTCAAGGCTTTCTCGGTTCCGAGTCACGTGAGGTTTTGGGTGTGTATTTATCTTTTCTGTGCAAGTTTGAAGGTTTTTTTTTTAAGGTCAAGGGGCGAAATGCCCACTAACAATTTGTATTAATGAAAGAAAAGTTTACAACCTAAGTAGATATTAGCCAGTTATAAAGTAGAAGTACAGCAAGTAAAAATTTGAAAGTTTTGTCACTCTTTGAACTATATTTTGTTGAATTTTTGCCGTCTCAGATGAGCATCAGGATGACCGCAATGGAGTTTTACTGTAACAGACCCACAGTTGTTGCCTTGATTGATTTTGGCTTGGATGTTAGCATGGTTAACTACGGGACTGATACTGAATCCAACGCTGCTACGACCACAAGCACTACTAAAACTGCAATGACTTTGTCTTCAGAAAATACTAAGAGCTCAGAAAAGGAAGAAATTACCTTAATCAAGGGTTTGCTTGGACATGGTAAGGGCAGAGTTGTTTTTGATTTGAGAATGGATGTCGATCAAGTTTCTGTTTTTCTGAACAAAGAAGATAGTTCTCAGCTTGCCATGTTTGTGCAAGAGAGGTTCCTCTTTGATCTCAAGGTAAGACAAAGATTTAGCATTTTGCACTTATGGCTTTGAATAATTTGTCATGTTTTAATCTCAGCATATGAGTCTGGACTCAGGACAGCTCTTCATATTTGCAGGTTCATCCAAGTTCCATTTCCATTAATGGCACTCTGGGAAATACTAGGCTTTGTGATATGTCCCTTGGACCTGATCATCAGTGGGGCTGGCTCTGTGATACTAGGAAAGAAGGCATTGAATCACTTATTGAGGTTTTGCTTTAAGTGCAGTTACTGTTGCAGTGTTGCATAATGCAAAATATTGGAACTTTCTAAACCTTGCTTTTTGTTCCTTTTTATACACAGTACACATTCCAGTCGTATAGTCCTGACGATGATGATTACGAGGGATATGATTACAGCTTGACTGGGCAGCTTTCAGCTGTTCATATTGTTTTCCTTTACCGGTTTGTTCAAGAGGTATGCTGTCAGTATTAGCTGCTTAGATATTATTTTTATTTGTAATCTGTCGGTCCGGTTGATGCTTCATGCAAATGAGGTAGTTATTAAAAAAGTTATTTTTGTTGGGTTTGAACAATCAGCTCAACTCTAGTGCATGTTTTATTTCATCAGACTTAGGAGTTGGTCCAAATATATGTACTATGCCTGCATTGCTTGGCATTACAATTAATGAGTAACGTTTTGACAAAGTCAGTTTAATCTAAGAACAAAAGCACTTTTAATCTTATTAAAGGATGCTTTGGAGGGTCGAAGTCATACTATGCACTAGAGTAGTTGTCAAGTAATTTATTTTCACCAATTTCAAATGGCCATTGATGATATTTCTTTTCCAGTTTATGTCATACTTTATGGAGCTTGCTTCGCCCCATACAGAGGAGGCTATTAAGTTGATCGACAAAGTGGGGGGTTTTGAATGGCTGATTCAGAAGTATGAGATTGATGGTTCCACTGCTGTAAAGCTCGACCTCTCTCTTGACACTCCAATAATCATTGTTCCCACGAATTCAAATAGCAAAGAGTTAGTATTGCTGTATCTAAGTTCACTGCCTTCAATTCTCTTTATATTTAACTACATGATATCAAGGATACTATTCTTTGTGTTACTTATCAATCAATCTGCTACTGGTAATTTATCAGTAGGGTGGTGTTAGAAACTCGTTTAAAGTCGTCGTCGTTGTTTTTTGGCTTGTTGAATAATTAGTTGGTGTTTCATGCATGAAGGCTTATTCAATAGTTAGAGACTCCCCATAATTACTGCTTTACATTATGAGTTGCGTCAATACGAGACTATGCTGATTGGGATGCCTGTGCAAGGTGTTTGGGTTGTCTTTGACCTGTTTGAACTCAAATTTACCTTTTCTTGTTAATTGGTTTTCTATTTGAGCTAAAGCATTGATCTTCCACAGCTTTACTTTCTTTCTGGGGTCTTTCCTTTTTCCGGAAAAAGTAATTTTTACTATTTTGGAAGTCGTAAGCAATCTTGATTTGAATATTGTTTTTTTATTCCATGTTTCCCTTGTAGTTATATGCAACTTGATTTGGGAAAACTAAAAGTGAAGAACAGTTTTAGTTGGCATGGGGACAAAGATAGTGACCCTTCTGCAGTGCATCTTGATATCCTTCTTGCAGAGGTTTGTATGAACATTTTTCAAGGATGTGCAACAATTCTCTCCTTTATGTGCTGACATGTGTCTTTGTATAATAGATAGATGGAATTAACATGGCAATTGGAGTTGATGGTACCCTAGGGAAGCCAATGGTTCGAGAAGGTCAGCGCATGCTTATTGAGGTCCGTCGGAGCTTGAGAGATGTCTTCCGGAAGGTCCCAACAATGACAATTGAGGTTCAGGTGCGCACCTTCTACTTGTCCGATGATTTTTGCTTGGCACTGTTTCTTTGGTACTTTGTTATGTCATGAAGTCCTTAATTTCTCTTTGTTTATATGAGGCTGCACAAACTCTTTGGTCCTTCTATTTAAGTTTTTGTACTGCATATTCTTTTATCTGTGAAAATGTATTTTCCAATAATTGTTAATTTATGAAGTTTAGTGGAACATGATCTACAGAAGCTACAATGCTGTACAAAGGAATTTACTAGTTTAATTGTTTATGCGGGGTTCTTATAATTGAGTAAAGCTTTATCAACGACATAATGTTAAAATTTTGCCAAAACTCGAGTGTGAAAGCCCGACACAGTCAGTCCTCTCTATATTACTATCCATTTTATACTTTCCGCTGAACCGAATGGATTTTGTGATGTGATTCCTGCACAGGTCCCATTGCTTCATGGTGTAATGTCTGGCAAAGAGTACAATGTGATTTCAACCTGTATCTCGATGAACCTGTGCGAGTTGCCTAATATACCTCCAAGCTTCCGTGAAAACCCAACGGAAACAAAGGAGTCAATTCGCATGCTGGCAGACAAAGTGAACCTCAAGTATAATAGCCAACTGTTACTCTCCCGCACTGTTTTTGTAATTGGGGTTGACATACAGTATGCATTGCTAGAGCTGCGAACCGGACCTGATGCTGAGACCCCGCTGGCCCAGATAGCCGTAAGTAGTACATATCATAATTTGTTCATTTTTCTCTTTCCTTACTAAATACATTCATTTTATGCCGGGAACCAAGAACATATGCTATCAAGGTTTTTTGAGTACATTGTTCACACTCATGGTAAATAAGGTGACTTGGTTCATGTCTACAAACTATAACAGTACGGCATAAGAATTTTCACATGTAAATGGTCGGTTTTACACTAGGATTCTTTCATGTTGTTCAGTTAAGTGTTCTATGGTAAATGACTATTCTACCATTAGTTCTCGATAAAATTTACTATGAAAGTAACAGTATTAAATTTTCTCTCCAAATTGTATTAATACACTGGGATGCATGACTGGCAATTAATCACTTCCTTTTATTTGTTCACGCAGTTAGAAGGTCTTTGGGTGTCATACCGTACAACATCCCTCTTGGAAATGGACTTGTTCGTGTCCATCCCCAAGTTCTCCATCTTAGACATCCGCCCAGATACGAAGCCCGAGATGCAGCTCATGCTTGGTGCTGACTCCTCTGACACCTCTCACTCTAATGTTCAACCCCAGGAAGTGTCACTTGACACCAGACTAAGTTCCAATGCACCTGGCAATGAAGCCTGTAACCTAACGATGCTGATAATGGACTACAGATGGCGCACTTCCTTCCAGTCTTTTGTAATTCGGATCCAACAACCCCGTGTGCTTGTGGTTCTAGACTTCCTTCTTGCAGTGGTTGAGTACTTTGTGCCTTCTCTTGGGATGATAACAGGACGAGAGGAGGCTATGGACCCGAAGAACGATCCATTAACCAATAGTGATGACATAATCATGCATGAGACGGTTTATCACCAGAGTGAGAATGTTGTCTATCTCTCCCCGGCTAGGCAGTTGATTGTGGATGGGGTTGATGTGGAGGAATTTGTGTACGATGGTTGTGGGGGTGTTTTATCTTTGAGTGATGAGTTTGAACGGAAAGGGCAATGGTGTTCTGGCGGTACTGTCATTATGATTGGGCCTGGCAAGAGGTTGCGCTTCAAGAATCTCAAAATTGAGGTAGATGCATCCGTTGTTTCTTTCAATTGAGAAATTTTTTTGGGTTACAACAATGGTATTTAAGAGTACTTGAGATTTTTACTTGACTCCCTATTACAGAAAAATAAGATCTGTCAAAGTTAGTCTTTGTCCATGCAATGTTGTAGTAACACTTTACTCCTAAATGGTATTTAAGCGATACCTTGCATCCAGTATGGATTTCTTGTATTGTAGAGATTATGGAAGATGCCTTTTCCATTGTCACATTCTATATTTCACTGATTGTGTTCTGTTGTTATTCTAGAATGGTGCGCTTTTAAGGAAATGCACTTACTTGAACAATGGCAGCAGCTTCTTGGTTGCTGAAGAGGATGGTGTTGAGATCTCTTTAATAGATAGTGGCCCATCAAATATGGAGGAAGAGAACGAGAGCCAAGAAGATAGTTTGAACAAAGACACAGATACTTCTGAGAAAGCTACTGATACTGTATCTAGCGAGATTGTTAGTTTCTCTTTTGAGGCTCAGGTAAGAAAAGAAAGCCAACTATCTTAGTCATTTCTTGCAAAAGATCACCCTTCTTACCAGTCCATACTGAAACCTGTAAAACAGCGATCTTGACAAAGATACAAGTGGACCACAAAATATATAGCACACACATAAAAATGCGCACAAGTCTTAGTTCCATTTTTAATCTTTGCATTTTGCACATGCAAATCTCAGTTTCATGCTTACAATTTTAGAATTTTTATACCTGTAATTTATTCTTCTTCTTTTTGGCTATAAATCCAGATTGTATCCCCTGAATTCACCTTCTATGATAGTTCAAAGCTGTCAATTGACGATTCCTTGCAATTTGAGAAGCTTCTTCGAGCAAAATTGGACTTCAGTTTTATGTATGAACCTTCCCTTCTATTAGCTTGCTTTGTTGCCATTAAATTTTTATCTCCTTTCTTATGAATGCTTACATAGGCCGGATTTCAGCATATGCTTTGATATCTTATTGAATGCGAAAGTCTATTCTTTTCAAAGGGATGCTAAGCTAAGATGTGCAAAAGGGAACATGTGACCATTTATTTTGTATTGTTGTCCTGCTTTTGACATGAAAAGCAAATTGAAACAGGTATGCTTCTAAAGGAAATGACGTGTTTTCACGGGCAGTAGTTAAAGATCTCACCGTTGAGTCTGGTTCGGGTCTGGTAGTTATCGAGCCGGTTGACGTATCTGGAGGCTACACCTCTGTTAAAGACAAGACAAGTGTGATAGTGGCATCTACTGACATATGCATCCACCTCTCTCTTGCTGTTGCCTCCCTTATGCTGAAGTTGCAAAACCAAACCATATCGGCATTGCAGTTTGGAAATATCAATCCTCTTGTTTCTTGCACAAACTATGAGCAGATTTGGGTGTCTCCCAAAGGTAAGTTAGTCAAGAGCAAAGTTAGCGTGTGGTATGCTCACCAAGAGGGTTTGGTGAGCACAACTCCAAAATATATCGGATTGGCTTCAAACGACGAATCCAAACTGTTGAAACCGATATACTTCATGACTGATGCGTGTACATACAAAATTTTGAAATTTTCGAATTCATTTAGTACAAAGTCTACGGGTAAGAAAAATGATGAAAAATGAATGCATTAAAATAACTTATAAAACTTCATTTTTTGACCGCTTGACTTTGTACTAAATGAAGCCAATACAATAGATTTTGGAGTTGTGCTTACCAAATTCTCTTGGTGATCACATCACACGCTAGCTTTACTTGTTAGTCAAACATTACTTTTTTCTTTCGAAAAGAAAATAATATTCTTAGCCAAACAGTAATTGCAAGTTTTTTTTGGCTTTCATATGATGAATTCATTAGCCTCTATTATAAAAGAAGTTGAGCCATATCCAATAAAACGGAAGTTAAAGAGGACAAAAGAAAGATTGAACTAACTGGTATACTTTGTAAAAGTCTTAAGAAAACAAAATTTAAGGACAAGTGAATGAACCTGCAGGCATGCAAATAGCTAAAAAGTTCCTGTCTGTTTGCCCGTATCCTTCCAATTCCTCTGTAAAATCTAAACTAGAGCTATTGACCTATTGTTACAATTTAAAACCCAAAACAGAGATGTCTAAAACATAGGAGTGGAATGTATGTCTGAAACATAGGAATGGAATGTGTCTTCTTCTTCTTTTTCCCCTTAATACTATATTTTTTATGATTTTTCTTGGATTGCTTATAGGTAGCATGCCTGGTTACAATCTTACATTTTGGAGACCCCAGGCTCCTCCCAGTTATGCTATATTGGGAGATTGTGTGACATCAAGGTTTGTTACACTATATAAGATTTAGTGGCTCCAATTATTTCTTGTGAATACTGAATCAGGCCTTTCTATTAAATCCACATGTTTTGTCTATACGTCCTAACCTGTAAGAGCAGCAACATGGTTGGCTCTATCTCCAAATCCCACTTTAGGTACCCCACTGAGCGATCTGAACCATTCAGTGAAAATTAAAGACCTTTAGTAGGAGATGACATTATACATTTTTGAATTTTCTTGTCCCATTCATTGGATAAGGTAAGGTAGCATGATGGAATTGTTTAGAATGCAGTGTTTGTTTATCTTTATTGGTGTTTACTCTCATGTGGAGGTGCATTTGGGTGAGTACTTTGTTCAGAACTAGTTCATCGGTACTTATTTCAATTGTTATATCATATTTCTTTTCTTTTCTTTTCTAAACGTGATCTATTTATGACTATCATGTATCAGTCCAACACATGTTTTAAACCAAATAAGATATACTAGATTCTGATTTTCAAGATCACATGGGGCTATCAAGTGGGATTTGAAGTAACTGAAATTTTATCTCCTGTTCAGAGTAATTGTTTGGGATAGGTGTTATTGGAAGTGAATCCAATAGATCTTGTCTGTGAAAGTGTGGAGGGAGTATGTTATAGGGCCCACCCTGGATCTCATGAACCTTAGAACCAAGGAAAATAAAGAAATACTCTGTCTAAAAGCTAGAGGAAACCCAGATAGAAAACAATAAAGAAGGGAGTTTAGATGTAAGCATGCTAAATTGCCTGTTTTCATTGGGCCTTATTCTGTCCCTATTTTCTTATCCTGTTTGGTTTCTCCTCTTCCCAGTTTGAAATTACTTGATTGTTATTACTTTTTACTGGAAGCTTGTCCAAATGACCCTTGTCAGATGGGATAGGAGTTGGATCGGTGTAAGTCCTCATCATTTCATAAAAAGTAAATATAGTTATGTAATATTCTTTAAAGATGCTGATGCCTTTCTCTAGGTAGGGAACTTGACTTGAAAACAGACCAATACTTTCAAAATCCACTAAAATATTTTTTTGTGAAAATAGAAATATTGCTTTCTCTTGCAAATCTTGCCAAGCATGTGTTTCAGGAAATTTTCGAAGAAAAAGTTCCTGTTTTCCTCTTCATTTTCATCATCCTGTCCTCAGATCTCCTCTTCAACCTTTTTGGCCTTCTCTGTTAATTTAGTGACTACAAAAAAATAATTCTAGTTTACATATTTAAGTTGGGTGCTTTGTGATTGCCTTTTTTTTATTTATAAATTTCTCTATTTCTGTTCATTACTATATTTTGTACCCACTGTGAAATGTTTCTCTGGCAATGCCCCTGCTTGTGTGTGTGTGTGGCCTTGAACATTATCATTATATTAATTTTAATATTATGTTTTGTTCTACTTGGGAGCTAAAATTCCAGATTAAGATGTCTAATTTAATTTATATTAACAATATGTAGACCAGTACCTCCTACACAAGTGGTGGTGGCAGTGAGCAATACATATGGTCGTGTAAGGAAGGCTACTGGTTTTACACTCATTTGTACCCTCCCTGGCTCTGGAAGTCAAAATGACTGCTCCATCTGGGCTCCGATTCCGCCACCTGGATACTCAGCTATTGGATGTGTGGCCCACATGGGTAGATTGCCACCCCCAAATCACTTTGTTTACTGCCTTCGCTCAGATCTCGTAACATCGACAAAATTTTCGGATTGCATATCTTATGTTCCTGCTCAACAAGGGTACTTCTCTCTTTTACTTAATGGTTTTTCATATCTGCAATTCATTGCTGATGCCAGAAATCCGTGCTTTATTGGCAGGTTTCCATCAGGACTTAGTGTATGGCGTGTTGACAATGTTCTAAACTCATTCTACGTGCACAATTCACTTGAGGTTCCTCCTCAAGGGAAGTCTCTGGATCTCCACCAAATAATCCTCCGAAACCCAAAGCATTACACCAGCAATGTACCTGATTCAACAGCTTCTTCCAAAAACGATGAGACTACTCACCTATCTGGCGGGTCCCAAAAAGGCAGTTCAGGATGGGATGTCGTCAGATCCATATCAAAGAGCAGTAGCTATTACACATCAACTCCTCAATTTGAGAGGATATGGTGGGATAAAGGCTGTGATGTCAGGCGCCCAGTTTCCATATGGAGACCAATCACGCGTCCTGGTTTTGCTCCTCTTGGTGATTGCATAACAGAAGGGTTTGAAACTGATATTTGTGTAGTTTTTGCTTTTTCTGTACTAGTTCTTAATGAGGTTGCACCACTATAGATGACTGAATTGTAGTGTGTCAAGCTAGCTTTATAGTGAGGAGGGTTCAAATACCTCTTTCCTTGTCTTCGTTTTCAAAGTCCAAAGTCAAGCCGAACCGCTCAATATGATAGACTAAATTTTATATTTTTTTAGGTAAGTACAAAATCATTGTTTTTCAGAAGATCTGTACCATCCAAAAACAGTGATCTTGTACCTATCTAAAAAAGTAGTAATTTTTTTTTTTTCAAAAAATATAAAATTTGGTCTCCAAGCACATATTAATGTGGAGATAATGTTGAGCAGTCCGGACGTTTTGGACTTTGAAAAAAAAAAGATAAGGATGTGAGGCACAAATGAGGCATGAAAGACACGAGGCATTTGAACCCTACTCATACTAGTAACAGAACAGACTAATTTGTACCAGTGGAGTTATCTATGCATCTATGATGAAAATTTACATCGTTCTCTTTGCCTCAGGTTGGAACCACCTGCTCTAGGTCTAATTTTCAAATGTGATAATAGTTCGATGGTCTCAGCAAGGCCGAATCAGTTCACCAAAGTTGCACAAATTATCAGGAGAGGTGGCGATGATGCATACTTCTGGTACCCAGTGCCGCCTCCTGGTTACACCTCAGTTGGTTGTGTGGTGACCCGGTTTGATGAAGAACCAAAGAAGGATTCAGTTTGTTGCCCCCGGATTGATTTGGTTAGTCAGTCAAATGTCAGTGCCGAACCAATCTCTAGGTCGTCCAGCACAAAGGGCTCAAACTGCTGGAGCATTTGGAGAGTCGAAAACCAGGTTTGTAATTTTTTTATTTTAACTTTTAAGTTCACTGTGGATAATATTAAAGTTCTAAATCAACTTGAGCAAATGGTTGACATTAGTTCCCATAGTGAACCGTCAGGTACCTTGAGAATGCATGGGTTTGGCTCAGTGCTGATGTTATTCTCAGACTTTAGCACAGCAGCATGGTAGCCTTGCTATGCCATACGTACTCATTGTCTCAAATATATACATGTCCAATAAGATAGCAAGCGGCAAATAAGTCTTGTGTCATCAAGATTACATCTCATGTCTGATATTTTGCCGAAGTTCATTTGACAACTTTCTCCAAATGATCTATCATAATGAAGTACACAGAATTGAAGATGTAGATGCGCATTCCTTTACAGCAAATTTACATGCCTTTGGACTTTGTTTTTCTTGCAGGCTTCTACCTTTCTTGCACGGCCTGATCTTAAAAAGCCATCAGCAAAGCTAGCATACAGTATTTCTGACTTTGTAAAACCAAAAGCACGTGAAAATTTGATAGCTGAGTTTAAGCTGGGTTTTCTTTCTGTTAGCATCCTTGACAGCTATTGTGGAACGGTATGCAGCCTTTACAAGTATTATTTGTTTTTTTTTCTGTAAGAAAAAGTGAAAAGAGGCCTGATTATAGTTAATATGATTTATTGAGGTAAATGCCTCAAATTTGTTGTGGCAGCTGGTTTTCCATCCTGATTGTATAATCCCTCCCTCCCCTATTATACCGAAATTATCAAATCCTGGTATTGTAATCCCTGCCTTTGCTATGCTGAACTAATTTGTGAGTTTTGTGCAGGTGACACCACTTATTGATGCAACTGTCACAAACCTTAATCTGGCATCGCAAGGGAGATATGAGGCAATGAATGCTGTTGTCATCTGTTCAATCGCGGCTTCCACATTCAACCGACAACTGGAAGCTTGGGAACCTCTTATTGAACCATTTGATGGCATTTTCAAGTAAGCAGTTTCCATTGTGTTTTCCTCCATTTCATTTGTTCAATTGCTTGGTCCTAGAATCAGCAGTCGGAATGCAAAAAGTTGGTTCTGACCTTTCTTTGGCATATTACCAGAGTTTCCATATCTACATCTAACAACACTCGCATATTTTTAGGATTCATAACGTCCATTGTTTGGTTCAATAAAGATGTATATACAACCTCATTTAACAAACAAAGTTCATTTATACCAGAAGATGTATATACAACCTCCATAATCTTCCTCAGAACACAACCACATACAAAGCAACTCATTTCAATTTGCTTATTTTATTCTGTTATTCCTTTATTTTGAAATATATATTTATTTAATTTGGTTATTGGGAGGCTGGAGACATATGACGTAAGTGAGCATCCCCCAAAAGTTGGAAAGAGAATTCGTGTTGCCGCAACAACTCCAGTTAATCTAAACATAAGTGCTGCCGGCCTGGAAGCCTTGATTGAAACCTCAGTTTCCTGGAATAGACAAAACGAGCTAGAGACTATATCATCAAAGAAAAGTGAGGTTGTATTTTATCTTATATCGCAAATCGGAAGCATTATGTTCGAAGTCTGCCATCATATTATTTGTTACTGTTTCTTTACCAAATGTACTTGGTGGTGTATGTTCTCGAATTTTGATTTCATTTGATCACTTGACCTGTCTAGCTGAGATTGAACATTATCTTGTGTGTACACATCTTGGGGTTTCTTTCAGGGAAATTATGTTGGGCTTTTGTAAGAAGGTAGGTCAACCCCTTTACCCCTTATTTGGTAAATGAATTTAATTAAAATGAATCTGGGCCACGCAATCAACTGTAAGCTGGCCAGTCAGTTTCGTAAGACCTGAACTGATAATCTGACAGGTCTGATTAATCATTTGGTCAAGAAATTCTTCATGCAATCAATTAATTTTTACTATGGTTCTGGTTATTAGGAAGCTCGGGAAAAGCTTAAGAAGAACACTGCATCCTACTCGGCATTAAATGAAGACGACTTTCAGAAGGTCATTATTGAAAATAAGCTTGGATGTGACGTGTACTTTAAGAGGGTGGAAGACATGGAAGAGACTATTGGGTCCCTATCAAACGAGAGCCAGGTTTCTCTATTGATGCCGCCTCCTAGATTTGCTGACAAGCTAAATGTGGTCACAAAGCATGCTGAGTCAAGATATTATGTGGCCATTCAGATATTTGAGTCCAAGGTTGCATCGGATTTGTTTTCTTTCGTTCATTCTTTTGTTTTTGTTATTACTATGTTTTTATTTTGCTGTATTGTTTCATTTCATATTATTATTGGCACTCATTGACAAAGTCTAACTTTAGACCATTCAGGTTTCTTATTATCTCAAATGTTACACATATGCGATGTTTTGAAATAAATAAATAATAATAATAATAAACAAATTACAAAATAGATAGAAGTAGGAGGCAAGCTTTAACTGCACAAGAGTGTCTTTAGATGCTTATGTTATTGGGCAAAGTGGCATAAACCAAGCAACAGAGACTAAATTAGGAACTTTCTAATTGTCAAAGTTCTGTTTCAGGGTCTACCGATCAAAGATGATGGCAATAATCACGACTACTTCTGTGCATTGAGGTTGCTGATGGACAACACTGCATCAGAGCAATACAAGCTGGTTCCACAAAGTGCAAGGACTAGATGTGTGAAGCCTCTGACTTCTCATGAATCTGAGTCAGCAATTGGCTATGCAAAATGGAATGAACTTTTCATTTTTGAAGTCCCTGAGAAGGTAACATGGATAATTAAGAGCTTTGGTTGTGGAAATCAAATTAGCACAAATTAACTATTTGAAAAACAAATAGCTTAAGAAATATGAAAAATAGTCGGATAAGCCAGATGTGAGTTTGAAAAGGCTGATTTATCATTTTGAGTTGAGATTAATAAGCAAGGGATGCTTTGCCTTGGTATGGAGCTCATTTTGAAAGCCAGTTCTATTGCTATATGCTTTTGCGCAACTTTTATTAATTATTGTTTTTTTTTGTTCTCAATACTTCATCAGAATTTAAGAATGAAATGTCCCTTCCCTGTTAGCTAATGGTACCTATTTAGTCTTATCAACGGAGACACGTGTAAGTTACCAATAATTGTGACATTCCTTATGAGTTACTGGATCTCGGTCAGATCTTCCTTTGCTAGGTAACGATTATGTAACATGTCTGTTTGAAAAAGGGCAGCAGTGTGACAAAAGGCCATCTGTAGCTGAGCACTACTGAATAGTACTGATACATGCATGTGCTTTTATATTTTTCAGGGATTGGCTCGTCTTGAAATTGAGGTTACTAATCTTGCTTCCAGGGCTGGGAAAGGTAAAATCTTACCGCCGGAAACCTGAATATTCCTTATAGTTGCATTTTTATTTGCATTGACTTGTTATATTTCTACTGTTATTGGACTTGTTAAAGGTGAAGTTTTAGGTTCACTATCTATACCTGTGGGTCGTAGCATGGGTTCTCTGAAGCGTGCGCCTTCAATCAAAGTACTCCATCATGCACCTGACTTCCACCAAGCTACTGCGTACCCTCTTACGGTGAAGGTTACCTATTTAATACCATACATTTTCCTAATTGTTTTTTTTTCGGCATTTGTGCTTCCTAATTTTTTTTTTTTTATTCCAGGGGGAGCAAGATAGAGAATGTGGTATTTTGGTTCTCTCCACTTGCTTTATTGAACGAAACAACCAAACAGACTTCAATACTGAGAAGGGGCATAAGAACAATGATGATAAGGAGATTGGTTTCTTGATTGGCCTCACCCATAGTGGTCCCTGGGAGAGCTTTGGCTCAGTTCTTCCCCTATCTGTTGTACCGAAATCACTAAATGATAACTATTTTGCCTTTGATGTTTCCATGCGTGATGGCATGAAATATGCTACTTTGAGAGCACTTGCAGTGGTATCAAATGATTCCGATGTTAAACTCGAAGTGTCTGTCTGCCCTTTTGGGTTGATTAGCAGCCTCCAGTCTCCGAGCTATGAATCTAGTGGATCAAATTCTATAGTAGAGGAGGTGTTTGAAAACCAGAGGTACCAGCCAATTTCTGGCTGGGGAAACAAGTCGTCCAGTCAACGTGGAAACGAGTCATGGAATTGGAGCAATCGAGGCTTCTCGCACTTATCGAAGGTGATAAAACTTCTTGGCTTTTTCATAATAGTTAGATACCCGTGTTTCAATGCTGCTTGTTATGATTCTGCTTTTGCTGTAATCATTGTCAAAAGCAAAGTGTGCATTTTTATTTTCTAACAACACCTTGTAGTAGATTTTAATTGCCCATTAGCACTTTAGCAGTACTCCCATAAAAATGTTTTTCATTTTGTGCTAAATTTTAGCAACTAAAAATCCTCATAAAAAGAAATAGATATACCAAACAAAGACCAAAAACAGAAATGGAACGATATTTCATGTCCATAAATTAAGTATATTATACTAAATGACCTTTGTTGAATAGGATTTCTTTGAGCCTCCTCTTCCAGCAGGCTGGAGATGGGCTTCACCATGGAGAATAGAGAAACCACAGTTTGCAGACAAGGAAGGATGGACATATGGTACTGAGTTGCAAGCCATACGATGGCCTCCTACGTCCTCCAAGTCTTCTTCCAAGTCACCACTTGACTTTGCGAGGCGCAGGCGCTGGATTCGTACCCGTGAAAAGTTGTCTGACAGCCTTACCAACAGTAATGATAGTGGTGATATAAGGAAAGTTATTGGTGTAATAAATCCACAATCATCCATGTTCTTGCCATGGACAAGCATGATAAAGGGGATGAACTTCTGCTTGCAAATTCGTCCTTTCAGTGAGAAACCCCAAGGGTCATACTCCTGGGGTCAGGCACTGACTCTGGGTCCCACAAACCATCTGGCCAACCAGCAAACTTCTGTTCTTAGGCTGGCCCAGCTTAAGGAGAGTGACATGCTTTTCTATTGCAGTGGTGATTTTGGTGCCAGACAGACCTTCTGGCTTAGTGCTGGTGTTGATGCATCAGCCCTTCAAACTGAGCTTAATGAACCAGTCCCGGACTGGAAAATTTCAGTAAATTCTGTTTTTCGTCTGGAGAACAAGCTACCATATGAGGCTGAGTATGCTATTTGGGAGAAAGCAGGTGATGGTAATTTGGTGGAACGACAGCATAGTATTGTGTCATCTGGTGGATGCGCTTATATTTATTCAGCTGATATGCGCAAATCTATCTACCTGACAATGTTTGTTCAAGGCGGCTGGACACTAGAAAAGGTACCCTCTGACAATGATTTCACTTGCCTGAATTCACCCCACAATGTATGAAATATATTTTTGTTGCGTGTTAAGCTTGTTTTCAAAATGCCCCGGCCAAGCTTTTTAAGCAAGGTTATTGTATTCCACCTTAGGTTAATTTAAGACTAAATACGATCAAAATTTCAGTACTCCTATCTGCTTTCCATTTTGACATCTATTGTTAAATCTGAAGTTACATGAAAACTACTTTGCTATTATTTATTTGTTCTAGGAGGTGGTGTTTATGTGGGACCCACAAGGCATTAATCATGTCTCGTCGTTCTGGATGGTTCAGAAGCAAAGCAAGAGGTTTGAAAATAACTTTTTTATCCTTCTTAGTTTCCAGCTTCAGTTTCCTCCGCCTGTAGTAGATGTTATGAATTTTCTTCTAACTTGTTATTTTTTAACTTGGCACACTCTGTCATAGGAGGTTGCGTGTAAGTGTGGAGCGTGACTTTGGTCGATCTGTTACTGCTCCGAAAACTGTTCGCATATTTGTGCCATATTGGATCCAGAATGACTCTCCAATACACCTTTCATACCGAATAGTAGAAGTTGAACCACTAGAAAGCACCGACACTGACTCCCAGTTACTAACACGGGCAGCCAAATCGGCAAAACTGGCACTTAGATACTCTTCAAAGGCACTTGACAGAAGAGGCTCTAGCTCAAGAAGGAATGTTCAGATACTTGAATCAATTGAGGATTCTAATCCTAATTGCATAATGCTATCTCCACAAGACTACTTAAACCGGTCTGTGGTTCTTCCATTTCAGTCTCGCGGTGAGACTTTTGCAACAGCACGTGTGGGCATATCTGTGTCGATCAGCAATTCAACATACTTCAGTCCAGGGATTTCACTTCTGGAGCTAGAGACCAAGGTATGTAATTTGTATTGCTGCTGAATGGTTTGTTTGGTGTCTTTTATTCTTGCTATTAAGAATCAATAGTATTTATTTTTGATTATGGGGTGCAGGAGCGCACTGACATCAAAGCTTTTGGGTCAGATGGTTCGTATTACGGGCTTACTGCACAACTCAAGATGGCTTCTGACAGGACAAAGGTTTGACCTATTTCTTTTTATATATGTTTCTTATTCTCCAGCTTATTACTGGATTAAATATGGTGTTTATCTGTCCTAACTTAGTTTCCTAAAGCACCAACTGTAACACGTGATTTCAATTCCTGCGCAGGTGGTTCATTTTTTACCACGCGTACTGTTTATTAACAGAATTGGAAGAACTCTTTCTTTGTCCCAGTTTGAGACCTCAAGTGAGTTGCAGTTGTGTCCTACTGATTCTCCCCAACTTTTCAGATGGCAATCTAATGTCCGAAGTGAACTCCTGAAGGTTTGCAAACCCCTTTATCAATATATTGTTTGTTTCTCGAAAGGAAATTACCCTTTGAATCTCAATGTCTTTATTCCTTTTACAATTTTGGGGAAAGAGATCTAGTAGTCCTAACATGGGAAATGCTGAAATGCTTCCACGATTCCTCATTTTCTTAGTAAAATACCCATTTTGCCCCTCTTTCATCAATTCTTCTTCGCTCATCATAATTGATAAAGACAGGAGCAATGGAATATTTTGAGGTTTTGCAAGGTTATATGGGAATGTTTTATCTTTTTGTTTCTGTTTGTATTAACATTGATGATTGCGGGATGTAAATTTAAATGCAGGTGCGGTTGGATGGATGCAAATGGAGTGCACCATTTAGCATTGAGAGTGATGGTGTAATGTGCATTTGCCTGAATAGCCTCACTGGAAATGATCAATTTTTTATCAGAGTACAAGTGAGGATTGGGGCCAAGAGTTCACGCTATGAGGTTGTGTTTCAGCTTGCTTCCTTATCAAGTCCATACAGGTACATATTATCCTCCTATTGTTAAGGGACAAACATAAACTACATAAATTCAAGCTATGAAGTTGGGTTACAGTATTTACTGAACTGGGCTACTGTTGTCATCGGTCCTCACAGAAAGTGATATTTCTTTTCTCCTTTCGCTATTTCCTTCTTCATTTTCGAGCTTTTTGCATTTTTTTTATTTTAATTTACGTGTTGGGGGTTCTTTTAGTTGGGTTTGTGTTCGTGTTGTCTGCACTTTGATACTTCTTTTTCTTTAAGCTTACTTCTCACATATACTACTTTGAAACCTATTGTTCAAATAAATTTGATGTCCAAGAGACCCTTGTAACTTTCTTTTAAATATTTTCATAATTTAACAGGATTGAAAATCGTTCTATGTACTTGCCTCTACGTTTCCGTCAAGTGGACGGCTATGATGACTCCTGGCGCATTCTCCCTCCCCACTCTGCCTCTCTGTTCTTCTGGGAGGATCTCGGCAGAAGCCGCATGCTCGAGTTAATGGTTGATGGCTCTGATACCTCAACCTCTTACAAATACAGCCTAGATGAGGCTTCAGACTGCATTCCCTCTTCATCCAGCAGTGGGCCCAGGAAGCCCCTTCGAGTAACAGTTTTCAAGGAGGGGAAATTGTGGGTAAACCGAGTTACTGACTGGATGCCGGAAACAGGGACCCAGCCGCAGGCGATCGAGAGGGTAACTTCGCCCATCTTTCAACCATCAGAGATTGAGTATGGGCAATCCTCAGTTGGGCCAGAAAGTGAGATCCATATGAGCTTCGAGCTAGCTGAGCTGGGGCTTTCTATTGTTGATCATATGCCCGAGGAGATTCTGTACCTGTCAGTTCAGAAGCTCTTTGTTTCCTACTCGTCTGGTATGGGTTCTGGCATCAGTAGGTAAGTTTCATTCTTTTTATTTTATCTGTTTCTTCTCTGTCTGTTGATGATTGTGCTTGAGTGTCATTTGTGAGAACCTTTTTGTTGTTTTGCTCATTACTTACTTGTGTTCTGATGTCAGGTTCAAAGCAAGGATGTATTGGCTTCAAGTTGACAACCAACTGCCCTTTAGCCCAATGCCTGTATTGTTTGGTCCCCTGAGAGTGGAGAATCAACCTGACTACCTTATTAAACTCTCCATTACCACTCAAGTCAATAATTCTTTGGATCTGTGTGTCTATCCATACATAGGTTTACAGGTATATTAATTTCATTTTTTTGGACTATCATAAACTGAATTTGTCAATGTTAGGAAGTCACCTCGATGGACATGTGCACCTATCAAGAGTCTAAAGCTTGAAAGCCAATTGAAATAGAATGAACATTAACATTGTGGAAGCTAACAATCATTACAAGCTCTTATGTTAATCATCCTTTTTGTGAATTTTGAGGGCATTCGTTGAAAAGTTGGTACGTTTACTGGATTATATTTTTCATTACTTTTTCACAGGCTCCAGAAAATTCTTCATTCCTGGTGAATATTCATGAACCTATTATATGGCGTTTCCATGATATGATCCAACATGTTAACATCGGCCGCCTATCTAAATCTCAAACTGCAGCTGTTTCTGTGGATCCTATGATAAAAATTGGGTATGTAAGCATACACATAGTCTATTAATTACGATCAAGATAATTTTGTTTTGATGAGAGAAGTTCCACCTTGCTACAGGCTTCTCAATATATCAGAGATAAGATTTAGGGTGTCTATGGCCATGTCGCCAGCTCAGAGACCAAGAGGGGTTCTCGGATTTTGGGCCTCTCTCATGACAGCATTAGGAAATATGGAGCATATGCCGGTAAGATTTATGACTTGACTTGTGTAAATTGGAAATTTTCATCGTATTTAAAATTTAGTTGGTCATATTGTTCCAAACCCCGCTACCTTGATGTCCTTTAGGTTCGAATCACTCAGAGATTTAGGGAGAATGTGTTAATGCGTCAGAGTGCACTTACAAGTGCAGCATTTTCGAACATCCAAAAGGATCTCCTTACCCAACCTCTCCAGCTACTTTCGGGTGTGGACATTTTGGGTAATGCGAGCAGCGCGCTTAGCAACATGAGTAAAGGCATTGCCGCTCTATCCATGGACAAGAAGTTCATTCAGAGCCGTCAGAAACAGGTTATTTTCTCCCCTTCATTTATATATTATTTAATTTTTGGGAGTATCTGAGCAAGTATCAATGTGCCTGTTGGTACAAGATCTTCCTGGTGTTGAATTGAACCAATTTAATATATAAATCACTTTCTGGTACTTTAATCAATTTTAGGTAAATTACAGTGTCTACCTTGACTTTGTGACTCCGATTGGGTTTCAGTTTTAGCCTACCCTAACTTGTTTGGGACTAAAGGCTTGGTTGTTATTGCTGTACGGTGTCTATAAAGGATTCCTTTTGGTAGTTTATTGACCGAAACTAATGCCATACGCCTTTCAATGTCTGTGGCAGGATAGCAAAGGTGTGGAGGACATAAGCGATGTCATAAGAGAGGGAGGTGGGGCTCTTGCCAAGGGCTTCTTTAGAGGTGTCACAGGAATCCTAACAAAACCCCTCGAAGGTGCCAAAGCAACTGGAGTAGAGGGATTTGTTAGTGGAGTAGGAAAAGGATTGATCGGGGCTGCTGCCCAGCCAGTCAGTGGTGTACTTGACTTCTTTGCTAAGACCACTGAAGGTGCAAATGCGGTGAAAAATAAAATATCGTCTGCTATTATGGCAGAGGAGCAGATATCTCGGAGGCGCCTTCCCCGAGCGATTGGTGGGGACAATTTACTGCGCCCCTATGATGAACATAAGGCTGCTGGCCAGGTAAACTATCTGAGAAGCTTATAGGTTAAGGAATAACTTATGTGGTGCATAATTGAGACAATTTATATTTTCTTTATTTTCTATGGTAAAGGCTATCCTGCAATTAGCCGAGTGTGGCACATTTTTGGGCCAAGTTGACCTTTTCAAAGTCCGAGGGAAGTTTGCATTCACGGATGCATATGAAGATCATTATCTACTCCCTAAAGGAAAATTTCTTTTAGTCACTCACCATCGGGTCTTGCTATTACAGGTATGCACTTGAAACTCCCCCTCTGATTGTGATTTGGATGATTTTCCGTTTCTATGTTGCAAAATAATTTAGTTTCCTTTGTCTGGTTTCAGCAACCTACACTGACCCAAAGGAAGTTCAACCCAGCCAAGGACCCATGCACAGTGCTGTGGGTGGTCCCATGGGATGAACTAGTGACAATGGAGCTTACAAAGGGCAAGAAGGATCCTCCTGGTTCCTTGCCTTCACACCTTATCTTGTACTTGAGAATGAAACCGAACGACAGTAAGGAGGCTTTTCGCACTATCAAGTGCACCCCTGGTTCAGAGCAAGCCACCAATGTTTATGTGTCAATTCAGCAAGCTTTGGATACTTATGGACCTAGTTCTTCCAAGGTAATCTATTAATCCTTTTGTTGCCTTGAATTATGGTATCAGTATGTTATGGTAAGTATATACTGGTACTAGACCTGTCAGCGTGGTTATCATTTTCGTTTTATAGTTTCTTTCTTTTTTCTTACATGATTAACCTTGCCCCTGGCTTCAATTAAACATTGTATATGCTAACAAAAATTGAAAGACTCCTTTTAAGTGTCTCCAACTGGGCATGGATCAGGTACCACATGTTATGCACCTATAATATCAAGTAAATGCAAGTACATAGAAAGCACAGAGATCTTATGAATTGTTAGTAATGTCTTGTATGATATATAATTTACTGGCTGCTTGGTAGAACACTGCAATCCCTCTGCTTGCATAAAAAAAAAACATGGTTATGTGTTTGAGGATGCTTACGTTCAAAATTAATTACATTATTGTAGGACTTGTTGAGAAGGAAGGTGCCCAAACCCTACAATCCGCATAGTGCTAGCACCTCTGAAGTATTCCCAAAAGAGATTTTTGGTAGTTGGGGAAGCAGCCAAGATAGTAGCAAGAGCTCAGACCAATTGGATCCGTCTCTTGTCATGGTCCATGGGCAACCTATTCCAGATTAGCGCAGGTGTTTGTGGTTTTGTTGGCTTTAAGTGGATACAAAGTTTTTTAGTGTAGTTACTTGGGCAGAGTAAAATTTTGGGTGTAATAGGTTCATACAGCTGGCAGACTCCTTATGTGAAGGTAAAAATCTTTATTTGATACACGTATTTTAATGAATGCTTAAATGTTTATTCCAGGCCAAAGTTTTGAGTTAATAAATTCCAAGAAACTTAGTAATATGATACAGTTCCTGGTAAAAACCTGTCAGTACTAGCTAGCCGAGTTAGCAAGCGTCAGAAGAAATCCTTTTCATGTATTAGAGAGATCCTTGAACCAAAATTACATCCAAGTTTTTTGGTATATTTTAGTTGTAAAATGTAGGAAGAATGTTGCTTTGCCTTTTAATCATTTCTGACCTCGTTTCTTTTTCTTTTGTGCAGGATTCGGAGCAGCCATGTTTTACTTTCTGAGTTTTGTTATTTTGGTGTTGATAATTGGAAAAGGCATCCAAAGTGTGTAGAACAAGTGTTCTGAACTGGCTATCCTTTGCTACTCAGTATACTTGGATGCTTGATATGAGCACATTATATAATGTACATAACTAGGTAATTATAAGGGAGCATTGTATAATACAGTACATAATAATTATAAATTTTTGCATGAAAAAACATATTTTTAATGTTCTGGCTGTAATGTTTGTGCTTCCAAGCAGGGGCAGACGCAGGATTTCTGTCAGGGAGGGACGGAAATCAGGTTAAAATAGCTTATCGGGTTCAAACTCATTAATTAATCGGAAAATAGATAAAAAAACAATCAAACATAATAAGAAACAATAAAAATAAAAATAGTAGTCTTATATAATGAAAAACAACAAAATAATATCATTTTACATAATAAAAATAACAAAATTAGTCCGGATCCGTAAGGTTCTATAAAATTTCTATAAAAACAACAAAAAAAATTCATTAACAGTGCTTTTGGAATGATCTGACGTGCTTTCTAGTTTTAGAGAGGGGTAAAATAATTTCCAAGGGCTGTACCAATTCGCCTGATTTTTTTATTAATTGAAAATAAATAAATAAAATATCGCGAAACAGGATGGTTTTGTCGGAAATTCGATATGTAGGTAAATCGGGACTGGTTTATTCCGTCTTATGGAACGAGTCATTTTAACCCGTCTCATTAATCCATCTCCGTCTACCTGCTAATCAAAGTAACTAAATAGAAAAAAATCAGGGACGGTAAATTTGATTCTGTCCGACAAAAAAAAAAACACACGGGTGTAGACTGTCCCGTCTGGACGGAGCGGACGATACCGTCCCATATTTATTTATTGAGTGAGGCTGCGGTACTATACATAGCATGGATTGGTCCGTGCTACGGCTCAATATTTGAGTTTTCAAAATCCTAACGGTCGATCCGAACCGTTCAACATGATTATAAAATGAATATGTACTTGCAAACCAAATTTTACATTTTTTTGAATTTTTTTACTATTTTTTTAGATAGATAGAAAATCACTGTTTTTGGATGGTCCAGAATTTTCAGATCAAGTGATTTTCTACCTATCTAAAAAAATAGTAAAAAAATTTGAAAAATATAAAATTTGGTTTGCAAGTACATATTCATTTTATAATCATATTGAACAGTTCAGATCGATCGTTAGAATTTTAAAAACTCAAATATTGAGCCGTAGCACGGACCAATCCGTGCTATACATAGTACCCTAGCCTCACTCTTATTTATTTATTGTATCGTCTCATATATATTTATTTATTTTCTGTCGAACGGGACAAGGCTTACCGTTCAGAATTTATTATTTTTTTTGCTTTGCGGGGGTTTAGGATTTGAATTGGGTGGAGTAACTTGTGAGTGATCCGGATGGGAGAATTTATATCGTCCGAGGGACGGGACAATTATTCCCGTTCTACCTATGTATTGCCAAAACGATCCCGTTCTGCGATATTTTTTATTTTTATTTTTGATTAATAAAAAAATCGGCCAATTCGCCTATATAGAAGACTCTTACTGACCTTGCCTACTTGCCATCAACACCGACTGAAAGCGCAATAAATATCAATCGTGGCTTCTTCTTGGTGGTGCGGTCTTTGAAGTAAAAGCGTGAAATGGTCGTATAATTTCTTATCACGATAGCGAATTTTATTCCGAAATTTTTATTAACCGAAAAAAAATTAAAAAAATATTGAAAAAGAGCTGGATTGCTGTCAGATTTTTAAAAATAGGTAGGCCGGGTTGAATATTCCCGTCCCATGGGACGGGATGGACCTTTCCGGCCCGATTAAGATTTCGCTAAACCCAATCTCCTTCCGCGAAAAAAAAAAAAATTAACAGACCCAGGGACGGGACGGACCACCCCGTCCGAGGAGAGAAAAAAAAAATCAAAATCGGGGGCCGGGATGGACCACCCCGTCCAAGGAGAGAAAAAAAAAATTCAGGGGCCGGATGGACCTCCCCGTCCCAGGCCCAGCAAAATCGCCCCCCCTCTATCGCACCTGTCTCCCTCTCTGTCTCGCGCTGCGCCTCACCAAGAGAATGTATAATTAAAAATTTAAACACGTTCAAACAATATATAAATAAAAGGTGTATTTTTACATTTTTTGTATTTTACATAGGAGTGGCTAATATATAAAAAATACAAATTTGAGTTGAATTTCTATGTACTTCATAAAAAAATTTGGAAATGTTGGAGGTAACTTAGCCACCACTGGACTTGCTTACGTTCTGCCCCATGCTTTTCTAAAATTTTGTTATCCCTTTTACCGAAGATAATTTATAACAGATTAACAATACTCATGTTAATTAAAAAGTAAAATTTAAAAATCTCGAATATGATAAATTATTATAGTGATTGTATTTATACTTATTAAACATTAATTAATTGTCAAAACCTTCAAGGCGTCTCAAGTGCAAATATTAAATTTTAAACCTACGAGTGTACGACTTCTCATACGGAAAACAATATTTTAATTTATTGTAATAAAAATGATTTCTACTTAAAAATGCAAATTTATGATATACTGTGATTTTTTTCTAACAATATTACAAAAAATTAGTTGACTTTTCTTTTGTACAAAAGTACCACTTTTGTTCAAAATGTATGTATTGTCTTTGTTTTCTTAAACAGTTAAGGTACTTCTTGAAAATTTAATTCATTTATGCAAGTGCACCATATATTCTGGTACATAAATGTAACAAATTTGTAAGATATAATAATCCAATTTTGATTAAGATACATTTCAGTGAATTTAACATGGAAAAAAAAATATATATTTCATGTTGTATAAGAATATGTAAATAAATATGTAACCAATATGTAAATAAATAAATAACATATAATTAATCATCATACAATATGTAATTAGAAATTTACCTGTTTGAGATGCTTCTGTACTTAATCGCTTCAAACACGTTCTAGTAGCTCTGAATAAGCAAGACTGAAATAATTAAACAGCTTCTGCTACATTGCTTTAAAGAATGAAATATTTAAACTGATTGTCTCTGTTGAACAAGAGTTGCGAGTTGCAGAAGAGAAGAGAAAGAAAGGCAGGGGTTAATTGAGCCGTTAGCTGGCGATTAAATAGGGCCTGGGACAGGGAGGTCCATCCCGTCCCACGGTTTTTCTTTTTTTTTCTTTTTTCCGTGCTGCTTGGACGGGGAGGCCCATCCCGGCCCCCGGTTTTTATTTTTATTTTTTCCCTCTCCTCGGACGGGGAGGTCCATCCCGTCCCTGGGCCTGGGAATTTTTTTTTTATTAATTCTGACGGAGATTAGCGCGGGGGGTTAGCGGATTCTTAATCGGGCCGGGGAGGTCCGTCCCGTCCCATGGGACGTGAATATTCAACCCGGCCTACCTATTTTTAAAAATCTGGCAACAGTTCAGCCCTTTTTCGATATTTTTTTAATTTTTTTTCGATTAATAAAAATTTCGGAATTTTATTTGTGTGAGCTCATTCACCAATAAAAATTGCAATATTTGCGCACAAGTCACGATAGTGAATTGAGAACTATCTTTTGATCAAGTGAAAAAACGCAACACTTTCAGTGGAAGAGGTGGTGAGTTCAAAACTTTGATGAGATTCTTTATGGACAATTAAATAAAAATTGATAGACTCGACCTCCATCTTTCTATCTCAAATTTAAAATATATGTTAATCTTATTTGAAATATAAGAATAGATCTTGGTTATATAAACTCTTAACGTCCAAATATAAACGTAAAATATCAACAACAATAGCAAAAATGAATCATGTACAAATTTAAAATGATGATGGCTAGCGTCCTTCTTTTTTTACGATCCCTAAGCAGATAAATTATGTCTCACGAGTATATGATCTTGTACGATTTTTTTATTGAAAAGGCAATATGCCCAGTTTCATGAATTCAGAGTACGTCCGATCTACTTTGGTTCGATGAGTGTGATGACCATCCGATCAGCATCAAGATTCGTGCACTCTGCATCAAAATCCGTGTGAATTTGTATTAATTTCCATGCGCATAAATTTAATGCTAATAGTACAGTGATGCGTTAATTGAACCTAAAAGTAAGTCTAATGCCCATCGAACCTACTCCTATCTCTAGTTTCATTGATAAAGTGAAACTATTACAGTACCTACTTTTAATGTGGTTGACACCTTCCCCCACCATGGGTATGATCTTGTGCGATACCTCTTATAAAAATTAAACAAACCACATCTACAACGACAAAAGAATTGGCAAATCAAACAAATATCTCAAATCCAACCACAATCTCACAACAATTTGCAACATGCACTTATTGTCAATAAACCACAAGATTCTGCATGATTTTGCTAAAATTAGAAAGACGATCCGAACAGATCATCATTTATTATTTCAGCCTATGAATGGTTTCCATGTCAGCAGCTTCAGCCAGGGTTTCTTTCTCAAGGTGGTCCCACCATTTCATGAGAAAGTTATCCACCACCAGGCGGAACCAGGGGGACAGCTTGATTCCATCCTCACCGGCATCGGCTTTCTTAATCAGCTCCTGGAGTTGCACCTTGCTAACATACTTCACATCTGCTACTTCGTCTGGGTTTGGAAGCAGCTTCACATCCCGCACAATAAACAGCAGATAATCCACTAGCATCGATAAAAATAAAAAGAATAAAATAAGGTAAATAGGGAATTTAACCGGTGAAGAGAAAAAAAAAATGTCCTTACATTCATGCTCTCCCCATTTGCCATCAGATGGTGCCTTGTACAGCATCCGCCCAAGAGGGACAAATTGGTCTATTGGCACGTCTTCAGCCGGTATACCCAACTCATCCAACAACTTCCTCTGCGCTGCATTCTTGACCCCTGAATCAGGAATCATTAATCACCACAAGTTAAAAAAACAAAAAAATATATATATATCGCGTCTATGCACATTTTCTATTCTACCACTACTAATCGTTCAAAATATATCTCTGCAAGGGCCAAGGGGAACTATTAAAATGAACAATCTAACCTCCAAAAAGCCTAATTATATAAGAAAAGCTTGGCTACAAGGCGCCAAAAACGGAGTACAGAACGAAGCAATAAATTAAAAAGATGCCTAAAGAAAAAGCTTTCTGGTGGAGCAGACAATGTTATGCACTAATGATCCAATAAGATTCTCAGCCTGTTTAGAATTATTATTTAATTTGCCACTTTCTTTTACCCTATTCCAAAATATAATACCCTGAGGTGTTGGAATGGTACAATAGGAACTTTCAAATTGCATAATCAAGGAAGTTACCGAGAAAGTTCTCATCTATGAGCTCAGATTCACGGTAGAGAGGATGGCTGCAGCAAGTGTTTGTCCAAACAAGAGGAAATGTTACCTTTGTTGCTGATCTTTGCTGAAAATAACATTAGGACAATGGCTAATGAATGCTAGAATACTTGAGAAAAGAGAAAAAAAGTTCACTAAAGGATCAGCTTTGACAAACCTGTAGTAGCAGCTCATGTTTTGAGTTGAAAAGAAAGACGCTAAAGGCCCGATGGAGCAGATTCTCAGATTCAATCTTCTCCATCAGATGACCTATCAGTTACAAAGTTATACAACAAGATGTGAGTTATTAGAAAAATAATTTAAACAATCAACAAATTCAGCAAATAATATTAAATGTTTTTCCAGTTATTCAAATAAGAATTAATATACCATAACCTTCAAAAAAAAGAATTAATATACCATTGTAGCATCAAAGGGAGTATATTCACAAACTATCGTAAAGTTCAGATAGTTTCATCTCAAATTACGCCCAAACCCTAAACCTCTAACTTGAATTGAGATAACCAACTAAAGCACAAGAGACATTACAAAAACAACTGCATCCTTGTGAGGTGAAAAAATGGTACTTACAGTTGTACTTAGATTCATGACCCACAACTTTGTCTTGCTCATCGACCAAAATGCACCTGGATGATCATTGATATATATTTAGTTGTAAAAACAGTATCCAGAATACTTAAATGACATGAGGCATAACATAGAATTCAAAATTCTGCAAATTAGTCCCATTACTCCATTACCAACTAACAGAAGCCCAAACTTCAAAATTGTTATCAAATTTGTTGCTTCTCTTGGGGTTTATGGAAAACATAGAAATAATTTTGCTTCAACAAAGTCCCCATAAAAATCTGGTGCTTGGGTAAATTACAAGATAGGGAACGTGGATAGTGAAAGTAAAGAAATAGCAAAAAGATGGATGCCAAGGGACTTTGATAAAATCCCCATCCAATCACTAGAGCCTCCTTTAGAATGGAGGATACAAGCTACCTGTGGTACCACCTGCAGTGAGCTGAAACTACCAAAAGGCAAAGAGCATGAAAATTTATCTTTATTTTAGGGATATATTGGCAAATGATGTGGTGGTAACAAATGCTTTGTGGGCTGGTTGGGACAAATTTGCTTAATTGCTGAGGTAGGAAGTACCAAGCACTATTAGTGGTACAAAGGGATGTGTTTTTAATGTGTCTGGTCAATGTTGCCAAATGTGGATGAGATTTTGACTTTTTCCTCTTAAAAGGATAGGGACCAGCAAGGTAGCAATGGTAAAGATCAAGAGTCTGGACAAAGAATTAAGCGGGTGTGTGTGTGTGTTGTGAAATCAGGCACCAGGGGTTTTAAATATTTTATCGGGTGTTTGATCGTTGCTTTAGTTAGATATGATACATGTAATATATAGTATTTGTTTCAATTCAATGAAATAAAGGGTAGTTATATGTTGCCTTTTCTACAAAAAAAGGTCGTTGCTTCTCATTTTGATTTGTTAAAATATTTTACCAAACTTCTGAACTAAAGCACGTTGCAAAAAAGCTCCTCTATTAAATTTCATATTAATATCACAAATCTGAAAAGGGCTTAAATTATAGGAGAAGACTACTGTAGTGTCTATATCATTTTCCGTAAAAAAAAAAAATCTATAATAGTTAAAAATTGTAGTTGCGGATTCAGAGTTCAGACACACTAAGAGAAAGAGAGAAATTCACATGGTAATGGAACGTAGTATGATCTGCTAATAAGCTAATTCGAAAACCTGCTCATAAAATTCTTCTTGGGAGCATTTTGTAGGAGAAATGATCAAGAGAGCGAGAGAAAGAGAGAGACGTACTCATCCTCGAACATGAGGCGCTTCTGGACCTCATCCATGGATGCGTCGGCGTCGACGTCAGCATTGGGTTTCGCCATTGGAGCACCTCAACTGATTTGATTTGTGCTTTATTTAGCTCGCAGGGGATGCGACAAGGAGTGAAGGGGCACACACACTGTGTATACAGATTAAAAATCAATCGTCATTGATTAATCTATAAAAAATGCGCTAATTAAATAGAGGTCTGCATTTGGACAAGATTTGCCAGCGAAAAGATTCGCGTCTCCTAAAGCTGTATTTGGTTAGGATATGATGAATTCAGATCCACGACAATACTGTACTGAGTACGATGAGGTCTCAGTCGTCAGATTTAAATTTGCACGAATCTCAAAGCATAAATAATACTGCCCCTCCAATCTCCCGAATAGGCACCGGCTGAGAGTAAATCTGGGCCGTAAAGTGATTTACTGTTCTGTACAGTATTACAGAGGATACTGGTCCGGATATGATGGGGTGAATGAAAATGATTCGCGTCTCCGAATGCTCTGGCTGCTGAGCATATCTGATCTCGGGGTGACCACGCACCACGCGATCAAGATGAGATCCCGTGTGTCATATAAAATTTTCCATTTATGTAGTGAGTCGATGACATTACAAATTATTAACTATTTTCACGCTATGATTAAGTTGTCAGCGAATCGACACCTAGTATACATCTCCATGTGATTCACAAAGAATCTGAGTACATGCGCTGCACGCGATTTTTTTTAATTATTAACCAAAACAAAGGATTTAGGTGAGAGCACATAAGGATACTTAACAGTTATTACTCTGATTATATTTATTACTTATTTTAATTGACAATTTTAGTGTGTATTGTACGAAGCAAAACACATTATTTGAATTTCGAAGAGGGGAAAGGTGGAAAGGTGGTCATTATTATTTTTGCTTTGAGATTCGTGTAGAACGTATTTGAATAGTTGAGATTTTCCTAAAAACACTCAGGGTATGTTTAGATTGAGAGTGAAATTAGTGAGAATAGCGTGCTAATTCTGAATTTGAAATAGCCGCTAATCCAACATATCAAAATATATTAGCGGAATAGCAACTAATCTGAACTAACTCAAGTGTTAAGAATAACTATTTTTTCATTCAAACATGAAATAGTCGCTATATTTGGATTGTAGGAGTGTGAATGAATCTATATTTTGATTTATTTTCTTTATTTTTGAGAAATATGTTTACTTATTATTCAAAAAATACAGTATAAATAAAAAATGGTACTGTATATTCTATTGATAAAAGTTAGAACTATTTCATACAAATTACCACTTATATATCTTGCTAGATAACATGCGCACAATAACTTTTTTTTTATTGCTAGATAATTGTTTTTGTAAAAGTCAAGAATTATTATTTAATGATTAAGATAATGTACATGTAATTCAGGTCGGAGATTTCTTATAAATATATTTTCAGGACACATGATTGATGTTGAATTGAAAGTAATGTATTTTTTTTCTCATATTAGAATCCAATGATGGAAAATTAGAACTTCTGATTAGAAAATAAAAAATGCACAAAATTACAGATAAATAATTTTCAGGACCATTTAAAGAATGCCAAGTAATCAAAAGAAATTTGATATACCACTCAATTGGCAACAAATATTAATTTGCAAGCAACATTTTTTAGTTTAGGATTTTAATTAACATTTAAGAGAAAGATCAAATCTCATTACCCTCTAATTGCTGTATTTATTTTCTTTATTTTTGGGATCTAACCACGCTGCAAACCTCATTGCGTAATTAGAGCGTCATTTTCTTTTTGGTTTGCATGCACACAGACGACAATTTTGATCCCATAGAACGCAGAAACCAACCCAATGCACGTTCAGACACAGAGATATGACCACAGAAAATCACGAGCGGTGAAAATTGACTGAAAAAAAAGACTGTTCAGGAAAATTCAGTAATAATTTTTTTTGATGTAACGTACGATATAGATTCACGTTATATGATGCGAGTATATAGATTTTTCTTTCCCAATTGACGGAACCAACTCACGTGTTTTTTTTGGGAGAAAAGCACCTTTTTATTTTTTCGATCTGAGCTATTTAAATTTGTTGAGATTTGCGCATGAAAAAATTACTTTATTGAGATACGCAAATGAAAATTTTTGAATGGTTCGGATCAGACAAGCAGGAAGCTGCTTTTCTCTAAAAAAAAGCAGCAGATTCGGATCCCCAATTGACATATTTGTCCTTTCGTTATTGCATGTTATGTTTGATACTGCCACTGTACTCGACACCATAGTGACAATACTCGCTTTTTTTTCGCGTTTAATTCGCGAATAATTTGTTTTTGGAGTGTTTTCGAACCGAATAGCGTATTATTCGTTGACCGAACCTTTGACCGAATAAAATGCGAATAAAACACAAATTTTACGAATTTTACGCGTTTTTCTCGCGTTTTATTCGAAAAATCCGGACCTTTCTGCACAGTTCCCATTCTGCATTTATTAACCCACGTGACCTTTCACAGTTCCCCACAATTCATTATACTTTTGACTATATTATCACACTATGATCTTCTATGGCAAATACAAGCTGTATCTCGTATAGTAAATCATCAGTAATGAATTAAATATGCATTGAGGTCTCGTATTGTAATTCCGAATCATTCCCAAATTATACCCGAATTATTCCCGAATCACAAATTTTTGACTCTACCGAACCGAACCTGAATTATTGATTTGTTACTATGCTTGACACATCACCTTATACCAAATTGAAATACTACATTGCAATTTTTATTTGATGCATGTATTGCACAACACAATAACAATACTAAAAAAAATGTCACTTTTTATTACCAAATAAGAAATTATCCATGCATGTGACTCAGCTTTTGAGCATGAGTTATATGTTCCAAGTAACATTATTTTTTTTAATTAATCAAGTTTGTGTCAATTTTCTTCAAATGAAGCACACATAATAATTTATGATGTTCAATTTGTTCACCAAGGTCAAAGAGCATTTATATCTTGTTTGGACATTAACAAGAAAAAAAAAAAAAAAAAAACCGGAAGAGGATGAGGCACAAAAAAATTGAAAAACTAATTTTGTTTATATTTCACTACTCCTTAAATTTAAGTGTAACGGAAAAAAAATAACAACTCATTTTATATATAGAAAAAAGCATAGCATCTTTCCTTCTTCTTTTACTTTTCTTTTTTAGTAAGAAAAATTCAATGAATTGCATCTTTATATTAAAATAAAACAAATAGCTATTCATTGCATGGGCGTGGGATTTCGGTACTTTTGAGGAAACCAAATTTTCTCTCTTAAATTTTGGGATTCAAATCTGCTGCTATTATTTTCTCATGAAGAGTAACCTGCTATTTTTGTTTTTTCGAATCTAACCGTTCAATTTTTTTTTAGAACGAATCTCGAATCAAATTTTTTTTAGAACTGTTATGTGCACGCATCTCGAAACAGTTAAACGGTTGGATTCGAAAAAAACAAAAATAGCAGGATTATTGTTCATGCACGAGGATAGCAGCAGATTTGGTTCCTAAATTTTGTGACTCAATAAAACCATCGGCTGTGTATTCTCCTGATAAATAAGAGAGAAAAAAAATAAAATAAGAAACATGGTGTTGAATTTTCTCTACATAATTTTGAAGCACTTTGTGTTCTTCATATTGCTAATGCATGCGGAGATCAATGGGGCACCAGTTGAAGCAGAAGTGAAGCAATTTCCTGGTTTTCATGGCGACCTTCTTTCCAAACACTACGCAGGGTAAGATTAAATATTTGCAAAATTGTATTAAAATAAAAACAAAATCCTTCAAACCAGCCGTACGATAATATTTTGTGATGGTTCCACGGCGAACTTGAATTCTGATCCCTAAAGTAACTCAAAGTTTAAGATTGGATCGGACCGTCTGACTCGAGCCGGATTGATCCGGATTCTGATCAGACGGTCCAGATCCAAACTCAAAATTTGAGGTACTATATATATCGGACCCGCCGGACTTAGGGTTACGTTTGCTATGTTCATGCGGCACGTGCTCAGATTAGAGAAACCTTGTTAAAATTCATTCGGCCCAGAGGCCCAGAGGCCTTATTATTTTGACAAGGCCTGTAATTGCATTTTTTTTTTTTTTTAACTTTTCTGGAAAAATGGGTGTTTCAGTAAGCAGTAACCATTAACTTATGTTTTGGTCCATTTTATGAAGGTACATAACAGTAGGGACTGAATTGAATAAGCGGCACCTTCATTACCATTTTGTGGCTTCAGAGAGAAACCCTATCAAAGATCCTGTTACTTTTTTTATAAATGGAGGCCCTGGATGCAGTGCATATGCTGCAATAGTTCATAATATTGGTTAGTTATTATCTAATTATATTAATATATTAGAATATGCATGTTACAATAATGTTTAACTAACACAAGTTCCAATTTAGGTCCATTCAAGATAGATGAAACTGTTTTTCGGGTCAAGGATCCGATAAGGGTTAAGCGACATCCATACTCATGGAGTAAGGTAATTTAACTAACTAACCAAAATGGTGGACCGAAATGTCATTTCAGTTCTTATGATTTTTGTAAAAAAGAAAGTAATCATGTTGGTTTCATAAAATTATTTTTTTAGTTATGGTTTATAAAATAAAAAAATTATTTTACCTGGCAGGTTTCTAGTTTACTTTTTGTGGATTCTCCAGTGGGAGCAGGGTATTCCTATGCTGAAAATGAAGAAGATTACGTGTCAAACGATTCTATTACAGTTGCAGATTTGTATGCTTTTCTAAACAAGGTTTGAAATTTAAACTCATATTATATAGAATATTGGAGTGGCCAATTTTTCTAATAAAATATATTTGTAATTTTTTAATTGACAATTCGGATGAACCTCAGAGCATCTACAATGGTAATTTTTTTTAAATTGCTAATATGATGTGTTAATTGCTAATATAATTGCTGGATTGTAGGCCGATTTCTAAAAAAACAAATTTGCTTATAAAGCAAACGATTTTTTTTTCAACATGCTGGTACTCTCTCTCTTTTCTATTGGCTCTGACCCTTCGTTTTCTTTCCTATTGGCTCTGACCCAATTTCTGAGATGGAGGGGTTAAGAAATTAAAAGGAACTTAATTTTTAAACAGTGCTGGATTGGAGATGCTCTTAGTATATGGTAGAATATTTGTTTGAGAAACAAATTAAATTAAGAGGAGCTAATTATCTGGAAAATATTTTAATGTCAAGTATATATATATATAATAACAACACAATTAATATATCCTACAAATGATGGCAGAAGAAAATTGCAGGAAATTCAATTGTGCAATACAATTAGCATATGTGATTGAAATACTGGTTTGTTTGAAAATATTAATTGAAGTTATAATTTTTGAATTTCTAAGTGGTTCTCCGAGTATTCAGAGTTCATTTCAAATCCTTTCTACATAGCTGGAAGTTCTTATAGTGGAGTGCATGTACCACTACTCGCACAAGAGATAGTCAACGGTATATATATACACACACACTGTATGATTTTACTTTCCAATTATTTCTTTTGATACTTTGTTTTCTTGCATGGGTGAAAGATTTTCTAAATTGTATTGTTTCAGGGAATGAAGGAAACTATGGAGCTTACATAAACTTAAAGGTTAGATCCATCTTTTTTTTATTAGAGTTCAATTGACCTCCATTTATTTTCAAAAAATTTATATTTGTACCTTATTTTCTATATAGTATAGAGTAAAATACTATAAGCAGTGTAAAATTGATCTCCATTTGCAGTATGAAAATTTTATATAATTGATCCCTATTAACATCTGACCTCTATAGCTTAAAAGTCTGGCTTCGCCCCTGCAACTAGGTGAATGTTTTATTTCACACCAGCTTGCCAATGATCTTTAATTTATTAATCTCAAGCTACTAAATCAAATTAAGTCACCCTATCACATTTTTTGCTGATATTACTATTTGCATGGTTGGTTTAGAGGTGAGAAGTAGCTCATAATATGTATATTTCTTAAACCAATGAAAGAGTAAAAAGAAAGAAAACTCTGTTTAGTCTTTAATCAGTAATTAAACTCTGATTTTTATTTTTATTTTCTGATCAGGGGTACTCTCTAGGCAATGGAGCAATCGATATCCATTTCGAGAACAATTATGTTGTGCCATTTGCATACAGAATGGGATTCATATCAGATGAACAGTACAATGTACTCTCAGACTTTTAATTAATTAATTAATTAATTATATTCTGATGGATGCCTTGAACAGGAGGAACTCAACATTAATTAATTAATTAATTGTTTTTAAATCACTGTCTGTAGGATTTGGCTACATCCTGTGGCGGCTTATATTGGAATAATGAACACCCAGATTGCAAAAGGAACATGGAAATTTTTCGCGGGGTAAGTACTCGATCGCGCGTATATATGTCCAAAAGAGGAGGGATCGGATTACACCGTTTTTTTGGTGACATCGAATTACATTGTTAATTTTCAAAGTTTTCAAAGTCCAAACAGTCGATCCAAACCGTTCAATATGATGGATATATTAAAATGTGCTTGCAGATCAAATTTTACATTTTTTTGAATTTTTTTACTATTTATTAAGTACTTTACAAAATCGTTGTTTTCAGACCATTTAATTTTTGTACCCATCTTAATAAATAGTAAAAAAATTCAAAAAAATATAAAATTTGATCTGCAAGCACATTTAATATATCCATCATATTGAACGGTTTGGATCGACTATTTGGACTTTGAAAATGAATAATGTCATTTGATATCACCAAAAAACGGTGTAATCCGATCCCTCCTCATGTGCAAAAATATGATATATGTTTAAAAATCTCATTGAAACTAAAACTGAGCTTCAAAAATTGTAATCTCTTTCTTTCTAACTGTGAACTGTCTAAATGCAGTTCATTAAAGGAATTTACGAATATCATGTACTTTGTTTGCCATGTTATTTTAAAATGGGGCTTTCAATGGAAGATGCTCAATACGACTCAATGGATATGGATAGTATCCAGAGCCTTCATGGAGAATCAGAGTATGGCATGTACTGTCATGTAAGTTACTTTCCCACTTGCATTAATTAGAGATTATCATTTCAAGATACCAAATTAATTATGCTAAAACAATTGCTAAATAATCCCTCAAAAAAAAACAATTGCTAAATAACAATAAATAAAAAGCACCATTTTTTGGTGATACACCCTACATTTTTAAAATTTTCAAAGTCCAAATTGTCGGTCCAAACCGTTCAACATGATGAATATATTAAAATGTGCTTGCAGATCGAATTTTACATTTTTTTTTGAATTTTTTTTTTATTTATGAATTTTTTTACAAAATTGTTATTTTCAGACCATTGAATTTTTGTACCCATCTTAATAAATAGTAAACAAATTCAAAAAATATAT
The DNA here is from genome assembly GCA_025461125.1 of Carex kokanica. Classification (NCBI taxonomy): domain Eukaryota; kingdom Viridiplantae; phylum Streptophyta; class Magnoliopsida; order Poales; family Cyperaceae; genus Carex; species Carex kokanica. The sequence continues at coordinate 1,111,310 of JAJGRX010001067.1, read as the reverse complement.
AAAATTTGATCTGCAAGTACATTTTAATATATCCATCACGTTGAACGGTTTAAATCGACTGTTTGAAATTTGAAAATGTAATATGTAATCCGTTATCACAAAAAAAAAGGTGTAAGTGAATCCCTCCTCCAATAAAAACTTTATTGTTTATTGTATACCAAAGGTTTTAAATTTCAGCTAACGTTTCATGTCATGTGCTTCATAATATCCCTTGTGAAAAAAAATTATGTATATATATAATTGCTATTGCAGGACTATGAAATAAATCCACGTAGGCTTTTTGATACAAGAACAGCACGGGAATTGCTACATGCAATGCCGGTTTGTATTTTTTTCAGACAAAAATTTGGATTATTTTGAATGTTTTCTGCTTATTATTTAGCTCTAAAGAAGAATTTCAATAGGAGTAGAACTAGAGTGTTCTTTAATTCATCGAGTCCCTTTGTGATTTCAACTCTAAAATTAGAACCGTTGAAAAATTAGTATACAGTCAAGCGATCAAAATTAGAAGGTTTATAAATTAGAAAGTTAGTATACAGTCAAGCGATCAAAATTAGAAGGTTTATAAATTAATTTTAATATATCTATTTTTTGAACGTTTTTTGACTACTTGACTCTATACAAAATTAATTCCTAAATTTAAAATTTTCGTATGTAGACGCATCACTCGTAAGGTAGAAGGGTTTCAACGATTCAGATTCGTCGTTTGAAGCCAATCAAGAACACCCTAGTTCTACTCTTTCAATAGAATGTTTGAACAAATATAACTTGTGATATTTTGGGACATATCTTTGTGAATTATTTATTACAAGATACATGAGATTTTTGTTAATCTAAATAGGTTTTGCCAGAGATTTTTTATTTTTTAGGGGGAATTTCATGTATATCCCTCAAAAGTTTCAATATTACGTATTTATCCCTCTAAAATCAATAATTACATATTTATCCTTAAAAATTATAAAAAATCACATATTTATCCAATCCATTATATTTAACATTAATTTTCTATGTATTCCCATTTTACCCTTCTAAGGCCATAGTTAGAAAATAATATTAAATCATACCAGTACCAATATTGAACAGTACCGTACCAGTACCAACACTGAACCGTACCAGTACCAAAACTGAACCGTACCAGTACCAACACAGAATCGTACCAGCACCAATACTGAACCGTATCGTGCTAATACCAGCACTGAAACCATACCAGTACCATTGCTGAACCGCACAGTACCAGTCATTACAATATCAGTACCATTGGAGAGAAGAGGCGAGATGTTTTGGCACTCTCAAGACTCAATAAATTAAAGGGAGAGAGGAAGAAAGGGTATAGTGGTCATTACAATATTAATTAATATTGTAAAATAAATTTTAATGTTTAAAAAAATATTATTTAATTATTTTTGGAGATATTTGATATATAATAGAGTTAGATTGGATAAATATGTGAGTTTTTATAATTTTTAAGGATAAATATGTAATTATTGATTTTAGAGGGATAAATATGTAATATTGAAACTTTTGAGGGATATACATGAAATTCCCCCTTATTTTTATGAAGAGCAAAAAAAATTCTATTTTAATTATGAGTTCTAATTATGTTTTTTTAAACAAAATTTTGTAGGAAGAAATAAGTGGACCATTTGAGCGATGCTCCAAGAGAATCAAATATAGCAGAAATATTTTCAATTTAACTCCTTACCATCTCAATCTCACATCAAAAGGATACAGGACCTTCTTCTACAAGTAATTAATTATACAACTTTCAACATAAATTATAGGTATTGGTGAGATAGATAATAATGAAAATGAATTGTCTTAATGCAGCGGAGATCATGACATGAGGATGCCATATATAGCCACGCTTGACTGGATCAAATCATTGAATTACACTCAAATTGAAAAATGGCATCCATGGTTTGTGGGAGATCAAATAGCTGGGTACTGCCCTTGCCCTTCTGTAATTCAATCTACATTTTTCTTTTCTTACTTTTCCTGACAAAATACCATATTGCCACTATTGTCAGATATGCTGTACGGTTCACAAACAACCTTCTATTTGCTACATTACGGGTAAGATGTTATTTTATAATTTTAAAAATATATACATATATGCATAATTTCAAGTATAGGTTTTTACAGAAAGGTATTAATTGTTCATTTATAGGGAGCTGGTCATACACCTTTTGAGTCCATGCCTCGTGAAACATTAGAAGCGTACCAACGGTGGATTGATGGTGCAGATTCGCTATGAGAATTTTTTTTTTTTTTTATAATATCTAGATGTGTAATCAGGAATTTGGTCCGATGAACATGAAGTGGAATTATATCATAAAATTTGAGCTTCGGTGTGAATTTAAAAGAATGCATAATCCCTTGAATGATATATGAAATTATGAAGAAAGAGATAATTTGATTCTGTTAGAAATTTAATTCTCATCCATTCCACTCCACGTTGAAACGGCAACCGAGAGCCCAAGAAAGAAAGAGAGGAATGGGTTATGGGTCCGACTTGGAAGATCCGATCCCACCTCTTCGATTCGGACCATCCGATTAGAATCGGTTCAATTCGATCCGAGGAGGGCTCTTCAATATGCGTCCGGATTCTGATCGGACGGTCCGGATCTAAACTGAGAAATATTCTATCACCGATATGAATTCGTCCAACGCTACTTTATTAATTCACTCCAGGCCCCAGGGGAAGGTGGGGTCCACATCGTCTGCGTTAACTCAAAAGAGCACCTTTTGAGTTAATACATCTCGGCCGTGTGATTTTAAACGGAGCCAATCCGGCACCCTCCTATAAAGCAGAGAGTTCTTTAATATTAGTGGAGATTTGGTCAGCACGGATCTTAAAGCTGATCAGACCATACATATGCATTAACTCAAAAGATTCCTTTTTGAGTTAATGCAGAGGATACGAATTCAGGGAAGGGGAAGGGGACCCCAGAGTCTTCCACCTTTCCGCCGGACCTTTTTCCCACTTCCTCGCGGCGTCTCTATCTCTCTCGCTATCAGATGGCGGCGCAAGTAATTAGAACGGATGGTGCCTCGTCGGATTGGATCCATGGAGAGATAGAGAGGTTAAAGTTGGAGAAGGAGCAGTTGGAGAACCGAATCAGCGCGCTTGAGTCGCAACTTCACAGTAGCACATCTTCTTCTCCAGTTGCCAAAATCGAGGAAAATTCCAGTTGTTCTATCACTGATGGTTCAACAATTTGTGCGAATGGTTCCTCAGCTAACGCATTGAGCGCTGAGATGATTTACCGGTATAGCCGCCAACTCCTCCTCCCCGATTTTGGAGTAGAAGGTTACTTCTCGTCTTTTCATCCCCTAATTTTTCACAAATGGAATGTACTGGAAAAGAAGAAAAGAAAAAATTCAGCATTATTAGTAATATAATATTGTAATAGACCTTCGCCTGCCATTCCTCTAAAAATAGTTCCATTTATGTATTTTCTTTTTTATATTAATATTAGTGACTGGTAATTAGTCATAATTCCAATTTTAGCCCGATATATTTTTATGTGAAGTCATTGCATTACAGAATACCAGTATACCATCAAGGTAATGCACCTACTGTTATTGTCATTTATTTATCCATGTACTGCTGGATTCTTTAAATTTTGCATACAATTCTTCTCAAAAATAGAGAAAAACATAATGATCAATTTTAAGTTCTCTTACCCCCATGTCTGCAACCAAAGTTAAATTAAGTCAAGACTATGCTGCTACATATCCATACTAGCCAGAATATATCAGTAATGTGGGTGTGCAAGACGTGAGACCTACCAGGACCATATAGGCAGAGGCGGAATTAGAAAAAAATCTTGATTGGGGGGGGGGGGGGGGGGGGGGGGGGTGCTGCTGAAATTTAAAATGTACAATGTGGTGGGTGGGATTTAAACCCAAGTCACCTCAACCACAAAATAGAGCTCAAACCACTAGACTACAAGTAAACATTTAGCCACCCTAACAATGAGCCTAGATCCGTCCCTGCATAAAGGTATCTGCAGGTGCATTGTAATGATAAGATTCACAAATTCTACGTACTGAAGCAAGTTCTAACTTTTCACTTTACTTTTTTAAGGGACCTTCATTTATTCCTCTTTAGATTGAGAATGATACTTTATATATCTACTAATAGGACAACGCAAGCTCTCTCAATCGAGGGTCTTGGTAATTGGTGCAGGTGGCCTCGGATCTCCTGTTGCCTTGTATCTTGCATCATGTGGGGTTGGTATGATTTTTTATTTTTTTCCTTTGCTATTATATTTGATTGGCCACTTGAAGCTGTTTAACTCTGTTCTAGCTACAAAATGTAGACTTAATACTACTACTCAGGGGAAACATTGTAAGAGAGCAGCTTTCTGCTCCCCTCCTTCATATTAAAATATGCTCAAACTAGCCTTGTTTGTTAACATCTGTCTTTATTAATGGGAAGAGCGATAAACATTGTCCTTATTTTTATTTGTTTTGTGATATTATCCATGTTTAAAGAGGCATAAACGACATTGGTTGTTTTGCATGCACATGCATGTTGTTTTTGGTGTTCTTTGTGATATGAATGAAAGTACCCCTCCTTTTATAAATCATTTTCTTTTAATTGTTCTGTATACATCTTTTCTTGTAGCTTAAATAATATAAGTCTCCTTTCTCTTTATTTTGTCAATATTATTCCCTTGTTGATGTCTCCTTCATCTTGAGAGTTCATGATAGGTACAGCATTAATTGCAACCAATGAACATGTAGATCATTTTTATTATATCTAATTTTGTGTTTCTTTTGTTTTTTATAGGTTGCATAGGTATTGTTGATGGTGATACTGTTGAGCTCAATAACCTACATCGTCAGGTTTTCCTTTTCGAATCTCATGCTAATAATTTTTCTTAGTCGACTTCTTTCTTCGCAATGCTACATCTGGTTGTATCCCAGTTTTCTGCTGTTCTGGAACCCTACAGAGACTGACAGAATAATTATTGTTTATCCAAAGACAGAAAATAGGTGGAATTTTTTAGAAATATCTGTTGCAATGATAAACTTTTCAGCATATGTAAGCCCCCTTCGATCAACTTTTCTACTTAGAGAACTAACGTGGAGTCCAAAAGTACTAAGTTTTCTATTGATTTACAGATTTGTACTAGCCTGCAATACTTTGGATCTGTGGTCATGAATCATTAGTTAACCAAACCTAAAAATTTAGCAGTATGTCAACTTTTAATCTGTTTATATATTAATTTTTTGGCCACTAGATATCGGCCATTAATAAGCTTAGCTAAACATTCTGCTTCACTCCTTTTGTTTTGTTAACTAAACATATATCCAAACCGTGTGGTTTTTAATTAAAATTTTGGTTTCATGAATCTTTTTTAGATTATCCATACCGAAGCATATGTTGGCAAACCAAAAGTTCAGTCGGCTGCTACTGCTTGTCGTGCGTATGTACTTACCCTATTCCTCTTGGTTTCCATTTTTTATTTAGTAAATTGATTTGTAGTACATTGACATTTTGACTCTCTTACACAGGATTAACTCTTCTGTCAAGGTAGTAGAGCATCAGGGGTTATTGCATCCATCAAATGCTCTCAAAATTGTGAATCAGTATCCTTTCAAAGTTTTAGTTTTCTTTCTTTCTTTCTATAGAGGAACATGCTTATACATTTTTCCAAGACTAAATTGAATGATCAAAGATATGATGTTGTTGTGGATGCAACTGACAATCTCCCAAGCCGATACATGATAAGTGACTGTTGTGTTGTGCTTCAAAAGGTACTAGTGTTTCTAGGTTTCAGCATGCCTTTTTCTTTCTTTTTTTGTTCTTTCATGTCCATTTATTAGAAGTATCTAAAGCTGATTTCCCTACTTGCCAAAAGTATTTATCGTAATCACTGCACTTCAAAAGAATTAACATCTTACTTTTCTTTTAGCCTCTTGTGTCTGGTGCTGCTCTAGGCTTGGAAGGACAGGTGGGCGCTTCTGTTCTTTTGTTAATAAATATATTAATGCCACTTAAACATATTTATATTCTTTATTCTTCAACTTGGTGTTTAAATGATATGACATGGATATGCAGTTGACGGTTTATAATCACAAGGGAAGCCCATGCTACAGGTGTCTTTTCCCGACCCCACCACCATCTGCTGCTTGTCAGAGGTGCTCTGATAGTGGAGTCCTTGGTGTTGGTATGCCACTAATGCTTTGTTTAACTCAGTCTTCTACGAAGGCCATAAAAAAGATTCTTTTTCTTGTCTTTAAAGTGGAACTGGTTCCTTTCACATTAAAAGTAAAGAGAATCATATTCAAGTACAAGCAGTCAAACACTGTATAAATAGGGATGTGGTTCCACACCTAAAAGGATTGCTGTAGCAAAAAGGAAGAAAAAAGGACTGGAATGAAAATTATAACAAGTTTTGACCAGTTTCTGTCCTCACATTGTGTTTGGGGCTTGGTAAAACCTAACACTAAAAACAGTTACAATTCTTTTGCTGAGCAAAAGTGGTACAATCATACCCCCACCCCCCAACACACACACACACACACACAACACAATCTGCTAAGATACACAGAACCACGAAAGCAAAACAAACTAGGGCTGCAAACTGGTAAGAGCAGAAAAGGAACCCGAAACTCCCTTATAGAAAAGATGTCCTGTTTATACACACCAGATACCTGATATTGCAATTTCTAAATCAATTTAAATAATGCTGCTGCTAATCGATGTTCTTATGAAAATTTGTTGGTCTTTTATACTATTATTAGTTGCTCAATCGCAGTACAACACATTTTTCATGGTACAGTGCCTGGAGTGATAGGTTGCATGCAAGCTCTAGAGGCAATAAAAATAGCTGCTGATGTCGGTGAACCCCTTTCTGGGAGAATGCTTCTCTTTGATGCTCTCTCTGCTCGTATCAGGATTGTACGTCAGTGCACTGTTGATTACTTTTTAGTTTCTACATTTGACTCATTGCCATCTTAATATAATTGTAGCGATTTTTTATTACTTCATTCATTTGACATATGTGCTTGGCTTGGTATGTTTGAAGGCTGCCCATTGTAATCAAGAAATTACCATACAGGATTTGTATTGAGGCCATTGTTGAGACTATTCTGATCGTGTGGAATGGTATTTATACCAGTTTTTATGCCAGATGACAACTGCTATGATCTTTGCATATTTGAGGCTACTGAGGCTTAGGCCCATCTACATTTATGTCAAGCCAAATACAAATTTAAATTTTGATCACTTAAAACATAATTTTTTCAATTACCAGAACTGAACCCATTCAATTATGTAATCCTTGGTTAAGTAACAGCACAAAATTGTATAAACCTATCATAGTTGCATTTTATGCACTTATAGTTGAGGCTTCAGAGCATTGCTTGTTGTCACCTGCAGGTAAAACTTCGGGGAAGGTCATCTGCATGCACTATATGTGGGGAAAATTCATCTTTCACCAAAGAGGAGTTTGAAAGATTTGATTATGAGAACTTCACTCAGTCTCCAATGTCAGATCGGGTAATCCCCTTGGCCTATTTGATCCGTAAATGCTATATTTTAAAGACTCAAGTATAATATCTCCTTAAATAACTTCTGAAACAGAAAAGTTCTAGTTAAGCTGGGTGAAGTGTCTTTGTTTATCTTTGCATTACTAAATTTGGAATTAAAAGAGTTTATATATGAAATATTATTTGACCTATCTTAAAGCCTTAGTTTACTGAAGTTTCCAAACTAACCATATTCCTAAACCTATGACCAAATGTACTTCTTAGAAATGTCTCTTCCTTTTTTCTTTTTTCTTTTTTGCAGACTCGTCCTAAGTTAAGTTTACTTCCTGAAAGTGCTCGAATCACAATTAAAGAATACAAAGAAGTGCTCGACAAGAGCGAGCGGCACACGCTACTGGATGTGAGGCCCGTGCACCAATTCAAGATAACTTCACTCCCTAATTCGGTGAACATCCCCCTCTCCGATTTGGAAAAGGAGCTACCAAAACTTGGCTCGATGTTGAATGATTCTTCTTTGTACGTGATTTGCCGAAGAGGAAACACCTCACAGACAGCAGTGCAGCTTCTGCACCAAAAGGGTTTCTTCTCAGCCAAGGATATAATCGGGGGATTGGAGTCTTGGGCACAGGAGATCGATCCCAAATTCCCCATTTATTAATCATTTTAAACAGGGAACAATTACCACAACAGGAGCCCAGTTACCTCAGTGTACTAGTACCACAGAGCTATATTGTATCCTAGTGTATTCTTGCTGGAATATAGTAGTACATGCATTGTAATAATTTTCTTGTCAAGCAAAACATTACTATGTTGTCAGGAAGACTTCAATAATATAAGCAATTTTGTGGTTGTGTTATTACCTGTTGAGAACAATTTTTTTTTTTCTGAAACGAGAAACTATTTAGCATAGCTTATTATTTCTTAATGATAATTTTTTTTTTCTTTTTGCGGGTACAGGAAGGGCTTGGTCACACTTTTTTCATCTTTAAACTGCCTCAACCACAGTTTGGTTTTGAGTCGGATCTACTAGATGGGAGGCTGTGTTTATGACTAACAATTCTTCGCGTGATTTTATAGTCCTTTGTCTCTCCTGTCAAGGCCTAGTGGTTCTCGAATGAGCTTGTTTCATAGTCCTTTTACTGTCTTTTTTTATTTTTTGGTACTTTTTGTTAAGCATAACCCCGTCAAACAAAGGTACTTCTACTGGTAAATTGGAAATGAAAGTATGACCGACGGATTGAGGCATAATAAGATGAAGGCTTTTGAATTGACCTCTTTGGATACTGATACCCAAACAAAAATTTTATTTTAAATGAATAATTCTTGAGAATTAACAAATGAGTTACATCTTGTCCACTCATTTTTCTGCCTTGGGTATGATCATTATGTTAAGCTTTTTTCCTTGTTAGTGTTAATGATCGAATTTAAATAACCTCACAGAGGGAAATAACAAGGGTAAAGAGAGCATTTCATGTTTAAGTCTGCTCATCAATGGATATGCATCATGCATATGCATGTGGATTCTACAAATGACAGCTATAGCAAAAAAGATGCAATTAGCACTTCTCACAACAGTGAAGCCTCTGCATGTTTTTTGCTGGCCGCATTTAAGTCATGAGCAGCGAGTCACAACCCACATTTTAGTCAAACTGACATGAACCCAACCCAACCCGCCCCACCCGACTCAACAATATCCGAAATCAACCTGGCCTGAACCGTTCAATTGCAAAATAGATGCTCTTAGTAAATCTAAATTTAAAATGAATACAAACTACTTTTGCAGAAGGGAAAGAAAAAAAAAAAAAAAAAAAACTATATGTTTGATAGCAACCAATCTAAAGCTGATATTACCCAACTTGACAAAGATCAATGTACACTGTAATGAAGCTATAGAGAACCTTCTTCTCCCTTTTTTACATAAAAGAAAAAAAAAACATGTATATAATCAAGGATTCTCCAGACAAATACTAAAGGAGAAATGAAAAACGTTCTCTCTCATCAAGGATGAATACCAATACCTAAAACCTCTCAGGTCAGTTCCCTGTGTACTTTGCTAAACCATCTGGATTTAATTGCCTTAGTAATTCTAAATAAGATTCAAACGGCATATTTTGAAGCATATTTAAGTTTGATGTACCCATGCAAGCCTCTCCAATTGCATGGCTGAAGCTATCTTGTATGGGTTCGAGTAAGTTGGTCACATTTTGTGGTTGCATTATCATCTGTGTACTTGATGTGTTAGCATGTGGGTCACTGTCCCCTGGTCCTTTGAAATTAGAGCTATTGTTGATATTTGAAACGGGCACTTCATGGTTGTGCTTTCCTTCATATGTTGTAATTACGGATTTGAGATCATGTGGGGCCCGTTCAACATGCTTTCTGACAGGACAGCCAGGGCTAGTGCACTTGTAATAACTCCTGTCACATCAATACAACAACAATTGTGTGCCTAAAATGTTAGACTGAAACTATCAAGTATTGTTATTTAATAGTACAAGGTCACATTGAGAAAATACAGGTTCACTTCATATTTTTTGCACTGGTATGTTAATGACCAGTATGTACCAAAAACATGCTCCAGCTATTTACAACTTATTAAGAGTAAAAAATCAGTACAAAATAAAAATCAATAACATAACAACATAAAACACATGTAAAATATGATCTATGTCCAAAATTCTGAATAACATGACAATGAACAGAATAAAGAGAAAAAATACCAAGGACATTGGTCCTTTGTACAGCAAGAATCTAAACCAGACTAACCTAAGTAGAGCAGGCAAATTTTCACCTGACTGAATTAGTAGCCCAACAAACCCAAACCACGACCTGACATTACCTGATTTTTAAGAAAAATCAATGATCCAAAAACAACTGAACCAAACCCAATCAAACTAGCATTTAGACTGACCCCTACCAACTAGAGTCACTAGACACAGAACTAAGCTAATCAGAACCCAAAAAACCACAAACATGGTGGACCCAAAATCTCAACACACCACAATTGAAACCCGACTAAAAACCTCACATACTACCCAGAAACTACAATATGATCCCCGACCTAGGAAGGCTCGACAACAAGCTTCAAATTAACTTTATTGTCCCATAAACTCAAATTGCCAGTACTCAACCAGAGGCCCACACAAATAATATATTATATTATCTAAAATCAGGTTGTGGTCACATTCCTTTTTTGCGACCTTAATGACCAAAACCTGGAAGGATATAACCTTCACCCAAAACATCGTGACCCTGGAATGGCCATGGCCCAAATGCCCGAAGCCCAAAATCAACCCAAATCAGAATAGTCCTCACCAGAACCTGACCTAACCTACCTGTCGCCACCTCTATGCATACTTTATTCAGTTGGATGGGATGAGGTTAAATCCAACCTGTTAAAATCCTAAGAAATATGAAGGGAGCAGAAATATACTCTTACAGTCTGATATGCATTATTTTGAATAATAAGATTGCCTGGCCAAAGTTGCAATCGTTCGATCAATTTACCTCGGATTTGGATTTCCCTTGACAATTTTCTGGCCATATTTACGCCATCTATACCCATCATCTAAGAGGTCAATTTCACTGATTGTTTGAACCACAACTCTCGGTTCTCGAGCTGCATGAGAGGCTGGTAGAGCATCTATGAGATAGTCTTCATTTTTTCTGTAATGAAATCCATACCATTAATATTGACACTATAGTGGATTACTGCTTAACATTCTTTTAATATGTTTCATTTTAATTATGTTAGTTACCTTTACATAAATTGTAAAGCTTAGTTAAGCCCTGTCTAACAAAGATTGCAATTAAGCAATAAAACAAGCGCAAAAGGAAGAAAAAGTAAAAGAGTGAAAAAAGCGCAACATGTACTGCACCAATCTCAGGCCAGGTAATCGGTTCCAACCCAGATAGATATACTTTCCAAAGGAGCTATTTAATTAGTTATTTTGCACAAACATTCAGGAAGTAGTTGACCTCAGGAAGGTGTTTATTAAAATACAGAGAACCTAACAGTAAAGATTTAAAGTTCTCTTAAAGGGGAATTCGATGAGGCATCTTAATCAATATAGGATATAAATAACTCTCCTTTAATAATCAAAGTATGAATAAAATACATTTCTTTACCTTCTTTTCAGTTCTCTCTGAGCATCTTCGTCTTTATCATTATCACACATAACGTTTCTTTGCATTAGGACATCATCAAGATTACCACACGAGACACTATCTCCAAGGGTACTTGACTCTTTTCCACTCACAGACTTATGATCGGAAATTTCACTAATAACAGATGCTGAAGAACTAACCTCCAAATAGTTAATTCTTGAATCTCCACCTCTTTTCCCCATATACCCTTTTTGGTTACAACCTTTTGAACCCCCAGCTTCTGGCAATGGATGATCATGATTTCCTTTGTAAACAACATCAGTAATTTGACCGTGGGCTGATTGTTCTACCATCTTCTTCACATTGCAATTTGGATATGTGCATTTATAGTAATTTCTTGGAAACTCACACCCCTTCACATGCTTCTGGCCATATTTTCTCCAGTTGTACCCATCCTCCAGTGACTTGTTTGAAGTAGTGGCAGTTGAACTTGATTGGTCTTTTTCAGATGGTTTGTCACATGATTCGTCTATCTTCTCTGAACCAGGTTCTACCGAATCTAAATTGCTCCCCTCTGTTATACTTGCCTCAGGAAGATTTTCAAGGCTACATCCAATTAAAGATACGGCATGATCAGCTGGGTTATCTAATGGCACCTGAAAAGGAATGGAAGCCGTAAGGAATAAACTAGATGGAAAAATAGAATGAAAATCCAAATTAGAAAAAAATGTAGCATCTTGGGCAAAAAGCTCAAATTTTGTTTTTTCGAGTAAGAAAAGTTCATATTTAATTATTGCATTTCTCTGATAATTTGATACTGTACCGTTTCATCTTATGTCATCTGTAATTTCTCTTGTGTTCTTTTGAAATCCACTCTCCCTAATTTGAGTTTTGCACTTTCTGTTACACCTTTACTTAAATGTTCTGATTTCCCCTGATCTTAATTTTTTTTTTCTGATTCAAACTTTTGCTTCTCAGAACACTTAAATTGAGTTCTAATTTTTGCATCAGCAGTATCCAAATTTAAGTTTTGCAGTTTTTGAGTCTTGTAGCCCTTTAAACTGATCTTTGCACCTGCTGTTTCCACAGTTTCCAATTTCAATTCTGCACTGTAGTAGGAACAGCCTCCTAAGTTTGATTTTTATCTTCCAGATCCACACTTTACCAATTTGATTTTTCATCTATTGCAAGTACCCTTTAATCCCAAATTACTGAAATTCTGAAGTACTCCATTTACTAATTAAACTCAAACTCCCTTTTACATTAGACAGAAAAAAACAAAAACCAAAGAAAAGGAGTACAATAATACAACGGAAAAAAGCCAAAGAGGTATAACCTGAAGAATAACAGGAGAATCGAGAAGAGCAGCTGGGCTGAGGCCAGGAGGTATAACGAGACACGGCGACCTCATGGCGGTTGCCGGAGAAGAGAGAGGAGAAGATAAACCATTCGTACGGAATCGAGCAGTAGTAACCCTGGGAGGGAGAATCGGACGCTCCAGGCCGCGCCACGCGGCTCTCCTCTCAGCTATGCTCAGGGTCCCCTCTTTCTTAGCATCCTCCATTTTACCTCGCTCTTTCTCCAGTTTGTGCGCGCTTGAGAGAGTGAGAGAGAGAGAGAGAGAGTTACAGCTGGGAGATGGACATCTCAGTCTCTTAGTTTTGTACTTGGCACTAAAAGTTCTTTTGTTCTGGATTTTAATTTCCAATTTCCTAGGTCGGAACTCGGAAGGCGTTTTGTTTTTTTCTAGAATTAACTAATTGTATCATCCGTAGAATGATATATTTCTGGTAAAATGTTAAAGTTAGAAAATATAATTTTACAAAATTAAAGTACTATTTTATGTGGTGAATTGGATTTAGAATGGTTGAATGTGCAGCCAAATAGAAGATAAAGGTGGTCAACTGGATAATTGCAGAGAATGACAACAGCGAGAGAGTGGCGGGGAGAGAGACCATTTCGGCTCATTTTTTTTGTTTTTGAAATTCGAGCCCTTCAGTTATTACTTTGACCGAAACCTCCCTCCGGCGAATTCATATCCTCTGCATTAACTCAAAAGAGAATCTTTGATTTAATAAATCTCGACTGTCCAATCTGTTTAAAGATTCGTGCAGATTAGATCTGCACTAATATTAAAGAGCCTCTATGTTTGTAGGCACGAGCTGGATTGGCTCCGTTTATGATCAGACGGTTGAAATTCATTAACTCAAAAGATTCCCTATTGAGTTAATGCAGAGGATACGGATCCCCCTCCGGCTGCCTTGACTGAAACCTATGCATTCTTTTTGGAATCAGAGTAGGTCCGATGCCCATCGGACCTACCTTGGTTCGATGGGTGTGATGACCATTCGATCTGAATCAAATTCGTGTGCTTTGCATAAAAATCCGTGCAAGTCTGTATCAATTTCCGTGCGCATAGATTGATGCTAATCGTACGGTTCTAAAGCTAATTGAACCTAAACATAGGTCCGATGCCCATCGGACCTACTCCTATCTCATTCTTTTTACCTTGATTTTACTGTGTGTGACGTGGCGCCGCGGGAGGTTGCCACGTCATCATTAGTTTCTCCAATGTTTTGCTAACAGTTTCTTCGTCGTAACTCGTAAAGAATGCGGTGTTGCTTTCAATCCCGTTTGTGAACAACTTTTATAAGTTTTAACCTTTATTTTGAGTTTGGATCCGGACCGTCCGATCATAATTCGGATTGATTGATTCAATCCGAATTGAAATGCACGGATTCCTTTAAAATTCATACCAGAGCAGATCGGACGGTCTGTATCCAGACGCAAAATTTGAGTTATTTTAGGGTTTCCGAATTCTATTTCATCTGCAAATGCTTTTGCAAAATTATGCCTAAGATTTTATAATGAGGGATCGGACATCGGATGACACTTTACATTTTGATTCAAAGTTTAAACAGTCGATCCAAACTGTTCAACATGATAGATATATTAAAATGTGCTTGCAGATCAAATTTTACATTTTTTTTTGAATTTTTTTACTATTTATTAAGATGGGTACAAAAATTCAATTGTCTGAAAACAACTATTTTGTAAAATACTTAATGAATAATAAAAAAAATTCAAAAAAATGTAAAATTTGATCTGCAAGCACATTTTAATATATCCATCATATTGAATGGTTTGGATCAACTGTTTGGACTTTGAAAACTTTGAAAACGCATGGTGTCATCCGATCCCTCCTCTTTTATAATTATTTGCGACAGTGTATTATAAAGTCTTAAGGACGAATTATGTGTTTATTTTCTTTAAAGAATTTTTTTCGAAATTACATTACTATTTAATAAGGAGATTCAAAATTTAAAACGTTAATAACTCAAAATTTTAAATTTTTTTGCTTCATTTTTTGTGCCTCCATCATATCTTCATTTTTAAAACGTTAATAACTCAAAATTTAAATCATAAACATCAAAATAAAACCGTTAAATGTGATATGTATTATTTTCTCTATGTGCTCATAAAAAATTATCAAATTTCAATTTTGTTTTTATGCGAATCAATAAGTTCAAAATTAGACGTGTAAAAATTATCCATGTTAGTACGTTTTTACGAGTTGTTGATGACAACCAAAATAAAGTTGAAATGTCATAACTTTTTACACGTGCATAGATAAAATGATGTAGATCATATCCAACTGTTTTATTTTGACTTTTAAGTTTTAAATTTTGAGTTATTAAAGTTCTTAAAAATAAAGACACGATGGAGGCACAAAAATGAACGCATTTGAATCCTTCTCTTATTTAATTCATAATAGAGTAGAACTAGGGTGTTCCTAAGCTCACCAAGCTCTTCGTGAGCTCGACTCTAAAACCTATCGAATTGACTTCAAATGACATTTCTAAACCTTTAGATGTTCAATCTATATTAAAATGTGCTTGGAGACCAAATTTTACATTTTTTGGAATTTTTTTACTATTTATTAAGATGGTTTGAAAATCGCTGTTTTCCAATGGTGCAGAATTTTAATAAAAACAGTAATTTTCAAACCATCTTAATAAATAGTAAAAAAAATCTAAAAAATGTAAAATTTGGTCTCCAGACACATTTTAATATAAATTGAACATCTAACGGTTTGGAAATGTCATTTGAAGTCAATTCGATAGGTTTTAGAGTCGAGCTCACGGAAGGGCTTGGTGAGCTTAGGAACACCCTAGTTCTACTCTTCATAATATAATATTTATTTTTAAATTTTATAAACTTTCATATTATCTAGTTTATTGTCTCTTTTATTAAAACTTATAGAAGACTAAACATTTTATAGAAAAATAATTATTTGCCTTCACAAATCGATCAATTAGAAGACTGAATATATTTTAATAAAAAACTTATAAATATAAAGCGAGTTTTAATAGATAATTTAATAAGTTGGATAGTTGTGAGAGTTTTTTAAATTTAAATATATATGACATTATGAATTTTAGAAGAAAAAATTACGCAGTTTATTTATTTTTTAAATATACACGAAGTTCGTCCGAATTTTAAACACTTACATACGCAATCTTTTCAAATTTTAGGATATAAACAGGTTAACAATAATTCATATGACAATGAATCGAACTTCTATCTTTTAATATTATTTTTATTTTGGTGAAAATCACAAATGTGAAATGTACGCTTGAAATATAAAATTTCACCATTTTTTTAGGGAACAAACTTTGCTGTTTTTCTCTAAGAATAAAGAAAAGCAAGGTTATGTTTTTCCGATCTCAACCATTTAAATTCGTTAAGATTTGTGCATGAAAAAATTTCTTTATCAAGATACGTGAATGAAAATTTTTAAATAATTGGGATCGGAAAAACAGGACCTTGTTTTTCTTAGAAACAAGCAGCAGTGTCCGATCCTTTTTTAAAAATTTGAATAGTATAATTCAGGGGCGGACCCCACAGCTATT
The DNA here is from genome assembly GCA_025461125.1 of Carex kokanica. Lineage (NCBI taxonomy): Eukaryota > Viridiplantae > Streptophyta > Magnoliopsida > Poales > Cyperaceae > Carex > Carex kokanica. The sequence goes on along the minus strand of JAJGRX010001067.1, from coordinate 1,094,784 downwards.
ATGTTCTAAATTTTCAAAAACAGTTTCCAGAGTACTGGATTTTAGTTCTTGTCTCACCCTGAAAAAAAAATTATATTCTCCTCTGAACCCACAATTTTGCGACAGTTAACAGTTCACGATACATTCTTTTATTACACAGCTCAAAATAATTAGCGACGTAATTCAAATTTTAGAAGGAATATGTTCGCTAATTGATTTTTAGAATGATTTTTGTAAGCAACTCAAAACAGAAAGTAAATAAGGAAAGGAAAAATAAAATTAATTAGAGACATAGTTCAAATTACAAAATGCAATTACGCAAACAAAAAAAATAAAAACAATGCTGCGCTTAGCAACACAGACACAGAGACCGACTCCCGCTCTGTTAACAAAAAACAACAACACATTATCTAATGAATTTGAATCTGATTCGATATTTTTTTGCTACACCGAGCGTCACCCTGATAAACAAGTTACTTTATAATTCTCGTGACAGTAAAATGGAACTTCCATTTTGTAATTTAATATTTATTTATTTTGTTAAAAAACACGAATCTAAACTTGTCTGTTGTTAATGTTCTCCGATCACAAGCGCTTAAAGTATGGGTCCGCATCGTCTGCATTAACTCAAAAAAAACATCTTTTGAATGAATACATCTCGGTCATCTGATTTTAAACGGAGCCAATCCGGTATCTGCCTATAAAGTAGGAAGCTCTTTAATATTAGTGCAGATTTAATTGACACGGATCTTAAAGCTAATCGAACGGTAAAGATGTATTAGCTCAAAAGATTCTTTTTTGAGTTAATGCAGAGGATATGAATTCTTAAATGATATTATAAAAAATACAAAAAATAAATACTGTATTTATATATAGATTGTAGGAGTGAGGGGTGGTGTAAAAAAGGCGGTTTAGGCCGATTAATCGGTCGATTAGTTATTGGCGGCAATCAAGCCGTCACGGATTTTTCTGACTAATCGGCCAATTATTTCTAATTATAGCCAATTATTTTTTATTATTTCCAATTAATCTTTTGGCGGTACCCTGTCTGTCCGACGAGTGCATACCGTTATTTACAACATTGAGAGTGAAACTAGCATGTTCTAGAAGTTTAATCTTAAAATTTATCACATTGACATCAAACAATGAATTCAAACTATCAAAACCGATCTACTTCACGAGAATGCGTGTACATGCAAAATTTTATAATTTTGAATTCATTTAGTACAAATTTAAGAGGTCAACAAATGATGAAAATAAATGTATTAAAATAATTTGCAAACTTTAATTATTTTTTACCACTTGACTTAATACTAAATAAATTCGAAAATTTTAAAATTTTGTATGTACACGCATCGCTCGTGATTCGCGAAGGAGATCGGTTTCAACAATTTGAATTCATCATTTGAAATCAATTCGATAGATTTTAGAGTTAAGCTGAACCCGCACACACGCTAGTCTCACTCAGATCATTTAAGAAATAGTTCTAAAAGCGCGTTAAGATTCAGAAGTAAAATTACTACATATTAAAAAACAAACATATTGTTGCTACTTTTGTAAATTTGGATTAGACAGAAACGATTCTCCAGTTTTATAAATTAGGAATACAAAATATGAAAAGTATTTACTGTCACAACGCTATCAGATCTCTTGAATACTTTTTGTAATTTTTGAAAAATAAATAAATAAATAAAATAGAAAACAAATTGAGAAGAAAGAACAGGAAGATACGTAGAAGAAGAAACAATAAACTTAATTGATTTTTGTGGTTGGATTATAATAGTTATTTTCTCTCATTTTTGAAGTATGATATTCAAGACTGCTCTAATAAACGTGTCCAGTAAAAAGTACAATTAGTAAAATAGTATGTAAAGCTCCCATTTTGCTACTCGAATTAAATTTATTGGTTCCGACTTCCGAGGGAAAACACTCAATTTTTCTTTGTCCGTCTATATACTCTATAAATTAAATTTTACATAAATATTTTTCAAGGGGAGAGGAGAATTTAAAGACAACTTATCCAACACTTTTCTTATCTTCTTCCATTGCTTCTTCACTAGAACTCGCCTTAACTTGTTCCATTGCCTCTTCACATTCCTTTACAAATCCTTCAACGCCTGGATCATAAGTTGCAGCAACACGCAGGTGCACGATAGCCTCCGAGGCTTTCCCTTCTTCAAACAGGTAACTGAGGTTTTGCAAAATGCAGTGTAGCTTAATATGTAAGAGATAAATTTGCAGTAATCTTATTTCAGCAATAAACTCCCAAAACATGCACATGAACAGAAGGATTATCTTGAGAATAATATTTAACTTTCAGATTTAATATCAGTTTAAAGATACCTTCCCAACAAGGCCAATGCATGGTAATAACAAGCTTTCTCCATGAATTTCTCAGGCACACTCAAATTCGGTACTCTTTTCAGGTGATTAATTGCTGCTGCTTTATTGCCCTGTTAACAGACAACCACTTGAGAAATAAAGCCTAGTAAAATTATAAAAATGATAAGAGACTATTTACACAACTGATAAAACAAGGAGTGCATAATAATGTAGCAGAACATTAATATGCCTAATCTCAATTCAATGTCGGTCAATAGAAACACTGATACATGAGACAAAGTACATAGCAGAACAAGACCACCTCAAGTAAGCTATCAGTAAGATCCGATGCTGCATGGATACTTCATAGCATTTGATACATGTATGACATGCATTCAAAAAGTGGGCATAGTGTTGTCAAACTTTTCAAACAAGGATATTGTTGTCAAAATTAAAAAAAGCCAGGATAGACAAAAGAAAGTTCCACCAGGTGGTGTGCGGAATATTTTATTATTTTTTATCTTATCAATTTGATCAAGATTCGCCTGGACACGGGATTGGACAGGCTGCAACCGCCAGAAAGAATCCAAGGAGCAAGTTCTGTCGCGAGTCTAGACAAGTGCCAATGTTAGGGAACCAACGGGGCAAAGAAATTTGAGGCACTGTTGTGGGACGACTTGAAATCTAAACTTTATTTGTGATGCTGTAAAAATTGTCTAGTTAAATTCTATGTCAAGTGATCCCTAACCCCACAGAGATGAATCATATACAAGTGTAAGAAATGTTCCGATACCAGGGATTTATAAGAAAGACCAGCAATAAAGAGAGCAAGCACAAGCAATGGATCATCTTCCTGAATCTACCAACAAGCAAGATTAAGATATACTCAGAAGTCAGAAATCAGAACAAAAGGCAAATTGTAAATATTTCTTTCTTGAAGTTTGCAATAATATACCTTAGAAAGTGCACGCTCCACATATTCAATTGCCTCCTGATATTGCATTTTGGTAAACATAATCTGACTCATAGCAACCAAGGCTTTCACTGAATCTGGATCTTTCTCTAATGTTACTCTGCAAGTGCAATCAATGTTATCTCTCTACAAAAAAGAAACATATGTGTTGAAATGCTAGGGCTGATTGATCCTAGAACACTGTTTACTTCTTTTTATTAAGCTAAGCCTCTGTAGGAGTAAAGCTAATGTCACCCCACCCGAATACATAAACAGACAACAACATGAAAAATAAATAAAAAATAGTAGTATCATAATTTTTGCTGTAGAGTTGGTACATGATCCAACTTAGTATTTCAGCTAATAAATAGATTAAAGATGAGATCTTATGCCTTACTTGATGGCAAGATCTTACTGACATAAGCAGAAGTTTAGGCACATGGATACATATATTAAACATACCTAAATAACCCCCCTGTCCCGTCTTCCGGTCAACGGAACGATAAATAAAATAAACAAACACATAATAATCAACATGACAAAATAAAAATAAATAATGACAACCACGGCAACAATATAGGAAAAAACAAGACAAAAGGCAAGAGGAAAGAAAAAACCTACTCAAGGAACGGAAGAGAACGGTCAATCTTTCCTACAGTCATTTCATCAAGGGAAATCTATATGATAGATGTTGAGAGAAGCTTTTAGAAAACATTAGAACAAATTTATTTGGACAATGTCATATTGACTATGTTTCAGTCCATACATCAAGAAGCTGGTCATGGGAAAGAGACTCCATTACTTCTCGATCCATGGCTATCAAGCTATGAGCTGCATTCTCTGAAGAGCTAGTAAACTTTGCCCTTTGAGATTTAATATTTGGTATGCCTAACTTCACTCTCACATGCTCATTTCTCAGTGCTAAGTTCTGTGGAAAGAAAAAGAAAAAGAAAAAGAGAAGTATAATAAGATGTAAACGTGATGGTTGTAATAACACTCAAATATATTTGTGTGGCATCCAATAAGGAGGTGGCAAATCTGGTCTGACTTGAACTCGAACCAGGCTAAAATATTTTGAAAGGTTCAAAGGGTACCCATACCTCAACGGACCTACAAAATGGATCTGACCGAACAACACCATATGCAGTGCAAATGTACAATAAGCTAATGTCATGATGGGACTAAAAAAATTTCGACTGTCCAATCTGTTTTAAAATTCGTGCAAATTAGATTTGCACTAATATTAAAGAGCCCTCTATGTTTGTAGGTACGAGCTGGATTGGCTCCGTTTATGATCAGACGGTTGAAATTCATTAACTCAAAAGATTCCCTATTGAGTTAATGCAGAGGATACGGATCCCCCTCCGGCTGTCTTGACTGAAACCTATGCATTCTTTTTACCCTGATTTTACTGTGTGTGACGTGGCGCCGCGGGAGGTTGCCACGTCATCATTAGTTTCTCCAATGTTTTTGCTAACAGTTTCTTCGTCGTAACTCGTAAAGAATGCGGTGCTGCTTTCAATCCCGTTTGTGAACAACTTTTATAAGTTTTAACCTTTATTTTGAGTTTGGATCCGGACCGTCCGATCATAATTCGGATTGATTGATTCAATACGAATTGAAATGCACGGATTCCTTTAAAATTCATACCAGAGCAGATCGGACGGTCTGTATCCAGACGCAAAATTTGAGTTATTTTAGGGTTTCCGAATTCTATTTCATCTGCAAATGCTTTTGCAAAATTATGCCTAAGATTTTATAATGAGGGATCGGACATCGGATGACACTTTACATTTTGATTCAAAGTTTAAACAGTCGATCCAAACCGTTCAACATGATGAATATATTAAAATGTGCTTGCAGATCAAATTTTACATTTTTTTTGAATTTTTTTACTATTTATTAAGATGGGTACAAAAATTCAATTGTCTGAAAACAACTATTTTGTAAAATACTTAATGAATAATAAAAAAATTCAAAAAAATGTAAAATTTGATCTGCAAGCACATTTTAATATATCCATCATATTGAATGGTTTGGATCAACTGTTTGGACTTTGAAAACTTTGAAAACGCACGGTGTCATCCGATCCCTCCTCTTTTATAATTATTTGCGGCAGTGTATTATAAAGTCTTAAGGACGAATTATGTGTTTATTTTCTTTAAAGAATTTTTTTCTAAATTATATTACTATTTAATAAGGAAATTCAAATTTAAAACGTTAATAACTCAAAATTTAAAATTTATTTGCTTTATTTTTTGTGCCTCCATCATATCTTCATTTTTAAAACATTAATAATTCAAAATTTAAATCATAAACATCAAAATAAAACCGTTAAATGTGATCTGTATTATTTTCTCTATGTGCTCATAAAAAATTATCAAATTTCAATTTTGTTTTTATGCGAATCAATAAGTTCAAAATTAGATGTGTAAAAATTATCCATGTTAGTACGTTTTTACGAGTTGTTGATGACAACCAAAATAAAGTTGAAATGTCATAACTTTTTTTTTACACGTGCATAGATAAAATGATGTAGATCATATCCAACTGTTTTATTTTGACTTTTAAGTTTTAAATTTTGAGTTATTAAAGTTCTTAAAAATAAAAACATGACGGAGGCACACAAAATGAAGGCATTTGAACCCTTCTCTTATTTAATTCATAATAGAGTAGAACTAGGGTGTTCCTAAGCTCACCAAGCTCTTCGTGAGCTCGACTCTAAAACCTATCGAATTGACTTCAAATGACATTTTTAAACCGTTAGATGTTCAATCTATATTAAAATGTGCTTGGAGACCAAATTTTACATTTTTTTTGGAATTTTTTTACTATTTATTAAGATGGTTTGAAAATCGCTGTTTTCCAATGGTGCAGAATTTTAATAAAAACAGTAATTTTCAAACCATCTTAATAAATAGTAAAAAAAATCTAAAAAATGTAAAATTTGGTCTCCAGACACATTTTAATATAAATTGAACATCCAACGGTTTGAAAATGTCGTTTGAAGTCAATTCGATAGGTTTTAGAGTCGAGCTCACGGAAGGACTTGGTGAGCTAAGGAACATCCTAGTTCTACTCTTCATAATATTATATTTATTTTAAATTTTATAAACTTTCATATTATCTAGTTTATTGTCTCTTTTATTAAAACATTTTATAGAAAATTAATTATTTGCCTTCACAAATCGATCAATTAGAAGACTGAATATATTTTAATAAAAAACCTATAAATATAAAGCAAGTTTTAATAGAAAATTTAATAAGTTGGATAAATGTAAGAGTTTTTGAAATTTAAATATATATGATATTATGAATTTTAGAAGAAAAAATTACGCAGTTTATTTATTTTTTAAATATACACGAAGTTCGTCCGAATTTTAAACACGTACATACGCAATCTTTTCAAATTTTAGGATATAAACAGGTTAACAATAATTCATATTCTATTTTTTAATATTATTTTTGTTTTGGTGAAAATCACAAATGTATGCTTGAAATCTAAAATTTCACCATTTTTTTAGGGAACAAACTCTGCTGCTTTTCTCTGAGAACAGAGAAAAGCAAGGTTATGTTTTTCCGATCTCAACCATTCAAATTTGTTGAGATTTGTACATGAAAAAATTTCTTTATCGAGATACCCGAATGAAATTTTTTGAATAGTTGGAATTGGAAAAACAGAATTCTGCTTTTCTTAGAAAAAAAACAGCAGAGTCCGATCCTTTTTTTTAGAATTTGCATAGTATAATTCAGGGGCGGATCCACAGCTATTTATGTTCTAAATTTTAAAAAACAGTTTCCAGAGTACTGGATTTTAGTTCTTGTCTCACCCTGAAAAAAAATTATATTCTCATCTGAACCCACAATTTTGCGACAGTTCACAGTTCACGATACATTCTTTTATTACACAGCCCAAAATAATTAGCGACGTAATTCAAATTTTAGAAGGAATATGTTCGCTAATTGATTTTTAGAATGATTTTTGTAAGCAACTCAAAACAGAAAGTAAATAAGGAAAGAAAAATAAAATTAATTAGAGACATAGTTCAAAATTACAAAATGCAATTACGCAAACAAAAAAAATAAAAACAATGCTGCGCTTAGCAACACAGACACAGAGACCGACTCCCGCTCTGTTAACAAAAAACAACAACACATTATCTAATGAATTTGAATCTGATTCGATATTTTTTTGCTACACCGAGCGTCACCCTGATAAACAAGTTACTTTATAATTCTCGTGACAGTAAAATGGAACTTCCATTTTGTAATTTAATATTTATTTATTTTGTTAAAAAACACGAATCTAAACTTGTCTATTGTTAATGTTCTCCGATCACAATCGCTTAAAGTATGGGTACGCATCGTCTGCATTAACTCAAAAAAAGCATCTTTTGAATGAATACATCTCGGTCATCTGATTTTAAACGGAGCCAATCCGGTATCTGCCTATAAAGTAGGAAGCTCTTTAATATTAGTGCAGATTTAATTGACACGGATCTTAAAGCTAATCGAACGGTAAAGATGTATTAGCTCAAAAGATTCTTTTTTGAGTTAATGCAGAGGATATGAATTCTTAAATGATATTATAAAAAATACAAAAAAATAAATACTGTATTTATATATAGATTGTAGGAGTGAGGGGTGGTGTAAAAAAGGCGGTTTAGGCCGATTAATCGGTCGATTAGTTATTGGCGGCAATCAAGCCGTCACGGATTTTTCTGACTAATCGGCCAATTATTTCTAATTATAGCCAATTATTTTTTATTATTTCCAATTAATCTTTTGGCGGTACCCTGTCTGTCCGACGAGTGCATACCGTTATTTACAACATTGAGAGTGAAACTAGCATGTTCTAGAAGTTTAATCTTAAAATTTATCACATTGACATCAAACAATGAATTCAAACTATCAAAACCGATCTACTTCACGAGAATGCGTGTACATGCAAAATTTTATAATTTTTGAATTCATTTAGTACAAATTTAAGAGGTCAACAAATGATGAAAATAAATGTATTAAAATAACTTGCAAACTTTAATTATTTTTTACCACTTGACTTAATACTAAATAAATTCGAAAATTTTAAAATTTTGTATGTACACGCATCGCTCGTGATTCGCGAAGGAGATCGGCTTCAACAATTTGAATTCATCATTTGAAATCAATTCGATAGATTTTAGAGTTAAGCTGAACCCATCATTTAAGAAATACTTCTAAAAGCGCGTTAAGATTCAGAAGTAAAATTACGACATATTAAAAAACAAACATATTGTTGCTACTTTTGTAAATTTGGATTAGACAGAAACGATTCTCCAGTTTTATAAATTAGGAATACAAAATATGAAAAGTATTTACTGTCACAACGCTATCAGATCTCTTGAATACTTTTTGTAATTTTTGAAAAATAAATAAATAAATAAAATAGAAAACAAATTGAGAAGAAAGAACAGGAAGATACGTAGAAGAAGAAACAATAAACTTAATTGATAATTTTGTGGTTGGATTACAATAGTTATTTTCTCTCATTTTTGAAGTATGATATTCAAGACTGCTCTAATAAACGTGTCCAGTAAAAAGTACAATTAGTAAAATAGTATGTAAAGCTCCCATTTTGCTACTCGAATTAAATTTATTGGTTCCGACTTCCGAGGGAAAACACTCAATTTTTCTTTGTCCGTCTATATACTCTATAAATTAAATTTTACATAAATATTTTTCAAGGGGAGAGGAGAATTTAAAGACAACTTATCCAACACTTTTCTTATCTTCTTCCATTGCTTCTTCACTAGAACTCGCCTTAACTTGTTCCATTGCCTCTTCACATTCCTTTACAAATCCTTCAACGCCTGGATCATAAGTTGCAGCAACACGCAGGTGCACGATAGCCTCCGAGGCTTTCCCTTCTTCAAACAGGTAACTGAGGTTTTGCAAAATGCAGTGTAGCTTAATATGTAAGAGATAAATTTGCAGTAATCTTATTTCAGCAATAAACTCCCAAAACATGCACATGAACAGAAGGATTATCTTGAGAATAATATTTAACTTTCAGATTTAATATCAGTTTAAAGATACCTTCCCAACAAGGCCAATGCATGGTAATAACAAGCTTTCTCCATGAATTTCTCAGGCACACTCAAATTCGGTACTCTTTTCAGGTGATTAATTGCTGCTGCTTTATTGCCCTGTTAACAGACAACCACTTGAGAAATAAAGCCTAGTAAAATTATAAAAATGATAAGAGACTATTTACACAACTGATAAAACAAGGAGTGCATAATAATGTAGCAGAACATTAATATGCCTAATCTCAATTCAATGTCGGTCAATAGAAACACTGATACATGAGACAAAGTACATAGCAGAACAAGACCACCTCAAGTAAGCTATCAGTAAGATCCGATGCTGCATGGATACTTCATAGCATTTGATACATGTATGACATGCATTCAAAAAGTGGGCATAGTGTTGTCAAACTTTTCAAACAAGGATATTGTTGTCAAAATTAAAAAAAGCCAGGATAGACAAAAGAAAGTTCCACCAGGTGGTGTGCGGAATATTTTATTATTTTTTATCTTATCAATTTGATCAAGATTCGCCTGGACACGGGATTGGACAGGCTGCAACCGCCAGAAAGAATCCAAGGAGCAAGTTCTGTCGCGAGTCTAGACAAGTGCCAATGTTAGGGAACCAACGGGGCAAAGAAATTTGAGGCACTGTTGTGGGACGACTTGAAATCTAAACTTTATTTGTGATGCTGTCAAAATTGTCTAGTTAAATTCTATGTCAAGTGATCCCTAACCCCACAGAGATGAATCATATACAAGTGTAAGAAATGTTCCAATACCAGGGATTTATAAGAAAGACCAGCAATAAAGAGAGCAAGCACAAGCAATGGATCATCTTCCTGAATCTACCAACAAGCAAGATTAAGATATACTCAGAAGTCAGAAATCAGAACAAAAGGCAAATTGTAAATATTTCTTTCTTGAAGTTTGCAATAATATACCTTAGAAAGTGCACGCTCCACATATTCAATTGCCTCCTGATATTGCATTTTGGTAAACATAATCTGACTCATAGCAACCAAGGCTTTCACTGAATCTGGATCTTTCTCTAATGTTACTCTGCAAGTGCAATCAATGTTATCTCTCTACAAAAAAGAAACATATGTGTTGAAATGCTAGGGCTGATTGATCCTAGAACACGGTTTACTTCTTTTTATTAAGCTAAGCTTCTGTAGGAGTAAAGCTAATGTCACCCCACCCGAATACATAAACAGACAACAACATGAAAAATAAATAAAAAATAGTAGTATCATAATTTTTGCTGTAGAGTTGGTACATGATCCAACTTAGTATTTCAGCTAATAAATAGATTAAAGATGAGATCTTATGCCTTACTTGATGGCAAGATCTTACTGACATAAGCAGAAGTTTAGGCACATGGATACATATATTAAACATACCTAAATAACCCCCCTGTCCCGTCTTCCGGTCAACGGAACGATAAATAAAATAAACAAACACATAATAATCAACATGACAAAATAAAAATAAATAATGACAACCACGGCAACAATATAGGAAAAAACAAGACAAAAGGCAAGAGGAAAGAAAAAAACCTACTCAAGGAACGGAAGAGAACGGTCAATCTTTCCTACAGTCATTTCATCAAGGGAAATCTATATGATAGATGTTGAGAGAAGCTTTTAGAAAACATTAGAACAAATTTATTTGGACAATGTCATATTGACTATGTTTCAGTCCATACATCAAGAAGCTGGTCATGGGAAAGAGACTCCATTACTTCTCGATCCATGGCTATCAAGCTATGAGCTGCATTCTCTGAAGAGCTAGTAAACTTTGCCCTTTGAGATTTAATATTTGGTATGCCTAACTTCACTCTCACATGCTCATTTCTCAGTGCTAAGTTCTGTGGAAAGAAAAAGAAAAAGAAAAAGAGAAGTATAATAAGATGTAAACGTGATGGTTGTAATAACACTCAAATATATTTGTGTGGCATCCAATAAGGAGGTGGCAAATCTGGTCTGACTTGAACTCGAACCAGGCTAAAATATTTTGAAAGGTTCAAAGGGTACCCATACCTCAACGGACCTACAAAATGGATCTGACCGAACAACACCATATGCAGTGCAAATGTACAATAAGCTAATGTCATGATGGGACTAAAAAAATTTCGACTGTCCAATCTGTTTTAAAATTCGTGCAAATTAGATTTGCACTAATATTAAAGAGCCCTCTATGTTTGTAGGTACGAGCTGGATTGGCTCCGTTTATGATCAGACGGTTGAAATTCATTAACTCAAAAGATTCCCTATTGAGTTAATGCAGAGGATACGGATCCCCCTCCGGCTGTCTTGACTGAAACCTATGCATTCTTTTTACCCTGATTTTACTGTGTGTGACGTGGCGCCGCGGGAGGTTGCCACGTCATCATTAGTTTCTCCAATGTTTTTGCTAACAGTTTCTTCGTCGTAACTCGTAAAGAATGCGGTGCTGCTTTCAATCCCGTTTGTGAACAACTTTTATAAGTTTTAACCTTTATTTTGAGTTTGGATCCGGACCGTTCGATCAGAATTCGGATGGATTGATTCAATACGAATTGAAATGCACGGATTCCTTTAAAATTCATACCAGAGCAGATCGGACGGTCTGTATCCAGACGCAAAATTTGAGTTATTTTAGGGTTTCCGAATTCTATTTCATCTGCAAATGCTTTTGCAAAATTATGCCTAAGATTTTATAATGAGGGATCGGACATCGGATGACACTTTACATTTTGATTCAAAGTTTAAACAGTCGATCCAAACCGTTCAACATGATGAATATATTAAAATGTGCTTGCAGATCAAATTTTACATTTTTTTTGAATTTTTTTACTATTTATTAAGATGGGTACAAAAATTCAATTGTCTGAAAACAACTATTTTGTAAAATACTTAATGAATAATAAAAAAATTCAAAAAAATGTAAAATTTGATCTGCAAGCACATTTTAATATATCCATCATATTGAATGGTTTGGATCAACTGTTTGGACTTTGAAAACTTTGAAAACGCACGGTGTCATCCGATCCCTCCTCTTTTATAATTATTTGCGGCAGTGTATTATAAAGTCTTAAGGACGAATTATGTGTTTATTTTCTTTAAAGAATTTTTTTCTAAATTATATTACTATTTAATAAGGAAATTCAAATTTAAAACGTTAATAACTCAAAATTTAAAATTTATTTGCTTTATTTTTTGTGCCTCCATCATATCTTCATTTTTAAAACATTAATAATTCAAAATTTAAATCATAAACATCAAAATAAAACCGTTAAATGTGATCTGTATTATTTTCTCTATGTGCTCATAAAAAATTATCAAATTTCAATTTTGTTTTTATGCGAATCAATAAGTTCAAAATTAGATGTGTAAAAATTATCCATGTTAGTACGTTTTTACGAGTTGTTGATGACAACCAAAATAAAGTTGAAATGTCATAACTTTTTTTTTACACGTGCATAGATAAAATGATGTAGATCATATCCAACTATTTTATTTTGACTTTTAAGTTTTAAATTTTGAGTTATTAAAGTTCTTAAAAATAAAAACATGACGGAGGCACAAAAAATGAAGGCATTTGAACCCTTCTCTTATTTAATTCATAATAGAGTAGAACTAGGGTGTTCCTAAGCTCACCAAGCTCTTCGTGAGCTCGACTCTAAAACCTATCGAATTGACTTCAAATGACATTTTTAAACCGTTAGATGTTCAATCTATATTAAAATGTGCTTGGAGACCAAATTTTACATTTTTTTTGGAATTTTTTTACTATTTATTAAGATGGTTTGAAAATCGCTGTTTTCCAATGGTGCAGAATTTTAATAAAAACAGTAATTTTCAAACCATCTTAATAAATAGTAAAAAAAATCTAAAAAATGTAAAATTTGGTCTCCAGACACATTTTAATATAAATTGAACATCCAACGGTTTGAAAATGTCGTTTGAAGTCAATTCGATAGGTTTTAGAGTCGAGCTCACGGAAGGACTTGGTGAGCTAAGGAACATCCTAGTTCTACTCTTCATAATATTATATTTATTTTAAATTTTATAAACTTTCATATTATCTAGTTTATTGTCTCTTTTATTAAAACATTTTATAGAAAATTAATTATTTGCCTTCATAAATCGATCAATTAGAAGACTGAATATATTTTAATAAAAAACCTATAAATATAAAGCAAGTTTTAATAGAAAATTTAATAAGTTGGATAAATGTAAGAGTTTTTGAAATTTAAATATATATGATATTATGAATTTTAGAAGAAAAAATTACGCAGTTTATTTATTTTTTAAATATACAGGAAGTTCGTCCGAATTTTAAACACGTACATACGCAATCTTTTCAAATTTTAGGATATAAACAGGTTAACAATAATTCATATTCTATTTTTTAATATTATTTTTGTTTTGGTGAAAATCACAAATGTATGCTTGAAATCTAAAATTTCACCATTTTTTTAGAATCTACAGAGTATAATTGAGGGGCGGACCCACAGCTAAGAGAGACATAGTTCAAAATTAACAACCTATCGCTCTTCAGCGAAACAAAATGCAATTACGCAAAGAAAAAAAATAAAAACAATGTCGCTCTTAGCAACACAGAGACAGAGAACGACTCCCGCTCTGTTAACAAAAAACAGCAACACACATTTTTTAATGAATTTGAATCTGATTCGATATTTTTTTTTGCTAAACCTCGGTAATAATCCTGCATCACCCTGATAAACAGGTTAATTTATAATTCTCGTGACAGTAAAATGGAACTTCCATTTTGTAATTTAATATTTATTTATTTTGTTAAAAAACATGAATCTAAACTTGTTTGCTGTTAATGTTCTCGATCACAAGCGCTTACATGATAGCATAAAAAAAACAAAAAATAAATATTTTATTTATATATAGATTGTAGGAGTGAGCGGTGGTGTAAAAAAGGCGGTTTAGGCTGATTAATCGGTCGATTAGTCATTGGCAGCGATCAAACTGTCACGGATTTTCTCCACTAATTGACCGATTATTTCTAATTATAGTCAATTATTCTTGATTATTTCCGATTAATTGTTTGGCGGTACCCTGTCTGTCCGACGAGCGTATACCATTATTTACAACATTGGGAGTGAAACTAGCATGTTCTAGAAGTTTAATTTCAAAATTTATCACATTGACATCAAACAACGAATTCAAACTATCGAAACCGATCTACTTCACGAGAATGCGTGTACATGCAAAATTTTATAATTTTTGAATTCATTTAGTACAAATTCAAGAGGTCAACAAATGATGAAAATAAATGTATTAAAATAACTTGCAAACTTTAATTATTTTTTACCACTTGATTTAATACTAAATAAATTCGAAAATTTTAAAATTTTGTATGTACACGAATCGCTCGTGATTCGCAAAGGAGATCGGTTTCAACAATTTGAATTCATCATTTAAAATCAATTCGATAGATTTTAGAGTTAAGTTGAACCCGCACACACGCTAGTCTCAGAAGCGTGTTAAGATTCAGAAGTAAAATTACTACATATTAAAAAACAAACATATTGTTGCTACTTGTGTAAATTTGGATTAGACAGAAACGATTCTCCAGTTTTATAAATTAGGAATACAAAATATGAAAAGTATTTACCGTCACATCGCCATCAGATCTCTTGAATACTTTTTGTAATTTTTGAAAAAATAAATAAATAAAATAGAAAACAAATTGAGAAGAAAGAACAGGAAGATACGTAGAAGAAGAAACAATAAACTTCATTGATAATTTTGTGGTTGGATTACAATAGTTATTTTCTCTCATTTTTGAAGTATGATATGCTGGACTGCTCTAATAAACGTGTCCAGTAAAAAGTACAATTAGTAAATAGTAAATAGTAAATAGCAAGTTGTAAGAGCAGCTTCTTTTACATAAAGTGATTCGGCCCAGATCCACTTTTAATTAGCAATTCTTCTTAGCCCACAACAGAACTGCTTGGCCCATCTCTCTCCTTCTATTCCTTTTATTTAAGCACGTTTTGCTACTCGAATTAAATTTATTGGTTCCGACTTCCGAGGGAAAACACTCCTTTTTCTTTGTCCGTCTATATACTCTATAAATTAAATTTTACATAAATATTTTTCAAGGGGAGAGGAGAATTTAAAGACAACTTATCCAACACTTTTCTTATCTTCTTCCATTGCTTCTTCACTAGAACTCGCCTTAACTTGTTCCATTGCCTCTTCACATTCCTTTACAAATCCTTCAACGCCTGGATCATAAGTTGCAGCAACACGCAGGTGCACGATAGCCTCCGAGGCTTTCCCTTCTTCAAACAGGTAACTGAGGTTTTGCAAAATGCAGTGTAGCTTAATATGTAAGAGATAAATTTGCAGTAATCTTATTTCAAAACATGCACATGAACAGAAGGATTATCTTGAGAATAATATTTAACTTTCAGATTTAATATCAGTTTAAAGTACCTTCCCAACAAGGCCAATGCATGGTAATAACAAGCTTTCTCCATGAATTTCTCAGGCACACTCAAATTCGGTACTCTTTTCAGGTGATTAATTGCTGCTGCTTTATTGCCCTGTTAACAGACAACCACTTGAGAAATAAAGCCTAGTAAAATTATAAAAATGATAAGAGACTATTTACACAACTGATAAAACAAGGAGTGCATAATAATGTAGCAGAACATTAATATGCCTAATCTCAATTCAATGTCGGTCAATAGAAACACTGATACATGAGACAAAGTACATAGCAGAACAAGACCACCTCAAGTAAGCTATCAGTAAGATCCGATGCTGCATGGATACTTCATAGCATTTGATACATGTATGACATGCATTCAAAAAGTGGGCATAGTGTTGTCAAACTTTTCAAACAAGGATATTGTTGTCAAAATTAAAAAAAGCCAGGATAGACAAAAGAAAGTTCCACCAGGTGGTGTGCGGAATATTTTATTATTTTTTATCTTATCAATTTGATCAAGATTCGCCTGGACACGGGATTGGACAGGCTGCAACCGCCAGAAAGAATCCAAGGAGCAGGTTCTGTCGCGAGTCTAGACAAGTGCCAATGTTAGGGAACCAACGGGGCAAAGAAATTTGAGGCACTGTTGTGGGACGACTTGAAATCTAAACTTTATTTGACGAGCTGTCAAAATTGTCTAGTTAAATTCTATGTCAAGTGATCCCTAACCCCCATAGAGATGAATCATATACAAGTGTAAGAAATGTTCCAATACCAGGGATTTATAAGAAAGACCAGCAATATAGAGAGCAAGCACAAGAAATGGATCGTCTTCCTGAATCTACCAACAAGCAAGATTAAGATATACTCAGAAGTCAGAAATCAGAACAAAAGGCAAATTGTAAATATTTCTTTCTTGAAGTTTGCAATAATATACCTTAGAAAGTGCACGCTCCACATATTCAATTGCCTCCTGATATTGCATTTTGGTAAACATAATCTGACTCATAGCAACCAAGGCTTTCACTGAATCTGGATCTTTCTCTAATGTTACTCTGCAAGTGCAATCAATGTTATCTCTCTACAAAAAAGAAACATATGTGTTGAAATGCTAGGGCTGATTGACCCTAGAACACGGTTTACTTCTTTTTATTAAGCTAAGCTTCTGTAGGAGTAAAGCTAATGTCACCCCACCCGAATACATAAACAGACAACAACATGAAAAATAAATAAAAAATAGTAGTATCATAATTTTTGCTGTAGAGTTGGTACATGATCCAACTTAGTATTTCAGCTAATAAATAGATTAAAGATGAGATCTTATGCCTTACTTGATGGCAAGATCTTACTGACATAAGCAGAAGTTTAGGCACATGGATACATATATTAAACATACCTAAATAACCCCCCTGTCCCGTCTTCTGGTCAACGGAACGATAAATAAAATAAACAAACACATAATAATCAACATGACAAAATAAAAATAAATAATGACAACCACGGCAACAATATAGGAAAAAACAAGACAAAAGGCAAGAGGAAAGAAAAAACATACTCAAGGAACGGAAGAGAACTGTCAATCTTTCCTACAGTCATTTCATCAAGGGAAATCTATATATAGATGTTCAGAGAAGCTTTTAGAAAACATTAGAACAAATTTATTTGGAAAATGTCATATTGACTATGTTTCAGTCCATACATCAAGAAGCTGGTCATGGGAAAGAGACTCCATTACTTCTCGATCCATGGCTATCAAGCTCTGAGCTGCATTCTCTGAAGAGCTAGTAAACTTTGCCCTTTGAGATTTAATATTTGGTATGCCTAACTTCACTCTCACATGCTCATTTCTCAGTGCTAAGTTCTGTGGAAAGAAAAAGAAAAAGAAAAAGAGAAGTATAATAAGATGTAAACCTGATGGTTGTAATAACACTCAAATATATTTGTGTGGCATCCAATAAGGAGGTGGCAAATCTGGTCTGACTTGAACTCAAACCAGGCTAAAATATTTTGAAAGGTTCAAAGGGTTGACCCAAACCTCAACGGACCTACAAAATGGATCTGACCAAACAAAACCATATGCAGTGCAAATGTACGATAAGCTAATGTCATGATGGGACTAAAAAAAAGAATAACAACCTCAGTTTTGCCTGAGAACAAAAATAACTGACACGCCACTCTAAACTGAGCCTGACTTGACCCAACTTAAAACCTGAAATCATATATAACCAGGCTCCCTTAACAAGCAAGATTGCCAAAAAGAAGTATCACAACCAGCAAATAACCGGAAAAGCCCAAACCACACAATCACAGACATTACCATTCAAGATGACGTACCTGAAATAAAGTAAACAAGCCATTTGTGGTCCAGTAGACTAGAATACCCTGTAAAACAAGAACAATATAAGTCACTTGTACCATGTAAAATTAACCCCCTTGGCTTTCGAATGTAACTAAGAGGAGGCCATAATTACAAAAATATACTGACCTGAGGAATTAAAAGGCCCACTACAAAGAAAGGGATGGATAATATATCGAGATATCGCTTGTAATACTGAAATAGGAGAAACAATAACTTCAATATAATCAGGATTAAAGCAAAAGAATTACTAAATCAAGGATAATACTGTCAATTCTCATAAAAAATGATTAGTATCAGAGGCTGAAATCTCCTCTCCCCCATTTTCTTGATTCTGTGTGCTTGTGTGTGTGAGAGTGTGTGGGCTGGTGAGGAGGAGGGGGGGTCTGGATTGGTTGTTTTATCCCCGTATAGTTTCTATAATTACCAGAGAGAGGATTTCATATAAAAAATGTACTTCCTTAAAAGGCAACTTAAACGATTGACACATCAATTAATGTCCAAGTAGCTGTTTGGGAACGTACCTTAAGCATTAATCCATAAATTCCACGTAGTTTATCAAACTGAACTGACTCGAAGGATAACTGAGGGAAAGAGCCAAGATTAGTCCCAGTGCTTAGTTATGCAGCAAGTACCATCAGACAGAGACCATTTTTGTTTTAGTTCTAAATGGTACCATCTTTTTTGGTCATTCATGGGTTGGGTCACCTAACATTTGGACAGAGTTGTCCAAAACTGCTAATAAAAAAATGGTACTAGCATAAATTAGGCAATATTCTTTATCTTTAATTTTGAACTTAACCTGCAAAACACAGAACTGTAATAAAGAAAACTTGCACTGTGATAATAAAAATTTAGAATCTAAGGAAAAAGGTTCTGCTATTCTTTTCTCCTATTTTTCACCGATTAATAGAGTATAACACATCTTCCTCCAAGAAATTCTATTACCTTAGATTCACTTGACCAATTGAGTTCAGTTTAACTAGTCAAGGTTGAAACTTGTTTGTCTAGGTTGATATGTCAGGTATATTAGGCTGACAGTTTAATTTTCAGGTAAACACTCAATTATCACAATATTTGACTATAGAAAGAGGCCACATGATGTAACACCAGAGGCACCATTGGCAGGTCACAGGTGAGCCTTAGGGATTATTATCAATACCTCTGTCATTAAGGAGAAAAACCATGCACCTGAATATTTGCATAATGTAGGCCAGCTATCATAAAAGGAAAAATACAGCCCATGACGCCATGTGGTGTACTGGTCAAATTCTGAAACCATAGCGCTCCTCCCTGTATATGTCAATTTACAGAAGAACATATTTCAATTTGGTATTGCATGGGTAATTGAACCAGCATATTTTTACCAGTACATGAAGGCTTTTATTATTATTACCAATGGCTTACCGCTTACCATTGAAGTAACAGTTATGCACACAAAGAGGATGTAAGTATAATCCATAATAAAATTCAAGAGAAGACCTTTTTCTATAGGTACCGAGCTCAAGAGGTGAGTTTCTATGACACAATTAGCAGAAGTGGCACCTCGGTAAAGTTTAGAAGACAATAAAGTACAAGGTCCTTACACTTTCAAGACCAGAGTGATGGTTCAAGCACATCGTCCGAATGCTACTCATGCATAATAAAAAGGAAGGTAACTGTAAAGGAGTTAAAAAAGATATATTAAAATTAATTTTTTTATACAGTTTGCAAAATTGATTGCTATAATTATATAAATGATTTGAGATAAATCATAAAAACAATAAGAATATAATTGTATAAATTAAAATAGAAAAAACAATGGATAACAAAAGGACATCCAACTGGTATGGTTAGTATTTAATTTTAGTTTTCTAGAGCCATACCTGGCCAGGATGATATCACATAGTAATATGCAAAAGATCAACAACCAAAAAAATGTTTACAGAAAGCAACAAGTTACTACTTAGTTTGATTGGAAGTGAACAAAAATATAATCCCGGACTCGGCCATTTATTTCAGTACATCACCTTTTTATATTAATAAATTTAACTGACTCTTACCTGAACTGTCAAATATGAAAAATTCCAAAAAAAAGAAGGACATCTGAGCTTTTTCCTTTTCTTTTCAAAGAATAAATATTGCTTGCTCCAGCTCCTTCCAGAAAAAGGTGGTGGGAATGGAGGAGGCACTTCTACAAGTAAAAGAAACATGAAAATAATCAAAAGTATGCTAAAAGAAGTCAAACACAAAATGAATTAGCGCATGGATTTTACAAATTTAAGTTCATCTTTTACATCATAGAGAACATTTCATAGATATACAGATGCCTTTTGCATGGGAATTATTCTACCTGACAAAGTGGTCTATACCAACCTAGGAATAGGATAGTTTCATAGCAGCCATATATATATATATTGATTTTTCCGGTAACAGTGGAAAGTGGGAACCATCTTCTAAATTCCTTTTTTTTTAATTAATACTTTAGATTCTTTTAGACCGGTATGTATGGTTGAGACTTTTGGTACAATAATTTGGTCAAAACTTGATTAAAAATCTACCCGTACTGGTATAGCATGGTAAAAAAAAACCAATAAATACTAAGAGAATTGCTCAAGTCAGCTACTTAATTGATTTACAAAGTCTAAAAAACTTAAAAGAGAAACAAAAGCATACACAGAGGAAAGAGTTGTGCAAGTCTAGAGACCTTCTTCATTTGCAACCAAAGAATAGGAAGTAGAGAAAACCTCATTGCCACTGTAGATGAGGAGATAATAATCCACCTATAATGATAGTTCAAAGTAAGAACTTAACAGATGTGCAAGGCAAAAGCACGAATAGATGTAAACCATGGGTAGAATTGCAAACTTCCTAATCGCTAAGTTTGCTTACCAGGGAAAACCCGTCAAATCATGATACCCGTCAAGAAATCCAGTAACCAATTCAACTGGATAATCCCAAATGCTGCTCTCGGTAGCGACGTCACTTCCAATGCCATTCTCCATTTGAGTTGTTTCCACGGTCGAAGTATCCGGTTCAACATCTGGCTCGATGATTTCGGAGCTCCGAAAAGGGCGCAGTTCGTTATCGCCTGAATTGCTTGAATTGGAGAACCAGGAAAAAGACCTGCTCGAGACCCCGCAGACGAAGAGGTCGTTGGGAAGGGGACTAGCTGGAAGATAGGGTTGAACTGGGGAGAACTGGGGAGGTTTAGAAATGGAGGCCACGGATAGAGGAGATAAGAAGTGGCGCGGCCGGAGATGGCGTAGGAGTCGACCCGCGATCCCCATGAAGAGAAGCAGTGCTTTGTTTGGCGGCTCAGCGTCTCCGTACGGATTTTATACTTTAGTTGGAGAATTTACCATTTGAACCGGGTCTACCCGTTCATGTTCTTTGCAAAAAGGAGCCCGAATCTGCTGCGATCCTGGGTGAGATCGCAGGATTCTAAAATTCTGAATCAACAGTTCAAATTTTTCTGTGCGCGGATCTTGAAAACACTTTGAAAAAATAAATTTTCATACACGCATCACGAAAAAAACTAACAGCTGAGATTTGGGATCGCAGGGTCCTGCGATTCCCAAGAATCACAGCAGATTTATTTTCTGCAAAAAGTGCTAACCATTTGAGGGAACGGACCCCTGAAATTTTTATTAATCGAAAAAAAATAAATTTTTTTTTGAAAAAGGACAGAACTGTGGCCAGATTTCTAAAACTAGATAGAACTGAAAGAAAGTTACTGTCCCACGGGACTGGACGATCCTTTCCGTCTGGGATACCATTTCACTAACTAATTTCGTCGCTAATCCATATTCACAGACGGTAATAACCTCTCCGTCCCACGAAAAAAAAAAGGCCTGGCGGTAATAACCTCCTCGTCCCACGAAAAAAATAAAAAGAAAAAAAGACAGGGACGGTAAGCTTAATCCTGTCCTAGGAAAAAATAAAAAATAAAAAGGCAGGGACGGTGAGATTATTCCCGTCCGAGGCCCAGCAAAACCTACCCCTTCGCGTCCTTCAATCAATCTCGTTGTCTCTACTCTGTGCCTCACCGATGGAACCAAAAAAAACAGCGACGTACGCCAAATCGCTTCAGCAACCCCACGCGACGCACGCCTCCTCTCGGCCTGGAAGATCCATCTCGTCCGTCTCCGAAATTTTCGACCACCCTGTGCTGCCTCCCTCTAATTAGGTATTTTTAAAATTAAAATTAGATAAATTAGTTTAGAAATCAGTTAATTTACAATAATTTTGAATTTAATTTGTTAGCAAATAACAGATTAAATTAAATTTTATTAATTTGTTAATTGTATTTTTTTTTTATGAAAACCCGTAGGTATACCTTGAAATAAAAACGTATTACAAAACTTGCTTGAAAAATAAACTAATCCTAAATAATAGTAAAATACACTAGTGAAGAACGGTAAATAAACTATTCCTAATTGAAAAACGACAGTAAAAACATTGTCATTACACTCCAGTGGGCATCCTGGAGAAAAGGCCTCGCCAATGCAGTTCCTGCCTAATGCATTCGCTGTGTGTTGAAGTATCCCCCAAAGGCCTCATTGATGTATGGTTGCAAGTCCGCAATATGTGCTACGTTCGCCGGTACCGATCCAGTGCAGGAAGAGTTGGTGGTACGGGCCCAATTTGCCAATGTGTGTGGCTGAGACAGTAGTTTCCTGCTTACATGTCGGATGGTTACCCTGTGAATCAATTGTTGGTATAGCCGCGTCCCTGCTGCCACCACCTCTGCCGCTTGCCAGGATGGTAATTCCATAGCATTGTTTTGTGTAATTGCCTTTACCAGAATCTTACAATCGGTACAGATGAAATTTGTTAATTGTATTTAGAATAATTAATAAATTAGGGTTTATGATTTAGAAAAATTGATTGTTTAGGATTTAGAATAATTGTTAGTTTAATTTAATTTCATTTAGGGTTTAGGATTTGTTAATTAAATGAGGATGTCCAGAAAAGCCGCAGGTTTATTAATTAAATTAATTTCATTTAGGATTTAGGATTTAGAATAATTGTTAATTGTGCATTAACTTTTGTTGAATGATTGTTTAGTTGGAAAATTTGAAATATGGAAAAGGGTTCGGCCTTAGTGAAAATAAATCAGAGTTGGGTCATTTAATAATTGTATTTATTAAAATTAGATGAATTAGCTTTCAATCATTTACTCTCAATTGCAAGAATTGATAAATTAGATAATTTTTTAATCTCTTAATTTATTTATTCATGTAAGTTTTAGAGTTTATAGGTAATTGTTTAATTTAGTACTTTATTTAATCATGTGAGTGTTTAGTAAATTTAGATTATTATTAATTAGAGGAGGGTTCAAATGCCTCCATTTTTTGTGCCTCCACCATGCCTCCATTTTTTAAAACTTTAATAACTCAAAATTTAAAACTTAAAAGTCAAAATAAAACCATTAGATATGATCTATATCATTTTATCTATGTGCTCATAAAAAATTATCATATTTTGATTTTGTTTTTATGCGAATCAATAACTTGAAAAATCAACGTCTAAGAATTATCCACATTAGTATGTTTTTTACAAGCTCTTGATGACAACCAAAACAAAATCAAAATAAGATAATTTTTTATGAGCACATAGATAAAATAATGTAGATCATATCCAATGGTTTTATTTTGACTTTTAAGTTTTAAATTTTGAGTTATTAAAGTTTTAAAAAATGGAGGCATGATGGAGGCATGAAAAATGGAGGCATTTGAACCCTCCTCTATTAATTATAGGGTTATATAATTCTTTCAAACTGTTACGCATGCAGAATGTCAAGCAGTCGTGGTCTCACGGATGAGGTTGTTTTTTTATCCGAAATTGTCGGCAAATTTTTTTAGCGATTTATTATGAATGCCGCATGACCAACATAAGGTCTCACGGATCCATGACGATGTAAGATACTCAATGGCTCATATAATTTATTTCTTTTATAAAATGATATTAAAGTTTGAATTACAATATGTAATTAGAAATTTACCTGTTTGAGATGCTTCTGTGCTTCACTGCTTCAAACACGTTCTAGTAGCTCTAAATAAGCAAGAGTGAAATAATTAAACAGCTTTTGTGCTTCACTGCTTCAAAGAATGAAATAATTAAACAGCTTGATCGGTCTCTGTTACAAGAGTTGCAAAAGAGAAATGAGATGCTTCTGTAATTAAAAATTTACCTTCTTAAGATGCTTCTGTACTTAACCGCTTCAAACGGAACTCGATTTGTTTCTGCTAGACTCGACTCTGCTAAACAAGAAATAAGATAAGCTACTTCTCTGTCTAAATTGCAAATGGAAATAATATAAACTTCTTTTCTGTCTGAGTTGCTACTAAGTGTTATATAGAGTCTCGGACGGGAATAATCTCACCGTCCTTGCCTTCTTCTTCTTTTCCTGGGACGGGATCAAGCTCACCGTCCTTGCCTTTTTATTTATTTATTTTTTCCTGGGACGGGAGGTTATTACCGTTCGGCCTTTTTTTTTCCGTGGGATGGGAATGTTATTACCGTCCGTGAATATGGATTAGCGACGAAATTGGTTAGTGAAATGGTAATCTCGGACAGGGAGGATCATCCCGTCCCATGGGACGGTAACTTTATTCCCGTTCTACCTAGTTTTAGAAATCTGGCTACAGTTCCGCCCTTTTTCGATTAATAAAATTTTTGGAACGGACTCTGCAGGGTCCTGTTTTTCCGATCCTAACTATTCAAATTCGTTGAGATTTGTGCATAATTTTTTTTTTATTGAGATACGTGAATGAAATTTTTTGAATAGTTGGGATTGAAAAAGAGTCGGATCCTTTCTAACTTTTTTTTAGCCAAGTGCCTGTCATAATTGCTCTCCTCTCTTCATGCAGAAAAATGATTACACGTTGTGCGATGAACATTCAGGAAAAATAGAAGTGTGCGATCGATGTTAATTAACTTGAGATTTATCATTTACATTTTTCATTTTACACCTGCAACTACTATGCAGATTCATTATTTCATTTCCTTGATAAAATCACGTTGACCTGACTAGACAAATTGGTGCTCTACAAGACCACAATACTCAAATTTCCTTTTTTTTTGGGTATATTCATGAACAAAAATCTATTTTGTGGTTTTGGACTGATTTAATTCCTTAAGGCTCTTTGGCTAGCTCGATTTTTTATTTAATAAATTATTATAATTAAGTTTGAGTAAGGCTGTAATTATTACATAACAGCCCCCGCTATGGACTCATATATATCTCTATTTTTAAAGTTCAAATCGTCAATATAAACTATTCAATATGATTTTTATATATTAATGTACTTGCATACTAAATTTTATATTTTTTTTTAAATCTTTTTAGTATTTTTATAAATAGTTAGAAAATCACTTGATTTAAAAATTCTGAACCATCCAAAACAACAATTTTCTACCTATGTTATTATTTAGACTATGAAATGAGTAAGTTGAAGTGTCATTTTTATAACTTGATGAAATAAAAGCAAATTGACAACATAAAAACTACATAAATCCACAAATTTTAGAACCCTGATTCATCAAACTAAAACTGTAATATTTGAAATTAAACTCCAATAATCCTATTTCTTAGAATGAGGATTAGTGCTAGCCTTCCCAGTACAAGGAACAAAGTCATTGTCTGATGTTGGCGGCTCTTGATCAGTGACAACAGACGAAGTGCTAACCTTACCATTATAAGTACAAGGAACAAAGTCATTATCCGATATTGACGGCTCTGGATCACCATTTTTTTTTTCAAATCATAGTTATAAGAATGTTCTACAAAGTTATTGTTTGAAATTTCATACCGAATTGGCCGCCTACAAAATCTCCCCACAAAGCAGATATGACTAGGGCATATTTTTGCCTCATTTCTACCTCGACCCCTTGTTGACCCTCCTCTCGCTACGCCACGATTAGACGATCTACCTCGGTTGTTGTTGTTCATCCTTTTCGCCTAATAAATCACCTCTTTTCTCTTCCTCTTTCTCCTCAGCTGTTGGAATGAATTTGTAAATGGCCAGGAGAGAGAAAAATCCAATTTATAGGATTCAGATACCTGACCGCCTCACTATGGGGCGGTCCACTTCCATAGCTGACCACCCGGTTGGCTCTAGAAGTGAACCGCCCCACAGTGGAGCGGTCCGGACATATTTCAAATTTTTCAAAAATCGAGAACATATTTGCTATTTTTTTAGAGTATTAATAACAAAATCGGTCATCATAACCAATAAAAGTTGGAATTAACTTTGCTATTTTTTAAAAGTTTAAAAATCAACTTAGTGTTGCTAGAAACTTCGAAGAGTAGTTCAAAGCAAATAACAAATTTTAGAGACCAACCCAGTATTTAAAAGAAATTAAGGACTAAATCTTAAAGTTCACCTAACAAAATTTCATGATTGTAAATGCTAAATATTAAAAATATCAACCGCTCGGTCTTGGCATACCCATAAGGTCTTGGCATACCCATAAGACCGAGTCCGACTCTGCGAAAGAAAAGCAGGAACCTGCTTTTTCATATCCAACCATTCAAATTCGTTAAAATTTGTGCATGAAAAAGTTTTTTTTATCGAAATACGCGAACAAAAAAATTTGAATAGTTGAATTTCAAATAGCAGGTTCCTGCTCCATTTCCCATAAGACCATAAGGTCCATAACCCTAGATAAATTTTTTTTTTTTTAGAATAATCCTAGATAAATTAACCGGATTCCATACCCATAACCCGCTAGTGTCAGTTCGAACCGGATCTTAATCGCTCCTGCCGCTCTCTCTCTCTCTCTCTCTATCGACGGAGAAGCTTGAGGTGTGACCGTGTGAGAGCGGTGAAAGCCGGGCCTCAGTCGGAGCGGGTCCCACAAGAGATGGTGGCGGCGTCTGGAGGCAACCAAGCCTGGACCAGAGAGATCAACATCCGCCGTCGGATCGCCAACATGTCAGTATACCCCACTCTCTCTCGTTCTCTGATAAAAGGAGCTGCCTTTTACGACGATTAGTTTACTTCATTATCCAACTAATTCAATTGAGTTTGCTTTATCTATTCGAGATGATAGGATTTCATGATTGTTTATTCTCAGAATAATCTTTCTTTGATTTGTTTTCAGATATAATAAGAGAGAAGACGATTTCCCATCCCTCAGAGAGTACAATGATTACCTTGAAGAAGTTGAGGACATGAGTAAGTCCTTTTCCCCGCTTTGCCTGTAATTCAATTTCCTGAAATTACCAGAACAATTTGAGTTATCAATCAATGTGCAACAAATAATACTACGGTGCTGCAGGATTGTAGTTTATGGTGGTAAGGCTGTAATGTTCTGTATATAATTTGACAATGTCTGGTCATTCCCTTGATAATTAAGCTTAAATTCAGCTCTTAAGTGAAAATTTACTTTCATATAATGTAATAATAAGTATCTGAATCAAGCTTCACTGTGCTAGGCTAGCTGCACAGACCTTAAAAAGGCATTTGGTATTAATATCAATAACTTATCTTCTAATTAGCGTACATGAAATTTCAATAAGCCAGAAGAATTAAAAACTGCATAATTTTTTATCAAGTTAACATGTAGCTGGTATATCTCTGCTGTCACCATGTTGTACCATACCTATACCCCAACTCGAGATAATAATACTTAATTATGTTAACGTAGTACTTGTTTTAATCTGAAGCTTGCAGCCTAATTGATGGAATTGATGTGGCCTTAATAGAAGCTAAGATTGCTAAGTACCAACAAGAGAATGCCGAGCAAATTACGAACAACCGGGCTCGTAAGGTATACTACATGAGCAATATTCATTTAAAGAAAGTTGATATATTTCCTCAATGTCTCATTTTTGGTCACTGTGAATGGTTTCCGTCTCTGTCATTTGTGGTGCCTCTTATTCCGAACAAGTATATGCTGTGATTTCCAGTTTCATGTATACTGGTATGGACTTTAGACCGGGGAGTAAGGATTATTATATAAATCAATCTGGTGCTTACATCCACTATCTGTATGCATTAAATTATAGTTTGACCCTGATATGTACTAGCTTGATTTTCTAACTACATTCCTATTGTTGATTTACCAGTATAGGTTAGCTCATAATCCATTGCTCCAACCCCCTTTTAATTGTTAAGTCTCTAAGTATTTGTCATTGAACTAGTTTGTTTGGTAATTCCTGGTTCCAGCAGAATTGAAATTGCCTGTGTGCGCTTGATGTTTGTATTACCTTTTTTCTTAAATTCATTTTGTTTTTTCAATTATCCTTGTAGTGGTGATATAACTAACATTGCAATGTAGGCTGAAGAATTAGCAGCTGCGCTAAAAGCATGCAAGGGTAACCCCACGCAAGCTGATCCTATGGATTTGGTGAGTTACTGTAGCAATATTTTTTTCCCTTTCTTCATTTTCTCACTGTTGGTTACAAGAGTATTCTTGTTTACTGTTAATTTGATAAGTTCATAGCAATGTATACACTATATAGTTGTAGGCTTCAATATGTGTCAAATTAGGTCTATAACAGTACTAGCAGTACATACTGAGCTGGACTTCATTTATCGTCATTGCTTTTTCTTGTTTGATTTATGTAGTAATGCCAGTTCTGTACAGGACTGATGGGTACTGTACTGGTATTATGCCTCTGGTACTATAAATTTGTAAATGCACATATGCTTCTGTCCTATTTTAGGATGAATTTTTTTAAGGTAATCAAATAAAGCACACATCCCACATTGGAGATTTAAAGCTTGCCTATAGCAGGGTGCTGGTCAAGGTTCTCAAGGAATGGCTCTACAAGGTCAGTATGCACCGGCTGGTGGGCCCATGCAACCCCGTCCAATGGGAATGGGCCAACAACCAATGCCTCTGGGAGCCCCGCATGACCCGCGGCTTGGGCAAGATGATGAAGAGACAAAGAGGCTCCGTGCCAGAGCTGGCGGTTGGACCCCAGAATTGAGTAAGAAAAGAGCCCTTGAGGAAGCCTTTAGCAGCATTTGGATTTGAATTCTGAATGGAAAAGATGGTCTAAAGGAAATGTTTTTGAAGGGGAGACTGGAAAAGGGACAACAATACCGGGTAATAATGATAGAGTTAGCAGTGTTGCACAAAAATGATACTTGGATGGAGTGCCTTTGTAGTCATGATGCAGATGTGGGTGGGATATAACCTGTTAATTCCGTGTAGGTGCTATATGCTTATACCATATCATGTAAGGGGGCACTTTGAATATTTTGTTTTTTTGTAGGATTTTGACAAAAAAAAATTATTCAGAAAGATCTTTTTGAAGAAAATTTGTTAAGGGATGATGTTCAGTTTCAAGATTTGTCTATACGCTATCAATTGAAATGTCTTTGTTTAGTTAATGAGGGCAACTTAGTGGATTTAATATTCTAGTGTTTCTGAGAAGGTGCTCAGGAGATCTATGATTTTGAACGATTGATATTTAGATGTTTCGTATTTTTGGACGGAAATGGGGAAATATTTGGAATGGTTAAAAGAAGCAAGTTCTTGATGACAAGATTTTGTAATTTATTCCTTCATTTTCCTATCGATTTTTTCAGCCGTATCTGTTCTGGATTGCATCATTAAAAAAAAGAGGAATTCTGGATGATTGTAGACTTTTAATATGGCCATAAATTGATGGATGGATTGCCGTGTATTCAAAATTGTTGTATAATTAAAATTGATACAAATCTTGTGCTGTTATATTTTTATAATTCGAAATCATATTGTTGAGAAACAAAGTTATATGTATTAGGGGTATTTTGATAAAAGAGTAATTAGAGAATAGTTTAGGGACCTCTATGTAATATGTGCACACTATTTAGAGAATAGTTAATGCTGATGAGGCGGTTGGTGCCAACTCTATGTTATAAAATAGCGGAGATAATAAAAACCTAAATTAGTAACGCAATTTGAATTTAGGAAAGTCTTAGAAAAATCAGACCACTAGATTTTTAGATTTCTTTTTATATTCTGAAAAGGCACTTCATGATTAAATTCTATAATTATTTTTAGAGAAAGACTCCTCTTATAAGCATAGGTCTCTAAAGCTTGCACATAAGCTAATGTTCTGAAGAAATGAATTTACAACAAAGTCATTATGTACCAGCCAATTGGCCAATGCAACCGCGTCCAAACGGTACGTGGGCCCAACCACAACCGGTACCTGTAGGAGACCGACGTGACCCCCGTCTCACACAAGACGACGAAGAGACAAAGAGGCTTCGTGCCAGAGCCGGCGGTTGGACGGAAGAATTGAGCAAGAAAAGAGCCATTCAGGAAGCCTTTACTAGCTTTTGAATTTGAAATGGAAAATTTGAAGAAAACGTACAAGTTTTTTTTTTTTTTTTTTCTTTTTCTGTAGGCACTTAGACAAGTCTCATGTTCTGAAAGGGGTTTGTGCATTTGTAGGATTATAACAAAATCCAAAGAAACATGTTCTGACAATTCTTCAAGGGTTGATTATGATTTCAATAATCTTATTGTAGATGAGCAACGGAGTTATAGTTGTTAATGTTATTTGATGACGATTTTTATTTAGTTTATGGTACATTCTTTTGAGATAGAGATATCTAGACAACGATCAAGATCACTTTGACAATATTTTATTAAATCATGCCAGACTAAATTAAAAAAATAGAAAAAAATGTTATAGACATGTAGTTTTCTTTAATGAGGAGGGTTTAAATATCTCTATTTTTCATGCCTCCACCATGTCTCCATTTTTAAAAACTTTAATAACTTAAAAGTCAAAATAAAACCGTTGGATATGATCTACATCATTTTATCTATGCACGAGTAAAAAATTATGACATTTTAATTTTGTTTTGGTTGTCATCAAGAGCTTGTAAAAAACGTACTAATGTGAATAATTTCTAGACGTTGATTTTTCAGCTTATTGATTCACATAAAAACAAAATCAAAATGTGATAATTTTTTATGAGCACATAGATAAAAAGATGTAGATCATATCCAACGGTTTTATTTTGACTTTTAAGTTTTAAATTTTGAGGTATTAAAGTTTTTAAAAATGGAGGCATGGTGGAGGCACAAAAAATGGAGACATTTGAACCCTCCTCTTCTTTAATATACTCTTCATATTAATTAAAAGCTGTCTTAATATTCACAGATGAAACAATTAATTGGACAATCTTATCTGGGTATAAGACAAACTCACTTCATATTAACTACTTGATTATTACATAAATCTATAGCTTCG
Source organism: Carex kokanica (assembly GCA_025461125.1). Taxonomy (NCBI): domain Eukaryota; kingdom Viridiplantae; phylum Streptophyta; class Magnoliopsida; order Poales; family Cyperaceae; genus Carex; species Carex kokanica. The sequence goes on along the minus strand of JAJGRX010001067.1, from coordinate 1,063,462 downwards.
TAAAGTCTTATCAACTTCTTAGGTTCATCAAAAGAATCTTGTAATTCAGCACTTCATGAACCTTGGTTCTTCATTATAAATCTTGTAATTAAAGCTCTGAACCTGCAAACTCACTTAATACTGTAAAAGGTTAAATTCAATTAATGTATGTTTTGCAAATTTAGTCAAACGAAGTACTAGAAGATTGCACACAACCAACACTTCTAGTTGTCTTTCAACTTCTTCTAATTGTTTTTCGTCTTCTACTAGTTGTATTCCATCTTGTTCTAGTTATTTTTCATCTTGTATTGATTGTCTTTTATGTTCTACTAATTGTTCATCAACTACTGGTTATATTTCATCTTGTTCTAGTTGTTTTTTATCTTGTATTGTTTGTTATTCATGTTTTACTGGTTGTTTTTTATCTACTACTACTGGTAGTATTTTATTTTATTCTAGTTGTATTTCAAGTTGTTTTTCATCTTCTACTGGTTGTTCTTCATGTTTAACTGGTTGTCTTTCATCTACTACTGGTTTTATTTCATATTCTTCTAGTTGTATTTCATTTACTACCTCTTGTGTTTCATCTTGTACTAGTTGTTTTTCATGTTCTACTAGTTATCTTTCATCTACTACTAGTTATATTTTATCTTCTTATAGTTGTTTTTCATCTTTTTCAAGTTGTCTTTTGTCTTCTACTAGTTGTCTTTCATCTTCTATTGGTTGTTTTTCATTTTCTATTTTATTGTCTTTCATCTTGTATTAATTGTTTTTCATCTTCTACTAGTTGTCTTTCATCTTGCACTGGTTGTCTTTCATGTTTTTCTAGTTGTCTTTCATGTTTTTCTAGTTGTGTTTCATCTTCTACTAATTGTTTTTCATTTTCTTCTAGTTGTCTTTCATCTTCTACTAGTTGTTTTTTATTTTCTTGTATTTCTTTTTTCATTATTTTTTGTTGTCTTTCATTTTGTACGTCTTTCAAGTTCTTCTAGTTGTATTTCATCTTCAACTAGTTGTTTTCATCTTTTTATAGTTGTTTTTCATTTTGTATTAGTTGTTTTTCATGTTCTACTGGTTGTTTTTATTTTTTTATTTTTTTTCTAGTTGTATTTATCTTCTTCTACTTGTCTATAATCTTGTACATGTTGTCTTTCATGTTCTACTGATTGTATTTCATTTACTTCTAGTTATATTTCATCATTTTCTTGTTGTATTTCATCTTTTTTTATTTGTCTTTCATCTTGTATTGGTTATCTTTCATTTATTTCTGTTGTGTTTTATTTTTTTATAGTTGCATTTCATTTTTTTTTAATTGTCTTTCATCTTGTATTAGTTGTGAAAAGCTTGTCAATGGCACCATTTTATCCGTTTACCTGACCCGTACTGTATCCGATAAAATGAGTACTAGTAAGATTTTTTTTTCGTAAACTTATCAAGTACTAGTAAAAAAAAAATTTCACTATCTAAACGGTAAGGGTACAGGTTAAGCCTATTTCGTACCTGTTACCCGATCAAGTAATTATAAAAAAAAATTACGTATATTATATATATTAATAAACATTGAAAAGAGTACTTTATTCTAAAAGCAAGTAAATCAATTAAAGTACTATACATGTGTGAAATGAATATATATGTTTTATCTAATTATTATATTAATATTACCCATTATTTACCCGCTACCGTTTCATTATCCGACAACCATAACAGATAAAGATAGAGTACGAATAAGATAATTTTTAGCGGATAAGAATAGAGTACGAGTAAAGATAATTTGTAACTGATACGAGTATGAAAATGCTTCCACCCCACCCTTATCGTACCCGTTGACACCCCTATTTCTCACTAGATAATTGAAAGACTTAACTTTTCCTATTTTCAACGACTCCCTTGACAACTAACGGTAAGAGCAAAAAAACTGAATAAGGAAAAAAAAAAAAAAAAAGGTAACACAATGCATTAATAGAAATGAAGTAATGATTATTAACAACTTTTGCTATGCTATGTATAGTGTTGTCCAGAGGTACAACACAAGCCTACTCCATTAGGTTACAAAACATAACAAAACTGACTATTCGGCTCTCATGCTCCGCAAGGCCCGCAAACTAAGTAAAATTTCAAAAAGATATTTAAAAAAAAAACATCATATTCTCAGAAGAGAACCGCACCTCCTATGTCCTATGTCAGCTGTTTTCCTGAAATATATTTGTAATAGTTAGAACGCAATAGAAGTATGATTAATTGAATAAATTTCAGAAAAAAAAGAAGCTGAATATTCAAATAAGCATGAAACTACACCAAGAATCAATTATTTTCTAAGGTAGTTGAGTGTGTAAGAGGATGCTTTGAGCTGATCTTTTAGAGCAACCCTCTCAACAAAGGTAATCTTATAATGATAGTGTATTTGAGCAGAGTCTCAGGTACTCGTAATCATTTCAGATTATAATAGCAACCCGTAGACTGGCGATGTGTTAAGTCTCCTCAGGTGGTAAATACTTTTGTAAATTGATGCATGTAATGTACTAATACATCAAAGAAACTATGCCTTACTTCTGGAGGAGCTCACACAAGTGACTGGGCGCTCGGAACTAGGTTTTTCGAGATGGGAGCTAATTAAAGAATCCAATCTGACCACCCAAAGCGCCAGGGCAGAGCTTGTTTGGGGCATGGTTTGGAAAGATACAGTTACATCATCCACAACAGATCCAGACCCATCAGCTTTTGCACACTCATACAACCAATCTTCATTGATTGCCCCAACAAAATCCACCAGAACCTGTTAATTAGAAGCATTTAAGTGAGATAACCTTCAAATTGCATAAAAAAAAAATCATACTAGTTGAACAGCAGAGTTCTACTTGATGTTATCTTTCCTAAAGTTAAACCTAAATTTTCTTTTTGTAACAGAAATCTAACCAAGTTCCCATTACTAATAACCTAACAAGCCACAGCATTACACTATGCAATGTAATTTTCAAAGTTAGATGGTAAGCTTTTCTTTATCACATCCTTTTTGACAGATTTTGGCATGGTGCTTTTGCAACCACCTAAGGTTTGCACCACGAAAGCCAAAATGCACATTAAATACATTAATAAGCACCAGTACCAGGTCTGATAGGTACATGATGGAAAATAATTGCCTCATTGGCCTCATTTGAGGAAGTTCTGGTCGACAAACACAAGTAGTGCAATCAGCATGTATCAATTCAGAACTAAAAAACACAGAGTGGGTATGAACCTGAAGGAGCTCAGGCAAAGAAGACGTTCGTTGGAGACGATTAACCCACAGCTTGTGAGCTGATTTCATCCATGAACTAACCAATGACATATCAGGCATTGCAGCCTGCACTCAGATAGACAAACAAAACATTATCTTAGGAAAATAGAAAATAAATAAAGAATTTTTCAAAGACTAGGTGCTTATCCCTTTCAAGTTTAGATAATCATGCGTAACTTGAAAAATTCAAAATCAGTTTTACACTTGCTAGGAAACTTTGAAGTTTAATAATTTCTTATGTAGAAGTTATACAAGTCTGCTTTAGTTAGATGCAAATAATCCATGAAACTAACTTCTAAAATAAGCATAAAACTAACACATTTCAATATCATCCAAATTAGTTAACGTATAAAACACTTGGAATAACTATATTTAGGTCAGTTTCCCAGCATCTAAATCTGAATCTTCATACAGGAAATATGAGAACTGTTGATTGATAAAAAAAATTTCAAGACTAATTGAGATTTATCTTTCACAGTTTGCTTCGACAATCTACCATTTCTTGAACACATTTTTAAAAATGTAAATATTGAAAATAGAAGGAAAGAACAAAAATACCTCTATCGCATGTATAGCAGCTTTAAGGGCTTGCAACTGCGAAGCATGAACCCTATGGCTAGGCAGCTCACATATTCCTTCTATATTTTTGCAAGTTATCAGATGCATTGCATATCTCTCCTCCTGCTCGAAATCCAGCTCAAATGTTGAATGACAGATCCTACAGTGTTTTTCCTCTCTCCAGTACAAGTCATGGCACCCCCGGCATCTGGCCCATGTGTCCGCCAACAACCTCTTGTTGAACCTCACTGCACTTAGGTTCAAATAGAATGAGTCCCAGACCCACTTGTCAAACTCTTGGATCCTCTCCCACTTCTGCCTCTTCTCCTCTCCAGTTCTTCCTGACTCGATAACAAGAACCCCGGTGGGCCCCACGGAGATCGTGGCATTGTTGCAGCTGGAATTGTTATTGTCTATGTCGGATATAGGAGAGGATCCATCTCCATTGCTGATCACTGAATTGGAGGAGCTGGTTTGTGTCACATTGTCTCCTATGGATTTGTTGTGGTGGGCCTCCATTGATCGACAAAGATAGCTCTGACGTCTGTTTAGAGAGGTAAAGAGGCTGGATTCTCTTGTGCCTCTTGTATCTAAAACTGATAGCAACTCGAGGAGATCCTACATCAGAAGACAATTTATTTGAGAATTTCGCTTTATTTATTTTTCTTTTTAACTTTTCATTGACTCGTATGGAGACTAGGAAATTTCTGAGTCTTCACAGAGTATTCGCTTAACATTAATAAACCTTACTTGAGTATGGATATCTGAGAGATTGAATTTACCATAGCACCACACTGGTTTATAATATTATAGCAGCAAAATCTGACTATATTTCAGTAACATGCTCATCCATTATGGCCAGGGGCAGATTTACCTTTGTCAAATAGGGGTCAATTGACCAACCCCCATTTATTATGAAAATCTTTTAAACATGTACTATAGATTATAATATTAAAGATAAGATTGCTATATGTATACTAAATTTGACCCCCATTTAGTTTCTAAAATTTGTAAGCTTGATTTCTTTTTAAAAAAAAATGAGTTATATGAATTGTGCATATTGACCCCCATATATTAAAATCCTGCCTCCGCCCCTGATTATGGCCACAAAAACAAGTCCTTACGAGTTGAAAACAGTATACAAACCTGAGGCGTATCAATGACCTCCCAGTGGCCATCATCAGAAGATTCAAAGAACACCATCCGATGGCCAGGATCATCCCTAGCACACGGCCCCAAAAAGAGCCAGTAGTTGTTGTACCGTCGGTCAGACCCCAGATGTACTGTTTGCATTTTACATGAAGCTTCACTTGAAGTTGTGCCAGCAAGTGGAGCTTGAATAGTATTACTAGGAGAAGATTGCACCTTATCGCAATTACTAGCCACTGGATAGGTTGATTTTTTTATTTTGCCACCAGAGGCATGAAAACGATGCAAAGTGGGGGCAGTTGCAGATATAGGCCTCCTCGGTTCCTACAATGTTTTGGTGCAGTTAGAAACTGTTGATTTGAGTGAGAAATTTTGTTACCTAACATAAGTGCAACCAGTATGGAATCCATGAGACGTATTCAGCCAAGCCTCTTTGACAACTAGGAAAAGAACAACTCTGGCTAAACCAACTTGCATCCCACATCATCAATTTACTTTGTAGTTGAGTTTATTGGATTGAACCCAATTTTCATTAACTATAACCAGTTTTAGCCGATCAATATAGAGATCCACCAACATTTAGCAATATCAACCAGGACATGTCAGGTCAATTTGACCCGGCCTAGTTCAACTTGACCAAGCAGATTGACAGATGATGTCAATCTAGATAAAATTTGCAAACAAAATCTCTCACCGGAACTAACCCAAGTCCCTAATCAAATAGACCCATGCTAACCACAAAACTAAACTGGATACCTCAATTCTTAGGCAAGAACTGGCCCCACCAATTAAATCGACCAAGGCAATCAAACCATCCAATTTCTCATCAACCCTCAAATCGGAGTACTCTCCCTCCATCAACCCAAGGACCCATGCCTCACCACTATAGCTCTCGTCAATTTCTCTATACTTCGCAATTCTTCCTTCCTTTCTGGATGAGCTTATCTCCTCCGAGCAATCTGATTCATCACTGCTGCTACTACCCGTGCTGCGGATGTCTCTTGATTCCTCATCTTCAACGCTTCCGGAGTCTTCTGAGTCAGAGTTGGGGTTGGTTCCTTTAATCCTCGGGTCAACACGTAGTCGATATGCATTGGATGCAATCTTTTCAAATAGAGTGATATCGCTCAAAAGGGTTGAGTGGATGAGTTGCTCGGTTTCTTGTATTGAGTTTGGTAACTCCAGCTGAATAATCTAAAAAAGAGAAAAACATTTCAAGTTACTGAGTCAGGTTAGCAAAAGCACCATCAAGCGCCCAAATTGAGAAGGCTATACACCTGAGGCTTTGTAAAAATCATAGTGGAACTTAGGGTTTTCAGGAGCACTAAGAAAATTTCCAGGATACAAGTACATAACTTCTGAATTAAAATAGATGAGACATTGAGGATTTGCACCTGAGGAGAGTTTGCCAATTCAGAAACCTTCAAACCACAACTCCCTATCTTCGACAATACTGTAAACAGCTCGCCTTTCAACGTCCGGGGTCGTAAACCATACTTGACCATCTGATCCTTCTCCTACATCATTACAGAAGCAATGCAAAGTTTACACTCTAGATCAATTCAGAGATTACCATCTCTGGTGATCTTGACTCAGTATTACTCAATAGTTGTTTGTGAAATCTCCAGGCTATCTTCTTTTTTCAACTTGTATTGTGTTTATTTGAGGCTTCATGTATGGAAGATAATGAGAATATTAGAATAGAAGGGGGGAGAGGAGGGAGGGGAGAGAGAGAGAGAGAGTAATTACTTGGCATTCAATTTTGGATATGTCGTACTTATTGAACATCTTATAATTTTATTTCTTTAATGTTATAACTTGGCAGCCAGGCCAAGATTGGGAGAGAGAAGCTGAACTTCTAATATCAACTTAACAAAGAGGTTCCATACAACCAAAATACAGAAGTACCAAGTCTGTCAGATCCTGTACCAGTGTGTACTACTGGCAAATTACACACAGGTGAGAGGTGGTAGGTTTGTTCCTGACTGAAACCATCAAAGGTTCTTCAAAACAAGATAAATACAGTTAAACCCTATCTGCATATCACAAATTCAGTAATTTTTAGTGCTTTAAAATCAAGTTTGCAGTACATATCACATGCCTTGGAAAAAGAACCTCTGCGCAGCAAACTGTTCTTTGAACCAAACCCTGCTGCAACCAGAACTTGCCTCAGTATCTCGATCCATGTCAATGGATTCAGAGATCTCATCAGAAAGCTCACATCAAGCTCTTGCTCTCTGAACTGTATGATAAAAAATAAAAAGATAATGTTTGCTATAATTAGGGTTTCAGGAATTCAGAAGATGTTAATTATGTATCCTTTTACCAATGTTTGCTATAGTTATTTTTTTTTATTTAAAAAAAATAATGAATACATATGCTTTAGCACTTAGGTGGTTTATACAAACTACAAAGTACTAACAAACAGGCTGCAACAATACATAATGACTTGTCTATGCCTGGCAAATGGCCTGACCTGATATGCTATACAGAGCACAAATAGAGGTCCAAATAATATTCTCTTAGATAAAATACTGAATTTGTATATTGTGTATGTCAAAAACTTTTATGATACACTTGGACTAAAACCATGAAAACTGGATTTCTAGAACTACTGTTGTAGAATAACTAAAAACAGTCAACAGTTTAACCAAAAGATGCATAAGAACCAAAACTTACGAAATTTAAGAAGCTTAGAAATCTACTGTCCTTGGACGAAAAAGGGACAAAGTTGTCTATTTTCCCTTTCTCAGCATCTGACAGAAGCAGCTTGAGGAGAGCCATATGCACCTTTCCCAATAACATTGAGTCCTAAAAGTTTAACCAAAAATACTTGTCAATTGCAGATTATATCACATGAGCAAACTGCAAAAGGTGAATTATTTCAGAAAACAAATAAAAGGAACATACCTTATCATGAAACGACTGAGCAAACTCGTCAATAGTGAAGGGATATACATCAACTCTAGTCGAACTTGTGTACAGAAACCGCAAAACCTGATATGAGAATTTAGATTAATTTTTTAAATATTTACAGTAGTCCTTACTAATAACAATCTAGATTATAACAGAAGAAGAAGAAGAAGAAGAAAACCTTGAATAGCTTTTTGACAAGTTCAGGTGAGGAGTCCCAAGGTCTTGCAGAGAATGGTTGTTTCATCTTTACATTCTGTGGAGGAAACCTGGCTAACAAATCTACAAAAAAATATATTAAATTAAAAGGGAACTTCACCAATATAACCAAGGAGAAATATACTAAAAAAGCACAAGTTGCCAGTCATGTATATGCAGCACTGAAGGTATGTAATAGCAAGTATAGAGACAACACAGTTTAATTAGTGGTAGACATAATTTTTCTTTCTGCTTTTCTTTTAATTAATTCGTTGCTCCTTTGGTGTATGAACCATTCCGGGCAAATTTGAAACTTAAATAGGTTTACTTGGAGGCCACTGACTTCTCAAATTTTCTAGACACAAATGGCACTTATGAAGGATTAATTAAGGCTCAAATGGGCATCACAAATAAAACTTGAGCAGCAAAAGACAGAATTATCCTAATTAAAGCACCGTACTGTGCAAACATATTTGGTAATTTGTACATGTGCATTACCTTACCCACCTATCTAGTGACCATCTATAACAACAACAACAGTGATAAAGTTTTGTGTATGACAAAGGAAAAAGAGAAGGACCTTTGCAAAGAGCGCAGCCATGGCGTCCACTTGAAAAAAGGTGAGCAGAGCATCTTAATGGGTTGGGACCTGATTGAAGCTCCCTAAGTTCTAGTTCTTCATCATCAACTAATGTTGACGGTCCAACTTGTCCCTCGGACGACTCAGGCCCATCAGCTGAAAGCTCACATTCAGTTGGGCTGTGGCTCTTCAAAACTATAGCTCTCTTAGAAGGGGCCTATGTACATTTGCATGCACAGGAAATAAGCAAAAATATAATTAATCTAAATAAAAATAAAAATATACATGTATCTATTTTCTAAAGAGTAACAGGAGCACTATATTTAATGTGCCGGTCAAAGTAATGGTACAATATACTGGTTCAATAATTATTTAAAGATTGATGATTGATTCCGTTTCCATTTGTTACCCATTTTCAAGGTTAATTCTATATAAAAGTTTATTACAAGCAGGTGGTCAAATACTTGAATCCAACAAAGGGCTTACCTTTTTTTTATTCGGAGGCTTCTTTTTTTCAGTCTTTTTCTTGCGTGCTACTATTTGCTTCTGCAAAGTTGGAAGGAAATTATTAAGAGAGAGAGAGAGAGAGTACCGGGAGAAGCTGAGAACCTGAAACAATCCTTGTGTTGCAGAAAAAACAAACCAATATGCAAGAAATTTAATTGTAGATAAAAATACAGAAATCAAAATAACTAGACAGAAAGAAAGAGTCAGAATGTACCGGGACAAACTTCTTCTTGTTTTTGGTTTCAGTGCATGATTTTTGGCTCGATGCTACAGTGGAAGTTGATTTTGTTGAAGAATCGAAAGAAGCATTTCGTCCCAACAAAGCTCTCAAATCACAGGGAAATTCCCCATTCTGTGAATTTGTCACATGCCAAATTGTCATTAGGCCTTTACCCATGCCATGCTTCTTTGGCAGATTGGTGGTATTGTTGAATCTTTCAATAGGTGCCTCCAGAATCTGAGAAAAGATTTCAGCAAAACTATGATAATGCAATACAGAAGACAATTTAGTACAACTGGTACAGTCAGTAAAATGTGACACCATCATTTTTGCTACTTTTGCTTCAGTGATGGTTTGGGATCTAAAACATCAAATCACGGTCAAGTGTGCCAACAGAACAAGATTTCATATCTAACTGGTCAGGCTCATCAGTGGTGCGGGACTGCCAGAACCAACATGATTCGGTACAAAAAACCAAGTAACAACATTAAGTAGGCTAGGCATATATATTCAATCCAAGTATTGTTGATCAACATAGGCTAACAAGAAAACTAGTAAACAATCCTTTTTGTTACTTTCTTCTGTACTGAAATAACTGTTATGATTGTTTGGCATCTCAATAATATATTAAGTGATGCCCAAAGGTACGAAGGAATAAAGGTTTGACATGCAACTGATATTCGGATAATGCCTGTTAATGGTAAGCCAGAACCAGTGCAGCTCGATGGGTACTTAAATCCAGGTTGCCGATATTAATCGAAATAGGCATATTTAATCTAGGTAAAAGATGATGAACACGGGCAAGCAAGAAAACTACTACTAAGGAACAGCTAGTTAGTAAAGTGAAATTATGATAATGGGGATAGGCAAATAACCTTCCTCTTCTTCACTGCTGTTTGACTCTCAGTACAAGCTCGAAGTTTCTGAATATCTGCCAAATTAAAAGAGCAGTGCTCCAATTAAGCAACTCAGTTTTAAATGTATAAATTGTAAAGTTGTTAGTAACTCATGGCAATCAAGGGTTATGGATATTGATTGGGCCAGTATATGATTTTGACTAGTAATTATGGCATAATCAACAAATTTGTGCAGGCTTAATGGAGCCTAATACATGGCTATTTTGGCATTTACTGAAACAAGAGGATTCTCTCAGCTTAACTGACCTCATACTCTTGAGAGTTGGTTTTAAGACTTGTTATAAGGGTACCTAGAATGCATTGCATCCTGTTTGTATTTTCTTAAACCTTTGCCACATTTGAAATGATAAAAAATAATAAATTTCTAAATAAACTGTTCACCTTTTTTATGATCAACAGATCTCTGGGAAGGGGAATCAAATTCCATGCCAAGAGGCGGGCCATCCTTGCGAAAAACCCTTCTTAATACATAATCCTTGGGAAATAGCACTTGCATTTGAACAAACCTTCTCTTTTTCTGAGCCAAGCTTAAACTTGCCTTCCTGCTCTGGTTACTGTTAACCTTGGTTGAAGTAAGAGCACTGATACTACAGTTGCTCTGGTTTTTTGCCCCTTCAATTTCTCTCTTCTCCTTTCTTCTCCTCTCTTTAAACCATGTTTTAACCTGATTGTATGTTAAACCAATGGACTCTGCGCATTTTGCCATCTTCTGCTGATTTGGATACTTCTCCTCTGTCAACAGAGCAGATTATACCATGAATTGACCATCCAATTAAAAAACAAATCGAGATTCTGAAACTCAATAAATGGCCATCTAAGCAATTGCAAGTCGTTAAAGTTTTTTTCTAAAATGAAATCATTTTGATGAATAAAAATAAACATTTAACCCAAATAGATTAAAGAGAGAAGCGCTTCTCTTATCTCCAGTTCGATTTTTCCAACATATTCGTGAAATGGAGCATCATGGAACAGAACAAGGACAGAACAATCCATCCAATCAAACAGAAATTCTATCTTAAAATAAAAACTATTTCTCCAACACATTTTAACACACAAAAATAGAACTCCAATTCCTAATTACAAACAATCCACTTAACCACACTCTAAGAAAAACTTTAAAAAAAACCCCACAGATTATCTAACAAAAGCACATATTAGCACAAAATCTGTACCAGCATAGGATCTCTCCAGTATCTGAAGTTGCATAGGTGACTTTTTCTTGAAGCCACTCGCCATCTCTCACTAGGACACGATCCACACTAGAAGAGTAAAAGAGAAATTAAGAGATTTAGAACCCTAACACATGCAAATTGGAATAAGATCTCTCTCTTGACCCTCGAATCTTCACATAAATTCTTTCACCAATTTTCGGGGGAAATGAAGCATCACACTGATCGCAGTCACAAACTCACAATGGCCCCGGCTCGCGCCCAAAACCCTACACTATCCTTCCCTATCTGCTTAAAGCCTTAAACCCTTTTGGAGAAATATCTTTAACATCACAAGGAATCGGGCTTGTGGTTGGTATAAAATTACGGATTCTGCCATCTATAGTTGAATTAGCGGGAACCGTTTGATTTGTGGGACCCAAACTCTGGACGGATGAAAATGCTAGAGAGGATTTGTTCTGGGCTTCCGGCCCAACGTGGAAAGGTTCGCAGCCACGAAAGGCGAAAACAGTTTAGGAAAAGCCCCTTTTTCTCCTCTTTTGATTTTGATATTTTCTAATTTTTTTGGATTTTAATAAATAATGACACAGGTTTTAGAAATTGTATAATTAATTATTTTATGTCTTTGCTCTGGTTGAATCCGTTCAATTTGCATTAAGATTCGTGCGAAATTTATCAACATAAATTTTGATACTTTCTACACAAATTTTAATGCACATAAAACAGCTCTGATCAAATATTAAACCGAATTTGATTCGACATCTATCGGACCTCCTTTGATTCCCTTTGCGAATAAAGAAATGGGAGATGAAAATGAATTTGACCATTAAGTTGTAATTGAAAGTGAGGAAGTGACAAGAGTCGATCAACCCGTTTTAGAGAACAATTATGCTGTAAATTTTTAAAAAAATTGATGATATTTAGTGCGATTTTATGAAGAATGTGAAGTGTTGTTTTTAAATCGAAGCGGATTGACGATTCAACCAAACATAATTATGATAAGGGTATGTTTCATTGGATTGAGAATAAGTTATTTTTTGGATTAGGTTATTCGGAATAGCCTATTCGGTGTTTGGTTGGATTAGAATAGCTAGAATAGTGATTCCAAACTTTTTGTCTTATTAGAATAGGTTATTCTTAAGAATTTTGAGATTTGACAATTCTAATAAGACAAATAATAGCTATTCTTGATTTGGTTATTCTAACTATTCTTGTTTTACAACCAAACATACCCCAAATTTCTTTATTTTGAGTTTTAACTCCTTAACATTTCTCAAGTCTCCTTTAGACTTTTTAACCTCTTAATCCCACCGAACATCATCTCCTTAGTCTGGATTAAGATTTATTTCTTTTGTTTGGATTAAGCTTTTTTTTATTTTTTTGTCCGGATTCTTAAGGCACCAATTGTATTGGATTAAGCATTCTTATGATTTGATTTCTTTAATGGATTCAACCAAACATAATTATGATTTGATTTCTTTATTCTAAGTGTTCGATAACTCCTCAACATTTCTTAAGTCTCATTTAGACTTCTTAACCTCTTAATCCCACCAAACATTATCTCCTTAGTCTGAATTAAAATTTTCTTCTCTTGTCCGGATTAAGTTTTTTTTTTTTTTATCTTTTGTCCGGATTCTTAAGGCACCAATTGTATTGAATTAAGCCTCCTTAGCACATTTTCTTGTCTCGTTAGTAAATTGTTTTAATCTGACTCTACCAAATAAATGCTCCTTAACTTCACTTAAAATTTAATCCCACCCCATGTGTCGAATCCCTCATAGAATCAGACAAAAAAATCGATTAAACCCGATCGATTTTGCAAAGGATGTTGAACCAATCACATTATGGACCGCAGTATGTCCTTTGAGATTCAAATAATGAGGGTGAGGAAAGAAGTAATTTTTTTTTTTTTGATAAAAGACTTGTTAGCCCGTTTCATCAAAGAAAAAGTTGGGATTTTTAAAAAGTCGTTAAAATTGAATTCTTTTCAATCCATTGGTTATTTCGATAAAAAGTTCGATTTGAAATTAACTTTTTTCATGTCTTTTTCTTAATTGAATTGAACTCATTTTCTTGTTGAATTTTACGTCGATCAAAAAGTATATCTGCATTTCAGTTCAATCACTCTACATCAATTGCCACCTAGAGTATTGATTATACCCGCCCGGGACCCGTGCCCGTCCTGCCCGTGCCCGTGCACGGATTTGACACGAGTTCACGGGTAACCCGGGTACGGGTTGAAAAGGGCCGGGCACGGTTTTTTTCAATTTAACCCGTGATACCCATACTCGTTTCAAACCTGTACTCGCCCGAACCGTCCCATGGACCCGGGTTACCCGTACCCATACCCGTAAAAATTCAAATTTTCTCCCCAAAAACAGAAAAAAAAACAGCAAAAAAATTACAAAAAAAAAACCCGGTTCGGACCGGACCGGACCCGTGCTATCCAACCCGGACAGTGCAACCCGCCTACCCGTTCCGTGTCGTCCGTGACCCGTGTTGCCCGGGGGGTTTGAGAGGAGCCGGGTAAGATTTTTGAAGAAAAAAAAACCGTGCTAACCCGTCCCGTGTCACCCGTGACCCGCGTTGTCCGTTGCCCGCCCCGGGTTTTACCCGGCCCGGTCCGCTCGTGCCCGTTTGCAAAACACTACTGCCACCACCGTTGCTGAACAATTATCTTATTGACATTAAATCATTTTACAAAATTCTAAATCCAAATGACAAACAAATCACGTATAAATTTTAAGCTCCCTGATTCAATTGAATTCAGATAGACGCACCAATTTGTTTGACGGTGATGAATGATGGCGACTTCAAAATTTTCGAACTTTTAAAAAATATATCTTTTTTAATTCCATAACAGTAGCTGCCATAATGATTGCATTAGCATCACAAAATATACATCCTCTGTATTAACTCAAAAAAGAATCTTTTGAGTTTAATGTATGTCAGCCGTCTGATCAGGATCGGAATCAATCCGGTCCCCGTCTATGAAGCACGGGGCAAGATAATATTAGTGCGGATCTCAATCGGACGGTCCAGATCTATTAACGCACGGTGAGTTAATGCAGAGATACAAGAGTAGAACTAGGGTGTGATGTGCTCACCAAAAAGTTTGGTGAGCACAACTCTACATAAACTATCGGATTCACTTCAAACGAGATTAATCCAACCGTTGAAACCGATGTACTTTACGAGTGATGGGCGTACATGCAAAATTTTGAATTTTTTGAATTCATTTAGTCTCAAGTCAAGTGGTCAAAATTGAGAATTTTTTTAATGCATTAAAACAACTTCATTTTGGATCATTCATTTTTCATCAATTTTGATCACTTGACTTGAGACTAAATGAATTCAAAAAATTCAAAATTTTGCATGTACACCCATCACTCCTAAAGTACATCGGTTTCAACGGTTGGATTCATCTCGTTTGAAGTGAATCCGATAGTTTATGTAGAGTTGTGCTCATCAAAGAGTTTGGTGAGCACATCACACCCTAGTTCTACTCTTAAATACAAATTCGCTAGGACTGTGCTCACACATTACCTGCACGCTTCGACAATATATTATTATTTTTTTTTTTTTGAACTGGAGAGCGACAACCTGGTTTCATTTTGTATACGTGCTAGGTTGCTGCCAATCTTTTTTAAGTTATAAAACTAAGCAACAGATTCAATTTTGCCAAGTCCTTCCGTTTCGGATTTGACAAATTAAATATTAGCAGAAAATTGACTGATTCAGAGTAGTGATGAATGCAAAAGTCCAGTAACCTATCATTCCATATTTTTGTCAATTTGACAAAAATAGCTTACGTGGACGGAATCAGAGTAGGTCCGATGCCCATCGGATCTACCTTGGTTCGACGGGTGTGATGACCATTCGATCTGCATCAACATTCGTGTACTTTGTATCAATATCCGTGCAAGTCTGTATCAATTCCATGCGCAGCTTGATGCTAATTGTACGGTCCTAGAGCTCATTGAACCTAAATGTAGGTCCGATACCCATCGGACCTACTCCTATCTCTACGTGGACATATGTTCTTATTATATCTTTCAATTTTGTTTGGCAACAGAATAATTAATCTGTTATTACTCTTTCCGTTTTTCGGAGATTCGACAAACTTAGCCTAATTTTTAACGAGTCCATCTGTTTTCAGACGCTGTAAACAGATCCGAATTATCAGTTCTGAATCCAATCCGAATTCGTCTGAGATCCGAATCCGGATTAAATGGAGCAGAGTGGATAATTATTTATCCAGTATATGGAATAGATCCGGATCCGGAAACGAATCGATTGTGAATAAGGTTTAATGGGTTCAATAAAGTTACAATGCAACAGCATTGTTTGGGAGACGCAGAACCAACAACTTACAAATGCAACCATCATTTGCAAGAACCGTTTCAATCTTGATTTAATAATTGGTGAACGGGTCCGGCCCAATTTAACTATGAGCCTTAACCCCGTAGGCATCGTCCCAAAGCGAAGGTCACGTATTTTGACAACTCAGTAGCAATTCGCACCACATCAGTTCATGGCCGAATTTAACTATGAGCCTTAACCCCGTAGGCACGCAGCAACTCCGTGAAAATTGAAAGTTCAGTGTCAGGCCGTCTTCTTTGTGACTGGTAGCACTTTTTAACCTTCTCAAGCAATATCTGCTTTCATGCACAGTAAAATTAGAAGTCAAACCATCCAACTAGTTTAATATTCAAAAGAGTTTTCACATTTGACTTTCGAACCTACAATCTCTTACACAGAGAGCATTACTTTTACCACTAGACCAAAGCTAGTTCTCCTCATATAACTCTTTTATTGACAGTTAAAAGGATTTGATGTTCGGTTAGTCTGGAGACAACAATTAAATGCCCGTAGCCCATAGGCCTTAACATTGGGAAATAAATATGTTGTTATTCCAAAGGAATAACAGAACCTGTTACTTCAATTCCAACAGTTGATCTTCATTGAGATTTGTGCATGAAAAAAGTTTCTTCGTTGAGATTCGCAATTCGCAGATTGAAAAATTTAAATGGTTGAGATTTGAATAACATGTTCCTGTTATTCTCTTGGAATAACAGCTGATTTATTTCCTTAAGATTGATACAACCCATGAAGTGAGTACATAGTACAGAATTAAACATAAAACCTAGCCTAGTACAGGGAACATAGGATTTAGCAAAAACAAGCTTGGGGTATTAATTTGATTATGTTTTTTTGTGTGGCAATTTTGAATAAACATACTTGGGGTATTAATTTGTTTGCAGTGTCATTAGTCGTGCCATGGTGTCAAACCTCGATGCAACTCCAATGTTACCAAAACCTTAGTATAACCTTATTTAGCCAAAATTTAGCACCAGTCGTACAATTCATCCTCGATTAAGCTCCAGCTGCCCACTTGTGATAACATATCTCTAAACTTTTTCAACATCTGTATTTAATTAAAAATAACTCATCCTCAACTGTAATTTGGGTTTACATTTTAACAGATTTCTAAGCAAGTTTAGCAGGGTTTGAGGTATTTTCAGGAGAAATGTTTCTCCGGGTATAGCAATCCAACTAATTGGGATCTCATATGGCTTTGGAAATATCAATCACAATCATAAATCAGGAAAAATGAAAAGAAAAAAAGAAGAAGGTAAAAACCAAATTAAAATTAGAATTGTAAACTAGTCTTGTGCTTTTGGAGCTGGGGTAACTTTGCACACCTCAGCATTATAACCGCATTCCATTAGCACTAAAAGCCAGGCATGCTGCTGCTCAGAGAGACGATCTCTTGGCCCTTTGACTTCCACCAGTTTCGCTTCCCCGCAAGTGTTGTTTGCATAAAACCGCCAAAGCAGGAGGTCCGGCATACCACTAGACCAACTCCTGTGAATATTAAAGGGTCAACTCAAATCTATGGTTACAAAAAATATTGTATAGGGATTCATGCTCCTTGTCAGAATGCCAGCTCCTAAATAGAGAACCGCAACATATTGGAAAGAACATAAGCACTCAGGAACCTTCAAATGAGATTTATTTCAAACACCATGTCAACTTTAGGAAGTCTAGAATATTTTAGAGTATTCTGAATTTCCACCAAAATGTACTTGGTTCCATGCAAATCCTTTAAAGAATTTTGGCTTGACCTTTCCTTCCGACCGGTATTCCAAAATTCCTCTTCCACAAATCCTGAGATCCCTGGCAACCTTGATCAAATCAAGGATTCCAATATTGGCAAGTATGCCAACATTTGGTCTATAAAGGAGACTGGTATCAATATCTTATGTCAACTTCACAGTACTACATAATTTTGAGCTTCTAGCCTTCTACGAAGATCTTGATAGTTATGCATTAAACAAGCCCTAATGCCAGCACAGAAACTCAGTTAACCACCAAATAAGCTATTTCTTACATTTCTAAAAGTAAACATAAACACAATATGAGCAAAGGTACGAAGGCACTACAACCCCACCCAACAGACTGATGTGACATCCTAGAAATTAGAATTAAGAGGAGAGGAAGTTCTCAACTTCAATCCATATTTTTCCAAGAGTTGGATCTTACCTCCTCTATCCTTCCACACAATAAATGTGATGTGACATACATTGCATATAACAGAATCCTTCTCCTGTATCTAAACCCTATGAACATAAGACATATTTGTCTAAAAAGTTATTTTTCATCCCCACTTGCCAACCCCAGCCTCCCTTACATATCTGAAAAGAAAATACTCAGGAGCATAGACCAGACCAACCCCCTAAAGACAAGACACCCTAAAAGTTTTTTTTAACAAAACTTGAGATGGTTATCTTGACCAAAAAATAATCCAACCCAAGCAACTAGCTAAATCTTTGGATCAGACAATAACCTGAAACAAACAGAACACTATTAAAACACTACCTGTAATCCAGTACAAGATGACGGCAGATAGAGGCCAGGCTTTGTGCCCTCATACAGGAGACCACAGCACGGAGGTCAGCAAGGGAGTGGCGGTCCCAATTCACACCACGACAGAGTTCGCCATAGTGGAGATCCCAGCATGTGATCAAAATCTCTTCTGCCATTCCGTCTTGAATTTTATTTAGTTGTGACTCAACGAGATCCTTTCTTGTATCATAAAAGTCATCTGTGTCAAGGTCCAGCGGACCTGTCTGATCAATGAAAAAAGAAAAAAAGTATTTGGTACTTTGTGCAGGCTTGCTGATGAAAAAATAAAAAGGACGTCTGGATTTCTGCCCCTCCAAAGCTTCAAGTAATCTTTTATTACTTTGTAATTTGTGCTGTCAAGTGGTTCAAGTATATATTCTTGAGCTCCGATCAAAATCTAATTATTTTTATCTATTGGACCAATAACATTTTGGTAAAATATTGAGCAAAACAAACTCAATTTAGACAAGTTTAGTCAATAGTAAAGGAACACATAAAAAAAAGCCTTAACTCATTTATATTGAGAGGGGTAAAAAAGAAAAAAAGAAGCAAGGAGCAACAGCAGTAACCTGAAATTTTGAACAAAATACATTTGGAACATCAGAAAAGATGACGTCCCACATGAGGAGGCCAAAGATGGTCATCCAAATGCCACTTTCTGAGTGAACCCCACGCCACCCACCCCCTTCTTCTTCAGCGAAGTATTGCAATGCTAGTTCCTCCACTCCACACAGCTCACCATTATAACCATAGAATAGGTTTTTCTCCCCAACTCTTCCATTAAGCGGCCTTCCTACAATGTTGACCTGGAGGCAAAACATAAAAGAAAGAGCAAGCTAGTGACCTTGTCCAGTCCCCTCTCCGGTAAATTCGAGTCAACTATGACATTTTTGTGTCCAAATTAGACCGAGTTAAGTCAAAATTTCAGATACAATAAGGTCTAAAATAGTTGATTTATTTGCACCATCCTTCTTCTGAAACAAAGCATCAAATTAGTATTTTGCCGAAGTTTTGTCATCAGAAGTTTTAACAGTACCGAGCTAGGTTTTGTCTACGTAAGTTCCTATTTTTGTGTAACAGATGCAAATGTTTATGAAGCGACCATATGAAGTAAGAACCCAGTAAGAATTGCCGAACTCTTTAAAGTAGGTCATGTCAAATATAAAAGTGGCAAAACCACATGAGATGACATAATTTGAGGCAACCAAAATCATTGCACTAAAGTAATTAGAACTCAAGCACAACACTCCTTGGGGAATGCCCTTATCATCCTTTCTAGTGTCAGCTGCCTACTAATTATGTCCATGAGACCTACTGTACCCTACTAGTACCATTCATAGAATAATGCTCCTGTACCTCTGGTATACTTCGCCTAACTGAATCAGCATAACTAGGGAGCTTCCATCTTCTTGGTGGCTTGCCTAATCTTAAAACCCGTTTCTGAAGTGCCATTTTTGAACCGGCACGAACCCAGGGATCACTGATGCCTTCTTCAGCTACCATAAGGCTCTCATTGAAATAGCCCTTGTGCTCCAAATTAATAGAAAGCCTCAGAGTCCAATATCCCCTCCTGCTATCTCTCGTTCTTTCTAGAAGACTTTTGAGGATCCTGATAGCATCTTCGTACCTGAATAGTTTTTAGAAAAAAAAATGAAAATTTGCAATTTTAATAAAAGTGCTCAACATAAAAAAAAAAAAAAAAATTAACAGACTTAACTAGCGCTGTACAATTACAGGCAATATACAGGGTCAGAAACATTTTTGTTCTTTCAATTGTATATCTCTTTCCTTTAGAATTACTTGTCTTTATTTGGATTTTAGTAATAAGACCACCTTTGTCAAGGATTACTCATTACCATGCAGCCTGATCTGTTATTACCAGTACCAACAGAATCAGGAGGATTCTTTGGTATTATATGGCTCAAACTTGGTGTGAAGCAATTTGTGAACTTAAAAAGAACAATCCAACAGAATGCCAAAAAGGTAGAGTCCAATCAACATCCAATCCAGTGTGCATCATGTACCAATACATATGGTGCCAGATTACAGCAAACTGGTCCATTGTACCAGTCACCATGAAAGCAATTGCTGAACCCATCATCATACCTTCGTTCCCTTTCATAGACAGAGACACCCAAAGTGAGCACTTTTGTATAGACCCACCAAGCTGTGAAACACGAAAAGAATCTTGGTTTGAAAACGGAGGAAGAAATAAGAGAAGTTTCTTCCATAGGAGCAGAACACATGTAGTTTTTTGATATTTCAATGCATCTCTCCACCATTTTCATGTTATCATTATCTAGAGATTCATCCATTACTTGAGCCACTTGAATTGCCTATCCAAAAACAACAAGGCAGAAGGCCAAAAAATTAAATCACACAAAAACTGTCAAGGATAGTGGCACAAATTAGATTATTAAAAATGGTGCAGCTGAACAATTACCAAACAAGCTAGACCTCGTGGATTGAGGATGGGCATGGTCCATGTACCCCAACTAAAACCTGGAGTGTTTTAATGCTATTCATGATAAAGCTTTTTAAAGGAATGGAAACAAGTAGTAACCTCTTCATATTGAAGGAGATGCCCGCAGTCAGAAAAAATTTGGTGAGAGGCGTGACAAACATAATTCGGGTACTTTGCCAGTCCAATATCAACTAAGAGAAAAGTTGAAAGGTCTTGCTCCCCATTCAGAAAAAATAACCTCTGCATTAACAGAAAATTAAGAACTACAAAGAAAAAAAAATCATTTTGGGTACGCAGTCCATCATAACTCACCTGTGTCAATCAATGTCCAACTAAAATTTGCATCTGCTCACATATAACTCAAAAAAATACTCAAAACAATGTCAAATCATATCACCACCTTTAAATTTTAAGATGATGATCATGGGAGACACCAGTTGTAAGGCACTGACCAAATTAAATTTAGAAGGCAGATTCATATAAGACAAACAAAATTTAGATGCATGAAGAGAAGAAATTTTCAAAAACGTTAATTTGAATTCACCTGGACACGCCAGAGAACTTCATCAGCAAAACGAGCTATTCTAACACAATTTCCCGTTATTTCAGTTGTTCTCTTCTGTAGGTTTCTGCTGTAAAAGGCAAAACTTTTTTTATTTTAAGCTCTTGTAATATCTTTGATATAGTAAATTGAGTTTAATTATGGACTACCAATTTCCATTTTCATATGCAGATAAAAGGGATTTTACAAGCTCCATATGGCGAGCGCATTTAATTTCTTCCTGAGATTAAAAACAAGATGCAAATGAGAGTAAGGTTCAAATCTCAGATGTAGCCTGCTCCCACATGTTTGCAAGTTGTGACAATAATCCAGAGCTTTAGTTCCTAAACCAGTCAAGTTTTGGTACTTGTATGTGCAAGTGTACTAACAATGAACCCACATTTTTAATTCTAATTCTTTCTATTATTTCGGCATTTTCCTTTTGGATGATTTATGGTTTATGCTACAAAAGAATTAAACTGACAAAAGGACAAAAAAATCAAGACCTTAGGAAGTCCTGCTTTCAATATATCACGCAATTCAGATACAGTAAGCAATCCAAGGAGATCTTTCATATCACATCCTTGTACATGTATGTTGTCACTTGGTCGAAGCAAGGTCAAACAACCAGCCTCTATTGATTATATAAGTACCATAAGTTCATTATCTATTACAAAAGATAGAATGATTAAGCAAATATAAATAGTATCTGGAAAAAAGCAGTCAACCGAACAGATACATTCAGGGGACAAATCAAACATTGTGACATTTACGTACAAATGCATGTTGGCCAGATATAAATGCATATTGGAAACTGTACTTCATTATTCGTAAGATTAGATTACAGGTCTTGCTTATGTACCTTTTAATTCTTCAGCAGCAATATGTGGATCTGTTATTTCCGGATAGGCAATTTTGCTCATCCTAAACCATGGACCTGAATTACAGGTGAATTTTTCAAAATTTGACCTGATAATTATGAATATCAGGTTTGATATCAAAACATAATTTACCTCACCTTTTCGAGTATAAAGACGGATAAAAAGTCTCTGAGCAGCATCGGATAATGACTTAAAGGACTCTGCTCAAAAGAAAAGTAAAAAAGAAAGGATATTTAGCATTTCCAAACTATATATACAAGGGACAGTCAGAGTGATCAGTTAGCCAGTTTCAGGTTTTATTAATGTTACTCAAATGCAAAAGATTCATTTTGGATTCAAAATAGTGGAACTTTCACATTTGTCAGCATCATTCTGAGCACCCTTAATAACCATTGCACCAGATTATGAAAAAATTGGTCGATACACTCACTTCATAGCCATATGATGGATGGAATAGATGTGGGTAAACTATAAAAAGAAAAAAGGACAACAGAAACCTATAAAGGACATCTCTCTGTCAGTAAAAAGGTGTGGGTGATTTCTCACAACATCTTCTATCAACAAAATAAAGTTCTTCTGATATTTCGGTACATTAGGTGGATGTCGTTTCCCATTTTCGACTGTCATGAGAACAATCTTCCATAAGGAGCTGAAATCCTTTTCGATTCCAGAATTAGTCCCTTGATCAATATAGTCCCTTTTGTGACATATTAGCTTGATAGGAACAGCATCATGGGGTTTTCCAGGAAGATTGGCCACGCTTCCCTAAAAGAAACAAATATGTAAAGAAAAATAGAGGTAAAGAACATCAAATCGATTTATACAGAAAGTACCATACTGAACAAAATACAAGGTTTATGTGTGACCATTTTCTCTTCCTATAGTTCATCTCTATCATCTTTTTCTAAGCAAATAACATATGCCTGCAACAGGTATTTACCACAGAGTCTTCAACTGCCAAAGATACCAAACTTTAGAGGTCTCGTTTGGGTATTTTGGTCAGAAAACTGAAGCCTGAAAGCATCCATGCAACAAAGGTAGTACAGAATATTTGCTCCCAGCAAAATAAAATATGGAAATCTTAGCTAGCTTAACAGAATAGCCATAGTTTGTTTTGATTTTGTTCTCACTTTGTGTGTGTGCATGGGTGGGTGGGTGGAAGGGTGTGTGTTTTAGGGGATTGTAGTTACCTCACAGTCTATGCAGTTATAATCAAGCAGAGGAGCCAAACATTTAGATAGTTCTCGAGGCAAATACCCTAGCATTTCCAAGTTTGCAGAAACAACCTACTTAAGACATGAAGCATCATGTGAGATCCTGAAAGAAAAAGCAATCTCAAGACGAGAGAGAGTGATTGAACCAGAGCTGCCCCAATTTATTTATCAAATGGCTGAGACTTTTTTTTTAACACCAAAAAGCTTATTTTTGCAACCATCCAACCAAACTAGAAAACATTTGCACCTGACCCCTCAAATTAGTTTCACTGTGAAAATTTAGCTGTAAAAAGTTATGCACATTTGTCCTAGAAATTATAAGCTTTTGGGATATTTTGCAACAGGAGTTAACACCAATTAGCTATATTTTCAGGAAAAAGGTGGTGTGCTGTTTGAGTGCAAAATTTTTGGATGTTAAGATATTTAAAAAGCAAAAAGTCTTGGGTAGCTAACTATAAAATCAGACAAGGTAATCTGGTGGATGTAAGCAAGAAAAGGAACCTTGATGGCATTACTGTCTTTGACATTTTGTGTGTCCCTCAAAAGAATTATTCGCATGTTTAGTTCTAACTCAACATCACCGCAGAACTTTCGGCCCACTATATAAGTGTCAAGCACTGTACTGCTGTTTCCTTCAAAGGATGTCTTGAGAAGAAAAGGTTCATCTACAGAGATCAAATCCTTGTGATTTGCTTCTAAATTTGAAGAACTAGGAGAACTGCATTCATCTACAGAGATCAAATCCTTGTGATTTGCTTCTAAATTTGAAGAACTACTGCTCGTGCAAAGCATATGTGTATTACTGGGTAAATCAATGCAATTGTCTCCTCTTTTGCAGTTTGGTGGAGACATGAAGTGAAGAAGAGTTTGTTGAGTCAACTTCCTTTTGGTTCCTCTCTTGAGGCATATATCTACATGTAATGGATTAAATTGAGAGAACTAGAGGATTTGATGTGCTAAGCCAATATAGGTTCTACCATCATAAGCCCTTTCTTTTTTATCAAATTGTCATACCAGCAATATTTACCTTTTATTTTTTGCTTTATTTTGATGTATTTACCTTTTTTCTAAATATTAAATGTGCAGCCTTTGCCAAATTTAAATATTCTAAGCCAAACTAGCATACTAATCGTTATATTTCTTGTTCAGTTAATCCATTACCCATAGCTCGAAGTAACCTATAACAGTCAAACAAAGGCGCACCTAAATGAGAATTCACGCTGTAATCGGTTCCCCTTATCGAAGTTCCACACACAGGACAAGAGACCAGATCCACCTCGCTCTTCTCTGACTCCCTCTTAATCAATTCAGCTCCGATCAAATCGTTATTGATATCATTCTTGCTACTACTTGTGCTGGTCGCGGTAATGGAGCTAGGGTTTTCGTTGAGGAGCTCAATTACAACGGGAGAAATAGTTCGGCGCCTCTTCCCGATGAGCCGAATGAGGCTCTCCCGGCCACGAAGCATCGCTTGGAAAAGACGCTTCAAGTTCTCCCGCTCCCGCCACTTGATTTGGGAGGCATTGGAGGTCAAATTCAGTATTTGATTCATTCAGGCCCGAGCCAGGAATCCATGTCCTCTTTAATATTAGCGCGGACTTAGATCGGACGGTCCTGATCTTTAACTCAAATTTTTAGTTAATGCAGAGGATACAAATTCAGCCATGAGACGAGGAGCTGACTTACATTTGCAGTGATGGCTATCAATTATTATTTATTTATATTTAGCAGTTAATATTCTTTTCTACGAGCCGACATTTTAGGAATAAATCAAATATAGCAGTAAGTTATATTATTTGAATAATGAGTATAGGGGTTGATATTAATTGTCATTTGAATAGAGTTAGAATTATGTTACTGTACTATGCGAAAGAGCAAAAACATTAGTTAGAAGTTAGAACCTGTTGCGATAGGCGTCACAGTAGAGGCTTTCATAAGAAGTCTCTGGGCGTTTAGGATCTTCAAGTTTCATGAATGCAACATTGCCTCTTTCATTTCTCTATTCATTCAGTAATTTTTTTAATATTACAGAATTACCGATATGAAATAAGCAGTACGACAATTCGTAGATGTTCTCATTCGACAGCGACAGGCACCATCGTATAAGGTAGGTATACGGCACAATTATTATTATCTCGATCCATTTAGTCAATACGTGTATTAATGTGCCTCATTATTTATCATTAACGTCTCCAAAACTCATCTTTAATATTTTAAATTAAACTCACAATATTCATTGAGGGTATTCGTTAAGTTGGAATATATTAGAATTGAACGGAAAAAGGCCGAAATTTTTATTAATATCCAAAATAATTAAATAATTTCACAATCTACACCTATTTTCGCTGGATTTTCGAAAATGACCAAACCGCAAACTTTATTTTTTAAGTCTCCTTTCCACAATTTTTTTCCCGGTTCCAGCCTCTCTAAAATCGAAGAATTTTTTTTCGGTTTCTAGAACTGGAGATTAAAGTTGCGGTTCCGGAGCCTGGAACCGAAAATTTAATTCACGGTTCTAGAACCAGGAATAAAAACTGCAGTTTGAGATCCGAAACTTTTTTTTTCTGGTTACGAACCAATTTGCCTATATAACGCGCAGAACACTCAGACATAACACATTCAGACTCAGTGAAGAGAGTAAAGAAAAAAAAAGATGAGGAAAAAAGAAGAGGGGAAGAAGAAAAAAAAAGAAAATAGGATTCAAGAAGTGAACGGATGCGAGACATAGATCGAACTTCGGGAACAGATTGGAGACATAGATTTCAATACAAAAATACGAGAACGACTCCGCCCCAATTGAACTTCGGGAACGGACGCGAGACCGTGCATAGATCAAACTTCGAGAACGGATGCGAGACATAGATGTCGATACAAATATGCGAGAACGGCTCCGCCCCAATTGTAGTTTGTCGGCTCGTCCAAATTCTCAATCATATTGAGATACCACAGCGGTATCACGTCCCTGCTACTGCCTGGAAACAAAGTAACCGAGAATAGGTCCAAGAGAAATCCATAGACATACCTAGCAAATTTCGTTAGAATGTGAGTATATTATTGAAAATGTAAAGTATGAATAAGTTAGATAAATAGAAAATACTTACCACTTCAGCGTTTGTTCATTAGCGTGAGCTAGCAGCTTTTTAAATCGCTGACGAAACTTACTTTTCAGCATAATCCAGTATGAAATTTTTTCATTTCCCTCATACCCCATTTTTTCATAAATACCGATTGTTCATCCTCACATATCCCTAACAAATCGAAAAGCCGGTCTTGTACATTCGCCCCATCTGTAATCCCCGTCACTGGAGCCCCCGTAATGGGCAAACCCCACAAACAACTCACGTCCTCTAACGTAACTGTAATTTATTTGAATAAAAAATTATAAGTAATTTCTTTATTTGACTTGTCATAGAAATATTAAAAATAACTCTTGTATTTGAATTAGTGTAGTTAACACCTGTTATCTCTCCGAAAGGAAGATGAAAGGTATGCGTCTTAGGACGCCATCGCTTGACAAGTCCATGTATAAGCGCCGCATCGATGGCGATATCAGGCATGACTGCGATATAGTATAAGCCCAATCGAATCAAATACGGCGCGTATTTCTCGTGGTACTCGCAATGCATCCGATAGTGTTTGGCGTTTAAAACCTCCAAACTCTACATTAGAACATAAATAGGAATCATAATATGATTTGATTTCTGACCGAATTATAAAAAATCAAATAAATAAATGCTTACCTCCTTAGAAGCCTCATATACCATATGATGGCTGTGAGGTATCCACAACAACTCTCTAAACACATCTTGCATTCTTCTCGTCTCTCTCTCTCCTTTATCAGGTACTTCGTCTGCCATACTACAAAATTCATCAAAAATATTCATTTCCTAAATTATCGTAAATTATTTTGGAATTTCTTAAATTATCCTAAATTATTTTGAAATTTTCTAAATTATTCGGATAATATTCTAAACTATTTTGAATTTTTTTAAATTATTTGAAACTATTTTGGAATTGTCTAACATATTTTAAACCATTCCGGAATTTTCTAAATTATTCAAACAATATTTTAAACCATTTTGGAATTTTCTAAATTATTCTAAACTATTTTGGAATTTTCTAAAATATTCTAAACCATTTTGGAATTTCCTAATTATTCAAACAATATTTTAAACCATTTTGAAAATTTCTAAATTATTCTAAAACTATTTTGGAATTTTCTAAATTATTATAAACTATTTTGGACATTCCTAAATTATCCTAAATTATTTTAGAATTTTCTAAATTATTCGGATAATATTCTAAAACTATTTTGGAACTTTCTAAATTATTCTAAACTATTTTGGACAATCCTAAATTATCCTAAAGCATTTGCAATTTTCTAAAATATTCTAAACCATTTTGAATTTTTCTAAATTATTCTAAACTATTTTGGAATGTCTAAATTTTTCGAACAATATTCTAAATTATTTTGGAATTTCTAAATTATTCGGTCAATATTCTAAACCATTTTTAAAATTTTAAATTATTTGGTCCATATTCTAACTAATTTATTATTTTCTAAATTAAATCTTAAATAAAAAATTAAAAATACCTGAACTGGAGTACAAAACGATCAGAAAGTCGGAGAGACAAGATGAGAAGAGAGAAAGGGAGAAAGGGCGGCAGGGAGGTCCTATGGGGGCTGGGGTTGTGAGGCAGGGAGGAATGGGGGCTGGGGTTTCGCTTAAATAGCGAAAAACTACAAAACCGTAATTTTTATTCCCAGTTCTAGAACCGCGAATTAAATTTCCGGTTCCAGGCTCCGGAACCGCAAATTTAATCTCCGGTTCTAGAAATCGAAATTTTTTTCTCCGGTTTAGAGAGGCTAGAACCGAGAAAAATAATTTCACAATCTACATCCTTTTTGCCGGATTTTAAAAAATAACCAAACCGTAAACTTTTTTTCCGGTTTTAAGCCTTCTTTCTGCAATTTTAATTATTTTGGATATTAATAAAATTTTCGGGGAAAAAGGTACAATATGTGTTAATACGAGCAAGAGAATAAAAATGAGTAACAAAGAAATGCAGAATACAAAAATAATTCGCAACCAAGTCCTTCCAACCTACAACTGAATCCTCTATTTCAACTAGATGGAATAAAATATTCAACAAGGTGTGCCGTTAAAATTAGCTTTGGTTCCCTCTTATCGTCGAACACTAATATAATAATGTGAATATATAACGTGTAAATAAATAACAAACAAGGTAGGGACCGGAATAAAACAGATCAAAAAAGGACCTTTGGGTACGCAAGCTATTCGCTTGAGCTGCGATCTACTCCCTCCTGATATGAAATCCTCCCTTCGGCTGTCCCAGAAAGAGAGATGTTACCGCAAAGAGTTTGAAATTGAGGTTACGACTTATGATAATTTCTTATTTCTTCTCGTCGTTGCAGAGCTCAAAAAGACAGAAACTAGGTTTTTTGAGGGAATCAACGAAGTCGATTTTGGAAGAGAAATGACGGAGTGAATCAGCGAAGTCGGAGCGATGAACTTTTCCGAACAAAACGCGATTAATACAGAAAATTCGTGAAATTCATGAATAATTCGCGAACTAACCGTTTAATTCGCGAATCACCGTATTAAACGCGGATTGATCTGCTGATGGCTCAAAAACGTATAATTCGCGAATAAAACGCGAATCTTGTTACTGTAGTTAGAAGTAAGAACCTGTTGCGATAGGCGTCACAGTAGAGGCTTTCATAAGAAGTATCAGGGCGTTTAGGATCTTCAAGTTTCATGAATACAACATTGCCTCTTTCATTTCTCTATTCATTCAGTAATTTTTTTAATACTACAGAATTACTGATGAATTCAGAGTAGGTCCGATCGGACCTAATTTGGTTCGATGGGTGTGATGACCATCCAATCAGAATCAAGATTCGTGCAATCTGCATCAAAATTCGTGCGACTCTGTATCAATTTTTGTGCACACAGATTTAATACTAATCGTATGGTGCTAGAGTTAATTGGACCTAAAAGTAAGTCCGATGTCCATCGGACCTACTCCTATTTCATTACAGATATGAAATAAACAGTACGACAATTCGTAAATGTTCTCATTCGACAGCGACAGGCACCATCGTATAGGTAGGTATACGGCATAATTATTATTATCTCGATCCATTTAGTCAATACGTGTATTAATGTGCCTCATTATTTATCATTAATGTCTCCAAAACTCATCTTTAATATTTTAAATTAAACTTACAATATTCATTGAGGGTATTCGTTAAGTTGGAATATATTAGAATTGAACGGGAAAAGGTATAATATGTATTAATACGAGCAAGAGAATAAAAATGAGTAACAAAGAAATGCAGAATACAAAAATAATTCGCAACCAAGTCCTCCCAACCTGCAACTGAGTCCTCTATTTCAACTAGATGGAATAAAATATTCAACAAGGTGTGCCGTTAAAATTAGCTTTGGTTCCCTCTTATCGTCGAACACTAATATAATAATGTGAATATATAACGTGTAAATAAATAACAAACAAGGTAGGGACCGCAATAAAAAAATCAGAAAAGGACCTTTGCGTCATTCATCCGCCAAATTCATTCATACGCGCTTAGCATAGCAAGTCTCTATCGCAAGCTCTGCAGCCGATATCTGATATCTCTGCATTACCAACTCCTCTCCATTAATTTATAATTGCAGAGAGGTACTATTTCATCAGAATGGTCCGTTCTCGATCCAACTGTTCAGATATGCTTCTACACAGACGCTTAATTAAAAAAAATTAGATTACAGGCCTACGTTCCTCGCATAAATAAAATAAAAATTAAAGAAAACGGATAAGACCCAAGGCGATAACGATAACCAGCTAGGCTGCTATTAAATATCTCAATTCCTTTTGAAAGAAGAAAGAAAGATGAGCTCAAGAAGATGGAATCATGGAAAGCAATAGCAATGGTACAATTATAGAGCGGGGTATATCTATATTCTTTTTGTCTACTTAATAAGTGACAAAGAAAAACAAAGTTACAACTTGAGCAATTAAATATCAAATGAAACTCAAATCGTTTCAAATTTCAAACATAAGTAATATACAACACAAATATAAACTTTTTTGAAGTATTTGAAAAATTATTTTCAAGTTAACTCTTTATCAATAGATCTCGAACCTTTAAATGCAAATGATGTGACCTACATGCTGTGACTATATATTAAGCATTAACACATATTCTAGCTTAATATCTCCATTCTTATATTAAGCACATAGATGTCCTGATCCACTAATGTGTGTGATTAAAAGATGAAATTTCAGATTAAATATCAATCTTCTAATCAAATAATCCGTCTTTTATTGATTTTATGCATTTTTTTCATATTTTTTTACACATAGAAGACCAAATTTATTTAGACACGTGCTCGCCACATGCAAATTATATTATTTTTCTTATTGATCATGATTTCTTTTCATTTTTTAAACGTCATTTAAGAATTTTTTTAATTGATTGGTCACATCTTCATTTCATTCTATTTTTTTTATATCATTTAAAGAACGTTATTTGTCATTTAATATTTCATTTTGTATGATATTATTTATGAAAAAATATTAAAAGATAAAAAATATACAAGGAGGTTCAAATGCCTCCATTTCTTGTCCTCCACCATGCCTCCATTTTTAAAACATTAATAACTCAAAATTTAAATCATAAACGTCATAATAAACTGTTAGATGTGATCTACATCATTTTATCTATGCACGTGTAAAAAATTACGACATTTCAATTTTGTTTTGGTTGTCATCAAGAGCTTGTAAGAAACGTACTAATGTGGAAAATTTATAGACGTTGATTTTTCAACTTATTGATTCACATAAAAACAAAATCGAAATGCGATAATTTTTTATGAGCACATAGAGAAAATAACATAGATCACATCTAACAATTTTATTTTGACTTTTAAATTTTAAATCTTGAATTATAAAAGCTTTTAAAAATGGAGGTACGGTGGAGGCAAAAAAATAGAGGCATTTGAATCTTCCTCAAAATATATATAGGTCACTTAAATAATGTAGTAACATGTAGATGTCATTTAATATGTCATAATTAAGGAATGTTATTTGTTATTTAGTCTAAATTTTTTTATAAAAATATATCGTTTTGTATGAATTTTTTTTATTCTCTTATAATATGTCCCTGTTGTAACGCACGGAGCACAATACTATATATTTTTATAAATTAAGTTTTTAATTTTATCTGAATTGAGTTGAATGAAATCGTCAATATTAATAATTATCAAAATAATTCAACTCTCTCCTCACACGAAAGGGATACCTAATTAGGAGAAAAGGACAAAAATTTTACGCTAAATGCGAATCGAACATTCTTAATTCTTAAATCGTTGAAAATTTAAACTTGGCGGATTAAATTCTCAACCTACAAAAGAATTGCACCTCTTGCAATATTTTAATCATAGCAGACCTCCCCCGACACGCCAATACAGTGATAGACTCGCAATTACCAATTTCTGCTTCTAGAATCTGCATTTCTTGCGCCATCTATCATCTCTCATCCCTTCACGGTGGACCCCACATAACTCGTGGAGCCCGCTTGTCGGTGTGACGCATCTGATATACAGGGCCGCGCCTCCTTTGCAGGAAACTGCCGCAGCTGCTTCTCTCGCAGTTGTAGGTTTCGTTTCTACTTTAGGGAGAGCGAGCGATAGAGAAGCGAAGCTCGAGCAGAAGGGATTGAGACGATATAGACTTGGTCTTTTGCGATTAAATCTCAGACGCTTCTATTCGTGGTACGTAGTACTGTCTGGTTCTCTTCTTCTTCTTCTTGATTTTTGTTGTTGTTGTTGTTGTTGGAGAATTCATACTGCGACTAGTCTTCAATATCCCTGATTCGTTGTCTCTCTTCGGGGCCATGCATAAGTAGTTTGTATAGTCTATAGACTACTGAATTTTTTGTTTCTTGCTATCGAATTGATGGAATTACTTTGGTAAAAAAATTCTTGTCTGGATAGTCCGAAATCGAGTTCTATTTCAATCAAGGCAATAGCAATTATTGTTTGTCTCTAATTGAAAAACGAGATCGGTAATTTTTATAAGCTATATTATGTTATGCAACGATAACTCCAATCAGTTCCTATTGGGGGAAAAACTTCAATTAGTTAATCAGAAGGTTATGATTTAATAAGACATATTTAAATTTTTCTCGAAATCACTGGCTAGTTGAGCTAGCACCGGCTTCATGCAGACAGGGGCGGACCCAGGTAGTCCCGGGGGGGCCCTCTGGATTTTGAGTTTTAGTGGAAATCTATCGGGTCCTGACCGACTTTGTCACCCCTGAAATTTTTTTTGCCCCCTCTGGATGTTTGATTTGTAATTCGGATCAAATTTAGGGTTAAAATTGAAATAAATTTGTTGAATTTTGATTGATAATTAGAATTATAAGTTAGAGTATCAGAAATTACAATTCAAAGCATTGGAAAGTACAAGTTAAAAGCATTATTTCTTATCGAGTACCCAATTAGTTAATGGATTTAAATCCGATTAGCTATTTAAACCCGATTCGATATTTTTTTGCCCTCCTGACGAAAATCCTGGATACGCCCCTGCATGCAAAGACAACATTATATGCAGGTCCTTGCACCTTTTGAATCTGTCCTTTCCCTAGAAACTTCAAATTTGTTAAATTCCATCTCGATCCAGTCTAAACTGGTAGTTGTATCCTTTGTTTACGTTCAAAGTGTTAGGTAATGCTTAATTTTTTTTTTCATCAGAGAAAGTGATGTCTATTAATGGGGTGGAGGAATTGGAATACATGGATGAAGAAGGAGAAATGGAAGAGGGAGACTTTGTTGTTCTCGAATATCCCAATGGAACAGGAAATGGAGAGGAAGCAGATGATGAATATGCTCAGGTATTATTTTTTGTTCCTATTTCACTTCATACCCAGATAACAGAAGAAGTCATCCGAACTTTTTTAATTTTGCACTTTAGTTTTTGCAGTTGGTGAATTCAAAGTTCAAATCTTTTCATCGATCTTGTATTATTAATAAATGTTATATATATAGTTATCAAGTTTTGTAATACCTGGTCCAAAAGCTTTCTTCTTTATTAGGTTGGTATCATTGAGGTTGCATAAGCTGTTTCTTCTTTCTAGACCCTCTCTAATCTTTCTCTCTTGGCAATACAAATGATCTCTCTCCATTTTTATAGTGGTTATTGATTAGCTACTAAATTCCGTCATTGCTGTTGATAGGTGTAAATAGAATCTAAACTAGCATATATACACAGCTTTCTTTTGATATATAAGGTGGCTGATGTGATGAGCATTAGTTATGGTGTTATCAAATTGAATTTTCATAGTTTGGGAACTACTACCCAATGTCCTTTGGTCTAATTGGCAAAATTCCACTAACGGACTAATGTAATGGAAACGGAACATCCAATCAAGCATAGACAAATTTTACCTTTTTCTACTTTATTTTCCGTTTCCATCAGAGGTAGGCCAACCTTAAACTAACATGAGCAGCAAGTGGACGTTGATATTAGCAAATATAGAACAAGTCCTTGAAATCTGCAAAAGAATAAAAAGTTGGAAGTTAAATATTAATGTTCACTCTGTTAATGGAAAACTTTTGACAGCTTATAAGGATCACAGATACATCAGCTGCAGAAGCAAGGAGAGGTAAAGATATACAAGGAATTCCTTGGGAGAGATTACAAGTTACGAGGCAGGAATACAGAAAAACCCGTGTAGAGCAATACAAGAATTATGAAATGTTTCCCAACTCTAGTGAGCTTGTGGAAAAGGTATGTTTATTTTCCAGCACCTCGAACAATTTGGTTTTATTTTGTGTTGTTTTGTTTGATTTTGCGTTCTTTTTTTGGTTGAAAATGGTAATCCGTTTCCTGCCTTTGAATTATCTGATTTTATCAGTTAATATCTCTTAAGCTTGAACAAATGACCTCATTATCTTGATAATCAACTTCAAGAAAACAAGCTTGCGGTTTTGACCGCGCTGTGGCCAATTAAAGAAAGAAACTTAAACCTCAATTAAGTTGTAATTAAAGGAACCATTAGAGTTACATAATTTTTGATTGATTAGTGATATATGTATTATGAGATAGCATGGCTTTTACTTTTGTAAGACTTATATTTATTTTCTTCATTTAATTTTTATTTGGTATTCTTTTGGTTAGACATGCAAGCAAGTAAAGAAGGGCAGTACTTATTATGACTTCCAGTATAATGCTAGAGCAGTCAATCCTTTGATCCTTCACTTCCAGGTGAATTTGACTATTACTGGTACTATATGATGGCGAACATTCATATATACTTTCCTTTAATATTGGAAGGTTAACCTTCAACCAGGAAATTATTATATTTGGTAAACCAGCTTATGCATAGAGCTACTAGCAATTAATATTTTCCTGTTAAATGAATAAATGATTTTTGTTTTTCTCACCTAGAAAGGTACTTTATTATATTCTTTTTCAGCTAAGGAACCTGGTATGGGCAACTTCTAAGCATGATGTGTACTTCATGTCAGATACATCAGCTGTATATCATTGGTCCTCTTTATCGCACAAATTGACTGAAGTGCTGAATTTTTCGGGACAAGTGACCCCAGTTGAGGTCTTACTTTTCTTTCTCTTCTTAGTAGTTAATTGCGTTGACTTGCATTAGGATTTATTGACTATTTAAACCATGCTTTATTGGTAATCGTAGTACGATTGTTTTTATTAATTTTACATTTGTATTCGATCCTTTTTGTTCCCTAAGTTGTATTGCTGTGCATATTTTCTTTTTTTCTTTTTTTTTCCTCTCATTTGTTTGTTTTCCTCATCTGATCTCCAAGAGCCGAATTTTCTATTTTACCATCTTTAAAAATAAAATAAACAATTTAAACACTCATTTATACCTGTGAAACCAGCAGGCTGGTCCCGCAGATATAATATGCGGGACCATTTAAAAATGGAATTTCTGCGGGACCATTTAAAAAAAAACAATTTAAGCACTCATTTATACCTGCGAAACCAGCAGGCTGGTCCCGCAAATATAATCTGTGGGACCATTTAAAAAGGGAATTTCTCGGAATCTGCGGGACCAGCCTGCTGGTTTCGCAGGTATAACCTGCGAACCTGGTAAATATGATTATTTTCAGAAAAACTGGCGAAAGGGTTTATCTTTTTTTTTTTTTCAAAGATGGTAAAAAAGAAATTTGCTCCAAGAGAGGCCTTTAATTTAGCCTTTTTTGGGTGGTTTTCTAGTATTTGGAGAGGGGAGTGGGGGTGAAAAGAATTTTCTATTGTTATGACATAGATAGAATAACTTAAAACCTAACTGCTATGCTGATTTACAGAAATATCCCGGAAGTGTACAAGGAGGGCTCTTTGGAGTAAATGTAACTACATTTACAGTGGACGAGGGTTTGTTGATTGCTGGGGGGTTTCAGGGAGAACTTATTTGTAAGGTAAGCATTTCTTACAAAAAATGCTTGTGATAATCAAACCTGCTCCTGGTATTAATACTTTTGTGTATTGTTGTTGTATAGGCTTTGGATAGACAAGGAGTTAGCTTCTGTGCAAGGACAACCTTTGATGAAAATGCTATCACAAATGCTATTGAAATATACAAGGATTTCAGGTAATTGCTTATCATCCCACTACTGCAGAGCTCTTGGACATTGAATCCAGTCTAACTAATGACTTTATATATTTCTAGAGGTGGGACCCACTTCATGGTCGCAAACAATGATTGCTGTGTTCGTGAGTTTGATGTAGAGAAGTTTCAACTTAGAAATCACTTTCGCTTCCCGTGGTCTGTTAATGTAAGTTAATCAATATCATGTATTTATTTGCTTATCATGCAATCCGAAACTCTGGTTAAGTCTCTCTCTCTCTCTCGCTAAAATTTGTTATTGTTGTTGTCAGCATACATCAATAAGCCCAGATAGGAAGTTTATGACAGTGCTTGGAGATGACCGAGATGGATTACTTGTTGATTCACAAAATGGCAAGGTAAATAATATTTTATCGAAAGTAATACTTGTATTTTGCTTCTAGATTTTTTAATTCGCATTATACCCAAATAACTATACTCTTTGTTGAACCATAAATATCCCCCCCCCATTCCTATCTTTGTTCCATCCTGGTTAAGCTTCAGACTTACTAAACCCAGAGTTGATTTTTTACTTAATTATCTGGTATGGAAAAATTGAGTATAAATTTTGCAATTATCTCTAAATATCAAAGAAGCAAACCATTAATTGCTATTACCAATAGATTGTTATTTTCTGCTGATTTTATGTACTTGGTGTTGTTATCATGATATCAATATAATGACTACCCGAGTAAAGAAAAGTCTAGGTCTGTTCATGCTTCTCTCTCCAGAACAACAAATTTCATGCAACTTTTTCTAGAGATAAAGAGCAAGTAAAGATGACTTTTGATAGCAACAATGAGGAACGGGATCAATTTAACAAATTTCCCCAATTGAGCACTTGTAATTCTTAATTCATTGTCAAATTTTTCCGCTAATTGTAGACAATATCTGAACTGTCGGGGCATGTAGACTACTCATTTGCCTCAGCATGGCATCCAAGCGGCCTCTATTTTGCAACTGGAAATCAAGATAAGTCCTGTCGCATATGGGATGTGCGGAACCTTTCTTCTTCTCTCTCAGTCTTAAAAGGAAACATTGGTGCGATCCGGTCTGTCCGTTACTCACCTGATGGCCAGTTCTTGTTCTTTGCTGAAGCCGCAGATTTCGTGCATGTTTACAACTCAGCTCTAAATTATAGCAAGAGGCAAGAGATTGACTTTTTTGGGGAGATTTCAGGAATTTCTCTGGGCCCAGATGATGACTCTCTATATATCGGTGTATGGGACCGGGTCTATGCAAGTTTGCTACATTTTAAGAGGCGGCATGCATATGAATACTTCGACTTCTTTGTATGAAGGTAGAGCTTTGAACATCTAAGTTACAGGTTGGTCTAGTTTTGGTCCGTTGATCAGACTCTGAAAGTAGCTTTGGATGTATAGAAGAATGTGCCCAAAAAGAGGTTGATGCAAAGCTTGCATTGAATAGAGAGTAATCTTATTGAAGTTTGTTAGAATTTTATTGTGTACATGAGTTTTGGTAACGAATAATTAGCAGTGTTTTTGGAAGCTCTAATGTGTTCTTTTAATCATCATGCCAGCCGTGGAGAACGAAGTGAGAAACTATTCCCTTCCAAGTCTTTATCACTGACTTGACCACCGTTAAAATAGAGAAATAAATAATTAATATCATATTTCTGCTAGTACTTGTCAAATTAGTCTGAAGAGAAAAAAGCTTGTTTCTATTAGTATTGGATGCGTTCACTATCATTCCATTGTTCTATGGCATCTCTTTCTTCTTCTTGAGATAAGTAGCCTAGGGGCGACCAGCTTGCTTTTGTTAATAAAACTTGCTAATTAATACACCAGACAATCTCCATGGCTTTCGATATGCGATTTTTACATCATAGAATTTCTTCTCAACTTGTGCTTTCCATCAGTGTTTTAATTCCCCTTGCTTCTCTAATGAACTTGGGATGAATTTTTTACTCATCTGCAGACTGAGCGAAATCATTATCATGTAATAGTCTTGACAGATCTTTGCTATGCTAAAAACCATGCTCTATCTGTGATGCCCCATGACAGGCCTTAACAGCCGAAATTTTTATTAATCGAAAACAAATAAAAAAAATATCGCGAAACGGTGGACCTTTTGTGGAAATTCCATATATAGGTAAAACGGAAATTTTCGTACCGTCCCATGGGACGTGAAGGTCCATCCTGTCTGACTTAACGATTTCTCTAACCTCACTAGTCTTCTAATTACAAATCAGAAACGGTAGAAATTATCCCGTCCGACCTCCAAATAAAATAAAATAATAAAAAACCAAGAACGAGTTGGATCGTTTTGTCCCTGGCTATTGTGAGATGTACTGAAAAGGACGGGGAGGGTATATATAATTTTAGGTGTGTATATTCTATATATATTATTTGATTTGACTTTGAAGAACATAAACAGAAATAGTAAATGCAGCAGGTATTTACAATTCTCTATCTTCTATTTGATTTGACTTTGAATGGACAAAACAATTTTCTAATGAAACCCGTCCCACAAAGGTAAATGCAGCAGGTCCTTTTTAGTGCATCTCACAACAGCCAGGGACGGGACGATCCAACCCGTCTTTGGTTTTTTTTTTTTTTTTTTTTTTTTGAGGTCGGACGGAATGGTTCCTACCGTTTCTGATTTGTGATTAGCGGACCGGTGAAGTTACAAAATTGTTAAGCCGGACGGGATGGACCTTCACGTCCCATGGAACAGTACGAAAATTCCCGTTCTATCTATATATGGAATTTTCACAAAAGTTCTACCGTTTCGCAATATTTTTTTTTATTTTTTTTCGATTAATAAAAATTTCAGCCTTAACAGACGCCACATAACGTACTGTAGATATTCCTACAGATATGTTAGGCTTCTTAGTCGATTAATTATGAGCACTATTATATAGTTTTGTTATAGATAATTTTTTTTTCAACAACTGTCAGACTATTTGTGTACCTTAATCCAGAAGTGTTGTACTGTTCTTATATAAGCTCAGTACTGAATTATCACTAGTTGTTTCGATGTCACTATTAGAGTAATAGGAAGTTAAAATATTTCTCTCATAAATTGTAGACAAATTCTATTTGAGACCTCAGATAAAATTTGGTCCACGTACACAGCTCATACTAAGTTGACACTTCACACAAATTTCACTGATATATAATTGATAACAATACATAACAATTTGAGACTTAATCCTTACAAAGTTAAAACAAATACTCTTTTAAACGCCACTATAAGAGGTGTTGTCAATCGGTACCTATATGTGCGCAAGTCAAATTATTATCTCTTTCCAGTTTGGTAGAGGTTATGATAATTTTCATGGCCGTTCTATCAAAATCAAACAACATATTACATAAATTGTAATTCAATTTTCAGTAGATCATCTAATGACAACGGTAGGTAAGGGCTGCTCAAAGCATGATGTTGTCATACCATTTTGTTGTTCACTATATATACTACATAAGAAGATTTGAGTTCATAATTATACATGGATATATATATATTCATTTCTTACAATATTTTACTCTTAAGATATTGGAGAAAATCATACTATAATTTAAAAGGAAACAGCATCAGTCTCAGCTGCCTTGCAATGATCACCTTTTCCGTCCTTCCGGGTTGGTCATTTAAATATAAAAGAAAACCACACAATCCAATTGCATTGATAATTAATGCATGTTTTCATGGCACCATGCTGTCATGCAAGTTTGTATTTGATGTTTATGTTTATTAATTTTTTTTTTTGAGGAAATTATGTTTATTAATTTGAGCAGATATTATGTCATTGAGCTTGATGCGTACATCTTGCTGATGCTGGTTACATTTGCTGATGAACACATTGGATAAGGAATTGTTAATGCATCTCGACCATCCAATATGTTTTAAAATTCGTGCGAACTAGATTTGCATTAATATTAAAGGTCCCCTATGTTATAGGCACGAGCTGGATTTTCTCCGTTTAAAACCAGACAGTTGAAATTCATTAACTCAAAAGGAAATGCAGAGGATACGGATCCTTGAATAAGGAGGCTCAAAATAAGTTCGCAAGCATATGTGCATAATGCATCAAAAACTATATCTTTTGTTCCATGAGCTCTTTTCAGGTTGTTCTGCTCTTGCTTTTAATTACTTAGATTAATTGGCTTGTCAGGTCAATGATGTGAAAGACTAATTGATAGAACTGTTTTGAACTTTTCGATTGGCCTCTCGGTTACCTTTTTGTGTTTTTTTGCTTATTATAATGTTTTTTGTTATTTTATAGATAAATGTTTTGATCTCTCTATGTTATCACCATTCTTCAAGTATAAGGCGAATGCTAATAAATGGATGTGGTGGAGCGTCTAAAAATCCCCTATGCTTTGTCCAAAAGCAAAAGAATATGAGGTCTCAAAAAAAAAAAAAAATGAGGTTGAGACTAGAAACTTGTTTTGTTCAACAAAGGAAATTAATCATGTAACAAATACAAAATATGGGAACAATTATGTGTCCAACTATTTTACCAATTTTTATCCTTTAATAATAAAAAAATAAAGTAATAAAATGATTTTTTTTATCTGAAATAAATTCATCTCAAACTCAACTAATCGTATATATTAATGAGAAATTTT
The DNA here is from genome assembly GCA_025461125.1 of Carex kokanica. Classification (NCBI taxonomy): domain Eukaryota; kingdom Viridiplantae; phylum Streptophyta; class Magnoliopsida; order Poales; family Cyperaceae; genus Carex; species Carex kokanica. Next base: position 1,022,733 of record JAJGRX010001067.1, on the reverse strand, counting down.
ACAAATTGTCCTACTTCTAAAAAAATTCAAATAAAATATCCTCCTCTAAAATTATGAACAAAATGTCCTTATGAGACCCTCATTTTCCTCTCTTTCCCCTCCCTTCCCTACCTCCTATTTACTCTCATCAATTTTGACATTTTCTTCTCTCTTATTAGATTTAAATGAACACATAAAAGATTTTAAACAATACGTAATTAAAGCAACAATTTTTTGTACAGACATGAAACAAACATTTCAATTAGACAACATATATATCAAATATATATTTATCAATTAGGCAACAATTTTTTTGATCAAGTTTTTCAAAGTAAAAAAAAATATACTCTTCTATAAAGTCTGAAAAGACATCGTTGTATAACCATATATTATTCTATTTAGACATATTTTAGTAACAAAACATAAGTACAAGCTCATGGTTGTTATTTTTTTTGTTTAATACAAAACTTTCATTAGAGCTCTTTGTTGTCACTATACCATAAAAATTGATACAATATATGAAAATAAAAATACTAAGAGGGGCGAACATGTAATCAGGAAGAGATGGGACAAAATTTACAAACTTGTTGAGTGGATTAAAAAATAGTAAAAGAATTAAAAAATTATAGTACAAGAATTAAAAAATTACTATTTTGAATGGTCCAGAAACAATAATACTGTACATATTTAAAAAAAGTAAAAAAAATCCAAAAAAAAATATAAATTTGATCTCCAAGCACATTTTAATATGAATATCATGTTAAGTGATTCGAAATGACCGTTTGAACTTAAAAATCAGAAATATAGAATGTGAGACACAATAATGATACATAAAAGTCATGAAACATTTGAATCCTTATAGTAATTTTCTACTATATGAATTCATACTAGTTTGATTGCTAGATAAGTTTTTGTCGAAATGAGGAAAAAGAAAAAAAATTCAGTTAGATTAGAATTTCTGATGTCAATTATATTTGACTGGCCAGATAAAATTGTTTATCAAAATATTCATTTTCAAAAACTTGACGAGCGAGAGTATTCTCTTTGAATGCAGTGGCACTGTTAAAGGTTCTGTTATTCCAATTCCAGCCATTCAACTTTGTTGAGATTCGTGCATAAAAAGTTTCTTAAGTGAATGGATTCTATTGAAATAAACAACAGATTTATTTCTTGAGTGAACGGATTGTGCGCGTGGGAAAAAAAATTTCAGTCTGAGATCGTATTTTCTGTCCCACACGCACAATAATCGGCAGTTCAAGAATTCCCGTTCCCTACTGCGCCGAACAGGCCCTAATGAACGGAATCCCAATTTCAGATCCTCTTTGGTAACTCAAATTTTGACTTTGAATCCGGTCTGATCGATCAATTCAGATCGATGTGGGATATACGGAATCTCATTAATATTTGTGTCAAAGCAGATTCGACAATCTTAATCCAAATTCAAATATTAATTATCTTAGCATATATGAATTCCGAAATCCCTTCACTCAATGGACTTTCCAGGAGGTCATCCATTCTAGTACTACTTCTGTTCAAATACACTTAACTGCAGAATTCCGATGAGATCCGGTATTTTAGTACTGGTATGATCGCATATGATCCAACGGTGGAGTTCGCATACCTGCCAAAAAAAATGAGCTATTCGATCAAAATCAAATAATATTTAAATATGATCTTTTAATATGTGCTATTATTTTATTTTATTAGATGTATGTACAAACTATGATAAATTGGTATCATCATTTCATGTATATTGGTTATTAAGAAAGTTTGGTTTCTCTTAATTAAACAATATTGTATTATTACTTTAAGTTCACATAGAGAATTCATGAGCTTAATTTCAAAAATTATTTAATCAGTTTCTATCATAAATTCAAGCTATTAATCTTGATATACTTGACGAGTCAAATTAGATTACAGTTTTTTTTTTTCTTTTCAATTCGTTTTGTATGAGATCATAAATTCAAGCTATTAATCTTGATATACTAATGACAATGGTAGGTTAGTGCTAACTTTAAGCATGATATTATCATACATTTTCCTTGTTTATATTACTATAAAGGAGGTTTGGGTCCAATTTTTATCATATCTATTAATATTACTTTGAGATATTAGAGAAAATCAAACAATAATTAAAACAGGAACTATACTCTTCAAAATTGGATGGCAACAAAAACCTTTTAATTTTTCACAGGTTGGTCTTTACTTGTAAAATTGGGGAAACCTTGGGTACAATTTCAAACATAGTAATAGACATGGCCAATTTGAAAGGAAAAAAGAAATCAACAAACTCAATTGCTTTACTAATTAATATATTTATCAATAGAAATTTGTCAGTGCATTAAGTTGTTGTTCAACAGTTATTAATTTGGGAAGCTGATATGAGTACCCGCGCTACAGTACCCGTACTGTACCCACACCTAAACTGCCATAACTGCTTGTGGGGACCGCAACTATTCCAAAACTGTAATTTTGTTTTACAAATTTTAATAGTAACACTGTGAAGTATATAGCTCAAACAGGGCAAGTATTTATACCTATACAATGAACTACATATGATATATGAATTTTCCTAAAATAACTGTACCCGCACCTTTTCTTGAAAAATTCTCGTGTTGTACCCGCATTAGGGGACCACTCAAACGGCATGTGGGGACCGCAACTGTTCCAAAACTGTAATTTTGTTTTACAAATTTTAATAGTAACACTGTGAAGTATATAGCTCAAACAAGGCAAGTATTTATACCTATACAATGAACTACATATGATATATGAATTTTCTTAAAATAATTGTACCCGCACCTTATCTTGAAAAATTCTCGTGTCGTACCCACATTAGGGGACCACTCAAACGGCATGTGGGGACTGCAACTGTTCCAAAACTGTAATTTTGTTTTACAAATTTTAATAGTAACACTGTAAAGTATATAGCTCAAACATACCTATACAATGAACTACATATGATATATGAATTTTTCTAAAATAATTGTACCTGCACTTTTTCTTGAAAAATTCTCGTGTTGTACCCACATTAGGGGATCACTCAAACGGCATATGAGGACCGCAACTGTTCCAAAACTGTAATTTTATTTTACAAATTTTAATAGTAACACTGTGAAGTATATAGCTCAAACAGGGCAAGTATTTATACCTATAAAATGAACTACATATGATATATGAATTTTCCTAAAATAACAGTGCGCGTATTGTAGCGCGTACAGTGCGCGTACTGTAGCGTGGGTACTGAAATAATTATTCATTAACTTGATCATATGATTATGATTCTTTTATTTAATTTAATAGAAATATTGATTATTATCATCCCAAATTTATATTTTAATGAGAACTTCTCTTATATAAGAAAAACGAAAATATATGAAGAGAATCTGAACTACCAGATTAATATCTCTTTTTAGAAACTCTTTTTGTAGACACATATGGCTGCTTTAGTTTTGAAAAATATTTATTGGTTATATGGTGACAAACATTACCGGCTTTAATTGATAAACTTCATGTTCATTTGTAGAAAATTAAAAGTAGAAGACACATATTTGCATCAAACTTCCATTTAACTATGTATTAGAAGATACCACAGACCTTTCAAGTACAGTTTCCTTGTTTTTTTTTTACTATAACCTTTTACTTATTATTAATGCATTCCAAAATTTATTATCTTGTAACAATTCCATATGTGAAAATGCTATCAACGCTCAGCCGTTCTGTTTATTTTTCTCTTTTAGAGTTAATTGCTAGTGTATTCATGAGAACTTTTGAATTTTTTTTTTTATCAAAACATTAAGATATTTTATTTCTCTACAAAAATTAAGCATATACAGAATACACAATAATGTTATCAAATACACAATACAAAAAAACATATACAGTTCTTAAGTTACATATATCAAAATTCTTCACGGGAAGCAAAACCCATTTAGCTTCACCTATTGAAAAATCCAATTTCTACTCTTGATCCAAAGAAGAAAAAAATTTATCTTTTGAGCATATTTCTAAGATCTTGCACTCTCTGGTCATTTATACCTTTACTAACAAAGGCTCTAACCATTGTATTAATTGTTACCTTATCAGGCTTACACTTTTTCTTTTCCATCATATCCAAAACCCCTTGCATCTCCCCCAAGCAACCAACTCTTGCATACGCATCAACCAAACAATTAAAAAACGCTGTGTCCAACAACACATCTGAATTCTCAATCAATTTGATGACAGCCTTTATCATCTCCTTATCCCCTGCTCTCCCATAAGCCCTGACTAGCGAACAAAGCGTCACACAATTTGGCTTAATTCTCTCTGATTTCATCAGCCGAAATATGTACTCCATCTGTTTCAGTTCACCAGCTCGGCCGAATGCATCAATCACCACATTGTAAGTGACAATGGTCCAGGAGTAGTAGTACTTTTGCATGAATTCCATAACAGCACCCATTTTTTGGAACATCTTGGCCTTCCCATACGAGTCAAGAAGGATGTTGAAGGTTTTGATGGTTGGGGAGATACCTGATTTGGTAAATTTGTCGTAGCATTTTTCCATGGTGTCAATTTGACCGCTGGCACCATAAGCACGAAGTGTGGCGTTCATCGTCCATACATCAGGAGTGCAATCTTGGTTGGAGAGCATCTCTACTAGCATAGCTTCCATCTCTTCAAACCTTTTACAAAACAGTAAAATATCAAAGAAAACAAAGGAAATGTTGTAGTATACTAATGTAATGAAATTTTCCTTCTCCTCCTCCTTGTGTATATGAGTGTGTGTGTGTCTATGCAAGTAGATACCAGTATACTATTATCATGTAATGAGATTCTTCATCTCCTCCTTGTGTGATTTGTAGGAATTATTTGATTAGGCAGCAGATTTTCAGATTCCTTGTCCATGTGCATGTACTACTTGAACTAGTGTTATGCAGTTCTAATTGGGTTTTTTTTCTTATAGAAAAAATGTGCACCAAAAGGAAATGGTTATGTACCTTCCTACTCTTCCATATGTATCAACGAGTGTATTATATGTGACTGTGTTAGGCCTGACACCATACCTCCGCATATCGACCATCAAATCCCAAACCTTATCAAATGCATATACATGGAGGCATGACTTTATGAGGATTGAATATGTGTGCACATCAGGATGGCAGCCAGCAGTGTTCTTCATTTTTTCTAACAGAGAAAAAGCCTCATCAAAGAGACCGCTTCTACTATAAGCTGAAAGCAGGGCAGTGTAAGACTCGTGGTTTATCACACAGCCTTCACCCTGCATTGCTACAAAGAGTTCGTGTGCTTTCTCTGGCTGCTTGCATTTGCCGAGCATGACCATGAGTTTTATGTAAATGCCTGTGTTTGGCCGGTACCACATCTGTTCTCTCAATAGCTCAAACACCTAACGGATGTTACGTAAAAGTGATTAAGTGCAAACATATATAAAATTCAGAATGAAGAGACTAATATAATATGATAACCGGACTTATGTACCCTTGGTTTAAATAATTTCCAGTGTTTTTTCCTTGGGAAATGAAATGGGGCAATTCCCTACCTTACTCCAAGTTCCAACTAAGATCGACGGTTCTGAATCTGCCTTTCCAATCTCTATTTCACCTTAACCATTTCCTCCGAATTTTTGCTTTGGAGTTTAATGGCTTAATTGAAGCCAATAAAGAGCACAATTGTGTCTTAAGCACCGTTAGAAGTGAGTCTTAGGCTCTTCCATGTACAAATTGCACAGAAAAGAAGGCACCGTACCATTCCCGTTAAAATTGGTATAGAATGTTAATTTAGATGCTCGTGCTCAGGGAGGGATGGAGGGAAGGAGGGAGAGAGAGAGAGAGAGAGAGAGAGGGTAAGCTATGGTACCTGGAGTGCCGATTCCCATCTAAGAGCGGTGACGCGCTCGTGAAGCGCCTCGAGAACCGTGCGGGGTAAAAGCTTCTTTGAGTTGGTACCGCCTCTCTTCTTCTCTATGATAGCTTTGGTGGCCTCCCGGCGCAGAATAACCGAAATGGCCTTTTTAGAGGCAATCTTGCGGTTCACCTCCTCCTTCCTCTCCTTCTCCTCCCTCTCTCTGTCTCTGCCTTCTCTGCCTCTTGATATTTCAATCTGGTTCCGGTTTGAAAGTTTTTGGAATTTGGAGGGGAAGGTGGTAGAGGCGGGGTAGAAGGGAGTGTGGCGGGAGAGAGATGATGAGGGAAGGGGCGTGGAAGCCATTGCTGCTGAATGGTTTTCTCTCGCTCTCAATCGATTGAATCCAAAATGGGAATGAGTGAAGTGGGATTTTACGACTATAGAATTTAAGGATATTTTAAGGGTTGATGAGCACTTTGAAGAATCAAGTGAACAAGGGTGCAACTAGAGTGGAAAAAATGGCACGGTGGAGCCGGCTCCGTCACAGAATGGCATAGCACGCGTATTGGTTACGTGTCGTGACTCGCGTATCCTGTGCCGTGTCTATTTTTTAAAACTTTGGCACAGCACGGCACGACACGTGAAAGATTTAGTCACGGCACGGTACGACACGTAGTCACGTGTAATTAGAAACATTAGATATTGATTTAACGGTGAATCTTAAACTAATCTAAATTATGATTAAATGGTCATGTGAGTCACATATGGTCACGACAAATTAGGTACAGCGTGACTCACGTGGCGTAACCATTTCGCGTGCCGTGACCACCTCTTGACATTTTAATTACTGCACGACACGACACGTGAAAAATTAACTTGGTCACGGCATGGCACAACACGAGACCAAAGTCACGGCGTGTTAGTCACGGCACGGTACGGCGAGGCACGTTTTTTCCGCTCTAGGTGCAACCACCAGTGAACGCCTGCGGCAAGCCTACGGGGCAAAAAAAAAGTTTGAAATAACAGTTATTTTAATTAAAATATGCAATACACAAGCATTAGTTGTTATAATGAATGTATTTCAAGATGTATAAAACATTTACGCCAGGTGTATATTGCGACTGACACCACCCATGAGTCCATGACCCATCAGCAGGGCAAGAAATCCATTAATTATCTTAGATCAATCTCACCTGGACAAAGTCTTCTTTTACAACATATCACTGCCAAGGTAATAAAAACGACCTACACTATTTAACTACTGTGAATTAAACTCAACCCAGTGTCGCCAAATTCTACGGTAGGACAGTCTTTACTGCATAAACATACGATATTAATCATGTTAGCTAATTATAATCATGATGTTTAATATTTGCTTTACTCAGTTGCTATATTATATTTATTTGGGGAAGGGAGGAGTGGTATTGATCTGATGTCCAACCGAAGCCATACAATCCACATCAAAATCCGCACACCTGTTTAGATTTACAAGTTGTATATTAAAATAAATCACTTGCACAAATCTTAAAGTGGATCAAACGACTCCGACTACAAATAGAACACCCTCAGTTCCTATTATTTATATTTATTGAGGAGAATTCAAAAGTTTAGAAATTCGTCGTTAATTGTTAAGTTTAAAAGATCTATCAAGCATAGTGACAACTTAATTGTTCGGGAAAGGTTCGGCGAGGTCAAAAATTCGTGATTCGGGAATAATTCGGGTATAATTCGGCAATGATTCGGAATAATCCGGATCAGAGATCTCAGTCCTACAAGGAAGCAAAAAAAACAAAAAACAAAAAAAAAATGTTCTGGGAAAAATTTGGAAAAAGTTCGGAAAAATTCGCGAATAATTCGTAAAATTCGGAAAAAGTTCGTAAAATTCGCGAATTATTCGGTATAATTCGGTCAAAGTTCAGTCAACGGAATAATTCGGCGTTCGGTTCGGCATGACCAAAAAACCAAATTATTCGGGTATAATTCGGGTATTATACGCAAATCTTGTCACTATGCTATCAAGTAGTTGTCCAATATTGGTTTCACAAAACTACAGCCGTATTTCTTTTCTCCAATGATTGACTAATTTAATAAACAATAGATGTAAATTTAATCCTATTCCCAGCAAATGACATCTCTTATTAGTTCCAAACATAACCAGCCTTGCCTAAGGGCTTCTCCTCAAAAAAAAAAAAAACCATAACCAGCCTAATATTGTAAACCGTATACCGGCAATAATCAAAACCTTAAATGAATAACTTTATCAAAAATTTATTGCTGTACTTTTAAAACAGGGAAAGCAATGACATCCCTTATACTGGCCGAATTCGTCAAAAGCATAACCAACCGGTCAATTCCAAGCCCCTGCAACAATAACAAATACGTTGTTGGAATAAGATCCACTAATACAAAAATAATAAGCGAAGTTTTTTTGAAAGAAAAGGTTCAAGCACAATTAATAGCAAAACAATTTTTTTTTTTTTTTGACATAGCACCCTTTTTTGCACAATCCTTCATTTGTAGTATGCTCTTTTAATAAAATGAATTTCTAGGTGTTCTTCTGTTGCTTTTTCTTATGTCATTTGCAGCACCTCCAATATCAATGTGTAATAAGAATAAATAAAAAACAAAACAAAACAAAACAAAGAAGCAGTATACCATGCCAGAAGCAGGGGGCATGCCATATTCTAGGGATGTTATGAAGTCCTCATCTAGAGTTACTTCGTAAGAGTAATCATCATCATCATCGCTATTATTTGCCTTTTCTGATTCTTCACTTGATTTTGATTTCGATGCGAGGGCAGCTCTTTTGGCATTGTGCTGCTTTATTTGATCTTCAAATCTACTCCTCTGCCATATTAATCACAATAAAAAGAAAGGCTCCAAGGTCAAGTAATGAACTGCAAGTCCATTTTTATTCTTTTTATAAGAAACTTTCTTATATAATTATTTTCTGTCTTGGGATTCCTTTCCTTTATTATTTCTTCTGTGTGTGTGTGTGTGTGTGTGTGTGGGGTGGGGGGTTACCTGATCAATAGGATCTGTAAGTTCTGAAAAAGCATTCCCGATCTCACGTCCACAAATGAAGAGTTCAAATCTTTCAGTCAATCCAGTATATCTGCCATAAATAAATAAAAAATGTTATGCATTTACGAATGCCCTCTAACTAAAATGTCTAATATGCTATTGAACTAAAAAAGATAGCCAAAGCTATATTGTGTGCTTAAGGATTTGAGCACCATTTCTTATTGAAAACAACCACAATGCAAGTTTTCCAAAAACTAAGGTACAATACAATTCATTAGTTTTTTATCCTACTTCTATGCATACAGATTGATTATTATGTGTACTACATAATTTTTATTTTCAGAGAATAAGGAATTCCAAACAAAAAAATATATATGTAGTTATAATGATGGTTTTATTAGGCAACTAAAAGATTAAAAACAAATTAATGAAAAACCAGGGCCTCAAATGCAAGCAGATCAAATGTTTATATTAATCAAAATTCCACAGGACTTTAGTACAAATATTAGAAAAACTCAGGAGCACTGTAACCGGCCTTATGGCCTTGAGCATAGCCTTCCCAATTCTGAGCCCTCTTACAAGGATGTAGGAAGCTGGAAATTCACGCATAAGTTTGACCAGGGATATCCAGAGGCTGTATTCTCCAAAATTTTCATACTAAATTAACCAGATACAATAGCTGGAGTATCTGATATGAATTGCATGCTGATCATCTGGGTCCATCTCATATGCATCAGATGCAGGCATGACACTCTAAACGGTACATTCAGGTCAAAAGTACACTACTTAGAGATGCAGGCATGACCCCTTAAATGGTACAGGTCCAAAGTATACTACTTAGAGACGCACTATGTAAATGGCAACCTGGTGACCCATATACAAATTAGAATAACATTATGATAATTCAAAAGGAACCTTCTATGGGGTTTGGCGAGTGGTGAAACCTCAATAGGGTAATCAAGAACAAAAGTTGGCTGTATAAGTGTAGGCTCAACAACTGCTTCAAAAACCTGAAAATGGTTGAAATTAATCCAAATTTATAAACTAAGCAAGTTCATTTTTGTCAGCTAACATGCATATTTGAAGTCTACAAATTTAAGCTACAAATCCATAATAAATCAGGGAATGTAACCGGCAAAACAAGCATTGCAACAGACTACTGAAACTTAGACCATACATGAGTATAGTGCAAGATGACTGGTACAGCAAGATGCAGAGCTGCATACAGTTTCAGTACCAGGTATGGATGCTATGGTCAATCGAAGTTAAAGATTCCATAAAAGACATTAACTAAAACATTTCTTATTTTCCCGGGCTGCTATACTTCTCATGAATAGTAGGAACAATGTAGGCGTTTTGGACTGCCCAATATAAACGATAAGGTTTGAACTGTATATTCACACATAATTCAGATAAAATAAAGGTCCCCTTATTGGACCATCAGCAACATGGATCTAGCCAGTCAAATTTAGTTCAGACATACAAGATTAGAACAGTACAGCACTATTATTCAAGGCATGAATAATAACTGATATGGAGCCCCTGGAATTTTACCTCATTGAGAACATGACCAACAGATGAGCAGGCTTCTACAAGACTGCTACTATTATCTTTTCCTTCTGAGCGAGCTTTAAAAATGCCTCTTGCGGCCTCTTTAGCAGCCTCAACATTGTTTCCAAACTCGTGGAAATCAACTCCAGTCGCGTCTTTGACAAGAGAATGCATGGTCTCTCTCCTCCATGGTCTCATTAAAGATATCTCAGTTCCCTGGTTAAATATACCAGTTAAGTGGTCACACCTTGTTCCTACTGAAGTCTTGGCAATATAAGAGTAGGTAAAGCATAGAATAACACACATTATAATTATACATTGTCATTTTACTGGAAATATGCTCAAAGTAAAAAGAGATACGAAAAAACAGAGATGAACAGAATTGAAAAGGGATTGAACCTGTTAATACTCTGTATGACTTACCTGATAATCTACTTGAAGCTTCCCGTGAATAGACATAGCACATCTAGTTACAATTTCCTCAGCCAAATTCATCATGCTTTCATAATCTGAATATGCTTCATACATCTAAGCAACATTAAATTTTCAATTAATTAATATTCATATTCAACAAGGTGGAGTTGAAGAATACAGAGGAATATTTGGAGAACTAAAAAATGGCCATGCTAAGAGCTGTCACAAACATAAAAAATTTACATGAAAGGGAATAATGCTTACCTCGATGGAAGTAAATTCAGGATTATGACGAGTAGAAAGTCCTTCATTTCGGAATATTCTTCCAATTTCATATACCTTCTCAAGTCCACCTACCTGACAATCCAAAACAATACTTTATAATACACACATAGCAGCACTATAAAATAGAAAGATGGTACTAGATGGCTAATACATGCATGGAAAACCAATTTCTAAAAGAACAACGGGTATGCCAGTACAATTAAATTTTAGTCTAAATGGGTATGAATCCGAAAGTGAATCAACTAGCAACTCTTTAGGAACCAAAGAGACTCAAACCGATTTGTCCGAAAATTACATATTCACAAATGAGCCAAGCATTTTCTATAAGAAGAATCTAACCTCCAACAATGAAATTAGGTTGAGAAATCTCCTTGATGAGGCAAATTCGGATTTGCTTAAGAAAGAAGGTATTATACAAAAGTTGAGGTCTAAGATTCTTGAGCTTGAACCAAAGGCAAAAGAGTTTTGAGTCACATACATGTAAGTCACATCTAGATGAATTGGAATCCATTAAACAAAAGGCAAATAACTTACTAGATGAAAATAGGAGTCTAAAAGCAACACATGTATTGTTTTTGTCATCTACTGGCATCTACTGGCATACCCGTTGTTCTTTTAGAAACAATTAAATACAATTTGGCAAACTAAAATAGCAGCAAAAAGATAAAAACAATACTGACAGGCAATGGGAAACAATTAAATACAAGACAGTTACAATAACGACCTCCTCACCAGCATTCGTTTGAGGTGTAGCTCAGTTGCAATTCTCAAATAAAGATCTCTCCCAAGAGAATTATGGTATGTCACGAATGGCCTAGCTTCAGCACCACCAGCTGCACCCTGATATGCCAGTAAAGTTGCAAATGACTGACAAGAAAAACAAAGAAGAAGAACAGAACAAAAGAAAAGGCAAACGAAATTAAAGATTAGAGCTGCAGACCTGAAGAACTGGAGTCTCAACTTCTATAAAACCAAATGACTCCACTGCCTTGCGTATCTCTGAAACAATCTGCATTAATAATAAAGTATGTTATATTGTTCAATAAAATAACTAAATGGTGCATGAGCAAAGGAACAAACCAAAAAGTTAAAAGAACTGACAAATATATATATATATATATATATATAAAAGGCCCTTCATGTCTTGTATTGAACCTCTTATTTGATTTTTTTTTTCACAAATTACTTTGACCCATAACTAGGGAAGATGGGATAGACTATTTATATGTTGAAGAGCTAGAAAATTTTAACCTAAGCCATCAAAAGCTAAAGGTACTTAGTGCATCCATACAAATTAGTGATACTTAACATGTTCATATGATCTATCATGATTTATTTTCCCCTAGTATATATATTTTACAAAAATGCTTAACAGTAAAGGAAAAAACATGGCATAGCATACTCTCTTTTAACCACCTTAGCTCTTATTCGAAAAACATCAGCCACCTCAGGATTTGCAATCATGTCAACATACCTGCCCATGACAGAAAAACAAAAGGCTTTCAATGCCGCTTACACATCAGCCATTACTGCAATATCTTATTCATTGTTAAAAGGAAAGAACTGAGATTGTAGATAAACTAGCCAACTATACATTAGACTTTTGTAACAAATAAGTTTATTAACGATTATAATCAGGACAAAAATTACTAACCGAATAATGATAAAGAAAAATTATGCCACAGTACAGGACAAAATAGTTCAAAATGTGCTCAAAGATAAATTGAAATTACTGGTTTTGGGTGAAGCAGAGTTCACCATCACACCAAAATCCAAATAAGGAAAATAAGATCAATTACTAATAAGCCAACCTTTGACGGTATCTCTTATCTATATCAGTCAGTCCATGAAACTTGTCTGGTAGAGGCAACAAAGACTTCGTAAGGATTTCAAAATTCTTAACATATACTGATAGCTCCCCTGCAACAACACCAATTTCAACTTACAACAAGAATATGGATCAAATTTCTCAAATAGAATGTAAAAATCATGCTGGGTTTCAGTTTTGGTTGCATTAATAGCTTGGTCACCCTTTGAACCATTTTACTTTTCTCTTGTTCTTCCTCCGCTTGTTTTATATTACTTGGAAAACTGGGTTTCAGTTTTCGTGCATTAAGTTTGATTTCAGAATTGAGGAAAGGAGGCGAACTTAGACTAAACTGAGCCTCCATTGCAGGATTTGCAGGGCCAAAAGCAGTATAATTAGGTCAAGCTGGGGCTTGGTTGGGTTTTGCTCAATGATAGCACTGGCTCAAATCCAAAAATCAAAACCACTATTGACTGTAATCACAAAAATTGCAACCTATGATCCATTACAGAAGGGGATCATTTTATACAAAACCTTTTTCAGTCTTCTTGATTGAACCACTAGCACCTAAAATGTCACCAATGTCAACAAATGACTTTAATTTTGCAAACTGATCCTCGGAAAGGCATTCCTTCTCACAGTAAAGCTACAACAGATGCAAAAGATTAGCTTTAGAGACTAAAAATTTGCAAATTAATTCTTTATTGTTAGAAAATGCAAATTCATTGAAAATCAAGCTATAAAAAGCATGACATATCTGCTCATCTACAACTATTTGGGGACAACCTTTTCCAAAAATTGCAGCTAAATGGTAAGCAGAAATCCCAACTTAAAAATAACAGTTGGGACATTACTCTATGCCGATTGTATAATACCTAAAGCAGTTCTTTGCAATCCTATAAGGTGGAAAATTACAAAATGCCCATATATATCAGGGTTTAACATACAAAAAGTCTCAATAAAAATAATTAAATTGTTAAACAAGCTTTTTGATTAGGTATATTACCAAACACAAACCTGTATTGTACCAGAATCATCTCTTAGTGTCAAGAACACTAGCTTGCCAAAGGCTCTACGTGCAACTACTCTTCCTGCCAGTGAAACTGCAACTCCTGTAAACACTTCACCATTCTCCAAATATCCATAACCTTCTTGTATTTGCCTTGCCGTGTGGCTTCTGTCCCACGTGTATGCATACGGCTCGTAACCTTTTTGTCTTAGCTCTTCTACCTGAGCAAGTGTGAGATTATTCCAATAAATAAATTGAAATTTTGACAACCTAAACTAGTACCTTATGCTGGTCCCAGTTGGTACCAGAGATATCCTATTTGGTACATTGTTCTTATGCTGTCTGATCAATGTAGTACTTAAGCGTCATGTTATCCCATGTTATCCCAATTGAACATTTTATTAGCAAAGAGGAAATTTTTTTGATAAGACAAAAACAATAATTAAAAATGAACGTTGCATTGACCATCAAAATTTGGAACTTCAGCAGGTATTCTGAAATCGAGTTTCATGCATTGAAGGATTGCAGTAGTGGACAATTAAAGTCTCTGATGGCAGAACCATGTCGTTTAACTCAGGTACTGGTTGGAGCAAGGTATCAGGAAGTCATATAATTTTGGCCTCAGTCAAAGTTAACGTCCTTTATTTTTTATTTTATTTGTTTAGCTCGAGTTTCTATGGGCAGAATATAGCATGTATGAGGTTTGAAATACAAGAGAAAGGAATAGAAGCTGATAAGAAATAGTGGGACCTTTTTGAGACGAATGGCACGGACAGACTCGCGGTCAGAGGTGTTAGGGGAAGAAGAGCTACGCCGGCGACGATCCGACGTGGCGGTGGTGGAAGCGGAGACAGTAAAGGCTGACGAACAGTACCTGGTGTGGAGGTTGAACTTGAATCCTGCTCTAGCGATGGTGGCTCTGGAGGCAAAGCTCATTAGTTGGGATGACGCTCTCCAAACTCTAAGTGCATCCATCGCCATTGGCGCCAGCCCCGGGTTGCGAGAGGGGAGGAAGTGATGGTGAGACTGGGAAGGAGGGAGATTAACTTGCGCGCGGCGCTGTGGATTGGGAGGGGATGATGCTAAACCCCTCTGGAAAATTAATCGCTTATTGGACCTGGCCTAGCATTTAATATCTGTACCAAAATAATTTCACAAAGTAGTTTCTGCATTAAAGAAGAGCACGAAAAAACAATATATCATATGCCCTATTCTTTTTGAAAGAATTATGCCGATTTTTAAAGTCACTTTTTTTAATGAAATTGGACTGGACTACTGTAACAATTAGCTATAAGACTTTATGCTAAATTAAGTAAAAAATTATAAATTTTGTGTATAAATTATGAATCACTTATATCTATTTCAATAATTTAGATTCATCATTTAAAGACGATATAATAGATTTTAAAATTAAACTGGTAAAAGAGTTTGATGAGCTTAAGAACACTCTATTTTACTCATCTAATTATACGTGTTTGTGTGCATGTGTGCGTGTAAATTAAGATTTGCAGTATATACAGATCACTAGTACAGAAAACGCGACCATACACGGCATACCATACACGGATGAAAAAAAATTACACATTAACAGTGTGTAATAGGAGGAGGTGTTTGCGCAAAAAAAAAAAAAAATCTCCAACGTACTCACACAGTCTGAAAATAACGAACTATATCTGGAAGTCACCAACTTTTGTTCACAGTTAATAGTTTACAACTTGAGGCCTCAGTACACGGTTAATAGTTTAGAAATCTGTATGTTTTGTATAAATATCTGAACACGGATTTCTCTCAATATCTATGTAAGATTCATTTGCGCCATGATCAACTAAACCACTTCAATTGCATTCATGAATTTGTATATATCTGTGTTTTGAGTTCAATTGCATTCTTATTTTATAAACGCATGTTATCAGATTAATTAATTTATGGCTAGAAATTAACACGGAAGCTTGCGATCATAACATTAATTATAAAAATCTTATGAAAAATATATATATAAAAATAACACAGAACACT
This sequence comes from Carex kokanica, assembly GCA_025461125.1. Lineage (NCBI taxonomy): Eukaryota > Viridiplantae > Streptophyta > Magnoliopsida > Poales > Cyperaceae > Carex > Carex kokanica. Next base: position 1,006,801 of record JAJGRX010001067.1, on the reverse strand, counting down.
GCCCCCCCTAAATTGTTTTCCTTCCAGTGCCCTGCGCCAAGTGGTCATTATGTTCAATCGTTGTATCAAGTAAGAGCAACTTTGTACAAGGTGATTATGTTTGTTATTTTGGTCATTTATCTTGTTTGTTGTCAACTGGTTATGTGGACTTATATTGGATGATGATCTTCAGCATTGATAATTATGCCGTCCTATTTATTTGCTAGTATGCTTTAGTAAAGTGAAAATATTACGGTCATTATCTCAACTATTATTTGTTTGCTTGTATGCTTTAGTAAAGTGAAAATGTTTGGTAATATTTGCATTGTATGCCTTTGGACTCGCAGCAATAGTATGCCTATTCTTTTATAGTGGGGATTTTACAGCCCTTTGTCACTTGTCAGTGACAACAGCACTTGGGTGCTATGGCATGAGCCTAGAGTGGGAAAAACGTGCCGTAACTAACACGCCGTGACTTTAGTCACGTGCCGTGTCGTGATAAAAATTACGAGGGATGGTCACGACACGCGCGTGACTCGCGTGCCGTGACTAAATCGTGCCGTGACCAAACGTGCGTTAGTCACATTTGATCGCATTTAACGTTTTAAAAAAAAATATGAAACGATTATTTAAAATTCAAATATTTTAATTGAAATTTAAATGTAAATATTTTAATTAAAATAAAATTATACATTATAGGAAGGTATGTTAGTATGTTAGTGTATTGCCTCGTGACTGCCGTGATTGACGTGTCTTCCGTGTCTACCGTTCCATGACTCGCGTGTCCCATGCCGTGACCAAAGCAATTTCCGTGCCGTGCCGTGTCTTCTTTGCCAACAATTGGTCACGGCACGGGACACGCGAGTCACGGCACGTAACCGATACGCGTGTCGTGCCGTTACCGTGACGGAGCCGGCTCCGCCGTGCCATTTTTTCCCACTCTACATGAGCCTGTCAGGCCGAAGCTCTGACATTGTAGTAAGATAGTACTTGTAATCTTCAAGTTTCTTCATTTTGTATTGTTTCAGTCATTCTACCTCATAATCTTTTCCAAAATCTTTGTTTCAGCAGGCTAATTACGTTAACAATTCAGAGAGACAAATTGTAAAATTCAAAACAACCTGATCAGCTCTCACATTTGAATATTTACTGGTCTGAAATGAACATCAAGAGCACATTTCTTTTGAAACAGGAACCCAAAAAAAAAGCACATTACTCAGTAATACTACCCCAATCAGAAAATATCATTAAACTAAACAGCATCCAGTACAATATGATACCAAATTACAAATCAAGGATCCAATGATGAGAATCAATCAAACAACACCACCAAGTGACATAACCATGGAGAGAAATGAAAGAAAACTGAAAGAAAGATGACAAATATGGCAATCAGCTAGAGATGTTTCTATTAAGATTCACATTTTACAGCTCACCGAATCCTGTTTATAGATGTTATTTTTTACTGGTAGCATTTCCTTTATTGCTTTTATTGTCTTGCGAGGCTCCTCCTGCCGCAGCCTGTGCTGCCTTTTTGGCCGCTTTCTCCTCTAATGCCTTCTTATCCCTAAAAAAAAATGCAAATGGTAATTATTATCAGATGATAACTTAAAAATGTTACAGCTCCAATGTCTACCCCGGGCAATTTGATTAAATTGACATGGCAGAGGTCATGCTGTCAATCATTCCTTCATAGATCTCTACATACACCATTCCCTTAAAGATTAAAAATTAGACATTATTATTGAATTATAATATAACACAAATAATCCTCATAAAGAAAGCTGATTTCTTTCTATTACTCATGATCTTCCTATTATTATATCAATTCAATGGCTTCCAATGTCAATACAATTCAATAAAAAATCATGAAACAACTATGGCCCAAGTATACCAAAATTATAGCTTTTCGAAGATTTCTAGCAATTTTGCAAGTTAAATAAGAGAAGTAGCAAGTCTGTAAGTTCAATTTGAAACCATAAATATTACAATAAATTACCTTTCACGCCGCTGCTCAGGTGTAAGGCCATCTTCTTTCCCCTTTGCAGCAGCCTGCTTACGAGCCGATGCTCTTTCACGGTCACGATCTCTCTGATTTCCACGTGGATCAAATCCAGTTAAGGAGGAAAACGATAAATACATTTTCTAGACAGTTGAGTACCAGCATTATAAATTGCGGAAAAATTTTCACACATTGATAATATTATAACGCCCACCGCACAGCAGTGGAAAAGAAATCAGATCCAAAACTTCTCTCCCAAAGCAAACCCAATTTCGAATTTCGAGGGCAAATAATCTAACTACCAGACCTAAAATTCAGCATCGAATCGGGCATCATTTCCTATTATACGAACGATCTAGCTCATTGTTAAAATCGATAATCAAACGAAAATATTCAGCCTACAAAGTACAAAGATAAAATAAAAGGCTCTGAAAATAAAGGGAGAGATCAAATAATTCTGATAATATGAATTGATTGCAAACTTAAACCGATTCGACTTGTAAGAAATACAATAACGCAAAAATCGAAAGAAAAAGGATATGAGTCATATTGTATCTCTTGTATCGAAAGAATGCTTTGCGTGGAAAGCACGGAGAACGAGCGCACAAAAAGAGCTGCTTGGAATTCTCTAGAATTGGGGCAAGATGCGCTCGCGAAGAGGAAGGTTTATTTATCTGTTAATTAATGGCCTCAAATTCCAAAAGAGAAATTGAAGTTACACCGAAAATTATACTCGCAATTACAACTGATGACGTGTAACTATGTAATTGGATATCATTCCAGATAAAGTTAGCATGTTGCGCCACATCAGAAAATTTGTAGATTTTGTGAATTATTAGACTGATCTTAAACTTCGACCAACTCAAGACGATATCTGGAAGGTTCTGAGTCTTGTGACCAAACCGCGTATAATACACGAGTAGTGCGAAACTCGCTTTTTTTTTTTTTTAAAGTATTTTTTTGGGAACCGAATCTCCTGTCCAAATTTCTGCTTTTAGAGGCAAAAATCTCCTGTCCAAATTCTCTTATAACGGCGAGTGGCCAGCCCAGTTTTTCATAATTTGGGCCAGAGATATAACGAATCATGGCACACTTAAAATGGGCTTTTCTTTCAATATAATAGGCCCAAAAGTGGCAACAGCACTTGAAATCAACAAATAGTTAAGAGCAATGGGTACAAAATGGTGTATCTATTGTAACCGATGGATGGACCAATGTACAAAGAAGGCCTTTAATAAACTTCGTTGCAATAATCGATGGCGGGCCGATATTCCTAAAGGCTATTAATTGTCAAGGTGAGGTGAGGTAAAAGATAGATATTTTATTTCCAAAATGATTAAAGAAGTTATTGAGGAGGTTGGGTCTCAAAAAGTGGTACAAGTAATTACAGATAATGTCCCGGTTTGCAAGGCAGCGGGGATAATTGAAGCCCAATATCCTACCATCTTTTGGACACCATGTGTTGTTCACACACTTAACCTTGCTTTGAAAAATATATGTGCCGCAAAAAATAGCCAAACCAATCAAATTGTCTATGATGAATGTAGTTGGATTAGTTTGGTTTCCTCGGATGTGTTTGCCATCAAGAATTTTATTAACTACCACTCAATGCGGTTGTATATGTATCTTAAGTGTTGTGAACTCAAGTTACTTTCGGTGGTCGAGACACGTTTTGCCTCGGTAATTGTTGTGTTGAAAATGTTCTTTCAAGTTAAGAGAGGGCTAAAAGAGATGGTTATAAAAGATTGTTGGAGTAATTATCAAGAGGATAATGTTGATAGAGCTAACTTTGTGAGGGAAAAGATCCTCGATGAAGCGGGGTTTTGGAAGAAAATTAAGTATATTCTTGAGTTCACCGAGCCGATTTATGAGATGTTGAGAATTGCGGATATCGACCAACCTTGTTTGCATTTGGTGTATGAGATGTGAGATTCCATGATTGATAAAGTGAAAACCATCATTTATCGTCATGAGAGAAAGATAGATGATGAATAATCAATATTTTTCAATGTGGTGAGCTCAATTTTGAACGACAGATGGGCAAAAAGCAACACTCCTCTTCATTGCTTGGCTCACACATTGAACCCAAGGTATTGATACACTTGTATTTTCATTTTAAGTACTTTAAAAAAAAATATTGATACACTTGTATTTTCATTTCTGTCCAGATTTAGTTTTAACAAAGAATTCGCTATATTTGATGATTAATGCATGTTTTTACTTAAATTTTTTTTGTAATAGGTACTATGGTGCACAATGACTTAGTGCTCATCTAAATCGTGTGCCTCCTCATTTGGACGGAGATATATCAAGCATGAGAAATCAATGTATTAAAAGACTCTTTTCAAATAATGAAGAAAGAAGACGCGTGCAAGAAGAATTTGTTAAATTCTCCATTTATGGTGGCAGATTTGATATACATGATTCTATTACTGATAGGGGAGTAGTAAAGCCACTTGATTGGTGGGTGACTTATGGTAAGGCGGCTTCTAATCTCCAATTTGTAGCTTTGAAGTTGCTCAGTCAACCGTCATAATCTTCATGTTGCGAGAGAAATTGAAAAACTTATTCTTTTATCCATGACGCTAAGAGAAATCAAATGACATCCAAGCGTGCCGAGGATTTAGTTTTTGTGCATTCTAATTTGAGACTTCTTTTTAGAAGATCCCCCAATATTCAACGGGAGAGAGTAGGTTTTGGGATGTGGCGGGTGATGCACATGAGCCATTTGATGGTGCCGAGCAACTTGCCATTACAAGTCTTTCACTTGACGAGTCGGAGTATGAGATGATAGTGTTTGACGATAATGTGTAATATTTGAGATGAAGTTGAATTTGTTTTGGAGATTTAGTCTTTCACTTGTTTTGTTGGTTCTTTTAATTAGTTTAATTTATTATAAAGTATGAACTTAGGTTTAATTTTATGGACTTTGAATGGATATTATGGATCTAATTTTATGTTGTTTGGTATTATAATGCTCGGTTGTTCACTATCACTTATATGTTTGTAGTTGCAATTGTTAAATTTAAACTAGTTTTTGAGATGAATTATAAATTCAAGTGAGATGAATATGTACATATACCATGGCAAAATTATCAATTTTTTTTACTTGTAGAGTTGTAATATAAGTGATGAATTAATAATATAATTAAAATAATAAAAAAATTAATATTAATAGCCGTATCGTATCCTTCATTTTTGAAAATTGCCGTATCACCGTATCCGTATCTATGCAACATAGCTGAAAAGAGATGAAAGTTTCGCACTCGGATATTACAGGGGTTCAGTGAGAACTAGAGTGGGAAAAATGGCACGGTGGAGCTGGCTCCGTCACGGAACGGCACGGCACCATTCGCGTGTATCGTGCCGTGACCATTCGCGTGTCGTGTTCATCTTTTGAAACTTTGGCACGGCACGACACCGCACGTGAAAGATTTCGTCACGGCACGACACGTAGTCACGAGAGTCACGTGTAATTAGGACCATTAGATATTGATTTAATGGTGAATCTTTAATAAACTAACCTAAATTATGATTAAATGGTTACGCGAGTAACGCGAGTCATGTATGGTCACAGCACGTTTAGTCACTGTGTGACTCACGTGGCGTGATCATTCGCGTGCCGTAACCACCTCTTGACATTTTAGTCAAGGCACAGCACGTGAAAAATTAACTTGGTCACAACACGACATAACACGAGATCAAAATCACAGCGTGTTAGTCACGTCACGTCACGGCACGGCACGTTTTTTTCACTTTAGTGAGAACCTTCCAGATATCGTCTTGAGTCGGTCAAATTTTATCAGCACTCCAATAGTTGACAATATTGCTGTTGTGGCGCAACATGCCAACTTTATCTGGATGACACAAACAATAACCCAAAGCCAACTAATTTTTTTATTAAATTCATACAAAAGGCCACTTTTAGCTGCACATCTTTGTCAGTTTATGGTAGCATATATCTTCTACGACACAAAAGTTAAGGCCGGGTTACTAACCAATTAAGATATTTAATGATATTTAACTCAAGCACACAAAAGACATAACAATAAATATTTAATTCAAACTACAAAAGCTGGTGCAATACACAGCTTTCTTTTACTTTTTTTTTTAAAATGAAACCTTGTCTTCAATACACAGCTTTCTTTTTTTACTAGCTAGTATGACATCGGTATACATAACTTTTTTTTTCCGACTAGTATGACATTTTTTTTCCGACTAGTATGACATATTGACATCGGTGTCATATGACACAATTACAAAATTAATTGGATAGATTTCAAATAACTAATACAACTCATTCAAACTGATTTACTTTATGAGTGATGTGTTTACATGCAAAAAAAAAATTTTTTTTAGTTATTTTAGTATCAAATCAAGCGGTCAAAAATGTTGAAAAATGAATGCATTAAATTTAACTTAAAAACTCACATATTTGACCGCTTGACTTGATACTACACAAATTTGAAAAATTATAAATTTTGCATGTAAACACACAACTAATGATCGGTTTAAACGGTTTGAATTCACCGTTTTAAGTTGATTCGATAGGTTTTGGAGTTAGTATAGACTAAAATGACACTGATATCATACTGGTCAGACTCTATACTAATTAAAACTTGCGGTTTTGCTAATTAGGATTTTGTATCTCCTCAGATATCTGATTTAAACTTGTTATCTTTCTGGTTATGGTGAAGCTTTATATACTACCTTTTCTTTTGTATTGATCACCCACTTCTATTTAAAAAAAAAAAAATCAGGAAACATTGCCCAAATGTTGGACAACATTTTTTATTCAAAAAGTGGGATGCATTATTTGTTCAAGTCAACCTGGCCACTTTAGTTTCGGTTCTTCTTTCAGCTTTCAACTTTTGCAATTTTATTATATTAAATAATAAACCTTACTATCATTCACCTACTAATAAAAAAAATAGTGATAACTGCAAACCCAAATCCATCCTTGGGTTATGTGCATTTATTATCTGCATTATAATCCGTTTATAATTTATTAGGAATATTTTTTTTAAATTATATGTTTTACTTATTTGACAAAGTGTTAACGGGAACTATTTTATAATTAAAAAGAAAAAAAAAAGAAAATACAGTGAACATACATACACTTGTGAAAATTTAGATATTAACAACTTACATGTTAATTATAGATACTTTTTAAAATGCATATAGAAGGTAGAGTGCAAAATTATTTTTTTAAAAATTTGAAGAAAAAATGAACTTTGTCAAGAGTTGCCAACAAATCTATTGCAATTTTTTAAGTGTGGGAGACCTTCCGAGAGACTACTAAAAAGGGGTGCTGATATTGACACTAAAAATATTGTTATCAGCACAACTCAATTCAAAAAATATAATTAATAGACAACTTTATTACCTCTCATCTATTTTTCTTAGTTCAATTAAAAGGGGTGCTGTCAGGACTGGAGACAACCAAACTTTCCATCTGAAACTAATCCAAATGCATATGGACATATGGTATATCTCCAATTATGGAACAGGATCAGGATACCCTTGATACGAAGATACCCAGCAGAAACCGTAGTAAACTAGTAATAGCAAGTCCCCTAGGAAGATTAAACCATGGAGGAAAGTTACCCCTAGAAATTAGAAGCGAGAATAGCGGTCGCTTGGGAAAGGATCTAATCCTTCGTATTCTCTTTTTAAAGTGTCCTTGTTTTCGGTGTGCTCGCAGGAACTGATTTACTCTTATCGTGTTCCTTCCCAAACCCATGGACCCCATAGCCCTGATTGGTGGAGATTGGAGCCATATGCTAGTTCTACTTTTGATATAGAACATCTATGGAAGATTCCAGTTCAAATTAAAGCAGTCTTCTTCAAGAATTGATATGTACGGTCTTTATAAAGATTTTGTATGTTAGATATAAAGACTTGATATATTATAAAGACTTTGTATGTTAGATATAAAGACTTGATATATTATGTATAAAGACTTGCACGCGCTAATTAGCACAGCTATAAATGCGCTAGCGACCTTGTATAAGGTAGTCCTAGTCAAAAGTCACTAGTTGGGGGATTTGTCTAGACATTGATTCTGGATGACTGTTATCACGTCCCTACAATAAATATTTGTAAATTTTTTGTTCGATATATTTATTATATTTTTATAAGAAAAATATATGAGTAGGGTTAAAATGCCTCCATTGATTTGTGCCAAATTCATGCCCTACATCCTTATCTCCATATTAAAGTTCAAACAAGGCGATCTGAACCGCTCAATGATCTCCATATTAAAATGTTCTTGGGACAAAATTTTATATTTTTTGGAATTTTTTTTACTCTTTTTTTAAGATATTAGTACAAAATCACTGTTATTGGAATTCCAAAAACAGTGATTTTGTCCTTATTTAAAAAAAGAGTATAAAAAGTTTCTAAAAAATTTAAAATTTGATCTCCAATCACATTTTAATATGAATATCATTTTTGAGTGGTTCAGATTGCCTGTTTGTACTATAAAAACAGAGATACAAATGTGGGGCATGAATGGGACATTTTAATCCTACTCAATATATATAGTTAATAAACACTTAAAATATTGCTAAAATATTTTTTTATTATACATAAAAAATAACAAACGATATGAAGTAAAAATTATTATTATTATTTTAAAATTAATATTTAAAATTATAGAATATTAAAGTTCATGTGAAATTTATTTAAACAAGGATAAATTTATCAAGGGCAATGTTTTCCTTTTATATCGAAATATTTATGTAGTTATATATGTTAGATTAGCAATTGGAGGGCTAATTATCACGGATTAGAAAGTGTAAGAGAATTTTTGTCACAAATGAAAGCTTAGATACTTATTTGTGACAAAAATTTGGGTACTCCGAAGCATAAATATATTTATATAGAACTGAAGTAACTTTAGCAATCTCTCCCAACTTTTTTGCTTTCCATTATATATAACAGTTGCTTATCCCTTACATCCCTTACAATCATTTAGTAAATCCGAATAAGCATCACCTCTTTCACAACATGAAAAACTTTGTACTTGCCATACTTTATATTCTTTTACAACTCGCCACTCTTCTTCTATCACCTCCATCAGCACCCCTGCCTCCAATGATACAGATAGAGGTACACGTGTCATCTTCCAATCTCAGCTTCCTGCATTCTCCAACGTCTTCTCAACCAACTTCTGCATCGCAACCATGCCATCTATTTCAAACTAGTGCATGTAATGCTACAAGCAAACCAACCGTAGCTTCCAACTCAACCGAGCTTGATTTGAGCATAGGACTACTAAGCAAACTATTGCATACAATACTTAACCGTGTTGATGCCAAAGAAATCGATTGCCTGACATTTTCCTCCAAACTTAAAATCATGGAGAACCTCATTTCCACAATTGAGATGGCTCTTGATTGCGACAAGCATGTTGAATTCACGCAGCACGAACCATGCCCTTCTTAATTATCATATATAAGTACCCTAAATTTCCATGTCAGGTTTGTACTATATATATATATATATATATATATATATATATATATATATATATATATATATATATATATATATATATATATATATATAGAGTAGGGCTATTGTGCTTCATGAAGTAAAACCTCGTTTTACTTCACGCTCATACACCCATTTCCAAAATCCAAATCGTCGATCCGAACCGTTCAAGTTGTTCTCCATATTGAAATGTGCTTGGAGACCAAATTTTACATTTTTTGGAATTTTTTTACTATTTATTAAGCCACTTTGAAAATCGCTGATCCATTGTGAATAGTAAAAAACAGTAAAAAATTCTGGACCAATGGATCAGCGATTTTCAAAGTGGCTTAATAAATAGTAAAAAAATTCCAAAAAATGTAAAATTTGGTCTCCAAGCACATTTCAATATGGAGAACAACTTGAACGGTCGGATCGACGATTTGGATTTTGGAAATGGGTGTATGAGCGTGAAGTAAAATATTGGTTTTACTTCATGAAGCACAATAGCAAAATTCTATATATATATAGTGCTGGGCTTAGCTAAGCCATGGTGTAAAACGACTTGGTGCTCCACGCCTCATTATTTCCATTTTGAAAATCCAAACGACCGATCAGAACCGCTCAAGTTGTTCTCCATATTGATATGTGCTTGGAGACCAAATTTTACATTTTTTGGAATTTTTTTACTATTTATTAAGCCACTTTGAAAATCACTGATCCGGCGGTCCATAAATTTTTACTGTTTTTTTACTGTTCATAAGGATTTTCAGATTTTCAAAGTGGCTTAATAAATAGTAAAAAAATTCCAAAAAATGTAAAATTTGGTCTCCAAGCACATTTCAATATGGAGAACATGTTGGAAGGTTCGAATCGACTATTTGAACTTTGAAAATGAAGATATGGCGTGGAGTACCAAGTCGTTTTACTCCATGGAGTAGCCTAGTCGGACTATATATATATATATATATAGGAGCAGTGTTCAAGTCAAGTTTCTTGTCAGTCTTGTGCGCTTAGACTATTGTGAGAAGAGTTAATTATATACATCAAGAATGATCTTGAAGCTAGCTAATTAAATATGTTGAGGCTGCTTGGGGCTTCAAGATTGGGAAAGATCGACCAGCAGGCAGCAATGCAAGGCAGCGACAGTAAGGATGCATCATCAATTCCACGCTCTTTAAATGTTCTTAAACCTAATAAGGTTTCTTCTACAATCAATGGCAATATAAAGAAGTTTGTATTAGGGATGTAAAGCTATTTGACTTTTCAGTATTTTTTTTTTTTTTTTGTACTTTTCCGTTCGCGTACAACCGTCAAAAACTATACTAATATTGTTGCTTGCCTTTGTGAGAAAAATGGCCTGGTGAAAAAATTTCACTGTTGAAAACTTCAGACTTTCCCAATAGCTGGTAAACATAAATTAAGAAAATGAAACAAATGAAAAAAATAACAAAATAAAAATTAGGCCATGCCAAACTTAATATGGGATTTTCTTCCAATATAGGCATACTATACAATCACGCAGACAGACCCAAAAGCTGCAACCTAATTTACAAAAGCGTACTTAAAATCAGTGTTGTAAATAATAGTATGCGGTCGTCGGACGGACTGAGTATTGCTAAGCGATTAATCGGTATATGGCTGATTAATCGGAATTATGCGGCCGATTAATCATTTTCATTAAAATTATGTGTATATATTCATAATTTATTAAAAATAATTTATTTAACTCATCAAACATATCAAATAAACTTAATTTAACTTAGTTCTATTATTATAACATGACACTACTCTTACAACACATACGCACTTTACATGTGTAAGTAACACATTTATTTAATGCAAAAAATAAATTCGAGAATTAAACTTTTTCAAATACTAATAACATATTAATTGAAATAAATGAAACATTCCAACATAAAATTATTAAATTTAGTTTATGATAACAACTTAATTTCAAAATGAATATGTCATACTAATTGAAAAAATTACATCAATAAATAAGAAAAATATATGTTATATATAAAAAAATTAACCAATTTCAAAATAAGTAAAATGAAAAAACATATATAAAAAATATTGGACGTATATCCAAAGTCCAAACACAAATAAAACTACAATACATAATTTATGAAACTTATTATCACACACAGTCACAGAAAAATAAAATAAATAAATATTCACTAGAATAAACGGGAATGAATGGAAATAAACGAGAATAAACAAGAATAAACGGACGATTAAACGGGAATAAACAGAATAATCGGAAATAATCGGCCGATTAATCGGAAGAAATCCACAAACAGACCTCGATTAATGTATTCGTAACCGTTTGACCACCGTTAACGATTAAACGGGCGTTTAATCAGCCGTTAAAGTCCTTTTTTACAACACGGCTTGAAATAGCGTATCAACAAAGAGCTTTACATCTCTAATATTGCCATTGTAGAAGAAACCTTTATAGGTTTATGAACATTTAAAGAGTGGCTTCAATTGCCGATGCATCCATACTGTCGCTGAAGATCATTCTTCAAGTATGCTACCATATTTTATGAATAATTAAATAAGAAAAATTAACTCAAATTTGAGATTTATCAAATGATGGAAGACTAATGCAATCTTGTTTTTATTTGAATAACAGATAACTATATATTAACAATAGCTGTAAATAAGTATCAATTAAACTTATTATAAAAATAGACTTACGTTAGTTTTACTGGTAACCTAAAATAGGGGAGAACAAGTACCTGAGTTAAGGTTAATTAAGCGTTGATTTATTGGAAAGGTAAAGTAAAAAAGTTATCTCTAACCTTACTTTTGAATTGTTAACTACTATGATTATCTCAGCAAGAGAACCCCTTTTGATGAGTAGTCTCTCCGAAGGCCTCCCAGACTAAAATAATAGATTTGTTTGACAAAGCTTCTTTTTCTTCAAATTGCAATAGATTTGTTGACAACCCTTTAATTTTAGTCAATTGTTAATATCTAAATTTTCACAGGTATTCACTGTGTTTTCTTTTCTAATTGTAAAAAAGTTACCGTTAACACCTTTTCAAATAAATAAAATAAAATATTTTAATAATTTTCATTTCTAATAAATATATAAGTTATTATTATCAAGTATAAATTATAAACGGATTTATAATGCAGATAATAAATGCACATAAACGGTAGCAGCTATCACAGGCTTTTTTTTTCTAAGGATAATTTAACCCTAATTTATTAGCATACTAGTAAGTATAGAGAGTTTATTGAGATAATAGAGCCTATTTTTTTTTAATATCCAACATCAAATAAAAAATAATAAATATATCTAGTTTTGCTAAAGAAATTTAAATATGCCCAGACCGTCTAGATTTTTGGAGGTCGAGAAAAGAATAGGGCTGCCAAAATTTTGAGCAGCCAGGTATTTTTTTTCCTGTGAAATAGGCTATATAAGAGTTGTTTCTCTCTCCTCCCACTCACAACTCACTTAAATTCAACATAATAGAAAAAGAAAAATAGAAAGAGAAAGATAAGAGGCAATTTTGGAGGCAAAAAAGATGAATAGTAGCAACCAAGATAGATCGTCCAATCGTGATATAGCGAGAGAAGAGTCAAGTGAGCCCACAAAATTTTAGCCACCCTGAAATAAATTTGACTCTTGGAAAATCCAAAACAACCCAAAATCCAAATCTCGCTCTATTAAAAAATAATTTCAAATTCGCTCTCTATTTTTCTCTTGAAGTCTCTTTATAACTCTATCTGAAGTTCGTAGTATGAAAGTTCTAATTGAAGGATACAGCCTCTAAGGTTGTATGATTTTTTTTTTTCCAGTTACACCTCTAATTGAAATTGGATTTTCATTCTATAATTATAAGAGCTCGGCTATTCGTGATATTCATAAAAATATTTTTTGTTGTGTCTAATCAGCAATGTTAGCAATTATTCCTAAATCACTTTCAAACCATTTTTATTTTCATCTCGGGAATGACTTTTAATATCAATATATAAAATATATTGAATATTTCAATGTATTTTCCACATCTTTACAATTTATTATTTTGTATTCCTAAAATTAGTACTTGAAAATTAAAAGAAATTGCAAATAGTGATGTGGAAAAGATTGCTAAAATTGCTTAATATTTTTGTAATTGAAATTACAATAAACTAATTTGCTGCTGGTTTGCGGTGGAGAGAAATAAACTTATAGACAGTTTTTATCAAATCGGATTGGATTGTCCGCATTTTTACAGTTTGATCTCAAATTTATCTTTCTTATAGTTTGCTAATAAATAAAGATGAAGATACCACTCAAAAGTTAATTTCGATATATTCTTTGGATTAGTAGGTGAATGATAGTGAAGTTTGATTATTTAATAATAATTTAGAACAGAAAAGATGATAAATGCAAAAGGAGGATATATATATAGGAGAAATTAAGTTGGGTTGACTTCAACAAATACATCTCCTTCCTTCCTTCCTTTAGTGCATTTTTTTTATATTGACGAATGTGATATAGTTTGAGATATGAGCATGAACAACTAACCTCTGCCGCTTTGCCCTGCTTTTCAAGTAACTTTTGTGTCACACATGCTACCATAAACTGACAAAAATTAATGAGCATTTTGTATAAATTTAATAACATAAATTAGTTCGTTTATTAGTAGGTCATCATGTAGCTCCACACGGAAAGATGGATCTCGGATATGGACGTCAAGTTTTTGCCGACAAATATTTCACCAAATTAAACGATGTATCAAGTAATTAATTTTATATCCTTTAGAGAAATTATACCGTCTCCTTTCTGTCTTTCTAACTCGAATTTTTTTTATAAACCGTAATTAAATTTGGTTTTTTACGAAACCAACATGGTTACTTTTTTTTTTTACAAAAATCATAAGAACCGAAATGGTATTTCGGTCCGAAACTTTTCTTTTTTATTCCGGACCGAAATGGCATTTTGGTCCGGTCTCCTTTTTAGATTTTCTGAGGTACTTTTTCACAAGTTTTCATATGAGCCGCCGTAGAAAATCCAAAAAGGAAATCGGACCGAAATGGCATTTCGGTCCGGAATAAAAAAAAATTTGGACCGAAATGCCATTTCGGTTCTTATAGTTTTTGTAAAAAAAAAAAGTAATCATGTTAGTTTCGTAAAAATATATTTTTTTAATTAACGTTTATAAAAAAAATTCTTCTAACTCACTTTGTTTTTCTAAACTTTTGTACCCACCTATCTTTTAAGTTTTTTCCCGTCTTTAAAGGAGGATATTTTTTTTACCTCCGTTCATGCTCATATTTGTGATGATCTGTGAGAGATATTACAAATCTATAAAACTATGAACGTCTTGCACTTGATTTTATCTCTTAAATATAAGAATTAAAAGTATATACGTATAAATACGTTAGATATAAATGGTTAATATGTAGAAGTATTTGATATGTTATGTATAAATATTGATATTACTCTAGACATGGTGAAAAGTTTAAAATTATTGAATTTTTTAATATTTTGCAATAGCTAGTTCTACTTTTGATACAGAGCATTTATAAAATATTACAATTAAAATTAAATTAAAGTCCAACTACCGCCAACCAGTGTTTTTAAATGTGATCACATAGACCTCATATGCATTTTCCGCCTATTGTCACACTCAAAATATCATGCAGTCTCACATATGCAGATTTGAATATTCAACTACATATGTGGTCATGCAGACGCATATGCGATCATGTGAGCGCATATGCAGTCTATGCAGATCGCATAGTACTACATGAAATCCATCCAAATATTTATTTAGTAATAAAAGGATCCATATTCTGATCAAATGCTTTTGTTAATAGAAATAAGGATCAGATAGTATTATCCAAACCCAATTTTAAATACTAATCCGCACTAAGTTCAGTCAAGTAATATTTTCAATAGTTCCAACTTTTTTTAGGGCTCCTAAACAGTTTTTTTTCTTTTGTTTTGAAGATGTGAGACTAAAAAAAATGCTATTATACTGGAGTAACCAAGCGGACGCTCTAGGAACCAAAATTTTTATTAATACCATTTAAAAAAAAAAACCATAAATTCTGAAAAAAAATCAGAACCACCATTTATCGTTGCGGTCCCGGCAAAAACTAAAAAGCCCTAAAATTTCATTGATTTGGTTGATTTTTAATGCATAGTTCCATAGCCTCACTCTTCCATGCTATCGTGATATTTATGAAAAATAATTTTTTGTGTCGCATCAGCAATGATAATTAGCAATTATTCCTTAATCACTTTCAAACCATTTTTCATATCAGGAAAACCTTGATCCCAGTTTTTATCAAATCGGATCGTCATTATTTTTTCCAGGTTTTACTGTTTTATCTCAAATCTATCTTCCCTTATCAGTTTGCTAATAAATGAAGATCGAGATACCTCTTAAAAGCTTCGATATATTCTTCGGATTAGTAGGTGAATGATACTGAAGTTTTGATTATTTAATCATAATTAAGAACAGAAAATGAGGCTTTCTAAAAAAAGAACAGAAAACATATATATAGTAAATGCGAAAGAAGGATAGAAGAAAAGTTATCTTGACTTTAACAAATACATCCTTCCTTTGGTGTAACTTTTTTTATATTGACGAATGTGATATTTGTGCAGAATAATTGAATCATGTCTAGTTTGAGATATGACAACTAACCTTTGCCTCCTTTGCTTTTCAGCCTTTCAGCTGGTAACTTCTGTGCATGCTACCATAAACTGACAAAAATTAGCAGCTAAAAGTGCCTTTTGTAAAGTTAATAATATAAATTAGTTCGTTAATTAGGTCATCAAGTAGCTAGCTCCACATGGAAATATTAGACCTAGCTAGAAGGCTATAGCTAGGATCGATATGGACGTAAAGTTTTTGCCGAGAAAAATATTTGTACTCCACTTTTTCCGGTGATAAATATTTCACCAAATTACGATGCATGTGCAAAGTAAATAAATATTTGTACCCCACTTTTTCTGGTATATATTAATTTCCTTATAAAACAAGTCCCATACCGTGCATGGATTCATTACGGGACGGGATCAGCTAGAGACCGCGTGTATATATCTTTTCCTCAACACTTATTAATTGTAATTAGAGACCATCATATATAACAACCTTCCAAGAACTCACCTCATAAACATTTAATTTTTATAAACTTTTTACATAGTTTGGAATACACACTTGTTTATCATATCTATATATACAGTATACTGAGCGTAGTTTAGGTTATTTTTCTACTACTTTTTTATTATTATTTTAAGAACAATTATGATCTACCTATGCACCTGTCAAACTTGTAATGATACTTTAATTAGTTAATTAGTAATGCCTACGAGCTTTCTCAAAAAAAAAAACGAATAAAATAAATAAATAAGAGCCCGGAATTTGTTTGCCTATTGTCACGGTGAGTGGGCCGCCCAGTTTTCAAAATTTGGGCCAGAGACGTAATGGGTCATGCAAAATTATGATGGGCTTTTGTCTATTCAATATAATAAGCATACTAATTAATCACGCGAACAGGCCCAAAAGTGGCCACAGAATTACAAAAGCGCACTTCAACAAATAGCTTTACATCCCTAATACAAACTTCTTTATATTGCCTTCAATTGCTGATGCATCCATACTGTCGCAGAAACAGCATCAACATATTTAGGTTCAAGATCATTCTTGAAGGATGTAACTCTTCTCACAAATGATTAATCAAGTTGTAGGAAGATATTATAATATAATGTAACCACAAGACTGACAATAAATTTGACTTTAATAACACAATTCCTAGTACAAACAAAACTGACATGGAAATTTGAAGTACTTCGATATATGCTCAAGAAGGGCATCGTTCGTGCTGCGTGAACTCGGCATGCTTGTCGCAATCAAGAGCCATCTCAATTGTGGAAAGGAGGTTCTCCATGATTTTAAGTTTGGAGGCAAATGTCAAGCAATTGATTTCTTTGGCATCAACACGGTTAATTACTGTATGGATTAGTTTGCCGAGTAGGCCTATGCACAAATCAATCTCGGTTGAGTTGCTAGCTGTGGTTGGTGTGCTTGTAGCATTACGTGCACTAGTTTGAAATAGATGGCATGGCTGAGATGCAGAAGATGGACTGGGAGGCGGAGAAGTAATTAGTTGTGAAGATATTGGAAAATGTAGGAAGCTGAGATTGGAAGATGACACTTGTATCTGTATCTGTACTAATGGAGGTGCTGATGGAGGTGATAAAAGAAGAGTGGTGAGTTGCAAAAGAATATAAAGAAGAGCAAGTGCAAAGTTTCTCATGTTGCCAAAGATTACTAAATCAGGTGAAAGCGTTGAGGAGGTATAAATACTAAAAAGAAAGTAGCAAAAGCGTAGGAATTGAGAACCAAACAGATTCCATCTTTCCCCTGACAAATCTTAAAAAAAGATAAAATATATATGCTCTATCATTTAGCAGGAGTTCCCTGAACTTTCCACTTTCCACTTCTCTGACTGTAATACATTAAAAAGAAACATAAGGGTAAATTTTACGCGATACCCCTAAAAAACATTAAAATTACGTAATTTTCTCTCTAAACTCTCTCAAATTACTCATTTTATTCTTTTATATTAAAATTCATTTTAAATTTATACAATACCCATTTTATTCCTTATTAAAGACAAAAAAAAATTGTAATTTGTTTATGGTAAATGTCGATTTTATAAGATATTCATTATACCATTCATCCTTCATACAATATCTATTTTGTCCTTGAAAACCAAATACTCATTATACCTTTTACTCTTTATAAAATTCCCATTTCGTCTTCGAAAGCTGGTCAAATATAAGACCGATATTTTTTTAAACAAGTTATAATTTTTTTATTTTTAATAAAAGATAAAATGAGTATTTTATAAATTTAAAATGAGTTTTCATATAAAAGACAATAAATTGGATAAATTTGTGAGTTTTGAATGTTTAGAGGGAGAAACACTTAATTTTGAAGCTTAAAAAGAGAAATATCGTAATTTTGAAGTTTTCGAGAAGCATTAGGGGTGAAAATGGTATGGATAATATCTGATCCGTATTCGATCCGTATTCGAAAAATTAGATATAGATATCTTATATCCGAATATCCGTGTGGATATGGATAGTGATATGATTTTACTTTTCAATTATCCGTATTCGAATAGTAGATATATATCATATATTTTAATATATATTATGAAAAAATATTGTTATTCACCATTATAATTAGATAAATATTATGCACTTTGGTATTTTTTAATATTATTTTAATAAATATCCAATTCGATCTGTATTCGTATCTGTATCCGGCTGATATCCGATCCGTATCAGTATCTAGAAAATTAAATAGGAATATGAATATGGTTTTACCACTATCCGCTCCGTATTCGAATAGTTGATATATATGGATACTGATATGATTTCAATTATCCGTATTCGAATAGTAGATATATATCATATATTTTAATATATATTATGAAAAAATATTGTTATTCACCATTAAAATTAGATAAATATTATGAACTTTGATATTTTTTAATATTATTTTAATAAATATCCGATCTGATCCGTATTCGTATTCGTATCTGTATCTGACTGATATCCAATCCGTATCAATATCCAAAAAATTAAATAGAAATATGAATATGATTTTACCACTATCCGCTCCGTATTCGCTTCGTTTTCACCCCTTACTCTTTGTTTTCCTAATTGTGTGCAAATATATAAAGGTTATGCTGCGGAGCCCTCAATTTTATGTGACAACTAAGTCTATAAACTTTCATTTGTGCAGATATACTCTCAAACCTTCTAAGCCGTAACAATTAGGATATATATATATAGAATTGTGCTATTGCATGTACTTCGCGAAGTAAAACGACTTCACGCTCATATTCCAATTTTCAAAATCCAAAACGTCGATCCGAACCATTCAAGTTGTTCTCCATATTGAAATGTACTTGGAGACCAAATTTTACATTTTTTGGAATTTTTTACTATTTATTAAGCCAATTTGAAAATCGCTGATTCATTGGTCCAGAATTTTTCATTGTTTTTTATTGTTCACAATGGATCAGCGATTTTCAAAGTGGCTTAATAAATAGTAAAAAAATTCCAAAAAATGTAAAATTTGGTCTCCAAGCATATTTCAATATGGAGAACAACTTGAACGGTTCAGATCGATGTTTTGGATTTTGAAATAGGAATATGAGCGTGAAGTACGCGAAGTACAATAGCCCTACTATATATATATAGAGTAGAACTAGGGTGTTCCTAAGCTCACCAAGCCTCTCGTGAACTCAACTCTAAAACCTATCGAATTGACTTCAAACAACATTTCCAAACCGTTAGATGTTCAATCTATATTAAAATCTGCTTGGAGACCAAATTTTACATTTTTTGAAATTTTTTTATTATTTATTAAGCCAGTTTGAAAACCGCTGTTTTTATTAAAATTCTGCACCATTGGAAAACAGTGGTTTTCAAACCGGCTTAATAAATAGTAAAAAAATTCCAAAAAATGTAAAATTTGGTCTCCAAGCAGATTTTAATATAGATTGAACATCTAACGGTTTGAAAATGTCGTTTGAAGTCAATTCAATAGGTTTTAGAGTTGAGTTCACGAGAGGCTTGGTGAGCTTAGGAACACCCTAGTTCTACTCATATATATATATATATATATATATATATATATATATATAGTGAGTGGCTAAGCTCAAAACGTTTGCACCAAGCCCTTGGTGCAAACGAATTGTTTTCGGATTTCCAAAGTTCAAACGGTCGATCCAAACCGTTCAAGTTGTTCTCCATATTGAAATGTGCTTGGAGACCAAATTTTACATTTTTTGGAACTTTTTTACTATTTATTAAGCCACTTTGAAAGTTGCTGATCACGCGGTCCAGAATTTTATTGCACTGTTTTTACTGTTCACCCGAATCAGCAACTTTCAAAGTGGCTTAATAAATAGCAAAAAAATTCCAAAAAATGTGAAATTTGGTCTCCAAGCACATTTTAATATGGATTAAATATCTAACGGTTGGGATCGACCGTTTGGACTTTGCAAATAGGAGAACCAAAACGTTTGCACCAAGGGCTTGGTGCAAACGTTTTGAGCTTAGCCAGTCTCTCTCTCTCTCTCTCTCTCTATATATATATATATATGAGGGATCGGATGACACCGTGCATTTTCAAAGTCCAAACAGTCGATCCAAACCGTTCAATATGGTGGATATATTAAATTGTGCTTGCAAATCAAATTTTACATTTTTTAAATTTTTTTTTACTATTTATCGAGTATTTTACAAAATCGTTGTTTTCAGACCATTGAATTTTTGTACCCATCTTAATAAATAATAGTAAAAAATTTAAGAAAATATAAAATTTGATCTCATAATTTCCGAGGGTCTTTCTGT
The DNA here is from genome assembly GCA_025461125.1 of Carex kokanica. NCBI lineage: Eukaryota > Viridiplantae > Streptophyta > Magnoliopsida > Poales > Cyperaceae > Carex > Carex kokanica. The sequence goes on along the minus strand of JAJGRX010001067.1, from coordinate 985,952 downwards.
TCCCAACAATATATATCTTAATATATATTTTGATTGATGTTTGTTAATATACCAATGATAACAATACTTTATAAACTATTGTTATCCTTTTTCTTTTCACACATATACATACAAAATGTTTCTTGGTCTTTTTCTCAACACATGAACTTGACTACTATATGATGATCCATCAATCATTAAATTCAAAGTCTCAAATATTTTTATTAATGATGAGCATGCATCAAATCTCATTATGTTTCTAAAGGATGACATGAATATCTACTATATCAGGTTATCAACACCTGAAATCTCAATATGTCATTGTTTTTGACATTATTAATGATGTCCATATATAACCATTCTTTAATAAACCACAAATTTAGAAAATTAAATTGTTGCTTCTCATTACATAATTACAAAAAAATCGTCAAATATCCAATAATTTATTTCTTAATTACAAACTACTTGAACTGGAGAAGGTCTCAACGAATAGTTTACCAATTAAGTTTGCTATATTTTGGGAGGTACGGGTATACATAGTTTAATTATTATTTGACTTGTATAGAATGTGGGGCTACGTGTATATATAGAGTACTTGTTTCTAATTATATTTTCCAGCTTGAGTTTGATTAGAACATAAATCTCTATGTCATATGTCAAATGCCAAATGCCAAATGCCTTGTCTTATCAACCCACGGGTCAATCCGGCCCGTTGAATTATGGAGTTTTACATTTTTGAAACAATAATTAAATTTTTAGCTTGATTTTGGATGAAGGCGAAGTCGACATGCATCGAATGTACATTAATTGGCATCACACGTTAATGTGTTGTAACTGTAATTAACTCAATTTAATCTTGCGGTGAATATAAATAATATTGGACACACTATAGTAAAAAAACATCCCATCATCACCAAGTACATTAGGACAGTTCTTGTAAATTATATATGTAAATTATTATAGTGTTAATTTTTTATAATAAATAAATTGGAAATATATATCAATCGGCAGTGAAAGTGAATCAAATCTATATATATGACACTTATTTACAGAAACTGTCAATGATCTTGTCTCATCGCTGATCATTTTTTGGAAGAAACCTTCAGTGACAAGTGGTCACTTTCACTAAAAAAATTATTTCTATATAAAGAGAAAGAGCAGCTTAATTTGTTTCTCCAACCCAAAAATTAATATTATTTATTTAAATAATATGGATATTGTAAAAGTGGCCCCATATTTTCTTTGTGAAATTGTATACCGTATATAGTTTGAAGTATTCTAAAATTTAATATAATTTTTTTTTCTAAAAAGTGAGCTCATGTGTGACTCACTCTCCTGGAATTCCAAATTGACACCATTAGTCAAATCTACTAGTACATACTATCTTCTTTTTCTTTTCTTTTCTATTTTTTGAGTATAGCCCGTAGGCCCCAATTCTGCCCGCAAGCAGAATCAATCCCGGCCATATCCCTCACGGGAGGGGACTATGCCTTTACCATCTACGTCATGCAGTGGTGGCTGTATTACACTATCACTTATTGTAACGTAAAAGGTTAGAAACTCCGTAGGAAAGAGCCTAATTAATGCAGGAAGGGCTATAATATTTTGCTTGTTCTATCCGACTGGAATTTTTTAATGTTGCTGCGTCGGCAAGAATGGAAAGACGAAAAATGAAAGCTAATAAAATAACAAGAGATAAAAATAATCAAAAGAAATGAGGTCGCATGTGAAACTGAAACTCTAAGCAGGCGTGATTGGAATTTTAGAAATTCAAATTAAATCAATACTATCATGTTCCTATTTTTTCCATTCCTACCACTCACGCGGCCTCAGTTCGGTTTTCAAATTGGACTGGTGCGCAGACTGGAGAGGCACACTAAGTTTTTTTTTTCTATTTTGGAATTCAATATTATTTTGTTTTGATTCTGTTTTTTTCAGTGTTCTAAATAGCGCGCTGTAGCGTTTTTGGACCCCAAACGCTACGCTATGACATCAAAATACGCTATTTGCGCTACGGCCGCTACAACGCTATAGCGGTCCGCTATTTGCACTATACAGTATGGATTTTTTTTTTTAAAGCAATTTATATGGGTTTTAAATAAAGATAAAAAAAATCTTAAACCGAAATTGAATTTGTTGCTACTTGCTATAGATAAATCAATTTGAAATTGGGAATATAAATTGAAATTTGAATAGAAAAAAAGTCCAAACCGAAATTAAAATTTGAATAGAAAAAAAAATAGATTATGTCATGAATCATGATGCTTAAGATATTTTTAATAGGAAAAACCGATAGTTTATGATATTACTATGGATATTTTGAACCGCAATTGGACTTTGTACGGGTTCAATATGAATATTATAATTTCTTAATTACTTTGGTGTTATTTATTGTTCTATGAGACTTTAGAAAATGTTGATATTTAGTACAAATATTGAATATACGAAATGTAAAAAAAAACGCTATTTGGAATAGCTTCCGCTATAGTGACGCTATTCGCTATAGCTTTTTTTTTTAGCCTTCCCGCTACGACGCTATAAACGCTATTTAGAACCTTGATTTTTTTTAATGGTCAATATTATTTGGATAAAATTACAATGTACGTCATCTATTATACGTATTTTCGTATGTCCGGCTAATTTTATCAATATTATTATACGTTTGGATATTAAAGACTTATATTTTGAATTATTTGTTAGATTAATTCTTTTGATGTATAATTAGTATAATTATATACTAAAAATATGCTAAATTACTTGAAATTATGTTAAATTACACTAAATACTCTAAAATACGGTAAATTACGCTAAATTTTGGATAAAAGAGACGATATCTTTACTGAGAAGGCGAAAAACGACGACGAAACTTCAAACGAACATAAAACGGTGCTCGAGTGTCTGATTTCAGCAAATGACCACTTTTTGGAAAGCTTGCGAAAATATGCATGCATCAAAGATTGCTTACTATTTTTCAAAATTTAGAATTTCCAAAAAACAAAGGGAAGAGCCTCAAAACTTGAGTTGAAGTTTTCGATTAAGATTTTCATTTCTATTATTCAATCTAAGTAGGTCAGTAAATTGGTTATATAATGAACTTGTAGAATACCAATTTTTACTATTTTTGGAATTTTTTTACTATTTTTTATGATTTATGAAATATGGCACAAAATCGACCTAATTTAGCGTAATTTAGCATATTTATGTATAATTAGCATAATTATTGGGTCTAAAACATCAAAAAAAAATCCCACTGGCCATTAATTTGGGCATTTTTAAAAATACCCAGCTAACATGGGTATATTTATTAATTTGTAATTAACTTTGGATATTAATAAAAATGTTAGCTTATTATCTATTGTATCATTCCAATAAAATTAGTCAGACATATGAAAATACGTATAATAGATGACGTACATTGAAATTTTATCAAGATAATATTGAGCATTAGCAAAAAAACAGAACCAAAACAAAATAATATTGAATTCCAAAACAGAAAAAAAAAAAAAAAAATTTGGTGCGCCTCCCCAGTCCGCGCATCAGCCAGTTTGGTGCGCGAACTAAGGGCACATGGGTAGTAGGAATGGAAAAAAAGGGTTTTGGGTGGTGTTGATTTAATTTGTATTTTATGGAGTGGTAACAAAAAAAAAATTCGGTTTTGCTTGCTAGAGTCGGCGGTACCTTGATTTTGCTTGTTAGAGTCAGCGGTACCATGTAAAATCTTTATAGTTATAGATAATATATTTTTTTTAATTATTATTATTTTATATCAAATTATTTAATTAATATATTTTTTAATATAATGGAATTAAAAATAATAATTTTTATATTTTGTGATGTTACGAACATGATGTTTAATATATATATATATTGGTGCTGGGCTTAGCTAAGCCATGGTGTAAAACGACTTGGTGCTCCACGCCTCATTATTTCCATTTTGAAAATCCAAACGACCGATCCGAACCGCTCAAGTTGTTCTCCATATTGATATGTGCTTGGAGACCAAATTTTAAATTTTTTGGAATTTTTTTACTATTTATTAAGCCACTTTAAAAATCACTGATCCGGCGGTCCAGAAATTTTTACTGTTTTTTACTGTTCATAAGGATTTTCAGATTTTCAAAGTGGCTTAATAAATAGTAAAAAAATTCCAAAAAATGTAAAATTTGGTCTCCAAGTACATTTCAATATGGAGAATATGTTGGAAGGTTCGAATCAACTATTTGAACTTTGAAATTGAAGATATGGCATGGAGTACCAAGTCGTTTTACTCCATGGAGTAGCCTAGTCGGACTCTATATATTGAGATAGACTATCATGCTTTGGAAAGTAAAGAGAGTGTTTTGCTTCCCGCTCATATTTTCATTTTCAAAGTTCAAATAGTTGATCAGAAGTTTTCAACAAGATCTTCATATTGATATGTGCTTGGAGACTAAAGTTTACATTTTTTGAAAATTTTTTTTACTTTTTTTAGAATTTTTAAAAATCACAGTTTTTCATTAAATAAAAAATTCACAAAAACACTGATTTTCAAAAATTCTAAAAAAATAGTACAAATTTTCAAAAAAATGTAAAATTTGGTCTCCAAGCACATATCAATATAAAGATCATGTTGAGAAATTCAAATCGACTATTTAAACTTTGAAAATGGAGATATAAGCAGAAAGTAAAACACCATATTTACTTCCCAAAGCATCGTAGCATCACTTTATATATATTTGTTTGTAAACAATTATATACATGCTATCAAATTATTTGTTTGTTATCCGATAATTTTAAAGAATGAGGATAAGGTATGGATAAAACTAATACAGTTATTAATGGGTAATGATAATTTACGAATAAGAATAATTTTATTATACGCCTATGGATACAAAAGTGTCTCTACCCGATCTGTGTCATGCCTGTTAACACCCACAAAACAACAGAATCGAATCTCATGTGAGGAGTTGGAAATTTGCAATTTGTCCCCTCGCTTTCTGTTTGTTTTTGTATTTTCTTTGTATCATGCCTTTTGTTTGAACTATAATGGTGCTGTTGGGCTTTTATTAGAGCCTATTCGGTCGTTTACTGTTCACGGGGGAAAAAAAAAATTTACTCGGAGTGAATTTTTTTCTCCCACGTGAACAGTAAAAATAAGTTCAAATCTTATGCCCATTCCCCAGCCCAAGTGACTGCCGAACATGCCCTTAGCCTTCTGTTGAGCTAGCAATAATAATTATTCTTTGTTAGAATTTTTTTTCTTATGTTTTTTTGGTGATGCTGAACCGAACGTCGAATTATTCGGTTGACCGAACTTTGACCGAATTATACCCGAATAATTCGCGAATTTTACGAACTTTTTCCGAATATTACGAATTTTTCCGGAATTTTTCTCAGAACATTTTTTTTTTTTTTGCTTCCTTGTAGGACTGAGATCTCTAATTCGGATTATTCCGAATAATTTCCGAATTATACCTAAATTATTTCCGAATCACAAACTTTTGATCTCACTGAATCTTTCCCGAACAATTAAGTTGTCACTATGCTCAGGAAGGCCAGCGTCCTGACGAGTGGCGACCTGATGATAACAGCAGCTTCCCAAATCAGAGGAAGAGGGCCTTGCAAATTCCAAATATTTTGTAAAAGAAAAAATATTAAGGCTTTTCTTTGTCGGGCCTAATTTGGGCCTCAAACCTTAAACTTCTCATGATGCTCCAGGAGTTGGAAAAGACGGAAAGGTCTAATTAATTAAAAAGCTACAGCTTCAAGTATCTCACTGAGACTCCTAATGTATGTTCTACGGTTACTGATATCATAATAAGAGAGTGCTTTTGGATGCTACAGGGTTTCAGCACCATTCATTCAAATCACTTGAAGAAGCTAGATTTTGGATGGAGGTGAAATAATGTGAATCCTGAGAAGACCAGCTAATTAAATTAAGCTAGCTAAAAGTGCTAATTAATATAAGAATCCATTTCAGTTTATATCTGATTTCCTCAAATCTCAATTGATCAATGAAGCCAGAACATGTTAAGCCAGGGCATGTTATCTTGGCGTAGCAAGGATTTAAGCCAGTACAACAAATTTTAACGATTCAAATTTTATCCAACATGATATAAGTTCTAATATTATATAATATTTTTTCATATAAAAAATAATAAACATAGTAATAATAATTTTTTAAGTCTAAATTAGGGATTACATTACTGACAAATTGGTAATTACTATTAGAGTCTAAATTACCAATTACAAATTGGTAATTACTAAGAGGAGGGATTTGATTACACTATTTTGAGTTACCACAAAGTTATTATTCTTATTTTCTACATTTTCAAAGTCCAAATCGTCGATCCAAACCGTTCAACATGATTATCTAAATAAAATGTGCTTGCTGATCAAATTTTACATTTTTTTTTGAATTTTTTTTACTATTTATTAAGTATTTTACAAAAACTAGTCAAATTTAGACCATTGAATTTTGTACCCATCTTAATAAATAGTAAAAAAATTCAAAAAAAATGTAAAATTTGATCTGCAAGCACATTTTATTTAGATAATCATGTTGAATGGTTTGGATCGATGATTTGAACTTTGAAAAATGTAGAAAATGAGGATAGTAACTTTGTGATAACTCAAAAGCGGTGTAATCGGATCCCTCCTCAATTACTAATTAGGGACTAAATTACTAACATATTGGTAATATACAAAGTCTAAATTAAGGACTATATTACTAAAGGATTGGTCAATGCTTTCAGAAAAAAGAACTAATTGCTGACTTGAAGTAAAAAAATTATGGTTAAGTGAAAAGAAACTTTTTAAAATGCACAATTTCATTGACGATTATAGGAAAAATATGAAAATCTGATATGTGATTTTTTTTTTAATTTATAATACATTCTAAAAATTTCTTTTTCAATGCACACTCGTTGATTTTCAATTACTAACAGATTTGAGTAATTAGAATGTCAGCAATTAAAAATTAGAGTTAAAAGGGAAAAAAAATAGGCTACCTCTTACCTCCGGTTCCACCGGCCGTCCCACTTGCGCCGCTGACCGCTCAAGCTCCCGAAATTTTTGTTAATTGAAACTAAAATATAAAAAAATCGACATTGAAGAAGAGTTTACGGAAATTCCATATATAGCTAAACCGTGAGATTTTATAATGTCCAGATGGCGTTATGGAATATCACGGCCAGCTTAACAAAATTAAATTACAGCTAATTAACCGAAATAAACACTGTAGCTGGACGTTATAGACCATAACGTCCAGCTACAGTGTTTTTTGTTAGATCATTAGCGATCAGATTAACTGAACGTGATGGTCCATAACGTTTAGCTACAGTACCCTGAACGTTATGGACTATCACGTTTTAGCTATATTTCGAATTTTCATGAAACTCTTCTTCAATGTCGATATTTTTATATTTTATTTTCTATTAATAAAAATTTCGGCTCAAGCTCCTACATCGCTTATAGTCCTTCCTTCGCAAATCGTCATTCCTTCGCTTGAATCGCTTCACTCAGTTGTTCTTTTTTTGTTCTCTTCACTATTACGATTTTTTTTTTTGTTCCTTTTGCAAATTGGTGATCCGGATTCACACAACTACGTATCGCTAACGGGTAGCAATTAGGAATTGAAAATATAAAAGGATCTGTGAGGGTGAAAAAATAGGGAATTGGTTGTATTTGGAAATTTGAATTTCACAGAGTAGGGCAAAAAAATATTTCAAGATAGAGCAATAATCTATTACCATATAGATTTAAAAAAAAAATTCAAAATCCAAGATGGTATTCCAATCCTGAACTATATATATAGTGGCTCCGCCACTGATAACACACATTCTTTATCCAGAAAAGGTTTTCTTTTTTACTTCAGATATATTTTATCTGTTTTTTGTTTTCCATTTTTTGGTTGCATGGGGTAGTGGTTAAAGTGTGAATAAGAAAGATATCTGTTCTATATAGAGAGAGAGAGAGAGCGAGGGGGCTAAGATATAAACGTTTATTTCTAGGTCATGGAATAAACAGTTTAGTTCTCCGATTTTCAAAATCCAAGCAGTCGATCCAAACCGTTAGATATTCAATCTATATTAAAATCAGCTTGGAGACCAAATTTTATATTTTTTGGAATTCTTTTACTATTTATTAAGATGGTTTGAAAATCGTTGTTTTCTAATGATGCAAAAGTTCAATAAAATCAGCGATTTTCAAACCATCTTAATAAATAGAAAAAAAAATTTCAAAAAAATGTAAAATTTAGTTTCCAAGCTGATTTTAATATAGATTGAATATCTAACGGTTTGGATCGACTGTTTGGACTTTGAAAATCAGATAACTAAACCGTTTGTTCCATGGTCTAGAAATAAACGTTTGTATCTTAGCCACTATGTGTGTGTGTGTAGCTGTACACCCGTATAAATAAGAAATTTTATAAATGTAGTATTGGAGATCTTTTTTTATTAAGAGACATGGATCACATCTCCAAAGGATAAATAATTAAATACAAACCTCAGGTGCATGATTGAAAGAGAAGCCACGCCACATGAAATGGCAACGCATGTGTCCACTGGATCCTGGGGTCCACTCAAATGCAGAGCATTCAATTATGCATACAATCCCTACTGGGAAAAAAGAAAAAAAAATTTACTGAAACTGCCAGGTCAAACGCATGGCCCAAAGAGGATTGTACGAACAGCGTTGACATTGCCACGCCAACATGGATCTCCGTCCTGTCTCTATAATTCATAATATTATTCATTTAATGCTTCCTACGCCATGCAATATTTGCTCAGGAAACAACAAGAGATGCCTAGCAAGGACAATGTTTCTTTTGAGATATTAATTTAATTTTTTTTCCGCAAAAAAAAAAAAAATTTGAAGTGAGAGCTCTAATGGATCCTTTGCAACTTTATAGTCGTATACTGAAAAGGGCTAAATTAATTTTTATATACCGAAAAGGTTTATACGGTTTCTTCTATTAATTTTTTTTGGTTGATAGTTCATAGACGATTGTATTGATCCAACAATTTACAAGGTGACTATTACATATATTTCATTTATTTAGATTAAGAATTTTGAAAACCTATACATTGAGCTACTTGTAAAATAATCTAATTTACTATGCTAGAAAATAACAGATACGTGAAGCTAGGGAATGCGAATTGGTCTATTCGCGCCCAATTAGCAAGTAGGTGGATCTTCAGAGAAGAGTAGACACAATAGTAATTTTTTCAAGTTGCATGGCTAACGGACTACGCTGTATTGAACCCTGAAATGCCTTCTTCTTTCCAAAATCGATGCTGCTTAGAGGAATGTGCAGCCGAGAGGTACTGAATCAAATCAGACCAGGACAGTCACCACTCAGCCGAGAAGGCACTGAATCAGACTGGACCGAGAACTGAATCAACCGGACCAGAACAGTCACTACTCAGAGAGGAGGAAGAAGAAGAAAGAGAAAAGGAATGAGACAACTCTTTGCATTCTCGTCATCAGCAATAACCATAAAAGTGTCTACCTTATTCACATATAGTTATAGTAGATACTATGGATGGAACAAATTCACAATACTCTCAGTTGAACTCGGAGAGTCGAGATGAATGGGCGAGGCGACAAGCAGCGGAACCCTTAGATAGAGTCATCCGCTTGAATGGGGTGAGGCGAGGAGCGCGAGGTGGACCGGTCAGACAAGAGCGGATGGAGGAGGCGAGGCGGAGCAACCGCACCAATATTACGACTCTCAAAATAGCGACTCAAATATCGCCTCAAGGCTCTTGTGCGGAGTTCACGAGGGAAAAGTATTCTTCTTCTTTTAATTCGACGGTTTGATTTCATCAACGACTTCAATAATATTGTAGAAATTTTTTGAAGCCCTTGAATATTCCAAGTAATTAAGAAGGTTTACATATTTTGTAGTATACTGTGGATTTTTTGTATTTATCATTTGTAATAAAATTATATTTTTTTATAACAATTATTAATTACATGCGCAAATTTATTTACCATTATTAGACGTGATAAGATAAATATGTATTTTTTTAAAATACAACGATATTTATATATATTCTACTTTAATGTGAGTCAATAATGCGAGTATTGTTAATTAGTATATCATTGACACAAGTTACACAAAATACAACATAGAAAATGCAACAACGATTTCAAATAAATAAAAAAAAAAAATATTTGGAAAAGGCATCATGAGTAAACGGTAATTGCTAGTTTCTCTTTCCATTTTAGTAGATCCTACGGTCCAAAAATTTCTCCCGAAATAGCAGGACCCACCATGTGTTAACAGTAGTATTGTTATCTGATCCATCGCGACACCGCCAGCTGTAACACTTCGTGCTGGTTTTCTTTTTACCCGTTTTCATAATTCTTACTAAAACGAATTACCCACCACGCAATATTTCACACAAGCCTTTTAACAGAACTTTAAGGTGAAAACCTGAGCCAATACTAGCCGTCCGGTCTTTATCAAGAACGACACAGATGAATCCTGAACAAGGGAGTGGAGGGGTCCAAGGAGTCCGGAATTCAGATCCTCCCCGCTGGAAATAAATATTTTAGAATAGCAGGATCTTGTGATTTCAAATTTACTCATTTATTTTTTTGAAATGCACGAATCTCAACAATACTTATTTTTTATGCACGAACCTCTAAATAAATGAATGGATGGATTTGAAATAACAGGGTCCTATGATTTCAAAGAATCACTACAGATTTGTATCCCTCCACTGGTACCGTAATAGGGAATCTTTTAGAATTAGTGGATCTGGACCGTTCTTTTTAACTTGATACGAATCACAAAGCCCAATAATACTGCCCCTACACTAGCCCGAATCTCAAAGCGGATGGAAGTTAATCTCAAACCGTAAAGTGAGGAGAATCTTTTACGGTACATGGGAGGATACTTTTCCAGGAGTCCGTGTCCCCCTGGTACCCTAAGGTGCAATTTAAAATAATGGACAGTTCAGATTAATTCCAGCTAGATCAAATTTAATCTGATGCTTATTAAGACTATAGGGGGGCTGCTTAGAGATTCGTGCCAAGTAAAAAGAATGGTCTAGATTTCTCGATTGTACCTCAGGTATCTGAGGTGATACGGATTCAGAGTTGTTCAATTTGCATCGAGATTTGTACTTGTTTAATAAGTATAAAATTTGTCATGCAAATCTTGATGTTGATCGAACGGTTCTGATTTGACATTGAACCGTCTCTAATTCCTTAACCAAGACCTCTTAATTTCCATTCTTTTTTAGGAGACATCCTTGAATTAGGTTAAGGGGGTATAATTTTATTTGAAAGTTTAATATGGAAGTGGTATAAATGTAAGTCAGCAATTAGTGAGAAGATTAATAAAACGCATTTGGATCATATTATAGCATCTCCGCTTAACATATGTGTAGCTAAAATTTAAAATCAAAATGTGAATTACTTGTTATATTTATTTTTCCAATCTATAAAAAGAATCTCAATATAAGATATTCTCTTAATTAATAGGCACAAAAATATACATTATCAAAATAATTATCTAACATAGATTTTGTTATCTAATATTGATATTTTATTATCAAACAATATGTGGGGTACAAAATAAAAGGGGCTCAGCAGTCAGCAATGCATGTGCCATTTCTCATCCATGCTAATATGCTATATTACAACTGTTTCTTATTGGAAGTTTCTGCATGCATGGGTCGCTAGCTACCTCATGCTAAAATCGCTAAAATAATAATGGCCATAAATCCAAAGGAAATGACATTTTTTTTTTAATATGTAGTGTATCTGCTATTCTCACAACTCTGGAATTACAAATTTACTGGAAAAAAAATAAACAACTCTGAAATCACAATGTATTCGCATCTATGAAACTGAGCATCTGATGCACAGAATTTGCCATCTCCTCTGCCGTGCACCTTGTCTCGGTCATATTCTATACACACAAAAAATTTATATTACCAAATTGAACAAAATCAAAATAGATATATATATGACGCAATTAAATCAAGCCACAACAGAAAATGAGGCTCAGAGAAAAAGAAGTGAGAAGGAAGTGCACCTCATAAAAATAATAAGGTCACATGCATATGCAAATGGATTTCTTCAACATTGCAAAAACAAATTACCTTTATAGTGAAAGAGTAGAGAACAGTCTGATCAATAGTGGTTATGTTTGTGTGCATGATAACAAATTGCATCTCCTCTTCCAGTGCGGCAACCATTCGTATCAACTGCCCCGGCCGCCGCCTAGTCAAAATCTTAATAAACGCATCGAACCCGAGCAATTTTACCTCTACGTCCGCAACGCATGACTTATTCTCAGCGGTTTCTTCTTGAACTAGTGCGGCACCTGTACAACTAGTCTCGAGGTCTACCGGAGGGAAAGGCGGGTACAGAGGGATTTGCTGTGGCTGGCTCTGTGGGTGTTGCATTGGCAGCTGTATGCTTGGAGGGTTAGACTCCATTAGCCTTCTTCGTTTTTGTGATTCCAAGCATTGGATTAGTTGCTCGAGTTCTCGTACAAATTCGATTGCTCCGCCGATTATCGATGCTTGATCTCCCTAGAATTTAATGATCAAAGTTGTCAGAAAAGAGTAATTAATTAGTAGGAATTTATATTGGTGCTTCAATGAAGCTCTTTCACAATGAATGCACAATATAACGCAATCTTGTTATAAGGGAACATCTGAGTAATTAATGGTTACTGATATCTTAATTGAACTGTACGTACATATATAGTTGTAAGAGCGCATCATGCATGACTGGTTCATACGCTTTGTTTAAAATGCAGCTAAAATTCAAAGATTCCACGTGAGTTTATAATGATCCAAATACATTTCAAATTTCTCAAAGTATAATTAACTTGTCAGCATTTCAAATTTCAAATTTCAAATTTCTCATTTTCATACATATTTTAATAGATACACAGAAAATCAACTTTAGGAATGCATCTAAATATATACATGAAAGGGCCCTTTTTAGGTCTTCAAAAATTTCAAATTATATGAATGTTGAACAAGCAAACAACCGTAAATCTGTTATATCCTGGCAACCCATGACTAAGTACAATGTAAACAACTAAACTATTCTTGTTCTAGAATATATAGAGAAACAATGACGGCACGAAAACATACCCGTTGCACGTATGAACCGGGCATGAGCGCCCTCAAAACCCTAAGATATTCATTCATCTGGCGTCGTCGGTTCCTCTCAACTGCAATGTGGGTCATGCGCTGGCTCTCCACTTCCTCGTTAGTCTTAGCCGTCCGTGGCCTCTTTCTCCTCCCCTTTGCATTTCCTGTTGCCGGTCCTGGACTGGGCCCGGGACCAGGCCCGCCTCCTTCTCTAACTCCCTCTTGATCCAAATTCACTGCCGTCTTAGTGAGAGAATTGGCAATGCTCGGCGAGGTGCTTAGAGGGGTGGCTTGAAAGGATTTGAGAAGGAACGATTCATCACTCGGGCTGTTTAGCGCTAGTCTTGGGCCGAAGTCAGCGAACTGTACCACCTCGGCCGGATTGCTTAGCATGAAGTCTACCATCTCTGAGCTAGTGACGTGCTCAGTACCCTGGAATTGTGTAATTTTTAGTTGAATGAGATTTAGTTATGCTCGTGTGGTGGTTATATACTTATATATATATATATGAGTTGTGTATGGAGCGCCAATGCTTATTCCCAGTAGAGACTTTTGGTTTGAAACCCTGATTTTTGTATTATTGTGCAAAGAACCTTAGTTATAATAAGTTAAATTCGATATGCAAGTCAAATTAATTCATAAGTTATATATATCACCAAAACATAAGAACAAAGTTCTTTTTTTATAATACCATGTATTTTTTAGTAGATTAGGGTGCAGAACTTTATTAAATGGGGTGTTTGATATTATGAAAAATAACAATAGACTAGCTCAATTTAGGGTTGTATTTAGTAATGACTTATTGAAAAATGTGCATAGTCAATTGCACTTACCGTCAAATTAACCATATAATTAATATATATTATACAGTTACACGTACTACTGACAGCACTCTATCCAGATCCAGTACTGTCAAAGAAAGAAGTGTTTCAAGTTCAAATTTTAAACCATTAAAGGACAATACAACACTGGGTGTGAAGAGTAATTTTCACTACTTTTTTCTGAGAGACTGGAAAATGCCACATGGTTGACTTATTGATAGAAAAGGATATGGATCGCAGTATTGGTATTGTACCGGATGGTCCATTAATTAAGAGGGATGCGCTGACTGCCTTCAGATCGGTACAAAAGCCTGACCCATCAACACTGCAAAAAGAAACAAAATTGAGAAAGAGATCAGTGTTTGTCGATGCTGTACCTGTACTTGCCCAATAATTCAAGGAGACCGCGCGCTAATTTCTCCATCTCCATGCACACTTATTCCACTGGAGTAAAACTATGTTTTTATATATATTAATTACTCTTTTAATTACAAACAAAAAAGTTTCTTTTTTGTCAGAAATGTCAGTAGGCTAAATATATAAATTTCTTTTTTTTTTCTTTTTTTGAGGACAAATTAATTAACCCGTAGATAATGTATACTTGACACATAAATTACAAGTAAGAATATGCTTTAATTACGAGGTGCAATAATTTATAGCAAGTCAGCAGACATGTCCCGGTTTAAAAAAAAAAAAAAAAAAAACGGTACGTAAATCTGAATATTGTTGGTAAATAACATGGTGGTAAAGAAATAGGACAAAGGAATCTATGAAGAAGGTTAAACGAATTCAAACCCAAAAAAAAGGAATGTAAAACAGTTCATAAATTACCGCAAACATACAAACAAATTTTGAAGTTGTCTCATCTGTTGTCATGATATGACCGACCTAATTTCACGCTTACCTATACAGTAGTTACACTTCCATCAGAACTGGATGATTAAACAAAGCCGAGGGTTTTGTTTCAGAGAGAGAGAGAGAGAGAGAGATGATGAAGCAGAGAAGGCAGCCTTTTTTTTTTTTCTTTTTTTACTTGTTTTGTTTGTAGAGTGAGGAGATAGGAGCCAGAGATGCGCATGTCATGCATTTAATTAATGGAGATGGAAAAGAACTTGAATTCCACCTCCACCCCTCAAAACTTTATTTTCTTCACATGCACTACGCTCTCTCCCTCTCCTTTTTTCACTTATCACGAGCTAGCCAGCTTTCTTCTCTTTTCAAAATTCCAAGCTACCTTAATTTTATTAATAGTAATCACGGCTTTCAACGATTATCTTAGCTTCTAATTAATCAGCGAATACTACATACTACATACTACCAAATTCTCCCGGATCCCCTGTGGTGCATCTACTTGTGTCAATTTGTGCGGAGGTACATGCAATTTGTGCATAGTATTTTTAATGTTGCTGACTTGGAGTTGTGACTTACTCTAAATCACATCTTATCTATAGGAAATAACTAAATCTGCTGTTATTCCAAATTAGGAATAACATGAACATATATGTTATTCAGATCTCAACCATTCAAATTTTTCAATGAGCGAATCTCAAGAAAAAAAGATTTTTCATGTGCGAATTTCAATGAAAATCAACGGTTGAGATCTGAATAACATGTTCTTGTTATTCCTTTAGAATAACAACAGATTTTTTTTTATGGTTAGAATAACAGCAGATTTATGTCCCTGTAAAGGTTAAATCCATGAAGGTTTAAATATCGAGATAGGAGTAGGTCCGATGGGCATCGGGCCTACTTTTAGGTTCAATTAACTTTAGCACCGTACGATTAGCATTAAATCTATGTGCACGGAAATTGATACAGACTCACACGGATTTTGATGCGGATTGCACGAATCTTGATGCTGATCGGAAGGTCATCACACCCATCGAACCAAAGTAGGTCCGATGGGCATCGGACCTACTCTGAATTCTTAAATATCTTATGGATCCATCCTAGCTAGGACTGATATCTGAGATGCAAATCTATTTGCCTAAAAAATTAGTATTTGTAAGTTTCTCATCAAAAGAAAGATTAAAAGAAATCCCATATATTATCAATGAATATTACATATTGAACTTCAGCATCAGAATTTAAATTGACATGGCCCAAAGCTAAATTATACAGATTTATTTTAGGGTAAATTTCACTGGAGGTTACTAAATTTTGTCATTTGTTACGAATTGGTCACTCAAGTTTGATTTTTAGTCACTCAACTTGGTCATTTGTCCCAATCAAGTCACTCTATACTTTTCCGTCCAAAATACTAATGAAATATGCTAATTCCATTAGTATTTTGGACGAAATATGCTCATTATGTTAGTATATTGGACGGAATGAGTATATTCTGTCAATATTTTGGACAGAATGGGAATATTCCGTTAAGATTTTGAACAAAAATGCATAGAGTGACTTGATTGGAACAAATGACAAAGCTGAATAACTAAAAAGGGACAAATCAAATTTTAGTAACCAATTTGTGACAAATGACAAAGTTTAGTGACCTCCAGCGAAATTTACCATTTATTTTAGGATGAGTATCCAATACACAACTACTTGATAATCTTGACAAAACATTTTCTCAAAATTACGTCAAAAAAAATAGAAACAATTAAAGATGTTATTTACCTTTTAGATTAATTTGCCTGTTAATTTATATAAAAATTAAATACTATTTGATACTCCATCAAATAATTTCAAATATAAACCATTGCAAATTTAAATCATTTGATAATTTCAAATAATTTGATAATGGTAAAACTTGCATCAAATTTTATCATTTTCCATATGTAATATGTGCATGAATTATAGATTATACTTATTGGATTTTCAAATTTTATATATATATATATAGAGTAGAACTAGGGTGTTCCTAAGCTCACCAAGCTTCTCGTGAGCTCAACTCTAAAACCTATCGAATTGACTTCAAACGATATTTTCAAACCATTAGATGTTCAATCTATATTAAAATGTGCTTGGAGACCAAATTTTACATTTTTTGGAGTTTTTTTACTATTTATTAAGCCGGTTTGAAAACCGCTGTTTTTATTAAAATTCTGCACCATTGGAAAACAGCGGTTTTCAAACCGGCTTATAAAAAATTCCAAAAAATGTAAAATTTGGTCTCCAAACACATTTTAATATAGATTGAACATCTAACGGTTTAGAAATGTCGTTTGAAGTCAATTCGATAGGTTTTAGAGTTGAGTTCACGAGAGGCCTTGGTGAGCTTAGGAACACCCTAGTTCTACTCATATATATGAGTAAAGCTAAGGTGCTCTTAAGTGTACCGTACTCCTAAATGTAGGCCGTTGGATTTCTTTAAAAGTCGTGCTACTACGCCTTTTAAAGAATCTACACGACTTTTAAAGAAATCCAACGGCCTACATTTAGGAGTACGGTACACTTAAGAGCACCTTAGCTTTACTCCATATATATATATATATTCCAAATGTCAAGAGTGTCCCGTTAAGCTGTAGTCAATGGGTCCTCGATCGCCTTTGGTTTTATAATTGGTAGAGTTTTTGTTTTTCATTCAAGATATACTACAAGAACGTGACAGTATCCGCGAGGACAAAAAGCGACTATCTGCGAGAGTATATCAACAGAAAAGTGTTTTTTCTATTAGCGACGGAAATATCCGCGAGGGTATACTAACAGTATTCTTCGCGGATATTGTTCCATTATTGTAGTTTATATATAGCTCGTCTTGGTAAACAAAAAATAAAAATCGTTTTATTAATTTAATTTATTCGACTTTTACTCTGTGTGAACTAAAAAAAAAATCTGTTTAAAGAATGAAAATTTCATGTTTCTGTCCACAGATCCTTGTTTATTAGGGAAAAAAAAAAAAAAAAGTAGGTTGATTTATGAAATTTCGACTGTGCCAAATTAAGTTTTAACTTTTGAGAAAAAAATAAGAAATTCAAGAGAAGTTGATCAGCTAAATAAAAATTAGCCTTTGTTCAAAAGTTCTAATCACCAGCTGAATTAAAATTTAAAAATATACAACCATTTTGATGTCAGTTTAATTTCAAATTTCAAACACACAGACAACTCTAAAACGTTCAATCGAGAACCCTCGGCCCAAAGAAAAAATGTTCGGCCCAGAATTAAATCCACATTTTTTGGGTACTTGAATAGCTTGCAATAGGCGAATACCATAACATACAACAAAACGAAATATTCCAAATGCAATATACTATATGAGTTATGAGTAGGATTAAAATCAGTGTTCTAAATAGCACGCTATAGCGCCGCTATAGCGTTTTTGGACTCCAAACGCTACGCTATGACATCAAAATGCGCTACGGCCGCTACAGCGCTATAGCGGTCTGCTATTTGCGCTATACAATATGGATTTTTTTTTAAAGCAATTTATATGGGTTTTAAATAAAGGTAAAAAAAATCTCAAACCGAAATTGAATTTGTTGCTACTTGCTACAGATAAATCAATTTGAAATTGAGAATATAAATTGAAATTTGAATAGAAAAAAAGTCCAAACCGAAATTAAAATTTGAATGGAAAAAAATATATATTATGTCATGAATCATGATGCTTAAGATATTTTTAATAGGAAAAATCGATAGTTTATGATATTACTATGGATATTTTGAACTGCAATTTGGACTTTGTACGGGTTCAATATGAATATTATAATTTCTTAATTATTTTGGTGTTATGTATTGTTTTATGAGGCTTTAGATAATGTTGATATTTAGTACAAATATTGAATATACGAAAGGTAAAAAAAAACGCTATTTGGAATAGCTTCCTCTATAGCGACGCTATTCGCTATAGCTTTTTTTAAGCCTTCCCGCTACGACGCTATAAACGCTATTTAGAACCTTGGTTAAAATGCACCATTAATTTGTACTCCAATCATGCTCCACATTCTTATTTTTATTTCAAAGTTCGAACAGTCAATCCAAATTGTTCACCGTGATCTTTGTATTAAAATGTGCTTGGAGACCAAATTTTATATTTTTTGGAATTTTTTTACTAATTTTTTAGATAGGTACAAAATCACTGTTTTAAGAAGATTATGGACCATCCGAAATAGTGATTTTGTGCCTATCTAAAAAAATAGTAAAAAGTTTCAAAATATATAAAATTTTGTCTCCAAGCACAATTTAATATGAAGATCATATTAAGCGGTTCGGATCAATTATTCGAACTTTGAAAACGGAAAAAAAAAAAAAAACATAGAGCATAATTGGAGCACAAAACCAATAGTGTACTGTTAACATTTTGTGGCACGATTGTGTTAAATTGATAGTATGTGGCTTCACAACTACGTTTTCTTGCATTCTCACTTGCCAGTAAAACTACTTGTATCAAATTTAAATTCTATACAAATCAGGATCCCAAAACGCAAGAGTGCCTATTCTCACAGATAAATTTTTGCGATTTTCTTTACTTGTATCAAAATAGATTGGTTCTAAATCCAAATTATAAATAAAAATTTAATTAGTATAATAAAGTACAATAAAAAATAACGTCGACTTAGTGCAAATTGAAGATATCATAATAGTAGTTATATGGTGTAGACCGAGTTGTCCCTCATAGGATTTGAATGGAATATTTACATTAAATATGAATCTATTAAGAAAATCTACAAATTTATGTGAGGATTTTTATTCAATTAATGGAGGATCTCCGTAATTGTGCAACATATGTACCAATAAGAGATCTGTATTGAAGGAGATTAAAAAAAAAAAAAGAAAAAGTAAGATATCAATCATTGCCGTCTGTTCTATTTTCTTAGTTAGCAAATTCGTTTTAGGAGAAAACACAAAGGAAATAAGTAAGGATCAGGAAAATCAAGAAAAATTGGAAGGAGCTAAAAAAAAAGTAAGATTGGCGAGTATGTGCCTAAATAAATTTAGACTTCTAAACATAAAAAACTTAAAAAAGATGTCTTGAATAAGAAAATGTATGATTAGAGTGTTGATATTCAATCTGAATTTTTATCTTTTAATCAGAGCTATTAACGGATCAGGAGATCCACATGCTTAATATAAGAATGAAGATATATGAATTTATGATATTTTTTATCATCGAAATCCGGGAAATCAGGAAAAATTGATCGCCTGCTAAAAGAGACAAGTTAAACAGATTTTAAGTAATGATATTCGGTTTATGAATTAAGAGCATCATAACTGACTACTTCAAATTAGTCAATCAGATTAAAAAAAAAATAAGCAAAATCCCACTAGGGTATCCATAGTAACAATATACACGATTCGCGTTTTTTTTGTTTTTTTTAAGTTTTCGAACCAAACTCCGAATAAAACACAAAAAAACGTATAATACGTTTTATTCGCGAATAAAACGCGAAATTACGAATTATTCGCGATAAATATGAAAAAAAACGCAAAAATATTTAAAAAATATTTTTTTTTTTGGTTTTTTTTGGATTTTTTTTTTTTGCTTCCTTGTTGTACCGAATCATTCTTAAATTATACTCGAATTACGAATTTTTGAACCCGCCAAACCGAATCCAAACTATTCGTTTGTCACTATGGGTACACCCCCACTTTTGATGTCGGACGGACAAGTGATCACAAAAATGTATGCATAGAAGAGCCCGAGGACGTCAATTCAATTTCCTTCTCGACCAAGCAACCATGAATTTTGGAAAGATTTCTCAAATAAAAATAATCAGAAAAATAGACATTTGAAGAATACTTCAGAGAGATAATTGCTTTTAACTTTTTAATATGATTGTTTTTTTCTTTCTTTGTTATCAATACTGTAACCAAAACACTTCATTTTTTTTAGATAGATAGAAAAATCAGTGTTTTTTGAAAATTCTGGACCATCAAAATTCTACCTATCTAGAAACATAGTAAAAAAATTCGAAAAAAATATAAAATTTAGTTTGCAAGTACATATTCATATGGTTATCACATTGAACGGTTCGGATCGACCGTTAGAATTTTAAAAAGTACCGTATTGAGCCGTAGTACACTAGTCATCCGTGCTATGCATAGCACCATAGCCTCACTCTTTTATAAATTAGTCAAACAAAATAATTAGAAGATTACATAGAACTATAACAACATATACCTCCACAGTCAATAAACGAACAGGGCAATTGTATTTTGAATAAATAGGTAGTAACATGTCATCATTTCGCTGCTTCATTGTTTAAAATACACACATAAATGATGTTTTTGTAAACGCCGCAGAAAATCTGAGATTCCTTCACCAAGACAACTTGTCTGTCGCTATTTCTCACTGGAGTCGGATAAAAGGCATGAGAACTCTGAGAACTCCGGCACACGGCCCAAAGGCCCACCAATCACTTCGGAGTGGAAGAATCTCCAAACGGAGATATTTCCTTGCGCAACACTAAACACTAAACACTGATTTTCTGTTTTCATTTCAGCACTACAACTGTGCTGCGAGCGGATATTCCAAAATCTGTGGTAAGAACTTTGATATAAATGACTCGCAATATAAATAGTTTCACGCAATGAAAAGTAGAAGGCAGAAGAAACACGCGTCCGTCATCTGTTGGAAACAACGGATCCCATGATCGACGAATGATCGCACACGCCATCGATGACATTGCGTGTTACATACATATCCATCTCAGGCTCTCAGCTAACTACTCTTCTATGCACCCGGTCTACTAGCTAATGGGTAGAGAAGAATAACAATTAACAAGGTCAAGATATTTCCTGGTGCAAGCATATGAGTTGGCTGACTTAGCTCCGTTTGACAATTGGATTACAATTAAAGAAAAATAAAAATAAAAGAGTGAGGCTATGGTGCTATGCATAGCACGGATGGCTAGTGTACTACGGCTCAATATGGTACTTTTTAAAATCCTAACGGTCGATCCGACCGTTCAATGTGATAACCATATGAATATGTACTTGTAAACTAAATTTTATATTTTTTCGAATTTTTTTACTATTTTTTCAGATAGGTAGAATTTTGATGGTCCAGAATTTAAAAAAAACACTGATTTTTCTACCTATCTGAAAAAATAGTAAAAAAATTCGAAAAAATATAAAATTTAGTTTGCAAGTACATATTCATATGGATATCACATTGAACGGTCGGATCGACCGTTAGGATTTTAAAAAGTACCATATTGAGCCGTAGTACACTAGCCATTGGTGCTATGCATAGCACCATAGCCTCACTCAAAATAAAATAATCAATTCATAAATATTGGTAATTGATAATGTAATAAAGTATTGTTAGTGTTTAGATGAAGTTATGTTGAATGCAAATATATAGAATGTCATATTAAATATTACAATTATAGTAAAATAAAGTATTGCTAATTTTTCATCGCTAGAGAGATTATTCAAGAACTTTTCACAGTCGTACAAATTAAAAATCTTGTCTATTTAGGTTCGAAATCTGAATAGGAAAATTCCTTCCAGTCTTTACTAAAAAAAATATCTTGTATATCTCGTTGTCGAAAGCTCATTGTAGGATTTGGTCACGTTTTATGAGATATGATTTTTAATTTTTTTTTCTTTTATTTTAGATTAACAGATCATCGTTGCTTATGTTGCATATCTT
This sequence comes from Carex kokanica, assembly GCA_025461125.1. Taxonomy (NCBI): domain Eukaryota; kingdom Viridiplantae; phylum Streptophyta; class Magnoliopsida; order Poales; family Cyperaceae; genus Carex; species Carex kokanica. The sequence continues at coordinate 963,501 of JAJGRX010001067.1, read as the reverse complement.
TTTAATTACATTTGGTAAAAGTAATGAATTAAGGAACAATTTTTAATTTTAATTATCAATCAAGTGAAAATATTTATCAATAAACTTTCATAATGTTAACTTTATATCTACGACTAAAGGTAATAAATAAAATAATTTGCAAATAATTAGAATGCTCTCTATACCTTTTAAATTTCAATTAATTTAAGGATTTTTCATTCCAAAATTAACTTTTCTTATTAGTGTTTTGTGACCTATTAAAAATTAGTTCATAATTTTGTCTTTGATTTGTTCATCATTCATGGCATGTCACATTGCTCCACTCGTTTGTCTGTCAGTGTAAACTAAGCAAAAACTCAAAACTTCTTTTAAATTCACATGCAACAGAAACTTGTACATGTTCTCACTTAATTTTGTGTTTGGCAAAATTAAGTCTAATTAACACGGCCTGAGTGGTGGGCAAATTCTGACCGAAAATGATCAAGATAAGGAAAATCATTTTCCTAATACTTTGTTTTAGTTATTTATTATTACACGACTTGTACTTGTATTCTGGCCATAAAAAAGATATATATTGTAGTGTAATACTAATTATTTTTTAAATAACTAGCCAATTTGTCACCGACTTCTATTACTGAGTTTCATTACAATAAACTAAAAGTAATAGTTATTGAAGGTTTTATCTCTTTTTATCAACAGAAAAATATCATTTTTTTTAACAAAAGTAAGTTTAATTTTCTATTTTTATTAATTTACTAATAGTTAAAAAAATGTCCAAAAATAGTTTTTACAAATTAAGAATATCTCTTCAATTCAATTTGAACAGTGGAATTAATAACTCGGATCGGAGGAATTGAAAATAGAACTACCGACTAGCGAGTCCAAGTTTAATACTTGTCTCATCAGATACCAACTGTCTAGACAATCAATCATAGACCGAGTTTATCTACTTGCTCCCTCTCCGGCATTAGTGGACAGAGACTGGTGGGTTTACAATTATAAAGAGTCACACGATTGTCGGTAGAATAGAAAGAAACGGAAACGAAAAGGAGACGAAAGCCGAACCCAACCAACAAAAAAATGGATCACCACCGTCCGATCCTTCTTTTCCTCATCTCCCTCCTCACCGTCTTCCACGTGGCGGTCTCGTCACCGTCCGATCCAGAAGACCCCCTGATCCGGCAAGTCATCCCCGGAACCGCCAACGACCTTTCCCACCTAAGCGCGGAGCACCACTTCACCTCCTTCATGCGCCGCTTTGACAAGACTTACAAGGACGAGGCCGAGCGTCTGTACAGGTTTACGGTGTTCAAGGCCAACATGCGCCGGGCGCAGCTTCACCAGAAGCTAGACCCCACGGCGGTGCACGGTGTGACCCAGTTTTTCGATCTGACCCCTAAAGAGTTCAGAAAACACATGGGGTTGAAGAAGGTGAGTCGCAATAAAGTCAGGAGGTCGCTTGTGTCAGCCCAGGATGCGCCGATCCTCCCGACTAACGATTTGCCTGAGGATTTTGACTGGAGAGATCATGGGGCTGTTACTGGGGTGAAGAATCAGGTATATCTTTTCATTTCATTTCAGTTACATACTTATATGTGATTAACCTGACAATGGATCGTCAAAACCTCAAATTAAGGAAACTACCAAGAGTCCTATTATTTTTTGGTTTATTGATGAAGAGGTTTTTCAAATAAAATCCTGATCATATTGTGGGATGATGGAATTTAGGTTTATCTTCTCTCTGCTGGATTAGTTGCAGGGCTATGGGACTAATTTTACCTTTCAAGGATTATAGAGCGCTATATTGTTTATGAATAATTGAATGTTATGAACTAGATTTTGTCTAATTTTGTACTTCCAAAAATATAAAATTTTAACAGAGCAAAATGGCACACATTAATGCCCCTTAAAAATCAAAACGTTCAATGTGCTTCTGCAAAAGGATGTGTTATACTTTGTTGTCCTCTGATATTAAATCATTGCGGTTACTCACAACAGATAATTTTTTTGAGGAAAAATTAGGGTCTAGCCCATATATATTTGATTGATAATTGCGGTTACAAAAGTTTTGTAGTTGCAAAATAAGAAAATACAAGACGCTCAAATAGGCTTGAGCTTAAAGTAAGATAAGTAAGGTAAAGTAAAAGCACAGAAAGTAAAATGTAGAACAAAAGGGAAATAGTAAATTTAAAATAAACAAAATGTTGGATGGTCAATCTTCTCCCGATGGTTGGTTCCAGCTGTGTCTCTATTGGTTGCGACCTCATTTGTGCTATCATGTCTATCTGTCTGTACATCTCGACTGCAAGTGGGCATTGTTCGATCAAGTGTCGTGCCGTTTCCGCATCATGTCGGCACATGATACACATGTTTGTGATGGGCAATCCTCTTTTCCTTAGGTTGTCGATGGTGAGCAATCTGTTGTTGACTAGGAGCCAGCCAAATACTTTAATTTTGGGCGGTACTGTTAACTTCCACACACGGTGTACGTGGTTTGCGATGTATGGTTCATTTTTAAGAGCCCTGTAGGCGGTTTTGACAGTGTAAGTACCCGCGTCTGTCCATTTCCACTGAAAATCATCATGTTCTTGGTTCGTGTGTGCTATCACTCTTTGAAGGTACTCTATCAGCCTCTGGAAGGTACTCTATCTGCCTCTGGAGTTCCTCTTTAGCTGTCTCCGTAAGAACCCCTTAGATATATTGCCTTATCCCTTGTCTTGCCTCTTTCAGGGTTACTGAGGTATCGGTTGCATGCGTATAGAGTGCTGGGAGCTCGTGTTTTAATACGCCATGTCCCCAGTTGTGGTTCCATAGGGATATTCGATCACCCTGTCCGTGAAACTCACAACAGATAATTATGTTAAGCTAATTGTTTTTCTCTTCAACTCGCGACTTTGCTGAGAATTTAACATTTTAGGTCCAGAGTCAAAAAGAGAAGGTTAGGTAGTTTGTCTAGTTTGGCTGTAAGCTGAAGTCACTTAAATACGTCAACAGTTAAGGGCATTTTGACCATTTCAATTGAACATTGACTAATCCCCACTTAGTTTGAATAGTTCAAGTAACTTGAGCTGAAAGTAACACCGCTTACCAGCCTTTTCCTAAAGATGTGTATTGGCATGTAACAATTATTTTTCGAGTGACACTATCAAGTATATCACTGCTTCTATTTATCAGCAGGGATGAAGCCAGGAAGTGTGATAGGGTGGGGCAAAAATTATACGGTGTGGCATAGTTTTATAATTATTTGAACAACAATTATATATTTTCAACTTTTTTCTGAAGAAGTTATAGCATTAGAAAGCATATTTTTGGAATTTTTGCCACTCCTGGGCCCATGTGGCTCTGCCACTATGTATCAGACTCACTAAAGGCTTGACAGGTCCAACCCATAGTTTAGTTCTAACTCATAACATTTGAGTTTTGCTTCGTCACATTTAAATAAATAATTAATATATATATACGCAAAGGATAACAGGTACTGATGAATTTGCTTCTTTGACAACTATTGCATCTCTTGCAATAGCCTCTTAGTTCGGTTTCTTAGTTTTTACTTGTGTGCAGGGATCGTGTGGCTCATGCTGGTCTTTCAGCGCATCAGGGGCTCTTGAAGGAGCAAACTTTTTGTCTACCGGAAAGCTGGAGACCCTTAGCGAACAGCAGCTTGTTGATTGTGACCATGAGGTTTTTCTTCCCACCTCTCACCTCAGTTCCTTTTATTTCCTTTTTTTCGAGTAATGGTAGGCAAAGAAAAAAAGTTTAAAAAAGAGAGAAGGAAATGAAAACGAAAAGTGGCAATTTTATACAAGTGCAAATCCCTAAATATGGAGCCCATTTATTGTTGAATATGGGCACTATAGGTCTTGCACATAAAAGTTTGTCCTGCAAAGATGGACCATTCCTTCTTTTTAGCATCTGAAATGTTTGTAACTAACTAACTAACTATGCAAAGGCAGATTTGAACTAAATGACCTAGTGGTTGTCAACTTGTCATCTGAATGGCCCCTCTCAAAACATGTAAACTCAGTAGGTATGAGTTGCAGATCTCAAATTGTTTAGGAGGTTCGAGTTTGACTCCATTAATAGTAGCATATCATGAATTGGAAATGATTGTAAATCTCAGATGGTACACTTACATAGTTGGCTTGGTTCCTTATTTGTTGGATGACTAGTTCTCTTCATGAATTGTTTGTTGCATCCAGTGAGGGTTTTGATACTGTTGTTGTCTCGTATGTATTTAGGATAATTTGATAAAATCTTTTGTAATCTTTTTTTCTGGTAATTAATACTTCCACTGGTGATTCAAGTCCCACGCATCAAGAAGCATTTGGATTGGGATTTAAGTTGGGAAGGACAAACAAAGAATGCCTTTCTCATTACTTGAACTTGAGTTTATAATCCAAGACAATAATTCTCTTTGCTCTTCCATTTTCTTTTTCTTTTTCTTCTTATTTTCCCTTTTTCTGCTTTTAGTCAATTTATTACTTAAAAAATGTATTACTCAGTTTAAATTTTCACCTAAACATAGCTTATTCACCTCTGATTGTGACAGTGTGACCCATCAGAAGCTGATGCGTGTGACTCAGGTTGCAACGGCGGTCTCATGACAACAGCTTTTGGATACTTGATGAAAGCAGGGGGACTTGAGAGGGAAGATGATTACCCCTACACTGGTGTAGACCGTGGCACTTGCAAGTTTGACAAGTCAAAGATTGTAGCCTCTGTCCAAAATTTCAGTGTTGTGTCCATTGACGAAGACCAGATCGCTGCTAATCTTGTTAAACATGGCCCACTCGCCAGTAAGTATCTCAAACTTTTTTTCCTCTTAGCTTTGGTTTCTTTGTAAGTGGAAAATTAATGCTTTAATCATGGACATGTTGATTTTTATGGTCAAGATGTATTGATGTACAACAGCTGCATGCCATCAGGCCATCTTGGAAGTCAGGTTGGGTTTTGGTATATCCTGATATTCCTTTTATTTGGGAAAACTGATGGTATGAAGCATCTAAGCAAATTCTGTTAAAGATGCTCATTTCATCTGTAATTGTGCAAGAATGTATGTAAGTATGATTGTGAATGTGGTAACATTAATTAATTAAATGTCACAACATGTGAATGTTGTTCAAGATCACATGCAAATAAGTTTGGGCTGGAAAATAGTGCTGGCCTGTCTCTGACTTGTGATATCTTCGAACTAATGTTTAGTCTTGTGGGGTATAGTCAGATTGATATTGACATCTCTAGTTCTAATCTGCTCATGAAATGTCAGAGCTTGGTTTTGGAAACATTGTCATTATTGGGGCACAGCACCAACTATTATGAGTTGGGTTTTGGTACAGTAATGATCCTTTTGAAGCTTTTTATATTTGTTTACTATGTTTTTGAATGAGGCTATCTCATTTGAGTTCTGGCGAACTGCAGTATTTAGAACTGAAAGTAAATGCCAATGCTTCTATGTTTGGTAGTAGGACCAATACTGGCAAATGTACTTGGAGAACCCAGTGGTACAGTAAACTCATGACATCACTTGATGAGGATTTAATACAAATAAAAATGCATTTTTTAATTTAAACATAACATTTGTGGGTTGTGTTTTTGATGCAGTTGGCATAAACGCCATCTTCATGCAAACATACATAGGTGGTGTGTCTTGCCCCTACATCTGTGGCAAGCACTTGGACCATGGTGTTCTCTTAGTGGGTTACGGGTCTGCCGGATACTCCCCAATCCGCCTCAAGGAGAAGCCTTATTGGATCATAAAGAACTCTTGGGGTGAGAACTGGGGAGAGAGCGGGTATTACAAGATTTGCAGGGGTAGAAACATCTGTGGTGTGGATTCCATGGTGTCTACCGTGAGTGCCATAACGACCACTCATTAGTTGATGTCATTTGTATTGACTTATTTGCCCCTTTGCATATAGTTAGGTCACGGGGCTAGTAAGACCACGCAGTGTAATTTTTATGTTTGGCTGTGGTGTACTGCAGGATGCTTAAATAATTTTTATGTTTGTAACTTGGGTAATTTGGTACTGTGAATTGAACAATTTATGCTATTAAATAACCTTACTCTATGTTCAGCTGAGATTGGTGCTAACTCCTAGCTAACTTCTGTTATTAGTATTACCCAGGAAAAAAAAATGTCGTTGTAGTATGATAAAAATGAAAAGCAAATTTAGCAATTCATGTTTTTGCTTTTTCAGAAAATAAAATTAATAAATAGATTGTACTCTCAGCTGGTGCTTTATTATTTCTAGTTAATAATGTTTAGCAAGTAAGAATTACTTCCTTATAAATTATACTCTTAAGAAACTGAGAACTCTTTTCTTTTCTATATAATGAATGAGGAGGGTTCAAATGCTTCCATTTTTTGTACTTTCATTATGCCTCTATTTTTTAAAACTTTAATTACTCAAAATTTAAAACTTAAAAAGTCAAAATAAAATCGTTAAATGTGATCTATGTTATTTTCTCTATGTGCTCATAAAAAATTATCACATTTCGATTTTATTTTTATGTGAATCAATAATTTGAAAAATTACCGTTTAGAAATTATCCACATTAATACATTTTTTACAAGCTCTTGATGACAATCAAAACAAAATTGAAATGTCATAATTTTTTACACGTGCATAGATAATAGATAATGATGTAGATCATATCCAACGGTTTTATTTTGACTTTTAGATTTTAAATTTTGATTTATTGAAGTTTTTAAAAATAGAGATATGATGGAGGCACAAAAAATAGAGGGCAACCCTCCTCATAATGAATATGGAAAATATGATCTCAAGCGCAGAGCAACGTTTTCTTGTTCTTTGTGTTTCCTCAAAAATTATTTGAAGATAAATTAAGCCATATTTTTTTTTTCTCTCAAAATCAAGAAGTGATACTTCCTATAATATAAGTTTTGACTAACCAAAAAGGGTTTGAAAGCTGGTTTGCACTTTGCACTAGGGATTCCTGAAATTGTTCAATGCAAAGAAACCTACTCTCAGCAGATTGCAAGAAAAAAAAAACAAGGAAATTGCTTTATGACACATAGATAATGACTAGATACCGCCTACAGGTAGGGCTGTCAACGGATATGGATATCCGTCTGGATATCCGCTCCGAATCCGCTTATTATTCAAATCTGGATTTAAACGGATACGGATATCTCGGATACGGATACGGATAATTCTTTGAAAATATAAACGGAGCGGATATCCGCACTATCCGGATTCAAAATTTTAATTTCTCCACTTCGCTGTAACTTGACTTTCAGCGGTTAATATTCCCTAACTGCTCTCCATTCCTATATCTTCTCCATTTCTTTACCTTTTTTTAATTTACTTTTGTTTTTCTTATTTTTTTAATTTTTTTAATTTAGTATTTGTACTTAAAGTTCATATGACTCAATTATCCGACAATTATTCGTTTCGTAACCGTATTCATATCCGTTTAAGACGGATTTGATTTTGAATTTTGATATCCGTTTACTATCCGTATCCGCTCATTGAAAAACGGATACGGATTTGGTATCAGCATTATCTGCTCCGAATCCGCTCCGTTTACACCCCTACCTACAGGTCATGATAACGACCTGTCTCAGTTACCAGACCGTATCAATAGTTTATTTTACCTTCATTTTTTTACTATATATGCTAATATTAGGTTCGGATAGAGATATAGCCAATGACAAGTAGACAACCGCTTAGTTGAGGCTTAACATCAAAAATACCTACTAACATCATTGCCCTTGCACGTTTAGATCTCAACATACAATGCCAGTTCGCTCTGATACTAGTATACTTTGTGCAGTTAATCTATATGTGAGAAGGCTAATTATATTTTTGGCATCAATATTCGGTAACTTGCACATAATTTCTCATGCAAGTATAACAATTTTTATATTACTATAACGCTCAGGCTAGAGTTTGAACTTTGAAGGCAAGTAACTAAAAAAATCTCTTTAAATATAAATTACAAATTTTTGGTAGTGCATATCGATTAATCGATAGTTCTTAATATTATTGGCAAAATTTCTTATTATTGACAGTGACAAGATTAAAGAAAAATATTTGTACAAGTTAGTAGAAAGGACAAAGTGCTATCCGTTATTGACCTTTCCAGTAGTCATTATATAATGCCACTGAACTGAAGCAACATAATTGTTCACTTTTTAAACATATACTTCGTCCACGTGGCAGCTATGCATTGGCCGGTCTGCTTTTTTGTCGTTTTCTGCTGTTGCTTTTCTCTTTTTGTTTCCTTTTCTTGACTGACTTTTGTAATTAAACCACATATCTATTATATATATATAATCCTCATAGGATCGCTACAGTATATTCTACAGTAAACGCTACAGTAATTGCTACAGTGATAAATAGTAAAAAAATTATATAAAATATAAAATTTGGTCTCCAAGCATATTTTATTATAAAGGTCATGTTGAGCGGTTCGGATTGACTGTTCGGACTTTGAAAATGCAGATAAAAAATTAGGTGCATTGGGAGCATAAAAATTTGGGTGCATAGAAATTTGGGTGCATTTGAATCCTCTAACTTTATATATAGTTAGAAAATCACAAATTAATGAATATGGTATACCAGTATAACTTTATATAGTAACAACTTGATTTTGTGATTTTGAATTCATTAATATAGCATTTTGTTTATAACCGGTATAACTTTATATAGAGTTAGATGTTTATCTTAATAGTTAATTATCTTCTTTTTTTTTGGTAATATCCTGATCCAATCTTTTTACACTCCTCTCGATAATAACCGCCGAAGCAAAGCGAGGCTCACTTCTAGTTCCTTTTTAGACTTGATACAGTCATACAGTGCCCGTGGGTTTCTAGAAACAGTTATTTTAGGGTTTATTTCCAACAAGACGTTTTCGGCTTACGTTAATTTTTACCATATATTTATATGTTGTTTTACAAGTCAAAATTGTAGTTCTTTTTTTTTTACTATTTAGATGTGATATGTATAATGTATTATATTAAATAGATCAATGCAAAAGTCATATAGTTTTTTGTCAAACAATTTCAATTTATTTAACTATTGAGTTTTAGTGGCTTTCTGATTGATGATTATTTAAATTTCAGATAAATTTAAAATTTAATACACATTCTATTTAAATGATAGAAAGTTATTTCTAAATTTTGATTTTTTTTTTAGTTTCAATTTTTTTTCTTTCAAAATATCAAATAAGTCATGACATGGGAACCTTACCAAATACAAAGGCAGTAGTATTAAACACACATCATTGACTGATTCATTTCATGTCCCCTTAACGGTGATTGTAATGAAACTTGTGGTTTATAAACATTCATGTTTGGTGGTTGCAACAAACAATGACATGCATTAGCATTACTTCTCCTTTCTTCTTTTCCGGTTAACATTATATTCTCAATTTCAACTCTACAAGACCCAAAGAGCAACCATGTGATTTAGATTTACTGTGGCAAATTAATATTTGTGATGTCTTAATTATATCTATAACCAATAAAGCCCTTAATAATTTCTTTGCTTGCTTTGAGTAGCAAGCCATGTTAGAAAGCAACACATTAATTAGGATCCGATGATATTGGAAGTTAGAAATAATAATGTAAATTAGGGCTGTATGAATTAGCAAAGATAAGCACCAATCAAATTTAAAACATTAATTGCTAGGATGACGACGATGGATTAACAACTGCACTCAACGGATTAGTTAAAAAAATATATATTGTAGCAGAGAAGATGATAAGATTAAGTATATCATCTCCTTTGCGCTGATAACCATCTACCCTTGTTTATCCACAAATCACACGAGTATGCTAAATTATAACCTAATTAATAATATATATATATAGTATGTTGAAACATCAATTTGTTTGGGATGAGTTCATTGATTTCATTCCTACAAGAAAATATTGTATTAAATTAATTAAGTAGTTGGGAGTAATTGGAGAAAAAGATACATTAATTAATTGTGGAAGGGTTTTGGGATATATAAGAAACGAAGTATATATGACATTAATTGAACATGATGTTCTTCTGATAGTCTGTTTGGAGTAGTTTCTAAGTCTCTTATTTTATTTTCTTCTTTGTTTCTTAGTTTGCATTAAAAAATATTATCTCTTTACTTAGAACAAACCTTTCTTGGCGTGCTCCTGATGCAATAAGCAATCCTGTCAGTTGCCTTGACAAAAAATGAACCACTAATTAATTTATTCTATTTTCAGATGATTTCAATCATACAATATATAACTGTTTTTAATTGAGATAGCAAAAAAAGGCGGTGCGGACCCAAGAACAAAGAGCTTTCGGCGATGCTGAGTGGAAAAAATGTGTTGTGCCGTGACGTGACTAATATGTCGTGACTTTGATCTTTGATCTTGTGTTATGCTGTAACGTGACCAAGTTAATATTTCACGTGCCGTGCCGTGTCGTGACCAAAATGTCAAGGGATGGTCACGCCACGTGAATCACGCCGTACCTAAACGTGCAGTGAACATACGTGACTCGCGTGACTACATGCCGTACTGTGCCGTGACTAAATATTTCACGTGCCGTGCCGTGCCAAAGTTTTAAAAGATAGACACAGCACGCAAATGGTTACGGTACGGGACACGCGAGTCATGGCACGTAACTGATACACGTGCCGTGCTATTCCATGCCATAACCGTGCCGTTCCGTAACGAAGCCGGCTCCGCCGTGACATTTTTCCCACTCTACTGCAGCCTGACTCTTAGATATAGAAATTGAACCGTTGATTTTATATTTCTTGAAAAAGGAATATAGTGTAGGACAGGATGTTATTCTATAATAAGTTCATGAGCACATTTTTCTTCTCTATATTCGAATATAACAAAAAAAAAACATATATTTTTCCCTTAATAAAAATAAAGTTCGTTATTATGGTTTTCTCATAATTTACAATGATTAATTCTTGAAAGCACATGGGCATACTTGTCATTGTCATCGCTTTAGTGATTGGTATTCATGAGCCGAGCCAACTCCTTTATTATTCTCCTGTTCCAGGAGATTTTGGTTTTTCTGTGACACTATCTTGTGCATTTCTTGTAAAAAACTTCAGTAAAATTCCACCAGAGATCAAGAAAATATATCAATAATTCCATCAATAACTTAACACTTTATATATAGTTTGGTGTAAAAATAATACAAATTCATATTGACAATATATTTGTATATACAGCCTTGGGCACAGAAGAGCCTAACCACTTGAATGTTAAACAAGTTATTTAAACAAGGCTCTAACCAATGAGAAAACATAGGCGGAAAATTTTAAGGAGCGGCAGCAAAGATACTCTTCAAGAATCATTCTAGGTAGAATTATGATAGAATCCAACCAAAAAACTTTAATAGTTCATGTCTCCATATGAGTTTATTTGAAGTATTAATTCTAAAACTCAAACAAGAAAATATAACTGTTAGTTCTAAAATTCAAATTAGAAAATATTATTGTTGATGTGGCCATTTTTTTTACGTGCATGCAAAATATTAATATATTTCGACATCATTTCATAGGTATTAAAAGGTTGAACAAACTACACAAATATAGACAATAATTTATTCTATTGTATTTTAGTGACAGCATTGTCTATTTAAAAATAACAAAAAACAACTATTTTTCTTACATGCGCATAGAATAAATTTTATTGATTGCATCTAATGATATTCTACTTTTAGTTTTAGATTCTTCTATTATTATTATTGAATTTTTGAAAATGTGTAATTTTTTTTAACACTCTTTCATGTATTGAAATTATATTCATGCACATATATGTAACATTACAAACTATCATAAAACAAACAAGAAAAAACAATATGTCATGAATTTTACAAAGACTACGTGAAAGGTAACATTCAATTGACATAATTTCATAAATATATGTTGCTTAAAATTGTAAAAAAGAAAAAGAAAAACCTAATGTGAACATTTATTGTCTGATTCTATTAATTAGGTTTTACCAGTGTTGTAAAAAACGTTCGTTTAGGCCGATTAGTCGTTGGCGGTGATCAAACAGTCACAGATTTTTCCGAATAATCAACCGATTATTTCCGTTTATACCCGATTATTCCCGAATAATTGCTTGACGGTACCCTATCCATCCGACGAGCGCATACCGTTATTTACAACACTGGATTTTACCATGTGGTGGAAGTAAAATTTGAAGAATGTTATTGTATGCATGAATATATATTAGTTTAACTAGGGGCGGATCCAGGATTTTCATCAGGGGAGCAAAAAAATATCGAATCGGGTTTAAATACCTAATCGGATTTAAATTCATTAACCAATTGGGTACTTGATAAAAAATAATATTTTAACTTATACTTTTCAATGCTTTGACTTGTAATTTCTAATGTTCTAACTTATAATTCTAATTACCAATCAAAATTCAACAAATTTATTTTAATTTTAATCCGAATTACATATCAAACGTCCAGAGAGGGGCAAAAAAAATTTCAGAGGAGGCAAAGTCGGTCAAGACCGATAAATCTCTACTAAAACTCATGAGTTTAACATCAACAAGAAAAATGTTTTAACTAAAAGATTCAAAATTATAGATGTATTCTGCATCATTATTTAAATTGAGCATATATATATATATCAAATTTAATTGGTCATTCATAAAAAAATTGAGGCTAAATTCAGTGAAATAAATTATGCCCTATATACACGGTAATACCTTAAATATTGGATATTCTCTATTGTGTGGTTTATATTGGATAAATGGAATTTTGCTTTATCACCCCGCTTTAATAGTAAAACATCACAAATTAAATTACTGATGCATGCATGATGGTTTGAGGCTTGAGCTGATGAAGCATTTGGCAACGGAGACCTAACCAATCACACATGAAAACAAAAACAAGAGCAAAAACATTGCAAATGATTGAGGAATCAACGACAAAGAAACATTGGTTACAAGCCCATTTTTTTTATCTATTGACCCTAAATTTTTTTTGCACTTTTGGTACTTTACCAATAGTCGATGGGGTCAATGACAGATACCAACCAGAAGTAGTTGAAATTTCTTATCTATCCCACTTTTTATGCAAAATAACACTAACATCCTTATTTTTCAAAGGCTAGTAAATACATGCATCTGGATTAGGGGTGAAAACGGTATGGATAATATCCGATCCGTATTCGAAAATTAGATGTGGATATCCGATATCCAAATATCCGTGTGGTTATGTATACTAATGTGATTTTACGTTTCAATTATCCGTATCCAAATAGTAGATATATATCATTATTTTAATATATATATGAGGAGGGATCAAATTACACCTTTTTTTGTGACACACTTTGACACCTACCATTTTCAAAGTCCAAATAGTCGATCCACACCGTTCAACATGATGGATATATTAAAATGTGCTTGGAGATCAAATTTTACATTTTTTTGAATTTTTTTACTATTTATTAAGATGGTTACAAAATCGCTGTTTTTCAATGGTCTGAAAACAACGATTTTGTAACCATCTTAATAAATAGTAAAAAAATTCAAAAAAAATGTAAAATTTGATCTCCAAGCACATTTTAATATATCCATCATGTTGAACGGTTTGGATCGACTATTTGGATTTTGAAATCGCAAAATTGATCTATAAAAAAAACGGTGTCATGATGTGTCAAAAAAAAGGGTGTAATTGGATCCCTCCTCTCTCTCTCTATATATATATATCTTATGAAAAAAATATTGTTATTCACCATTAAAATTAGATAAATATTATTAACTTTGGTATTATTTTAATATTATTTTAATAAATATCCGATCCGATCCATATCCGTATCTGTATTCAGTTGATATCCGATCCGTATCTGAAAAATTAAAAGGGATATGGATATGGATATGGTTTTACCATCCGCTCCGTATTCGCTCCGTTTTCACCCCTAATCTGGATTGGTAAATGAATGTATCAAAAAAAAAAAATCTCAACAAACACAAAAACCTGAATATCCGAGTCTATACTCTAAACATGTATTCTACAACAGTTCTCATGCATACATCCAAATTTTAGGCATATTTGCGCTTCTTCCAGATCCCTTTTTTATCCAAAAATGTTTTGCTAATAGGCACATAAAAAAATCTGATAGTATATTATTGTCTTCTGAATGTTGGCACTTGATGTGTAGCTATGAGTCCATATGTGGTGTAATTAATTGTAACAGTAAATAAACATCATTATCTAATCCAAATCATCTATTTTCCAAGAGAAGGTGGATTAATTGTTGATATGATAAGAACTAAGAAGCATCCGATATTAATTGAACGGAATGAGTATAATAATATAATATATCAATGGCTCCAATATGTGATTACATATTTGGTGAATATAGAATCATATGATATCTCTGTCTATCCAAGTAAAGAAAAGAGAATAATTCTAACATTGATAAGCTATTTTAGTGATAAAATGCTGGCAAAAAGAATTAAAATATCTGTTTAAAACAGATAATTACTGTTTCATGTACACACATAATGAAAATTACTGTTAAAATAATTAATTAATTGCTCAGAACTCTAGGAAATTGTGATTTTTAGGAGGTCATTTTGACAAAAAGGAGCATGCTATAAAATAGATTGCCAAGCATATGCTGCTAAGTGCAAAGCTCACATAGCATTTTACAACTCCTTTTCCAATTTTGTTGCAAAAGAGAAAGGAAAGAAAGAACCTTTTTAGATTAAAAAAAACAACACCCCCTCCTCCATCCATAAAAGGCAGATCACAAACACAACTCATTCACATTCCTTCTTTACAAAATTGAACCCTCATAGTCTCATACCAACCAACCACCTTTATTTTACATTCTGTGTTTTCCCTGACCTTAAATCATGCAATATAGAGAACCCTCTAAACCACCATTTTTAAGCTTTCTAGGCCCCAAAACTGAGGATGTATACTACTTTTGCGACCCGAATGTGTTTTCAAATGGCATTCTGAAACAGGTAACGCAACCGTCTGTGTTCACTCTTCTCCCCCCAAAACATGGGTTCATGGAATTCCCTGAAAGTCCACTTCCAACCAGCTTCTTGCAATTCACCACGACCAAATTACCCACAACTGGCATGAAATGCTTTCCGAGGTATCACCAACAGAAGTTGTACCGAGGGGTGAGGCAAAGGCACTGGGGCAAATGGGTGGCGGAGATACGCCTACCCAAAACTCGCACACGAGTCTGGCTTGGCACGTTCGACACAGCAGAAGAAGCTGCTACAGCATATGACGTGGCGGCATATCGGCTAAGAGGTGATACCGCTAACCTCAATTTCCCTCATTTGAAACATGAGTTACAAGACCCCTACAATACAATAGCCCTATTAGAAGCCAAGCTGAAGGCATTCAATAATAAAAACAGTAGTGCTACCACCAGCAGCAGCAGCAGCACCAGTAACTCTTCATCAGGTAAATCGGAGAGTAAATGTGATGATTTGGGGCTTGGAGATTGTGAAAAATGTGAAATGCCTCCTAGTAAGAAGCAGAAGATCGAATACACCACCAATATCTCTCATGAACATTATGCAGTCCCCTCTAGCAAGCGGGACCCACAAATCGGAGAGACTGTCGATGTTCATCTTAGTAGAATTCCTTCTCTTGATATGGATATGATTTGGGATTCAATCCACAGCTTTAATTGCATTTGATCGAGATGATGCTTATTTGATCCCTTTTTTTATATTTTCTCAAAGATGGAGGTGCTTTAAATTTTGAGCTTTTTAGGCACAGTATATGGAACTATTTTTTTTAACCTCAAATTATATACTCTTCTAACAAATAGATTGCCTTTCAGAACATGTTTAGTGATGAATTGCATCATAACTTTTTAATCTACAAGATTGAGCAAATTTGAGGTTTTGCTAAAGTTCAAATCAGGGCTGAAAATTAAAAGTTGCAAAATTTAAGGACCTCCGTCTTAGTTTACTGTCTTTCTGTATTATCATGTCATTTGGAGTATGACACTGTAACTTTTTTTCCTGATGTTCTTTTGTTACTTGACTCAATGTACCATCTTACTTTTTCCTTTGTGCAGTAGACTCAATGTACAATCTTACTGTCTGTATCATATCTAGTTGTTAATGAAACGGTGTTCAATTTATGAATTTCCATGCGCAAAAATGCATCTATTTCTATGCACCTGTTCTCATTCTTTTTCTACCTTAACAAATTTGGTCAACTTTACTAAAAAAATAAATCGAGACAAATTTCTTATTGTACCATCACTATCAATACCTAAAATCATGAGATTTGACCTGCAATTTGCAAAACAGCATGATGTCCAATCTAAGATTTTCATCTCTTGCATCAGTTTGAACTTGATCCTGTGAACTCTCCATCCTACGTTCACTGGAAATCAGATATACGAAAGTTGCATTGGAGTTGATACCATTAATTTAACTTACTAACCCTTTTCTGTTATTATTTTCCTGTTTTGAACGAGAGAAGTCAAGAGTCCCACTGAAAACCAAGTTTGATCTACAATATATATACACATATATATAGAGTAGAACTAGGGTGCTCCTAAGCTCACCAAGCCCTTCGTGAGCGCGACTCTAAAACCTATCGAATCGACTTCAAACGACATTTTCAAACCGTTAGATGTTCAATCTATATTAAAATGTGCTTGGAGACCAAATTTTACATTTTTTGGAATTTTTTTACTATTTATTAAGATGGTTTGAAAATCGTTGTTTTTATTAAAATTCTGCACCATTGGAAAACAGCGATTTTCAAACCATCTTAATAAATAGTAAAAAAATTCCAAAAAATGTAAAATTTGGTCTCCAAGCACATTTTAATATAGATTGAACATCTAACGGTTTGAAAATATCGTTTGAAGTCGATTCGATAGGTTTTAGAGTCGCGCTCACGGAAGGGCTTGGTGAGCTTAGGAGCACCCTAGTTCTACTCTATATATATAGAGTCCGACTAGGCTAAGCCATGGTGTAAAACGACTTGGTACTCCATGCCATATCTTCATTTTCAAAGTTCAAATAGTCGATTCGAACCTTCCAACATGTTCTTCATATTGAAATGTACTTGGAGACCAAATTTTACATTTTTTGGAATTTTTTTACTATTTATTAAGCCACTTTGAAAATCTGAAAATCCTTATGAACAGTAAAAAACAGTAAAAATTTCTGGACCGCCGGATCAGTGATTTTCAAAGTGGCTTAATAAATAGTAAAAAAATTCAAAAAAATGTAAAATTTGGTCTCCAAGCACATTTCAATATGGAGAACAACTTGAGCGGTTCGGATCGGTAGTTTGGATTTTCAAAATGGAAATAATGAGGCGTGGAGCACCAAGTCGTTTTACACCATGGCTTAGTTAAGCCCAGCACTATATATATATATATATATATATAGGATTTGGCTAATATGCTACGCGTAGCATAGAGGGCCTCCGTGCTACGGCTCAATATTTAAGTTTTCAAAATTCTAACGGTCGATCCGAACCATTCAACATGATCTCCATACGAATATGTACTTGCAAACCAAATTTTACATTTTTTAGAATTTTTTTACTATTTTTTTAGATAGGTAGAAAATCATTTGATTTGGAAATTCTATACCATTCAAATCAAGTGATTTTCTACCTATATAAAAAAATAGTAAAAAAATTCTAAAAAATGTAAAATTTGGTTTGCAAGTACATTTTCGTATGGAGATCATGTTGAACGGTTCGGATCGACCGTTAGGATTTTGAAAACTCAAATATTGAGCCGTAGCACGGAGGCCCTCTATGCTACGCGTAGCACCGTAGCCACTTCCTATATATATATATATATATATATATATAGTAGAACTAGGGTGTTCCTAAGCTCACCAAGCCCTCCGTGAGCTCGACTCTAAAACCTATCGAATTGACTTCAAATGATATTTCCAAACCGTTAGATGTTCAATCTATATTAAAATGTGCTTGGAGACCAAATTTTATATTTTTTGGAATTTTTTACTATTTATTAAGATGGTATGAAAATCGTTGTTTTTATTAAAATTCTGCACCATTGGAAAACAGTGATTTTCAAACCATCTTAATAAATAGTAAAAAAATTCCAAAAAATGTAAAATTTGGTCTCCAAGCACATCTTAATATAGATTGAACATCTAACGGTTTGTAAATGTCGTTTGAAGTCAATTCGATAGTGATAGGGCCATGTTCCACAGGCCCTTTTACTTAATTTAAACTGGGCCATGAACGACTGGGATTCGGACCTCACTAAGAGGCCAACCCGAAGTCATATGAAAGGCCCAAAGATCCACCAAGTCGGGGCCCAGTACAGCGGCCCCAATATGCCTTAAATGGGGTTTTGTTAACCGACATGCGGGATGATAGTGGAAACGGCTAACTTAATGCCTCCCATCCCAGTAACGGCTGACATAACTACCCACGTCCTCCATAACTGCCCGAGATAGCAGTTATGGACGGACCATATAAGGCGGTGATTCCCATGAAGCAGGGGACACTTTTTCCAACCACAAGAGAGATCATACAGGATAGAGTCAGAATCTCTCACAATCCACCCCGAGTTCACAACTCCTTTCACACCTCGGCCTGCCATCTTTTGGCAGGACGAATCTTACTCAGCCCAACTCCCCATACGGCCTCATCTCCCGAGATAGGACGTATCAGATAGGTTTTAGAGTTGAGCTCACGGAAGGGCTTGGTGAGCTTAGGAACACCCTAGTTCTACTCTATATATATACATGAGGAGGGATCCGATTACACCTTTTTTGGTGACACACTTTAACACCTACCATTTTCAAAGTCCAAATAGTCGATTCAAACCGTTCAACATGATGGATATATTAAAATGTGCTTGGAGATCAAATTTTACATTTTTTTGAATTTTTTTGCTATTTATTAAGATGGTTACAAAAATCGTTGTTTTCAGACCATTGAAAAACAGCGATTTTGTAACCATCTTAATAAATAGTAAAAAAATGTAAAATTTGATCTCCAAGTACATTTTAATATGGTGATCATGTTGAACGGTTCAGATCGACTGTTTGGATTTTGAAATCGCAAAATTGACCTATATAAAAAACGGTGTCATGATGTGTCACCAAAAAAGGTGTAATTGGATCCCTCCTCTATATATATATATATATGCTATGTTGCATGGATACGGGTACGGGTATCGTATCGGATACGATACGGATACGGCGATACGGCAATTTTCAAAAATCTAAGATACGATACGCCTATTATATATATTATTTTAATGAGCTGGGCTATGGTGAGTTGCGAAGTAAGATGCCATTTTTACTTCACGCTCATATTTTTATTTTGAAAATCTAAACAACCGATCCGAACCGCTCAACATGTTCTCCATATTGAAATGTGCTTGGAGACCAATTTTTATATTTTTTGGAATTTTTTTACTATTTATTAAGCCACTTTGAAAATCGCTGATCGGATGGTCCAGAAATTTTTACTGTTCACCCGGATCTGCGATTTTCAAAGTGGCTTAATAAATAGTAAACAAATTCCAAAAAATGTAAAATTTGGTCTCCAAGCACATTTCAATATGGAGAACATGTTGAGAGGTTCGGATCGGTTGTTTAGATTTTCAAAATGAAATATGAGCGTGAAGTAAAACGACGTTTTACTTCACAACTCACCATAGTCGATCTCTTATTTTAATTATAATTATAACTTAAACTAAATTTGTACAAAAACTGAAGGCTTAACTCAAGTATCAATTAAATATGTAAGTTACTAGAAAGTATCACATGTGAAAGTGTAGTGCAGTGGCTATGCCTTTTGGCACTTGAATGAAATGGCGGGGGTTCGAATCACGCTGGGAGCAGAAATTATTTCATTATTCTTCAAGCATTATTTGGGCCTCCTCCTGGTATCTCTTGGGCTATATCGGATTAGGAACAAAAATTATTCGGCTTTATCGGACTAGGGATCAAAATCAGTAAGCGGAGAAAATGATGAAACGTATTGCTACCGTATCTCTGCCGTATCGCACAATATTGACCAGTATCGGATACGTATCGGGTGTGTATCGGTATCGGATACGTGTCCGATACGGATACGAAACCAAATCTGACGTATCCGAGTAACATAGTATATATGTATGGAGTGAGGCTACGGTACTACGGCTTAATATGGTACTTTTTAAAATCCTAACGGTCGATCTAACCGTTCAATGTCATATCCATATGAATATGTACTTGCAAACTAAATTTTATATTTTTTCGAATTTTTTTACTATTTTTTTAGATAGGTAGAATTTTCAGTGTTTTATACAAATTTTGGACTATCAAAATTCTATCTATCTAAAAAAATAGTAAAAAAATTCGAAAAAAATTTAGTTTGCAAGTACATATTCATATAGATATCACATTGAACGGTCGGATCGACCGTTAGGATTTTAAAAAGTACCATAATGAGCCGTAGTACACTAGCTATAGTACACTAGCCGAAGTACCATAGCCTCACTCTATATGTATGTATGTATGTATGTATGTTTGACAATTGGCCCGTAGGCTAGAAACATTTTGTTCGGCTAAAGCATTCTGGGCTGATATGAGGCTCTTCAGGCCCAATAAATTGAGCTCTGCTCAGCATACATAATATAAGCCTTTTTTTGCCATCCGCGTATTTCGATGGGAAGCATAATTAACAGCGGAACATACCAACCCAATACCACCACAGATTCCCCTTAAAGAAACTTAAATATATTTCGGTTATAGAAAGGTAAAATAAGTGGTTGATTAGGAAAGATAATGGAATGAATTAAGATGGAAGTTAGCAACATTTTTTTTTTTTTATGATCTGCTGAATTATTTCATTTCCTTCACTGCACCCCCAATCTTACAATATTCTTTACCTCTGAAAAATATTACCATATTCTTTTCACATCCCCCTCCAGTGAAACATGGTTATAAAAACAGAAAATTGGTTATTTGTCACTCCAAAAATTTCAAATTGTAAAAATACCATTCCGAAATTTGAAATTGTAAAAATGTCAATCTAAACTTCATTAATTCCTAATTTTGCCATTTATATTGTATTCTTGTATTATTTTTATTAAAAATTAACTGAAAAATTCATACCCTCCGGAAATACAGAGTACAAGAATACAGTATACGTATTTCTTTGAATCGATACCTTTGTTATTTTTAATAAAAATAGTACAAGAATACAACATAAATGACAAAATTAGGAATTAATGAAGTTTAGAGTAGTATTTTTACAATTTCAAATTTCTGGATAACATTTTTACAATTTGAAAGTTTTGGAGTGACAAATAACCAATTTTCTCTTATAAGAAACCATTAGCAAGCCTCTCCAATGGTTTAATAGGTTTATTAAATTTTAATAAAAGAAGTCAGCTTCAATAAGAAGACAACAAGAGAACAATGACATTTTCTAAAACAAAGAACAGCAACCATCGTCTCCATCAATTTCTAATGTTTAATATACAACAGGGACAACTTGGACCAAACAAAATAGGCAAGGACACATTTGAAAAGCACACCGAACAGTAATAAGCCTAATAAAAGAGCACACTACATACACGTTACCAATAATTACAAAGAGAGAAACCACAATTACAAGTTATTTACAAACAATTTAAAAAAACCTACCACCCCGAAAAATAATACTGCACTATGCAAATATATATATGTATATATATTTTTAATTAAAGGGCCCTGGTATACCCCAACATCTTTTTTATGCTATTCTCGAGAATTGAACTATGCAAATATATAGTCATCTTCCATGTTTGGCCTGAAAACAAGAGAAAAGATAATAGTTTAGCACTTTGATTTAACAGAGATTATCAAGCAAGAACCAACAGATAAGTGAATCAATTGTGGTGCGATATTGAGTTCTGCAAATAAGATCACAGAACTCTAACTACAAGGGTTGTCTCAAAGGAGAAGCACGTTGAATTTATTTAATTAGAATTAGATTGTATAAACATATATAAAACAACATTAGTTTCTCTTAATTACATGATGACACTCCCTCGTGAATTACTCTTACTTAGATACAAAGGAGGGCCGTAACTGGTAATACCGTACAAAGGTAACAAGACCATGGGGGTGCCTTATAGATATAAACAGAATAACATTAAAGAATAACATTAATTGAATGACAACCAAATCCAGGAAATTAAATTAGGAAACCACTTATAAGCAGAAATACCAAGAGTGCAAACAATCATTGTGGTATTCAATTGTACCAGCTAATATCTTCCATTAAGATAACAGGTCTCAATTCCAGATCTCAGTGCACCAACCTTCAGGCTTTTACATAGACGTTTTGTAATCATTTGGGCAGGTTTTGTTTTTAAGGTTCTAAGATTTTTATGTGAGATGCCAAAATGAATTGGTCTGAAAAGAGCCAGCTTAATAGCAATATCATAAAGGGTTGCACGCTGCAAAATTCATGCAATCTTTCAGACAGGTTCTCACTTTATAGTTTGCATGTCCATTTGCAGTCTGAAAATAAATTAGTTATGGAAAAAAAAGCCAGCATGCTACCAATGATTGTTTGCACTGACCTTTGACTGATGATGTACCGACACATGGCGTGAGCTTTGACATGTTTCAGTAGAAATTTTTATTTCCTTTAGCTGCCTTGATATCTCCTCTAAAAACCTTAACTGAGACGCCTCTGTCCCTTTATTCTGATCCACAGTAAATCCTAACTTTTCTCTCTCTTTTTGTATAAGCTTTAGCCTTTTTCGTAACATCTCAACCTCATTTTCAAGCTTGAATTTCTCTATGTACACAGCTGGTTCTGAATTCCTCCTCAGATTTTCTGTTGCGGTTTTGTTGCGTGACCCCAAACCTCTCTCTGTTTCCTTTCCTTTTGATGCTTTGGCCAATTCTGGTACAGGTGGCATTTCTGTAATGTTGTCAGCTTTATCATCTACAACATGAACATCATAAACCAAAACATCATTCTCTTCATGACCCTCGAGCATCACTACTTCATTTGAATTAGAAGCATTTATGTCTTGATTCTCCAGAGATTCAGTATCAGGTTTACTATCTCGGTCAGGTGGTCTAATTTCTCGATTATTGTCCTCTCCTAACAAGTGGGTCCCATCAATCAACTTGTGGCACTCTTTGAGTTCTTTCTCAAAGGCAAGGTTCTCCATTTCTCTTCTGACAATTATCTCCTTCAATATCTCCATTTCCTCTAAATCATAAACTGTTTTTTCTTCAGTCATCCTCTTATACTGTCTCGCCTCGATTTCAATCTCTGATTTCTCCTTTTGGAGCCGTAAAATCATGGCCATCGCCTCGTCGGCCGCACTAGAAGATGCATTTCTCTCTTTCTCTAGTTCTAGGGTCAGACCTGTTCGTGCCAAGCGCTCCTTTTCTAGAGCTTGTTTCAAGGTTTGTATTGTTGTGGCCAGGTCAATTCCTGGCCCTTCTTGTTTCAACTTGGTTTCGTACAGAGAACTGCCATGGGAATCCTCTGAGTCGCTATATATATCAAGTTCTCTCTCACCTAAAACAGAAAACCAATCACAATTTCTATTAGTCTATTATTTTCAAGGTCGAAATTGTTCAGTGACTGAGCAGAGATAAATTAAAAATACTTTTGTACATCAGTATGGATTATATAGCACATATTTGCATTGGTCGACTAATGTGATTCTATAAATAGCATATATTTACCAACCTAAATTGGTTTATTTATTTTGTACCCTACACCTGACAAGCATCCGAGTTGAGTCTACATTACATCATCGGGTATCACAAGTTAATCAGCTTATTTTTGTACCAACCTGACGAATTGCCCGATATCGAACCCGACCCAAGTTCTACCTCTCTATCTACTTCTTCTAATTCAATATGCAAAGAAGGTGTCAACCTAGAATTAACATTGTAACCACGAACACTGCTACTTATGGATCGATTTCTTCCTTCATTAGCACCTCCAAGTTGAACGGACAACTCTCTTCCTTCACTGACAGCATCTCCATCAAACGGAGATAAAGTCCGAACCCGGTTGTGCACAGCCTGAATCCTGGCCGTTGGTTGATCGACAAGCAGTGATTGTACGCAGATAGCAGGGTCCGGGTGCCCAAAGAAGCCGTTACAGGGGCAAGGGAGCGAGAGGTAAAAAAAAGAGAGAAACTTAGAGGCAAGAAAAACCAGAGAAGCTGCGCAAAGAAAGAGGTAGGCTAGACATAAGTCTAGGAAAGCTCCGATCAGAGAACGGAGCGACCAGCGATGGATCGCTCTGCAAGAAGCCATTTTTTTAAGAGAGAGAGAGAGAGAGGAGTAGTGGTTCGATTCGTTAGGAAGGAGAGGGGAAGATGGAGACGGCATTTAATGTAGTTTTGAAGGATTTGTTGAGAACTTGGGATGAAAAGTAAAAAAGGGTGAGGTGAGTTGGAATTAACAAGGGATTAAGATTTTAAGCGAGCTTGGTAATTGGCCCACAGTGAGTTTGGAGTAGGTCCGATGCCCATTAGATCTATTTTGGTTCGATGAGCTCTAGGAACGTCCGATGAGTTTTAAGATCTGTGCTTAAACTTTAATATTCGTGCATACTCACATCCATTATCGTGCGCACGGATCTTTAAATGAATTGGACGGCTGTGGAGCCCATTGGACCCAAAAGTAGGTCCAATGGGCATCGGACCTACTCCTTTCTCGCAGTTCAGCAGTTGAGGCCAGATGTGATGTTTCAGTCGGAAAGAAGAAAGGCCCAAATTTTAGTTATATCATTGACGAATACAAATCTGCTGTGATTCTTTGGAATCACGGGATCCTGTTATTCCAAATTCATCTATTTATTTGTTTAGAGATTCGTACATAAAAAACAAGTGTGGTTGAGATTCGTGCATTTCAGAAAAATAAAGAGATAGATTTGAAATCACAGGGTCCTGCAATTCTTAAATAACAGAGCAAAAAAATTGGCTCAAGCATCTTATTATTGAGAGGTTTTCTCGGAAAGGACAAATTTGCAAGTAAGATTTGGATGTGTAAACGACTAATTTAAACCGTTGAAATTTCATGAGTGATGCGTTTACATATAAAAGTTTTAAATTTTTGAATTAATTTAGTATAAAATTAAGTGGTTAAAATTAAAAAGTTTATAAATTAATTTTAATACATTTATTTTTTAAATGTTTTTTTCTTTTACCTTTTTCTCTATACAAAATTAATTTGAAATTTTAACTTTTTTAAATGTAGATCACTAATAAGGTAAAAAGATTTCAACGGTTTAGAATTGTCGTTTGAAGTCAATCTAATAGGTTTTTGAGTTGAACTCAAAAAAAGAGATTTAGTGAACTTAGAAACACACTAATTTTACTCCAAATTTGCCCTCTTAGTTAATTACGGCGAGTTCTGCCAAAATAACGATAAAATCCTTCCATTTTTTTTAAGATTTTATGAACGAAAATTTTGCTGGGCTGTTCAAATTGCTCACTTGTTGCCTTGTACGAGCTCTCGTAATTTTTTTTAACATTTTTTATAGTGAAATTTTTAGCAAATAATTAAACAAAACAATTTAAAATACAAATGAGTTGAAAACCAACTTTTAGTTTAATGGTAAAGACAATGCTCTCCTGAAAGATCATGGAATTAAAATCCAAATGAAAAAACTTTTTAACTATTTTTTCTTCAACCAATACAATGATCAATCTATTTCAATTGGTATTAACAAAATAATATTTCTTTGCATAACTTAAACTAGGGAATTAAAATCTTTAAAAATATTTATTGTGTGCACTGATATGACTATGTAAAAAAATAAGAACGTAAATAACAATTTTGTTACTTTATTGGAACTTATTGTAATAAAGAGAGGCATTGTAGTATTTTTTATAGAAGCCTATCCGTAGTGCGCTGCTTAAGCCACTTTTGTTCATTAATTTGTGTGCTCGAGCTGTGAAGAGCTGAAGTAGGTAAAAACGGTTACCCTTCAAGTTTAAAATTTTAAATTGGTTCTGAACAAAAATGGAAAAAGGATTTGAAAAATATGCAACCGTTTTTGTCATCTCAAACTTTGAACTCGGAAGTGACACTAATAATAAGAAAACAAAAATCGGTTGTTTTTCTTTTTCTTCCTCTTACATCATATTTAAATGGAGGATACTCGATCTGTAAATTATGTTATTTGGTTGAAATTCTTCGTTGGTTAAAATCAATAAAGATTATCAATGATAAATTAATGAACAAAAATAGTAACATTATTTCATCTCATTCTATTACCTTATCATTTTTAATATTTTTTGCATTACCAAATTTGATATGATCATGTACTAAAAGCTCCATAAAATAATTATGGGCCAGGTACGAAGCCCAGTTAGCAAGCCTTCTTAGCAAGACCATTCGGGACTACCGTACGGAGTCACAACCGACTTACAGGCCCACTCGGCTAGTCTGTTTGGGACTGTCGTACGGAGTCATAACCAACCTACCAGCCTGCGTGACAAGCCCATTCGGGACGTCCGTACGATATTATAACCAACCTACCGCCCTGCATGACAAGCCCGTTCGGGACGTCCATACGAGATTACAACCGACTTATTGGCCTATAAATACCCCGAATTCAGTGTGAACTCGGGGTCCACAATTTAGCAATACACGGTACATAGAGGATAGAGTTAC
Source organism: Carex kokanica (assembly GCA_025461125.1). Lineage (NCBI taxonomy): Eukaryota > Viridiplantae > Streptophyta > Magnoliopsida > Poales > Cyperaceae > Carex > Carex kokanica. Next base: position 936,911 of record JAJGRX010001067.1, on the reverse strand, counting down.
GTACCTACCGGATCTCTCAATTTCACCCGGACTCGCATTAAATACACACTTAACTCGCACAAACTAATCTCTCGAGTTAGGACGTGTTTAGACACACTGCGCCTTAGTCTCTCCGGAGATAGGACGTGTCAAAATCAAATGTATGTTAATGACTTGATGCTCATTGATGCTCAAGCTCATTCTAAAGCTACGCTATCGGAAAAAAGAGTTAATTATTCCTAAAAGAATAGGGTATCGTACAATTATATCAAATGAAATATACCAAGTTAAATTAAATTACTTGCAATAGTCCTGTAATAAATACATGCCTTTTATTAACGGTAAAGTTTATTTTATATAATCTAATACACTTTTTTTTTAATGAATTCTCGTAACTTTAACCGTTTTCCTCCAAAAAGTGTACTTGGACTTCAAAATGTGACCTCAATTAAGCAAAAACGTGAACATACAAACAATGTACCTTAAATGCATTTAAGCATATTACTTTGCATAATATTTGATGTATGAAGAATACATGGGAAATTATAGGCAAATACACGACAATATTTAGATCTTATTTGTTTGTTTTGACGTTTACATCTTGTTTAGATGGATAGTATAGAAAGGGAGAGAAGGGGAGGGAAAGAAAATTTCGTGACTAATTCTTGTTTGGTTGGATATTTAATAGGAGAGTGAGGTGCAAAGACAATATTTTTTGTATGAGAGGTCGCAGATTCGAAATTCAAAAAGGACAATCTTTTGTAAATATTAAATAGTTGGACGGTTTGATCTCCAATCTTTACTAAAAAAAAAATAGGAGAGTGAGGTTAATAGATGTTACTTTTTTAACATTTTTTTAACAATGTAAAACTTTTATTTTTTAATTTTCAAATTGAAGTGCAAGGGAGGTAAATAAATGGATCAAACAAAAGAATGAAAAAATAGTAACCTATCTTTCCTTCTCTTTTACTCTCTTTCTTTTCACCTCGTGTGAACCAAACATAACATTAGAGGGGTGAAGACAAACTTCTTAGTTACGAGAGATCAAACACACATTGAGAGTCAATTATATATAAGTTTTATATAAAATATAAAGGTTAATTATATAGTACTCTTTGTAGATTGGTTATAGGAGCAAATGATGCACAAAATTTGTTGTATTTGTTTGTTTTAGCACAAATGAACTTGTTAATTTGTAAGCGCATTCTAATAGAATTTTTGCACAAAATTTATTGTATCCGCTTCATCTAGTATGAACAATTTATACACATGTAAAGTACACGGGTCAGAGTTCATCCGTGGTGATAATTTTATGATTATAAATGAGGCCTAAATTAATTAAAAAAAAATCAACAAACATACAAAATGCACTGTAAATGTATTATGAGTTGAACTTAGGTGCTAAGCTCATCAAGTCATTTGATAATCTTAAAACTCCAAAATCTATTGAAATGATTTTTAAACAATGAATCTAAACCATTGAAACCAATATACTCCACGAGTAATGCGTTTACATGTCAAATTTATAAATTTCGACTTCATTTGATATAAAATCAAGCGATAAAAAAAAATTTAATTAATTTTAATGCGTTCATTTTTCATCATATTTGATACAAAATAGATAAAACGAAATAATAAATATAAATATATTATAACTAGGTAGAAAAGTTTAAAGCGATGTGATGCATTTTAAGAATTGGTCTTTCTCTTTCAACTTTTTTTTTTTAAAAATTAAAAAGTTTCGGGCTATTTTGAAAATTGAAAGAAAGAGCTTGTGCCACTGGCCCACTGCACTATGCCACGGATCCCTGCTACCGGGCCCAATATTTTTAAATTAACAAAAAAAAAGTAATAACTGGTCCCAAAAAAACACTCTTAAATAAACGGCCCGGCCCAAAATTGTTCTTAATCTCATTAGAAGGCTAGCAGGCTAGCAGCCTAGCTGACCCTCGGGCCCCTGCTATCGGGTGCGGGCGCGGACAGACCTTTGCGAATCAATAAAAAATAAAATCCGGAGAATCAGTCGGTCAAGGAAGAATCGGCGCAACTCGGACGGTGAGTCTCTTCCGCTCAAACAATGGTAACAACAATGAACTATAGTCTATAGCTTGATATGGTAGAAGTTCGAAAGTTCGAGTAAGATACTTCGCAAACAATTTTGACGCGGCCTGGGTTCCCGCTGGCCACCCCCTCGCTCGAGGTGTAAATTGTTACATCTGAATTCATGTAAGTTTTACCTTTCTCCGATGAGTAATGTCACAAGTATTTAATTACATGACGTTATATTGTTTTTGCTATTGATTCTAAGAGTGTTAAGGCATCCTCCGCTATATAAGTTATACCTTTTCATTCGAAATTAGTGTATAATATTGTTCCCAAATGCTTAATCGTGTTCTTCATCCAATGTAAATGCTACTGCTGACGAATAAACATCCTCAGTGTACTTGCACTAGTACCACTCATACTTTTTGTGGTTGCATTGTGACTGCCACTGAAGCTTTTTAAGTTTCCACAATCAGCCTTCTGACAGTTGCGTCTATTTTTCTCAGTTCATACAATTTGTTCACTTTGTATTTTTCTTGAGTTGTAAAGGGAAGAAGACAATGACACATTAAGAGTATTGGTTGCAACTGACTGTCATCTGGGTTACATGGAGAAGGATGAAATCCGAAGGTTCGACTCGTTTCATGCTTTCGAGGAGATTTGCTCAATAGCTGAGCAGAAGCAGGTTTCAATCTCTCTCTTGTTTGTGTGTGTGTGTGTGTGTGTGTGACATGTCTACAATTAGATTACTCAAATCAAGCTTTATTGGTCTTTGAATGAAGTTGGGGCTAAAGGCAATATCTAACTCCTTCAGTGGAGCAGAAGAGAAAAAAAGCCCCAAATATGCACTATTTGATGCCCACTTATCAGCATTTAGAAATATCTATTGAGATATGCTGAGCTAATGGCAGGTTGATTTATTACTTCTTGGGGGAGATCTGTTCCATGAGAATAAACCATCAAGGTCGACACTAGTGAAATGCATAGAGATATTGAGGCGCTACTGCTTGAATGACCACCCCATACAGTTCCAGGTCGTCAGTGACCAGACCGTCAATTTTCAAAACACGTACGTCTAATCAAAGTTTTATTTGTTCAATGAAATGGCACTAATTTCGGGAGCTACCCAGGGGTCTTTGGAAAATGTTATGTAGGTTTTGAAGGGGGCAAAGAAAAAGGAGTTTCCTTGTTCTTTTTTGTGTGTGCGTGTCGCGGGTTCCTTGATTTATATTTCTTTGCCGGCCCCTAAGCTTACTCAGGGTTAAACACTCAGTACTAGCCAAATAATTTTAGAATACTTGCCTAAATTTCATTGCTTTTATACTTGGTAAAAACTATGCTCCAAGAAAGAGCCAAGAAAAACTGGCCACAATAGTTCCCCAAGCTGATATAGATTCCATGCAAGCTTGTAAATTAGATGGTTGATGCAAGCAAGTCTGGATAATTCCTTGGTAATTTTATATATCTAGCTCATGCCATTGCAATTTTGTCAGGTTTGGTCATGTTAACTATGAAGATCCCCACTTCAATGTTGGCTTGCCGGTTTTCACTATCCATGGGAATCATGATGATCCTGCTGGAGTGGTACCTTTTTTCTTTTAATTTTGTGGTTATAATCCTGTATTGGTCAGGACCATTCCCATGTGTAACTGAGGGTATCAGATCATGATCTGGTCAAACTCTGACCTAATATCAATTTCACTTCTTGAACTTCTTTGTATTTTGTTATTGTTTGCCTTTTTTTTGTCTAACACTGTCATGACTACTGCATGAGTAATAGATATCCTTTTCTTTTTGTTTAATAAGGCCTGAATACTGGTGTTTTTAATTGTAACTATGCCTAACATTAATAAATAATTTTATATTGATTTTGTAGGATAATCTTTCAGCAATAGATATTTTATCAGCATGCAATCTGGTGAATTACTTCGGCAAGATGGTTCTCGGTGGCTCTGGAGTAGGCCAAATAACAGTTTATCCTATACTTATTAAAAAGGTTGGATTTTTTGGTCGAATAACAGGGCACAAGGTTACCATTTAGCTTCTGTTTAACATGCTTTCGCCTTTTCAGGGAACGACTTCAGTAGCATTATATGGCCTCGGGAATATTAGAGATGAGCGCTTGAATAGAATGTTTCAGGTTTGGTTTCATGTGCCAGATAGTAAACTTTGAATTTTTCTTGGGAGAAAGCTTAGAATTTCTCAATTAGAAAAGAAATCGCATAAAACATATTTATCCTTATAATTTTTGGAAGTAGGATAGTAGTTGAAATAATTTTCTTATGCATGAAATATTATAACATAAATCTTGTATTTGCATTTTATGTATTTCAGACACCACATGCAGTACAATGGATGCGACCTGAAAACCAAGATGGAGCTTCCATGTCTGACTGGTTCAACATTTTGGTTCTTCATCAGAACAGGTTATCTCTTTGCTTTAAGAAATCATTTACAAAAAATACCTTGGTGTTTCTGCAAATTACCTCGAAGCCTGGGCAAATTCACTTCTGAACTAAAAAGATTCCAATGGTTTAATTTCCAGTAGTTATGTTTGGATGCTTTTGGAATAAATTATATCGTCGAGTATAAAGCAACTGAATAGTGACAAAAGTGTGCCTTATATTACTGCTTATGAAGGAATTCCTGTTTCAGTTCGATCTTGGGCTATACTTCTTATTTCATTTTATCCATTGATCAGAAAACCCGCTATTATTAAATTATTTTTGTATTCGCTGTCTTGTTTTGCGTAGAATCGTTGAACTACAAAAAAATGGCTAAGGTGTACGTCGTAATTTTGCATCAAAGGCAATTGTTGTCATTATTAAATAAAACAGAATGTTCTTTTTTTTTTAAAGCATCTTGTAATGTCACTTACATTACAGTCCTTTACAGGATAAAGACGAACCCGAAGAATGCAATCAATGAGCATTTCTTACCACGTTTCCTGGACTTTATAGTTTGGGGGCATGAGCATGAATGCCTTGTTGATCCACAAGTAAGGAAAATTTTTGTTACTTTTGTGCCTCTTTTTTTGAGAGAGATGGAGGTCTAGCCTTCCAAATTCCAATGTCAATAAGGACCCCCATCCGGGTTTACTTTTATGCCTTTCAAATTAAAATTTTAATTCATTGCATTTACACTCTGGGATTCAACCTTGCAGGAAGTACCTGGCATGGGATTTCACATTACTCAACCAGGCTCTTCAGTGGCAACATCATTGATTGATGGAGAAGCAAAACCTAAGCATGCTCTACTTTTAGAAATCAAGGTTTATGCTGTACAAGTTATTCGTTTATGCCTTGCAAATAAAACACAAGTTTTCTCAAATTTACGAGTAACACCCAGCATTTTTTTTATTTTGCAAATAAGAACTGGCTGGTTATTGAAAAGCTAAACCACGGATAAGTCAAGAAAAAAAGGTGACTGAACTGTCCCTTCATATTAGTGGGATGAATTGCTGCGAAGCTCATTTAGACAATATTTTTACAAAAATCTAGATTCTTTGTAACCGAATAGGTTTTAGGAAATGAGAGGAGATTGTCGATGCTTAACAGAGTATAGCTTTTTGGTGATGTGAATCTAGAGCCCAGGTGCGATCCAAGATAGAACAGCTGCAAATATAATAAATGTTGGGTGTTCTTTGCACAAATCAGTAAAATGTTTATATTAAAAAGTTAAAAGAAAAGTTCTTACCTTTCACTAGATTTAATTTTGTCCATTCCTTTTTAAAATAAATAGGGTACTCAGTACAGGCCGACAAAGATACCACTCAAGTCTGTCAGACCTTTTGAGTATGCCGAGGTATGGAACATGCTGGATTTTTTCTTACATTTACTTGAAGCCTTTCACTATACCCTTTTAAATATTTCTTTAATCTCATTTATTTATTCACCTATCTGTATGTTAAACTTATACTTACCTTTAGGTTGTCCTGAAAGATGACGCTGATGTTGATCCCAATGATCAGGCTTCTGTGCTTGAATATTTGGATAAAATTGTAAGTTCATCCCCATATATTTCTCCTAAAATGAAACTAAGAATGACATGTGTCAATATTCTAATTTATTGTATGGGTAGTAGTGTAGTACCGATCAATGGCTTGGATTTGAATTTTGTGTTCAGAATCAGTCATACTCTATCATGTCCTCATACTTTACAGCCATCAGTACCAAACAGAAATTTGGCCATTTTGTCACTTTTTTGATAGTCTAGTTCTTGTATTAGATCTTTGGACTTTAGATACCAGAAGTAATTCACTTTCTCACTTTTGGTTGATTGATGAACATTAATTAGGTAAGAGATCTAATTGAAAAGGGTAGCAGGTCTATACCGAGTAGATCGGAGCTCAAACTCCCTTTAGTTAGAATAAAGGTAATATTTTTTTGTAAATAATTTCTTAGTCAATATATTAAAGAAATTAAATCAGCTTATACTTAATAGTAACTACTTTCTGTGTTATAATTTGAGGTTGACTACTCAGGATTTTCAACAATAAACCCTCAGAGGTTTGGCCAGAAGTACGTAGGGAAGGTAGTTTGTCTATAATTTATCAATGAACTAGGTTTATTTTTACAGTGTGCTTATTAAACAGTGCGTACCCACTTACCATTTGACATATAGGTTGCCAATCCACAAGACATTCTCATCTTTTCTAAGGCTGCAAAGAAGCGCCAATCTGATCAAGGTACTTGGTTGATTGTACTGTACCACAGGGCACGGTTGCATTCCAGATATTGTTTTGATTGTTAAAAGACTCATTGCTTCATATGCAGACCCCATAGATGAATCAGAGAGATTTCGGCCAGAGGAATTAAATCAGCAAAATATTGAGGCCCTTGTTGCAGAGAGCAATTTGGTATTCTAACTCAGAATCTCTTCAATTCAACTTTCAGTGAACTTTATAAACCTTATCTTACTTTAGAACTTCTACGAAATAAAATTCATGGCTTAGCGATCTTTACATCTTCAAATTGATAATGCCAATATTTGTACTAAAGTGGTCCAGTGATTGTCATTTGGTTATTTAGGATTTTGGTTTGGTTATGGTTTAGCACTTAATAAAGAACCAAAAATTAAGTTATGATTAACTTAAGCAACTGTCGAATCCCATTCACTGACGTGCTGTACTGATATGAACAGAAAGTATGGTAATCCTAAGTACTTGTTAATGAGATAAGTTATCAGGTCCTCCTTTAGCAAAAGAGCGTTAACAATATTATGCAATAAATTTGACAGAAAATGGAGATACTGCCAGTTAATGACTTGGATATTGCACTGCAAGATTTTGTGAACAAGGATGACAAAACTGCATTTTATGCTTGTCTTAAGCGAAACCTTGAGGACACAAGAGTGAGTTGTGTTTTGTCTTTTTAGAATCTTGTTGATCATAATTTTATGTCCTGTGCTCTCCTTTGCTGTCCCGGGCACACCTTGGAGGGGGGGAGGAGGAATTGTTAGTTCAGTGATATGGTAGCAATGTTCAGGGGACCTCCTGAGCTGACCTGACTCATCAATTTGTTGTTTTGTCCCAGGCTTTTTAAATTTTATTTAATGTTAAATATTTAAGGTCAACCTCCCAAGTAATCCAATTTTTGCCATTCCAAAATATGGAAGGACCATGAATATATAAAACCCACAAGTCGAGCACTAATATTTGCAACATTTTACATTTGAAGGAGGCTGATTTCCTTTTCTTTCTTTTTTCTTGAGGGGTGGAGAGGGGTGTTGGTTGCTGGGGTTAAGCCTGTGTTGCTTTCTTATTGAGCTGGTTCCCTGAGGGTAATCCCCCCGCAGACCATAATTTTAATTTTACTTGTTTATGTTTACAATAAGAGTTCAACCTCTTAAGAACATCATTATTTGTTGTCCAAATATGGGACCATTAATACATAAAATCTATGAGGCAAGCACCATTATGACAGCTTTGCAAATTCGTAGTGCAATCTATCAGGTTGCCGGTTGGTTCCAGCTCTGACTAACATTTATCTTTCCATAATAAATAATAACCGTTACAGCTCTAACTTAACTAGGCCAGATTCATTACCAGCTGGTGGATACTAACATCTGCCAGTTCACCATTAAACTGTGTTCTCTGGTTCCTCACCGCTTGATTTGGCTTGAGCTTTAAACATGGGGGTTTAGTATGATCTTTATTAATTCATTCATGCGTCATATTTGCAGAACAAGCTAAATTCTGAAGCTAATACTTCAAGCATTGAAGAAGAAGAAATCATTGTCAAAGTGAGTGAATGCATGCAGGTACTAAGCCCTTATCTTGTCAAGCTGTCATGCTGTCTAGCTCTTAATTTGCGGGCATGTTTACATCAAAGTTTTGTTCATTTCCATTTTTATTTTGTTGCTTTGTTTTTCTAATCGTGTTTCAGGAACGAGCGAAGGAAAGGACACTAAGACCCAAGGATAGTATAGGAGTCTCTTCGAGTTCACAGATTATACCTGTTAGCAATTGCATTACTTCCCTCTTCCATTCTGTCATATTATCTCTTAAGATTTGCTTTATATTATTTAAAACCAATTAAGTCAATAAAAAAAATTAGATAACTCTCATGTGAAATTCATCACTATATGATGATTAGATTGTCAAATCTACTTGTTGGTGCTGTATAAGTTAGGAAAATCCCCTGTTCTGTCTTTGACTGCAGCTTTACCCCTACCTGTTCAACCAAAATCTGCTCTATTTTCGCTATAAGTTCCCTATAATAAGGAGCTAAAATATCCTTTTATAGGGTCATGACAAAGGCAAAACAGGGGTGACAAATGCATTTAGCGATGATGAAGTTGATGGTGAGAGGTTTTCAATGCCGGCCTCCAATTTTGGCAGAGGAAGGGGGAGATCTGGAACCCGTAGGGGTTCAATGGATGGTGCAGACTCAGTTCCTTCAAGAAGAGGGAGAGGAAGAGGGCGTGGAGGGAAAGAGGGATCGAGCGGCTTCAAGCAGTTGACTCTTGATTCTCTCAAATCACGCCAATCTGCAAGGTTCTTTATCTGTTTGTTTTTTTGTTTATTCTTTTTTTATTATTTAAAAGCTTTCTATACCTATCTGGTAGAATCCAAAATACACGGGGACTTGTGCAAGCGTTTTAGCCTGACTAGGTCCATTTTTTCTCCTTAAAATGTCAAAAACGAAAGGCAACCTCACATGGAACACCAAAACAGGACTAACAGTAAATGATCCAAATTTGTACAACCCAAAAGCAAATCCAGTCTGATCCAAAACCCAAACCAAAATGTATCCTGACCCTAGAAAAACACATGCATAACCCAATGTAGTTGTCAGGATGATAGCCTGTAATGACCTGAACTATGCACATAATTGACTAGATACCACATGCTGATGGCTGGACTTGATTTAAATGAGTAAACCAAGATTCTAAATTGACTGGATCGGAATTTGACAGAAACACAAAATGATCCATTCAAATAGGTGAGATCCATAATTGGCCTGAGCCCAGAAAATGAGCTGGCAAACCCTCATCGGAACCCCCACCACACCATCACCCCATTTTCTTCATCTTGTAAAAAGTGTGATATACTATTTCAGAAGGTTCTTTTAAAATGTTTCCCAAAAAGAAAAGAGAAGAGTAAGAAAATTTAGAGATTGGATACAAATAAGGTGCAAATGGTGTTATTGTAATTTAAGCAGAACAGCATCAGTCTCAGCCACAGCAGCAGTGAGAACCATAGTAGAAGAAGAGGTGAACTCTTCCGCAAGTGAAGAAGAGACTTATGAAGCTAATGAAATTGTCGAAAATTCCGTATGCTCTCCCTTCCTTTGATTTAAATTTATACCTAGTCATTTACCAGTCTCTGTACCTGTTGTACACCTAGCCAACCGTTTTATTCCCCTCATTCTAGGAACCCGAAGAAAGTGTACAAGGGAAAGGTCGCAAAAGAGGTGCAACTAGAGGTAGGGGCAGAGGCTCTGCACCTGCAAAGAGGGGTAGAAAGGCAGAAAGCTCTTTCGCCCATAACTTGTTCATGCACCGAGACCAAGACGAAGATGATGATGATGATGATGTCAGTGCATCAAATCGGATGAAGAAGGCTCCACCTCAACCTCGTGTAAGTCCATTATTTTTTCCTATTTTTTGTTTAGTTTATGTTGGGTCTTAGAAAATAATCTTTGAGTGAATGGCTATACATTGCCTCATACTTTGGGTTGATGTATCTTTCTGTATTTAACTGTTCTCTCTAGATTCAGTTAGCTGACTAATAGCCTTGCTTCAAATTCATGCTTGACAGGCCCCAAGGAATTACGGTTCTATTAAAAGGAGATAACTTTGTGCATAGCCTCATTTCACATCAATCCCATTTTTTAGAAGAAATTGGAGATGTGCACCTTGTCAGATTAATTTTAATCTGGCCAGTTTTGTCAAGTTTTGTAACTTGGTAATAGCTAGCAAATTTTGTGGCTTCTGTTCCTCGAATGAAAATGAATTCTACTATGTAGTTTGGTTAGATGTGCTTCCTTGCAATTGACAGCCTCTCCTGTCAACTAATTTTGAAATGTGGTGGTTGATTTGCAATTTGATTCTGTGATATTATATATATGGAGTTTAGGTCCGAACATGATTCAATTCGCTTCCACAAAACCGGTCTGGCTGGTATGATTAAAGGGTGTTCATACTTGCGAATATCTCTTTTTAAAATTTAACAACACTGGCTAAAATGAAACGGATATTCCAGGTGTTCCTACGCTGGGTGTATTTGGGTTCATAGCGCGTTAAAATATGGTTCGTGCGTGAAGGAACCCTTAAATAGTGTTTTACGATTGGCTGGTAGCAATTCACTGTGTCAGTTTTCAAGTAAATATCATAAGGTGAAGATAGCTGAAAACCTCCGAAATTTTTATCAATCGAAATTAAAATAAAAAAATATCCCGAAACAGTATCATTTCTGTAGTATCATTTCTGTGAAAATTCGAAATGTAGGTAGAACGGGACTATTTATCCCGTTCTTGGTGGATGGAACAATTTAATCCGTTCAGCTTTTGCATTTGCTAATCCAGCTCTGTTTCACTAATCAATTTATAGGATGGTAAATTTCATTCCGTCCGACTGTCAAAAAAAGAGGAAAAAAAAAAATCAGAGACGGATTAGATTGTTCATTCGAGGACTCAACAATTTTTGACGGTTCAATTAAAGGCATCCCGTCCAATTTTTTGCTCATTCGAGTTTAGTTGGTGAGTAGTTGAGCATCACAAACCACCGAATACTTTATGCTTTTTATTCCTACCAAGTTTTGCTACAAAAAGATTGATAAGACATCTGTCTGTGTCGAACCATTTGTTTGTCCAATTAATGCACCAAAAAAAATTTGGACGGGACAATCTAATCCGTTTTTTTTTTTTTTTTGGCAATTGAACAGAATGAAATTTACCGTCCTATAAATTAATTAGTGGAACAGGATTGAATTAGCGAATGCAAAAACTGGACGGGTTAAATTGTCCCGTCCGCCAAAGACGGAATAAATGATCTCATTTTACTTACATTTCGAATTTTTACAGAAATGATACTGTTCTGCGATATTTTTTTATTTTAATTTCGATTGATAAAAATTTCGGAAAAACCTAAAACCTAGTTGAAGTGTTGAACACCTGGAATGCAGTGACATCGGACGAAATAATTGCTTTTCTTTTTACTTTTTTACTTTCTACTGTTTACTTCATGAGTTCGGGAGACATGATGAGAGGTCTTCATGCCGACACTAGAAAGCATCAAACAACTCGTAGAGTTCATAAGTTAACACGCGGGACCCACGAGTTATTTACATTTATGAACTAATAATAAAAATATAAGAGTAGAACTAGGTGCTCTTAAGTTCACAAGTCTTTCTGGGAACTCAATTTTAAAATATATTATATTAGTTTTAAATGACGAATTCGAATTGTTGAAACTTATATACTTTACACGTGATGCTTATGTATATGAAAATTTTAAAATTTTAAATTAATTTAGTATAGATTCAAGCGGTCAAAATTAAAATGATTATAAATTTATTTTAATGCATTTATTTTTTGAACATTGTAAAAGTTTTTTTCCGATTAATCGTTTGACGATACCTTATCCGTCCGACGAGCGCATACCGTTATTTACAACACTGAACTGCTCGAAAAAAATACAGGTTATTTAGACGTTACTTGACCATCCAAAAAATTAAAGGGAATATTTCTGGTGTCTATGTAAATTTTCAAAATAACTAATTTATCCAAAAGTTACTATAATGTCCAATATTTCATAAAAAAATAACTTTTTTTCCTTCTATTTTCTTTTATTTATTTTATCTTTAATTTAATCATTTTAAAAAATAAATTAACCACTATACCCTTTAAAAATAAATAGAGATGTCCATTAATTTTAATTGTTTCTTAAATAAATTTCGTCGGAGTTCACTAAATCTCATCTATCAACTTTATTATGATTTCCATTAATACCACTATACCCTTTTACATTTCTTTTTCTTATAATTTATTACGGAGGAGAAAGTGCAAGAGATTTCCATTTCCTTCACCAAATCTCATCTATCAACTTTTTCGAAATTAAACGAGAGAAAGAGAAACACAGTAAAGGTCGGATGAACAACTCTGTGGAAATTGAACAATTTTGTTGCGTATATCTACCCAACTCTTTCAATTATTTCAATTTATGCACTCTATTAATTTGACTATGGGAGCTTCTTTGAAACACTACTAGTTAAGTGCCCGTGCGTTGCAACGGGGATTGAAATACTGTTTTGATGACTTTCTTTAGATGTGATTAATTTTTATTTGATTTTTTTATCATGTATTAGTCAATAATGAGAGCAAATGATAAACTTAGAGCTTGATAATATATTATTTGTCTTCACTGTCAGCAATTCATCTAAGTGGATATAATAAATTGTAAATAACTCTGAAATAAAATATCAAAACATTTCTACTATGACATTGATCAAGTATTATATGAAATATTTTTAATAAGAGTATCAATGGCCTCCTCTCCAAAATTACTAATGGCATGAATAAAAATTATCATGTAATTAAGCACAAATTTTATGTAGCATTCATAAAATATAAATCTTGCAATTAAGATCACTTAAATGCATGAAGAATAACTTATGAATCAAGACATAATAACATTAAGAAACACCTATATGTCATTAAGCAAAAATTGATTAATAGTTCAACAATAACTACAAATATATTATAGTAATTTTAAAATTAAGATGACATATTGTCATTACAAGCTCTTCACTTCCTCTTTTTTGAATACTGTATTTGTTTTTTCTTTAATTTCTTAGCTCTGAAAATTAGACTTATTTATAAGAATATGTTTTTTTTTTCTGAACTCGATCATCTAATACCCTTTTCAATTATGAGCATAAGATAAATTGAAAATAGAAATAACAAATAAAGTTAAATTTGATTAAATAATTGTTTAGTTACAAGTGGCAATACAACGCCGTTACATATTATCTTTCGAAAAAAAACACATAAGTTCCAACCTTAATCTAGGGCATCATAAGCTTGAGAGAAAAAAAACGAAAATCATTTCAATTTAGGAAACACTTTTTGTTAGACTCAACAAAAGTTCATGTATGGGCCAAAAGCACAATGCAAATCAGCTATAGCAATTAGGAAACAGATTTCTTCTTTTGATTTGGCTAAAAAGGTTACTTTATTCATTAGCTCTCTTGGGGTATATATAAACTTTACAATCTTACTCTTTAGTCCCTATACAATCCCTACTAACCCTGTTACCAGTATACCCTTGATAAAACCAATATTCTCAACATCTTCATTATTGTTTTTTCAGTTACCTTGATATATGGTAGAGCAATATAAATTAGGCCAACCTCGCTTGTGATACCAGTTGGCTATAAAAGTAAGAGTGTGCTATATCTGTATGAAAGATTGAAAATCAATAATTAGATTATCCCTTCTCTTTGAGCTGGGAATTTGAATCTTGTATGTAAGGAAATGAGAGTCTAGCATGGCAATAATCTAAGCCATAGGAGCCACAAAGGTGTAAAGCCAAGAGCCTCTTTCATATCAAAAAAATGAGTATCTGATTATCTGCAGAGGAAGTTATTATCAATTAACATAAAACTATAGTGGTCTTTTATTTTTTCCCCCTATTTTTTTATATTTTGAGAAAATTTAACTCAGCAAGTGATCAACTAATAACAAGAGAGCTAACCAGAACATGAGTCCTTGCTTATACAACCAAAAGGTACAGAAGCCAATCAGAAAAGAAAATTTCATCATTGAGTTTGTATTTTTTTTTTCTTAGCTTGATTTTATCAGGAAATCATACCTCAGGAAAGTTGTATAAAATGCCCTAAGTAACAAATAGCCTAGAGACCCAATTTGTGGCTAGAGTAGCTGACATAGGTGATCTAACCAATCCTACAATGATAAACTTAGTAAATCAGCACTAACCATAGAAAGACAATAATTATTATCTAAAGATGAAAAATAATTACTTCCCAATCAGCCCGTGGATAATTTGCCCATCAAGCAAAGATATACAACAGAAGGGAAAACAAAAAGGTGAGATGACAACTCAAATTAAGCAACAAAATGACGCTTTAAGTTTTTTACAGTCATTGAACTTTGGTTTTCAAGGGTATAAACATAATTATCAAAAAATTGAAGGCCATAATTTAATTCTAGCTAATTGCACAACACACAACAAAGAAAAATGAAAGAATAGAAAATAAAAAAATTTGAAAAACAATATTGTACCAAATGCTTCTGATTGTTGATACCTCCAGGATTTCTGCTGTTTGTGCAAGTTGCAAGGGCTTCTCCACATCACAGTCAAATCTAGAAACAATTGGATTACAGGAATAGCTAATTAAAACTAAAAAATACAGAGATACATAAACTTTGCACCTCGCTGTAACCACAAAAGTAGATAGATATTCACTTTTTTGAGGCCTCATTGCTCGGTGACAGATTGGGGATTGGATATCCAACTTTGAAAAGGTACTAATGAGAGCATCACTTTTATACTTCTAAATATGAGTACCTCACTTCTCGTTTGCTATTCACCCCCTTTACAAGTTGCTGAGCTTCTTTTCCTATTGGAACACCACCAACTGCAAGTCCAAGTGTTTGTGTGTGGTGCTTCAAAAGACTCTTTGCAACAGCATGTGTCTATAGAAGAGAAAAGTTCATTATTTGCAACATGAAATCATAATTTAAATTATGTCGAGCAATTTCGTCTTGCTAAAAATTAAAATTTTGCTTACTGGAAAGAACATTAATTATCACCACTATGCTTCACAGACAATTTCAATACCAATATAACAGTACTGTAATTGTAAACTGGTGGTGCCTGCATAGCAAGCTCCCGTGTGGGACTAATAACAATGATTTTTGTTCCATTCCTGGAAAGGCACCGGACAAAATGCATCATCTCTATTGCTGGGACCAAAAAAGCAGGAGTCTTGCCAGAACTGGTATGTACTGCACCAATTACATCTCTCCCCTCCAACAAAAGGGGTATGGCCCTTGCTTGGATCTAAAAGAAACCCAACCAATTTAACTGAGGCTGAGGCTCTAATTTCGGAAAATAAAATTCACGAAGCACTTTTAATATTTGTGCAAATTCTGATCAGACAGTCCAGATTCAAACTCAAACTTTGAGTTACTTGCAGAGATCCGAATTCATACTTAGGCATGGTAATGATGCATTACCAGTACTCTGATCTTTGGTACACCATAGACCTGGTATGGTATGCCGTGGTTAATATCAAAATACCAAATACGCTCTTTATTCCATCTATTTAAAGGAAAATGAATTTAGTTTTGAGAATACTAAAGAAAGAACTTGTTCTTCTTCTGTAAAAAACTCCTCTAAAAATATTGAACCTAACCTTTGCAAAAAAGTAAGTACTGTACATCAGTCATTATGTACCATAACTGAATGAGATCATTACAAAGAAAGCAATATGAAAAAGTTGAAGTACCTATTTTCTCTTTGGATTTTCCTCATCTCATTTTCTTGGATTCTCATCTGCCTTGATGACCATGCAACATTTTCTCTCTCATGGTTCTTCCCAGAGCAGCAAACCAGGGATCATCTCTCCTAATTCAGTTTTATTATTATAATTATACATTAAGAGCTAGATCGAACAAAAGGTAAATTTTCGTACTAAACTATATGAAATAAAATATAATACCTGAAAAGAAATTCATGGGTTAGTCAATCAACCCTCTCAACTCTCTCCTTCGCCTTTCATTTCTCTTTGTTTTTTCCACCAGCAGCGTCTGAGCAAAGGAGTCACCCCATGGGAACTCCTTGTTCCTGATGTGGAGATAGGGATACGCCTGAACTAAAAAAGTAAACAAAATCACTGATTCATTCAAGATAACAAAAAATAATCACAACAAATCAAGAAATTATTTAGGGTGGTGATGAACTCACAATCTACCAAGAACCCTGAAGGAAAAAAAATTCTTGTCGTTACAAAGCCAGCCTCTAACCCTAGAAGAGGCTCCTTTGCATATATAGTGGCTTCTGAATCGTGGTGCCCATCAAATAGCTACAGAAGAAAATTTCACTGATTACTGACCTTAAAAATTATGTTCTAGTAAAATTTGTATCAACTAAAAGAGTAATGCTTTGCTAAAGCAAATTTGGCATATTCTATAAATTGTCTAACTCTAAAACACTAAATTAAGTAATGTGGCTCAAAAAATTAAAAGATAAATAATAACCAGTTCACAGGCTTAGTTGCAATTTAAACAATTGTGTTTCATTTCAACCGTTAGTTTAATTTGCAAAAAAGTAAGCATAATTGATCATCTGATTCATTCCTCGCGATCTACTCGGGGGCACTAAAGGACTACAACGATCATGTCAGCTGCTCATTACAGATTCGATCTCAGAGAAACAGCTACAGAGAAACAAAATTGAACACAAAAAGATCCATGAATGAAGAATTTCGGCAGAGAGGAAGAAAGTGTACCGCAAAAACTGAGAATGTGGTCGATCCACCGCCAGGTACTCTTTGACACTCGGTCTTGAAAAGCGTGAAATCTTCCCCTTTCTTGCTCTGACTCGCTTCTTCTTCTCCTGATCGCTGGAGGCGGAGAGGCCGCGGTAAGAGCGAGGTGGCGCGAACCCTAGGCAACCGTCTCCACCAGAGTCAGGGAGAGAAAAGAGAGACGTATGATGACGCTCTCCGGTTGATCACGAATTCAAACCCTAGGCGCTGATCAGCTTCATTCTCGCTCGCTCTCTCCTTCTCTCTCGCTTTCTCTCTCTCTCTCTCTCTCTCTTTCTCACGGGGAAGGTAAAAATAAAGCAGACAATCTCGCTCTCTCCCTCTTTCTGACAGGGAAGGGAAAAAAAAAGGAGACGCGCCTAGCCTAGGTCGGTGAGAAGAGCCGGTGCCATTGGGAAGGAGAGAGAGAAGGAGACCGCGTGGGTCAGGAGATGAAAAGAAAAAACGCGCTCTTTGCATCGGGAAGAAGCAAAGCGCGTTCTGCGCACAGCAGCAGAGAAAAAAACTTGGAAAAATATGTGGCACTCAGATTATGTTTTGTATTGAAATGGGTACATTTTTATTTGAATTTAGACTCCTATACAGTTGGCGACATGATACAGATGCATAAAATTAAAATTATCGATTAATGGCAGAGATTGAAATATGATTTTGATCAGGGGCTCAGATTTATTCAATGGATGGCTCAGATCCGCTCTTGACAGATAGATGCTTGGATCTCAAAAAATCCAACGTACCATTAGTAGTGAGGATTTTGACAGATCCTTGGCATATGCCTACAGCCTTTATTTCTTTTGAAAAAATTTCTCACATCTACAAAGAAGTCCCTCAAGTATTTATATTTGGCAAACTGGATGATTTTTTAAGGTAATTGGTTTGTATTTTTTAGCAATATGAAAAAAAATAGTTCGATCAATTTGTGAGATGTATCTATAAGCACCTCAATTTGTAAGAAAATTTTGAATAGCTGTAAGCACCTCATTTAGCATTTGTAATATACATGGAAATATTGAAGGAAGTGATGAACTAATGTAAATGTAAATGTAATATCTTATAAACTAAACTAAACTAAAACTGCAAGCACATTTTACATCACAAAATTAAAAAGAAAAAAAACAAATATGTAGCAATGATTTTTAATTTGCTTATTGGTTTTAATGTAACCTTGAGCCAAGAAGTCACTCTCATTGTTCTTGCATGCCCAGACATATCCTCCTTCGCTCTTGAGTGCATAAGCCACCATGTTATCAATGAAACAGTGCTCTTACCTATAAAAAAAATGAATTTCATTAATAATTTTTGAAAATATATTACCAACATTGCTAAAAAAAGTAATAACCAAGTCAAGAGTTCTTCAATTTCTTATTTACCCCTCTAATATTTATTATATTCAATATGTCCTTCAACTCTTTTTATCTCTTTCTATTTACTCATAAAGTTAATTACTTTTATTTAAATATTATTAAGATCTATCTTTTCCCATTATACCCTTGCTCTTATTTATAAAGTTTTGTGTGTTTAAACTTTAAACCAACAGCATGGTAATGTAAATCAAGAAAATTATCTAAGCATCATTTAGACAAATACTTCATAAACTGATAATATAAAACGGTACCAGCCAACAATAAAATGCTAATAGAACTATTCAACATAGCAACCAAAAACCTCATTCACCCAAAATCAAACTATCTTAAGCAACTCCTGAACAAAGGTTGTAAAAACAAACTTTATGAAATTAATTATGTTCTTTTCTTAGTAACACAAAAACAGACAAAATTCGAGATAAAGTAGACAGCACAATGGTGAAATAGGTTGACAGTGGCAGTCACTGTTTGACCCATCCTAAGCCTAAACCCTGGATTAAGCTCTATTAAGCAGAAAAGTAATATTATATATAAACAAAACCAAAAGTCATACAACAATCCAACAAAAAAATGCACTTAGACAATCTCCAGGTTATTTTTCCATGGACAACCCTACATCAATTTTTAGGTACGCCGCATTGCTTTTTCTGTCAGATTTCCCACAGTTGAATGCACAACCTCTCGTTAAGTTTGTTCATATGCTCTGTTCAATTATTGTGTACTGATTAGCATACTAATTTTGTTTTTCTCTTCCAACTTTTCTGACAAAACCTAGGATTCTCATATTTTTGTTAATTGGCTGTTTCACTTGGTCAGTTTGTGCTAGATCCTAAATTCAAAGTAAATCCATTAGGTGGTTGATGGTTTCATAACTGTTGATAGCTTTATCTTGTCGTGCATCCAAGCACATTTTAACATAGAGATCATGTTGAGCGGCAAAGATAACCAATGTGGCATTTTAACCCTACTCTTCTCTAAAGTACAACTTAGTAACAATATTGTTGGTTCAAAATAAATAAGTGATTGAGAATAGAAGCATAGTTGAGGAATGATTGTGTCAATGGGGCTTTAGTGCAGCCTAGTTGGTCCTAAATGAGAATAATGAATATTGAGGAAATAATTATTTAAACTGTACTGCCTCCTAGCACATAAGCGCTTCATACCATATCACAACTTGGAGTTTAAGGCACAAGTGCAGAAACAATATTTGGAGATTATGAATATAAAAAAAAAGTATGTATAAACATAAGACCTCATAAGGAGCCTTTCTGGTACTAACGGCATCATTCTCATTGAATACTGGTACCACTTTAAGTGACAGTAGGGAATTCACAGTATGACTGAGTTGATTTCAAAATTCCAGATATCCTTGAAATCTTTATCAGTAACAATAAGCTGGGATGATGCCACATCAAGCTGAAATCAAGGATGAACAAAAAATAAAAAATAAAGAAGACAAAAAAACTAAAACCCAAGTAAAAGTGATAAAGAGACATTAGGCCACTCTGCCCAACTGCTGCACATGCTTTCCCATCAAGCTCAACTTGTGGTTTTGGAGATAAGAAAAACTGAAGGGGAAGAGAGAATAAATCAAAGAAAGATTACCAATATGGTCCATTTTTTATTTTTCCATATTTATCTTATTTTCTGCAACAAGAATGATAAGAATTAAAAAAAAATCTTTCTTCGTGTCAAAAAAAAGAAAGACAATATAGTCTTTTTTAATTATTTAATATCTTAGCGTAATAAGAAAATAAAAGCAAATTTCCTATCATTTTAATTTTACGGTAAAAGTTTATAACTCTATAATAAAATTTTTATGAAAATATATAGGGAATATAAATCTCATTTAATATTGATAGAAGTTCTATTAAGCTTTTCACAATAGAAAAAAAAAAATTCTTCTATTGTGAAAACCTAGAATTTGGAAACAATGAGAGAGTTAATTTGAGAAAAAGCACCTGCTATTGAGAAGCTTTCTACACCGCAAGCGTTGGCGGCCCACACCAATAGCACCTGAACTTAACAAAATAACCTCATACCCCTGAGATTTTAGTTCTTGAAGCTGCATTTGTATGAAATTAAATTAAAACATAGTTTAATATGCAGAGGTAAAAAGAATGAGACTATCTTTTGACCAGTTTAGTATTACCTGCTCAAACAAAGAACCCAATCGACCAACTGCTAATCTCCCGTCTGGTCTCACAACAACAGTTCCAATCTATTAAATTGTGAACAAAACAAACAAATTGATTAATTTAAGTCACTGAATTTGTTAAATAAATTCACTCCTCTGCGGAGAGAAATACGCATACATGCATTTAATATGTACAATGTAGAAGGAAGAATAAATGTGTAATATCCGAGATGTCTACAACCTTCGTTCCCATACTTTGAAAATTTTACCTTGGTGAGAGTGAGGAGAGCGATGAGGCGGGGTAAGGGACAAGAGAAGCACTGGTTGATTGATTGAGCAGCCTTGGAGGCACCACCTCTGCTGAGCAACTGAATGGGAGGCGGGGATTTAGGTCTTGGAGCATTTGGGTTCGAGAAAATCCACCATATATTACATCAATCAACCCTCTCAACCCTCTCCTTTGCCTTTTTCATTTCTCTTTGTTTTTCCCACCAACAGCGCCTGAGCAAAGGAGTCACCCCATGGGAACTCCTTGTTCCTGATGTGGAGATAGGGATACGCCTGAACTAAAAAAGTAAACAAAATCACTGATTCATTCAAGATAGAACAATCACATATGCCAGTAATACAGGAAAATCAGAATCAAACAATATAAAAGAAAATGGGAAAAATAAATACATGAGGTCGGGGGAGTGGTGGTGCCTCTTTGAGAGACAATAGGCTGCGAAAATCGTGCAACCCACTATCCCAACGTAGGTTATCTTCTCCCATTTAGCAGTTTCATCTATCATTAAAAAAAAAATCAGAACAATTACGATGAAAATCGAAACCCTAGATCTAGAAAATGAAAGATAGGTTATGATCAGATACGAACAAGAAGTTTTGAGGAGAAGCTCCTCTTGGGAGTAGAGGCGACGCTCTTCGCCTTCATCGCCGCCAATCGCAGCTTCACTGTTTCTCTTCTTCTCTCTCACTCTCTCTCTCTCTCTCTCGGTATATCTATGCGGGGAAAAGAACAAAAAAAAGAAAAGAAAAGGGACGCGTATTCGCTCTCCGAAGAAGCGGAGAGGAGAGGCAGGGGAAAAAGGAGACGCGACCAGCCGCCTGGCGTGTTCAAGAAGATTACGCCGACTGAGCGAGAAAATAAGCGTGGAGATAAGAAAAGCGGAGAAAAGTAGTGGGAACGCGCAGGAAGAGGAGAAAAGGAAACAATTGCTGAAATAATTTCCATGTAACCTGTTATGTGGCGAGTGCGTTTCAAACAAAATTTAGATTTCTACACGCTTGACAATATGAAACAGATGCATAAAATCACAATTACAATAAGTGGCTGAGATTTAGATCTACTTTTGATGAGTGGCTGAGATCAAATGGATGAACGGATCAGATTCTCTCTGGACAAATAGAGGGTTGGGTTCCAAAAAAAAATGCGTGATATTAGTAGTGGGGATAAATTTATGCGTACCATCTATTTCAATTTCACGAAGCTTTATTTGAAGAATCTCATTCTCACTATCAATCAAAATTAAACTCGAAAAAAGATGAAGCTATTTTTTTGTGAAGATATTGAATATTATAGTGATTTCATGAATAAATTAATTATTTTGAAAGTTTGCATGGACACACTGGAATTTTTTTTTCAAAATTAAATTATCTGTGTAATAATGTCGGCCGTCTGATCAGGATCAAAGCATTGTAATCTTTTGAGTTTAACGCATGGGGCCCTTTAATATTTGTGCGGATCTCAATCGGACGGTTCAGATCTATTAACTCACGGTGAGTTAATGCATTCAGTGACATGGAAGAGATAAATGGGACAAGCTCGTTTTGTCAGGAGTTTGATGTTAGAGTATAGCGATATGGAAATATAATTTGATGCGCCGCAGAAAATCTACGAGATGCATCAGTAAAGAAGTACCTTTTAAGACAACTTTTGTGTGTCCTTTGGATGCAGTCCTCATGTCCCCTCCATGCGGTACCATCCTCTCTTTCTGCGAGAACTCTCTCTTTCATATTGCACCAGTAGTAGTATAGTCTAATAGACCAAAACAAAATACGAGCGTAGTCCCCGAGCTAAATGAGATAGGAGTAGGTCCGATGGGCATGGGACTACTTTTAGGTTTAATTAACACTAGCACCGTACGATAATATTAAATCTGTGTGCACGGAAATTGATACAGACTCGTACGGATTTTGATGCGAATTACACGAATCTTGATTCTGATCGGATGGTCATCACACCCATAGAACCAAAGTAGGTCCGATGGGCATCGGACCTACTCTGAATAGGATATGGACTCAGCAGTCAGCTATCAAGTCAAATGACATCTGGCTTTCTCTACATCTCCAGTCCTGTCAACGGGACATCTATTTGACTATTTTCATTTTGTCAGTGGACTGCGGAGGCAGAAAGAAATCATATCAGATAAGATAACATAATATTTTTGTTTAAATATTATATTATTTAAAAAATATGAACTGTGGCTGGTGTGTGTAGTGTGGGAGAGTTGGAGTCTGTATCTTCCAAATTATCTCAAATTTTTAATTTATATAAAGTTGGATCAAAAAAATTTCGGTGCCTATTCAAAATACAGGAGCTAATATTATTGTGCTTTAAAATTCTTACAAAAAAAATTTGGACGGTCAGAATCTATTTGTATGGATAATCTTAAATGCTAGAATTTTCTTTTATTTCGTTCAAATATGTTGCGACCTGTAAATAGCTTCATTTGCGAACTGTTAACTTGTTCAAAATTTCGAGCCAAAGAAATAGAGCATTGCATTAGTTTTTAATTATATTGAAGATCTAATTTAGGTGACTAAGAAATTAGCACCTAACTGTTCTGTAAAAAAGTTTGTACCAAAGAATTCATGACAAACATAAAACATTAAAACTACTTTATCAATGTTCGCAGGCGTAGATCATTTTCAATCATACTTTCATGTCTCTTGCTTTTTTCAGTTTTTGATTTTCTTTATTTGGTTGTTCAAATCGTGACACGATTTTTGTTTAACTTCCTCAAGCCCGTAGGATCAACCGATCAAGGGCGGACTTACTGTATAAGAATGGGTCAATTGACTCTTTTTTTTTTTTTTTAAAAATTAGTACTAAAAATATACTTCTCTTATATAAATTATAGTAAAATACTAGGAGCATAAGAAATTGACTCTCATATTTTTTGAAATTTTTTTATACTATTGACTCTATTTAAAAAATAATAATTTGTGTATAATTTTAGAAATTTCTAGCATTTTAGAACTTTTTAATAAAAAAAAAGTCAAAAGCTCAGATGTAACGAAAATAAATTGAAGGCACTATGGAACAATACGTGTAAAATAAATATGGAAATCAAGTTTCATTTAATTGATTTATTTTCTAAATTATATTTTAAATATGGAAGCTGATATGAGTACTCGCGCTACAGTACCCGCACTGTACCCACACCTAAACTGCCATAACTGCTTGTGGGGACCGCAACTATCCAAAACTGTAATTTTGTTTTACAAATTTTAATAGTAACACTGTGAAGTATATAGCTCAAACAGAGCAAGTATTTATACCTATAAGAACTACATATGATATATGAATTTTCCTAAAATAACGGTGCAGGTACTGTAGCACGTATAGTGCGCGTACAGTACACATACTGTAGCGTGAGTACTAAAATAATTATTCTTTAAATATACAGAACCTTAACCTTATCTTATAAAGAAAAATTAGTAACAGACACAAAGAGGCCCCACAGAAGAGCGACGCACGAGAACCGACACGCCTTTTTTAAGTCTCGTCCGGTCAGAAAAGACCAGTGCCAACTTCCCTCAAGTCCACACTCCACACTTTAATACACTGCACGAACTCTCTTCCCTCTCCTTCTCTCAGAAAGCAGCATCAGTAATTCAGTGTGGAGAGGGAGAGAAAAGAATTAAGAATGGACCACACCATGGACCAAAGAGCAATGGCGTCGTCAGAGCCAGAGCTGTTGTCCATACCAGCAACACCAACAGGAGGCGGTCTTTCTACACCAGAGACCAATGCGCCTACGCCGGCCGGTCTACGGTCTCCCCGGCCAATGGCAACGGTTGTTTCTGCCAAGTCATCGTCGTGGGGCCCCACACCGCCGCGGCTTCTTAGCCCGGTGTCTCTCTCGGCAATGGGAACCCCGGTGAAGCGGATCATTGGGAGCCTTAAAGGATACCTGGAAGAGGTTGTTTTGTTGTCGTTTCTTTAACTGTGATTTATTGTTTTTTCTTACCAGAATGGTATAGATTGCTCCGAAATGTTTTCTAATTAAGCGTACCGAGTACCTCAGCGGCTCAGCCTAAACACTATACAAACACGTGATTCTTTTTTTTATTATAAAATTTAAGCTTCATATTCCTGAACAATTGTCATCCAAACAATAGAAGAACAAAGCATGTGTGCAACATATGATTCCTCTGTACCATAGTTTCAGTGTGATGCTGTACCAGTACTGGATATTACCAACATGCAAATAAAAGTTGAGAATCTAATGGCTGAATAATGACTGACAGGTAGGTCATCTGACGAGACTTAACCCGCAAGATGCATGGCTTCCAATTACGGAGTCACGTAGTGGTAATGCACATTACGCAGGCTTTCATTCATTAAATGCCGGTCTTGGTTTTCAGGCATTGCTTTTACCAGTGGCTTTCTCTCTTCTCGGCTGGTTCGCTCTTTTCATCCTTAATTTGTTCTTTCTTGCACTTTTGTACTTTAGTTCTTTCTCCTATGTTCACACTATCACAACTTTGAATCATGATTTACTTGGAATTTGTTTGCAATTATACCTAGTAGTTTTAATGACAACCAACATTTTTGTAAAACAGTAGCCTATAGATGGAGGCTTGACCTCTATTTTTACTTAAAATAGTAGCCAATAGCACTGCATTTTATAGCTTGTACAATAAAGAGTTGCATTCTGCAAAACAAATTTCCCCTACCTTCTGTGTTTTTTTCTTCTATAGATCCATTAAAAGTTAAAAAATTATGCTAAACGGTTGTGTGGCTGGATTCTGGTTCTGGGTATGCCCTTGTTAAATAATCTTGCTTAGTTTAATATGGGAAACTCAAGGGCAATGCTGTCAGGTTCTTTGCTTACCTCAGTTTTTTTGCCATGGAGCATTACTTGAGAATGATCCATTAAGATAGCACCTCTTAGTTGCTAGCACGATAATTGTTGGTTGTCATTCACAAGTACAGTACAATTTCCGGTGTAATTTGCAGAGAAACCAAACGCATAAATGCTTTCCAGCTCTTTGCTCACTTTAAAGTTTAAAATGCAACCTATTACAGGAGCTGGGGAATAGTAGCATTGACGATTGCTTATGTTTGGCAATTATACACTCTCTGGATCCTAGTTAAGCTCCATGAAGCTATACCAGGAAGGCGGTACAATCGTTACGTGGAGCTGGCACAAGCTGCATTCGGTAACAATTTACCTAGCGTATTTTCTTTTTTTTTAATTCATACAAACTTCATTAATTTAAAGTAAATAAGTTATGACCCCTTACAGTATAATTTGTTTCCAGCTTTTTCCCCTCTTTTTTGCTTTTGCTCACTCAAGCTTAATTGGGCTGCAAATGTTTAAATATATTAAATTAACAGTATGTATGAGCCCTATGTACTGTTGTAGTCTTGTTATGTCAAGCTTATTCGTTGTCTCATGTGCTCAGGTGAAAAACTAGGAGTTTGGTTAGCTCTCTTTCCAACTGTATACCTCTCAGCTGGTACTGCAACTGCTTTGATACTCATAGGAGGTGAAACAATGAAGCTATTCTTTCAAATTGTGTGTGGTTCCTTGTGTACCACAAATCCTCTCTCTACAATCGAGTGGTACCTGGTTTTTACCACCCTCTGCATTGTTCTCTCTCAGTTGCCAAATCTCAACTCAATTGCTGGGCTTTCACTTGTCGGAGGTGTAACAGCAGTAACTTACTGTACACTTTCATGGGTTTTGTCGGTTAGTCAAGCAAGGCCTCGTACCATCTCATACCAACCATTGCAACTTCCTTCCGTAACGGGATCAGCCTTTTCAGCTCTGAATGCTCTGGGAATCATAGCTTTTGCTTTCAGAGGACACAATCTTGCATTGGAAATACAGGTAGAACATACACTACTTGAACAAATAGTTGTTTCACCCCCTCTTTTATGCTTCCTTGCTTGTCTTAGTTTCACTGCATTTTTATATTCATAATATCACTGCAATTTGTTGAGACAGTTGAGGGTTAATTGGCAGAATCTAGGGTTGGTCACTGTTGCTGGGCTTAACCGCTTAAGCAAAATCTAGTTAAACAGTTGAGGTTTAGCTGAGCTTAATATTTGTCTTAATTGCACTACTTAGAATTTTGTTACCAGTTTGCAGTGCTGGATCTAAGTTTAAGTGTACCAAGATGCTATCTTTGAACTCGGCTCTATGCAAGTTTTTTGTGCTTTACATGCTTTTCTTTTAATTTTGTAATATTTTCAGGCAACTATGCCGTCAACATTTAAGCATCCTGCACATGTGCCAATGTGGAGAGGTACAAAATTAGCTTACTTTCTGATTGCAATGTGCTTGTTTCCAATTGCAATTGGAGGTTTTTGGGCTTATGGGAACATGGTAAGTATTGTATTTTTTCAGCTTATCTGTTTTAAGTTCTACACGTGTGACTTAGCTAGTTGCTCTAAGCTAATAGAGAATGTGGTTTACAGTTTTAGTGCTTCATATTTCAATAGTTCCCTTGGCTAATTTAATATCAACCAAAGATATGGATAGAACATAATGAAAAGTCATGATACAAGTTAGTTTCAGAATTCAGATAAGGTCTGAGACATCATATACTTTTAGGCGATTCTCACGTTTGCACGAACAGGTTGGCCGGGAAGCAGTCAGGAAACTGTTGGGCAAACTAGTCAAGCTTTTTTCTTAATTGACTCAAACCTTTCTAATTGTTAATATGTCATTCACAAATAATACAAAAACCGGAAAGGAGCACGGGCTCTAGTTTTAAGAATAATGATGGGAGCTATTTGCAAGTAGAAAAAATATCAGTGTTACCGTAAACATGATCATTCTGTTTGCTATTTATATTTAATGCTCTTAGCATCCATTTTGCTGTAGATGCCTGCGGGAGGAATGCTCAATGCTCTGTACATATTCCACAATCACGACATCCCTCAAGGCCTCCTTGCAACCACCTTTCTTCTTGTCGTATTCAACTGCTTGAGCAGCTTCCAGATATACTCGATGCCGGTATTTGACAGCTTCGAGGCTGGCTATACCAGCCGTACTAACCGCCCATGTTCAATCTGGGTCCGATCCGGGTTTCGTGTCTTCTATGGTTTTATCTCATTTTTCATTGGAATTGCATTGCCATTTCTATCGAGCCTTGCCGGGTTGTTGGGTGGCTTGACCCTGCCGGTAACATTTGCATACCCATGCTTCATGTGGATTCTGATAAAGAAACCAGAGAGGTACAGTTTTGGGTGGTATTTGAATTGGGGACTTGGGCTTTTGGGCCTGGGTTTTAGTTTGGCGTTCTCAGTAGGGGGTGTTTGGAGCATGGTTAATAGTGGGCTCAAGCTGAAGTTCTTCAAGCCCAATTAAATCTTCCTTGTTTGTGTAAGATATCGAATGGCTTTTAAGAGTATTTATGAAGACTACATTATTTCATATCTTTCTTTCCCAAGATCTTTTTGCCTTTTCCGATGTGTGGTAAAAAAGTTTTTTTTTTTTTGTTGGATTTGAAATAATGACAGCAATAATTGCGTTCATAGAATTCGGCTGTTTATCTCGAAATTTATGGAAACTAAAAATAATTTTTGTGTTTTTAAAAAATTAACAAAATTATGTTTACAATTCGAACCCATATATTTAGAAAATATGTTATATTGACAACAAGTTTTTCTAATAATTGAGATAACTAACAAAATGATTATTTAAAAAATCACAAAAAATAGGGTAAATTTCGGAGGTAAAGGAATTGGTTACTCCGGTTTGATTTGTCCCTTTGTAGCCACTAAACTTTTTATTTGTCCCAATCAAGTCACTTTATAATTTTTTCATCCAAAAAATAATAAAATATAACTTTTCTGTTAGTATTTTTGATGGAATGAGTATATTCCGTTAATATTTTCGACGAAAAAGTTACAGAGTGACTTAATTGAGACAAATAAAAAATTTAGTGGCTACAAAAAGGACAAATCAAATTTGAATGACCAATTCGTGACAAAGAACAAAATCTATTAACCTTCGGCGAAATTTACCCCAAAAAATAGAATTATAAATGTGGGTTATCAAATTTCATGCAATTTGAAATTAATTAGTTAGTTGTCGATTGATTTGACAAATTGGTTTTAAAATTAGTTTTAAATAGCAAGATATAGCTATTCTCTGGCATTTGCTTGAGACTTCAAACAATACGCATCTCCATTTACTACGAATAGCATATATAATAGATGTCTTTGATTAACTAAGGAGTCATTTCAACTTGTAAAACCATCAAAATTTTCACTTAAATTTCAATTATTATCTTGTACTTGCACCAATAATTATTAAAATAATTTTGAAAAAATACAATATTTTAAGGCAAAAAAACATGCAATAAAGCACTCACAGCAAACTACATTCATATTACATGTATTTGTTTAATGAGTAAGGCTTAGGTACTATGGATAGTATAAGGCCTTCAATGCTACGGTTTAAAAACTTATTGTATAAACTTCAAACTTCGATTAAGTAGCTTAGTAAATTGTTTATATAATGAACTTGTAAAATACCAATTTTTACTATTTTTGAAAAAAAAAATTACTATTTTTTATGATTTATAAAAGATGACAAAAAATAGCCAAAAACATTGAATATAACTACTTAAATTAGGGAATATATAGCTACAATTTACAATCCCAAATTAGGGAATTAGATTCCGTCAACCCTTTTGCAGCTCTTTTACAATCAAATGTGGGTTAAGTACGCATTTTAATTAATTAATCACCTTTTCCGAGGCGCGACGCACACGGTATGAGCTCTTTTTAAGTAGACGAGAGATCAGAAGAAATTTTTAGAAATATACATAAACAAAATGAGAGTATTAATGAAATGTACTTTTTAATGCCACTGTAATTACAATTAACTAGCAAAAGACTTGTTGGATTTGATACTAATTCTCAAGTATTAGGAGGTTGTAACACCCGGTAATTTTTATATTATTTCTAAAATTATTTTGAATCCATATATAATATTTAGAACTTTAAAGGTTTAAATTGTAAAAAGACACTTTATAACAAAAAAAAAGCCAACGTGGCACTAAGGCCACGCGACACCCTCAAGTGTCTTTTCCTTTTTGCGTGGCTGAAGCCCCCATATCATAAATCACTTGAAAAGACTCTCCATAAAATAAAATGAAAACAAAAGATAAACCAAATATAATGAGAAGAAAATAACAGAAAGGAAAATTGAGAAAATGAGATGAAATATTTTGATAAAAAAAATTGAGATATTGATTATTATTTGATTGTATGTCCGATTGGAATTCCGACTACGTCGCGTTAATTCTGAAAAGTTATTGCAATTCAATTTGGATTTCTGGATTGATCACTATCAGGTAACCAGACTTCTCTATAATCTGTGTTTTTATTTTGTATAGTTGGATTGGATGTTTGAATTAGGTATTGGATTATGAGACATATTTAACGGAATAGCGGATCTGAGACTGGAATTTGGTTGTGATGTGATGAGATTGTGTTTTGAGAATGTGAGAATCTCAGTGGAAGTTATTCTAATTGTGTGAATATTGTGTGACTTGTTTTTACGGATAACCTAGACTCATGTGCTATCAACGGTTAAATATGCAAGCATAATTGATGTGAATTTGTATAGATTAATTCAGTCTGTTTGAATAGTTATTTAAATAAGCCAATTATAAAGGAACTCATCGTTAAATAACTAGTTACTGAGAGACGGAGGATAGATGCCGGAAAACATCTTTTAAGACTTTTAAGTATATTTTTCACTATATTCAGTTTTTTGTACTTAATTAATTCGGCTTAAATGCATGTAACAGCTGAAATTGTTGACTAACCAGCTTCCATTATTTCATATATATCCTCACTGAGTCACTTGTCCTATCATATCTGTTCCAAAAAATAATTAATTATGTTACTAAATTAAGCTTAATTAAAGAATTTAAAAAAGAAAGAGAAATTCCTATCATATATATAAAGAAATTATTATATAAGAAAGAACCATATATATTAGAGGATCTCCATATTATTCTTGCTTCCACTAGAATTCAGAGTACGTCCGATGCCCATCGGACCTACTTTGGTTCGATGGGTGTGATGATCATCCGATCAGCATCAACATTCGTGCACTTCGCATCAAAATACGTGCATGTATGTATCAATTTCTGTTCACACAGATTTAATGCTAATCGTACCGTGCTAGAATCAATTGAACCTAAAAGTAGGTCCAATGCCCATCAGACCTACTTCTATCTCCTTCCACTATAGCCTGCAGTGTACCTACTAGCTAGATAACATGCTATGATTCAAATGCTATTTAAATACCACCACCTCCTTTTGTAATGACATGCTCCAAATTGACCTTACCACAGACATATATCAACTTCTGCAAAGAAGAAGAAGAAAACAAAAGCCATGGATAGCCATGCGTGAAGAGAGAGCGAGTTGAATGCCATCAAGGATGACTTGCCGGAAACCGAATAAACTCAACTAGAGTGGTGTTTTTATTTTATTTTTTGCGAAATTTCCAGCAAGTTGTCTTTGGCTACGTATGGCTCTCTCTTCTTCTCACGCTTGACTTTTTCATGGATACAAAGACATCTACGTGCACATCTTCCTAATGAACTGATCAGGGGCGGATTCAGAATTTTCGTCAGGAGAGGGGCAAAAAAATATCGAATTGGGTTTAAATCCATTAACCAATTGGGTACTCAATAAAAAATTTATACTTTCCAATAGTTTGACTTATAATTTCTGATGCTTTGACTTATAATTCTAATTACCAATTAAAATTCAACAAATTATTTCAATTTTAATCCTAAATTTAACCCAAACTACAAATCAAACGTCCAGATGCGGGCAAAAAAAATTTCAGGGGGGGCAAAGTCGATCGGAACCGCTAAATCTCCACTAAAACTCAAAATTCGGGAGGGGGGGGGGGGGCAGCTGCCCCCCCCTGGATACACCTGGGTCCGCCCCTGAAACTGATGATCATACCAATATGGCTATGTTCGACTCGACCTCTTTCTAGCTAGAATGGAACCCTTTTTTACCGAGCTACTTAAATCGAAATTTGAAATTTATACAATAAGTTTTTGAGACCGTAGTACGGAAGGCCTTATGTTATCCATAGCACCTTAGCTGTACTCTTGTTTAATTTTGGACTTATTAGTAAAACCTCCTAAAACAAACAATTTTGCTACAAATAATATCTAAAATATGCACAAACTATGAAAATAGAAATTTCGACAGGACATACCAATTTTTATGTCAAAAAATATATGAGGATCAATTTTCATTTCTCTTCAAATTTTGTAGTAAGAAAATGAGATGGTACCATACATAATAGTATCATTTTACAAAAATGCGGGTCAAAATCGATCTCCAAACTCTTACATTTAAATCCGCCAATGTATATTTGAGTCAGTAAAATATATTTCAAATGTCAATTTAACATAATGTCCAAATTATCTATAGAAATATCCAATCAGTATACCATGTAAAAGTCATCAAGATCACATGAAAAAAAAAAATATCAAAATTAGGGATATCTCCATTTCTTTCTGAATGGAGAGGATATTGCCTCAGAGAAAACCAGCCCAGGTATTATAAAACCGCACGCTCTGTACTGAATTCGGGTTCCAAGTTCCAACCAGCCAGCAAAGTAGCCTACCCATTGTTTGTGGAACCAGATAAGATTTCCTTTCCTTCATAGGCGCATGAGTAATTTTCCTCTCTCTCTCTCTCTCTCTATATATATATATTCATCACCTCCCAGCTCTCCGTCTCAGTGACATTCTTAGACCTACTAATCAAATCACCATGTCAAGCCTAGTAAACATGTTGAATACCAACATGGAGAAATTGCGCGAAAAGAACCGGTCGGCATTCCCGGCAAGCGAAAAACCAGAAACAGAGCATGAGAAATCAGCAGAGTATCCTGTTTTACTGAGCCAGGTTCCGAGGATTAAGCACCGGCCTCCTCCGACTCTCTTCTCTGAGGCCACCGTCTCTTTCATGCTCCACTGCTTCAGCCCGTAGAATAACTGTTTCTAATGGAGTGTGTAAATTAATTAAATAACTGTTTGTCTTTGTACTGTAATGTGAGGTAGAATTTTTCTGATAAATAAGAAGATATTTTCTTTTTCTTTTTCTTCGTATGTGTACTGAGTATCTATGTTCAGCGTTATGGTTTTATTCTTAATCCGGATTTTTTAAATCTGAGAACTATAATTTTTAAACTAAAACTTTTAGGTAAATGTTTAACAAATTTGGAAGTTCGGAATAAAAAATTTACGTCTCTAATCACTTTTCTTTTTTCCTAATGAAAACGAGAAAGAAAAACTATTTTTTTTTAATAAGAATCTAATTTTTAAATTCAGTCTAAGCTTAATCTTGCATCTTTGTATAAGATTGGAAAAATTTCTTGGTTTAATGTGTGTTCTTAAAAAAAATTTCATAGCATGCACAAAGCATAAAGTTCAATTCAAATGTGATAACACAATTTAATTTCTTCATTTATATATTATTTTTATAAAACTGGAGTGTTTTGGTTTATTTATTTTCTGATTATTTGCAGCTAGAAATAAAAATTTGTAATTGCATTAGTACATGCTAACATATTAAAACAGTATTCAGGTTTAGATTTCTTTTAAATTAGGGGGATGTGGAGTAAAATTTTGAATCCACATATAAGAGTTAAAATATGTGGAGATAAATCATATAAATTTTTTTTTTGTAAAACAGTAAGATTAATTTTACATTATCATGATATTTTACTTTATATTTGAAATTTTTTTAAGGTAACGTCTGATATTTGAAAAAATTCTCGAGATTTGTTTGGTACAATCGCAACAGATCCTGACTACGGTGGCAATGGTTTCGATGAACCAATAAAACGATCCGAATGGAAAAAAATAGATCCGTTAGTGGATCTAAAGTTGTATTTGTTAACTTATTTTTATCTTTATGAGAGTATCTTGAAAGCAAATCCATCTCTGAATTTGAATTTCAAGATGAAGGGTCTTAATTATTGGAGAAATAATACTTATGAAATAATTATTAAACCAAATTAAATTAATTAAAACTCACGTTTTATTACTGCAAGTCTGAGATATATAAAATATCATGGTTTAATCGAAAATTACTTTACAAAAATATGTAAATAACACGAACACAAGTTAAACCCAGATCCGAATTCCTTTTAAAAAAAAGGATTATTTCAGCATTTTTTTGGGAGTACACCCGTACATGTAGAGTGGAAAAAACGTGCTGTGCCGTGTCGTGACTAACACGCCGTGACTTTGGTCTCGTGCCATAACGTGATTAAGTTAATTTTTCACGTGCCGTGACTAAAATGTCAAGAGGTGGTCACGGCACGCGAATGGTCACGCCGTACCTAACGTGCCGTGATCATACGTGACTCGCGTGACCATTTAATCATAATTTATGTTAGTTTATTCAAGATTCACCATTAAATCAATATCTAATGGTCCTAATTACACGTGACTCGCGTGACTACGTGTCGTGCCGTGCTGTGCCGTGCCAAAGTTTTAAAAGATCGACACGGCACGCAAATGGTCAAGGCACGAGACACGTGAGTCACGACACGTAACTGACACGCATGTTGTGCCGTTCCGTGAAAGAGCCGGCTCCGCCGTGCCATTTTTCCCACTCTACGTGCATGTATTGGATTTGGAAATTCTGAACTTTTTAAAGTATTAAAAAATTGGAATCGGGTCTTATTGAATGGATCCGAGTTTGATCCGCTGCAAGTGGTAATAATCCGGATCCGTCTGGATGCCCACAAGATGCCAAGCAGGGGCTCAGTCTCAGTGGATGGATCACAGTTTTGCTGACCAGTGGGCCTTGATGCCCACAAGATGCAATCAATCAATGCACTGACACGCTCAAAAAGCAGATTCCATGACCCCATCCATCCATAGTTTTACTTTGGATGATTGGATCCGGATTCAATTCATCCTTATCCAAATCACGTTTGTTCTTATATAAAACTACTGCCGTAGTCTTCTCGTGTGTCTTCTACTGGACATTATGATTATGCCGAAATTTTTATTTATACCATAATAAATAAAATAAATCAAAACACTCTCATTATGGGAGAATTTCAATCTACCCGGGCCGCCAAGCCAATCTGCGGTTCTATTCTTGGGAGGCCGCAGATTGGCTTGGTAGCTCCCTGAAAGCTCAAAAATACACTGTAATATTAGATATATTTATGTTTTTGAGGGGCCTCCAAATCAATCTGCGGTCCTCCAAGAATGAGGCCGCAGATTGGTTTGGAAACCCTGGTAGATATGGAATTCTTCATATTTTGGGGTGTTTTTTTTTTAAATGGTATAAATAAAAATTTCGGATGATTATGATTATGTTTCTTTCATCGGAACTTATAATGATACCAAATTAATGTTCAAATTTGCAAGGTTAATTACTATAAAATATCTTAGATTCATGCTCCATAGTACCTATATAGTAGAAAATAATGTCATTTTATGTGTTAAATATATTGATAAAATTTACATTGGTATGATTTATTGAGTTTTTTTTTTAAGTTAGTGGCTTTAAATCCATTAATAAAAAACATATTACAACAAGTCAAATGACTCTTATTCCTGGATCTACTAATTTATTTTTCATCTCTCTTTACGACCAGGTTCTCTTGACAAATGATATGGTTTTGGGGACAACTACTCTAGGGTTTCAAAATCACTAAGAATCGCCCATGACTCTTTTGCCAAATGACCTCTTGACAAACGTATCAGATACAGTTCCCATGATTTATTGAGTTATAATCATCTACATATTATATGCAAATTTTCTGTTTTTCTAGTAATATATAACAAATTGCTAATGTTAAAATTATTGTAACAACAAGTTTTTCAAGAGAAAAAAAATACATATGACTATTGTTTTAGCACCTCTCTTTGTTATACGGAAGACATTAAGAGCCTGTTCAGCTTCCAACTGGGATTGGGAATGGGCTCGAGATATGGGCCAATTTGAACTGCCTGTTATTGTGCGCGTGGGAAAAAAATAATTCAGTGAACTGAATTTTTTTTCCCACGCGCACAGTAACCGTGCCGAACATGCCCTAATACATCTTGTTCTTTATTTGTTTTTTTCCATTATATATTGTGGCTCCATTCAATAGAAAGTTATAACTACGAAGGTTAGAGGAGATAAAACTACAAAATATATAATACATATTTTTTTTAGTTTCAGAAAATTAATATTAAGGAAGCGCGTTTCAATTTTCAAACGAAAACAAAAATTATGATGGAAGTTAATAAACTTAATAATCAATAGAAAAAACTGTGTGCTTCAGCAAGTTTTCTATGGAACTAACTGCACGAGTTGCTATAACGGGTGGCGCCACAAAAGAACAGATACACTTATCCTCTTACACGAATCTGTACTCTCTATAAAAACGATGAGGAGTTCCATTATTCCTTGTACAGCAGTTGAAAGTTCGTGAGAACACGATTAAAGCAAAAGACGAAATAGAGAGAAGAGTGTTAGAACTTAGAAACCATATCCATGTCTAGCCTAATAGACATATGGACATACGAGTTTGCAAGGATACGAGAAAACACGGAGGAGAGATTTGGCATCACCTCCTCTGACACTGACAGTGGGTCCCAGAAGCAGTCTCTCAGCGAAATGTTCTCCGTTAAGAAGAAACAAGATCTATCTAGAAAAAATGATGATAGTGTATCGGAGAGTACAATTTGGATGCTTATGAACCGCATTGCACCGAGCTGAATTTATTATTGCTGATTTGTTTAGTTAAATCCTTTTATAGTTGCGGAATGGTGCTCTTTAATTTAATGTTTCCCCATTTTGGTGTAAATACATCCTTGTACTGGATTGATTGTGTTTGAAATTCTTACCACCGCACCTAAGTCGTTCGATGAAATGCCTGAGTGAACGTGCAACACGGCGTTTTGTATTTCGAGTTATTCATTTCTTTTATTTGGCATGGAGGAAGTAAATAACATAGTTTGCTCTGCGCAAGCCAAATTATGTCATTAATTAGCTGCTTTTAGCAAATTTAACTACTGTCTGCTATGAGAGCTGTGCTGTCAGAATAATCCAAGATTTTGTGCAGTGAAAACAAGTTAATGTATTTACGAGATTTATGGAGCAACCGTATCAAGCCATTATTTACATCAAAAGGAATTGATAAACCCTCAAGATTTCATTTTTAAAAGAGAGAACAAATGTAAAAACATCTGACAAGATTTTATTATTGACCAAAACTGTGAATTAAAGTCTAGAGTCTTCCACGTCCGAGATTATAAATTTATTCGTAATGTTTGGTACTTAAATTTATACATCTTTGATCTCTTATCGTAATCATTATGATTTTTCAATTTAAGATGTAATAATATTCATTCGCATGGGGAAGTCATACATTCCTTCATTTTACTTGATAAAAAAGAAGATAAATATAATATAGCTCAAAGATGTGGCAACGGACTTTGCAGAAGACATGCTTGTAGTTCTTCAATTCAGAGATAAATCAAAATGCGGCTCCTTTAACCTCGTCATACATAGCATCAATTCGCTCCTAAAATGTTTAGAAATTCAGTAGAATGAGGATTTGTGTCATAAACCAAAGCAAGTAAACAATGAATAAAAACTTAAAATCTTGATTGTGTTCATATCAGGCTGGTTCAGCATCAACATCTAGGAGGAATTTTATCTTTTGATGGATATCGCTCAAAACTTAATGTTTGATTCTCAATTAAACACAGAGGAATCAATGAAAATTTGAGTTTATTACAGCGTGAGTTGCACAAAACCTGATAAGTATCATTCCTGTTCCAGAGGCTATAATTGCTTATACTCATCAGTTTGGGAGCTAACTGGTACAGGTACAGGTACTGGTACTCAGATCATATGGTTTTTTTGTCAAAGAAAAAAACAAACAAAAGGAAACTTTGTACTAACCTTATAATACTTCAGAAGTTGAGGTCGCTTCAGCTTAAAGGTAGGAGTAATGAGATCCCTCTCTATGCTAAATGGTGTCGGATCGAGAATGATTGCTTTCAGCATCTCAAAACCTTTCAACTGCATTTACAATGTATTGCATTTCAACTATTGTTAAGTTTTCCTTGATAGGAAATGTTTTAGGATTGAATGCTTTCTTTAGATCTCCCCGTGTTCATGTTTGAATTTCCCTGTACTGACAAAAGATCTTGTAGACATTCCCATGTTATAAAATTGATTAAACACCCTCCCTGTTGCGCACTTCAGCAAGACTAACAAGGGTAGTTTGGGCACTCTTGCACAAAATGAGAAGGAATCATGAGAGATTTCCCCACACTTTTTTGGGTATGCAATACTTTTCTTTATGCAACAAAGAAAATTTGAGAATCTTGTAGTTGCATACAGGAAAAGTGCCCCTAGACTTCAGATTTTGTCATATGAATTCATAATTAATACATACCCCAAATTTACGACCGGTGTTATTTATTTCTTCTAGAACATAATTCCGGGCTTTCGGGTAATTGCATAGTTCTTCAAAGCTGCCTGATACATTGTTTAATAGAGCCCAATCTTCAAGTGCTTTTCTTTCTGGCACCACCACACCAACCAGGAATGACTCGAAACTGTTTCCATAGACCCAGACCTAACATAGTGCAGTAAAATGGTTAGATTTTTCATGTGAGATAATACTAGAAGTTTGTGTTGGAAAAAAAAAAAAAAAAACTGAATGGAAATATACACCTGTAAAATGCCATTTACTATAAGCAGCAAAAAAATAAACAAAAAGAAGAGAGATTTTTATACTATATGAGAAACAAATTAAGCATATTAGGTACTAGAAAGCCTTGCTTTATTGTAGATTAAATAAAAATTTGATATCATTGTTTTACCATTGTGACAAGGGGACACTGCACGTAAGCGCTTTCTAGAACCTCCACTGCTACATACTCTCCCTGGGACAATTTAAATATATTTTTCTTCCTGTCTATTATCTTCATTGTACCATCTGGTTGCCATTCACCAATATCCCCTGCATTGCAAGATACTGTTACAAACTTTCAAAAAAGTACTATCATTGTCTTCATCCATCTCATCAATTACAGCCATGATAACTGATTTTGGTACTATCCAAGCATGCTGGTTTAACCCAATTTTCCAATTGAATAAATAGAAGTACCGCATTTAAAATTCTTAATGATAATCATTATTTACTGAATTTTATAGCTGGTAACTACAAACTTCTTGCTAGTAAAATACATTGGATTGTTTGACCTACCTGTGTGAAACCATCCATCTATGATCACTTCATTGTTGAGGTCAGGCCTCTTGTGGTAGCCCGAAAACAATGTTGTGCCCCTGATGCAAATCTCTCCACGTGGCTCAGAAGAGAGTGCATCATAACCCATTTCAGGCACCGACTCAAGTCGTGCTTCGATTGTTGTGACTGGTGCACCAACTGTACCCATCATGGAGAGTTTGTTTGCAATTGATGTGAAGCACCCCGCGGTACTTTCTGTCAAACCTACTCAAAGTGCAAAATAATTGATTTTTTCAGAAATGATTTTGGCACCAATGCAACACTGCAAAATTTCCCAGTGCATCTTTTTTCTGGTATAAACATATATTATACCTTTCTTGATATAGTCCAATACTGTTGCAAACAATTAGAGGCATGGCACTGCTTTAATACTTTTTTCTCTTTATGGGAAGGCTAGGTATTTATCTGATTTTTCTGTTCTATTTAGAACAAATAACAAGAGACTAGAAGTAATTATACCATATCCTTGTACGAATATGCTGCCACTTGTGACCCTCATGAATTCTTCCACATGTCTCGGCAATGGTGCAGCACCAGATATCATGATTCTTACTCTCCCTCCTAAACCTTGTTTGATCTGTGATTGAGGGAGATTTTTTAGTGTGGTAACTTATTTCACATCGGAATTCGATCACCAAATAGATAATTTTACATTGAGAAATAGTTACCTTGCTGAAGACCAGATTGTCGAAAAAAGGCGATGCCTCATGTTGCGCCAGCCCCTTCTTCATATTTGTCAGCTTGCTGGAAGTAACTTTTTTTTAATGCTACTAATAGTTTTTTTTTTTGTGAAAAAAGGCTCATATTGCCCGTTTCATTCAAGGAATATTTGAAAGTATACTTACATTAAGACCTAAGCAGAACTAAATTACTGTTATACTCCTTACACCAAAAGCAAGCATGCTACTACTAATAGTTCTTAGCAAGGAGTGTAATTTCTAATATTCAGATGCCAGTTGCTCAAATATGATTACTAATATGGCTACTTTTGTAATATAGTCTCAATGAAACATAACTTCTGACATTTCCAACCATCATTTTTCAGAATATGCCTCACAGGAACAGCATGTAACTAACCCAGGTTAGCCTCGCTTTAACTTGACGTCAGATGTGCAATACTCAACATTACCTCACCAGACAAACAACTAGCAACAAAAGGGTGGTACATTGCGATAGGAAATGGAGTTATGAACATAGATTCTTTGAGAATTGAAATATATAAATCAAACCTGTATTTTATTACTTACTAGTCATAAGCATATTCAAAAAGTTTCCGAGCCAACAATCCTCCAGATGCAATTTTCTGCTGTATACCTTTTATTTGGGGTAAAAATTATTTGTAAGACCTGAGATATTGCAAACCAGATGGTAATAGAAAAAGTGAATAGATTGCCAATGTACCGGAGTAGACACGGTCATACACCCTTGGAACACCGCAAAAAACTGTAGGTTTCATCTCTTGTATATCCTCCATCAAGTACCTGATATCCTAAGATTCATAAAAAAATGAGAGGGTCAAGTTTCATTGCAAATACTTTCCTCCTTTTTTTTAGGAAGAACAGCAATTAATATGCAAAAAAAATTATTACAGCATCTTACTACCCAAACTTCAATCTTTGCTCTATTTCTTATGTTTACTATCAACAATATTTCTTCAACAAATAAGTTTTGGGAAAATTTATTCCCAATATTCAGCACAACAGTACTCCTTTGACATATCTTATTTTGTTATTGCAGATGAGGGCCAGTTGCTAAAAAAAAAAAAATACTGTAGAAAAAATTGACAATGTTTTCGACCGATGAAATTGTCCCTTGAGGAATTAGAGAATAAAAATAAGCTTGCAAGTAAAGTCAATTTAGAGAACTGTCAAATGAATTACCCCTTGCCAGAATCCAATAGAGGCACCCTTGTAAATGCAATAATTCTCCATGATCTGATCAAATATGTGGGCTAGTGGCAAGAATGAAAAATATGAGTCTTCTTCAGTCACCTATATATAAAATTTTGTAATAGTTCTCAAATTAATAGAAATGCTATTATAGAAATTTTTAATGGTGATGATAGAACAAAACAGTTCAAAAGATGATTGGATAGACATGTTATCTGTTACCAGTACAGTCAAATGAGGTCGGCATCAAGGTAGTCCTCTTTTCACATGTATAATGAAATTTTTTGAAACAGCTGCTCATTGTTTAACTCAACAAAGTTGTTATAAGACTCATATTGGTATTTCTTTTGATTGGTGATCTTTGTGAGACAAGATTATTTCTAATGAGAGTTATTTTCTTGACTCGTGACTAGTAGTTCAAAACCGATTTATTCATTTGACTAGGTTTTTTTGAAAAAGGAGTTAATTGATCAATTACAAGTTAAATATCCTTCTAAAAGAGCGGTTATGTTATTGCTCAAACGAACCATTTGTCAAGAAGGCGCAATATCTTTTCTTTATAACCAATTTTAATTACATGCAGGATAAGTACGCAAGAATTCTTTCAATCACAAATAACTGGAGTTTACCACTTTGTCTGTTTCTCGAAAAAGGTGCTCATACGTGAGCACTTCAGCTACAAGAGCTTTATTTGTGAGTATTACACCTTTTGGGTCTCCAGTCGTACCACTGGTATACATAATTGTGCATACATCATCTTTTTTCTTCATGGGAAGCCCTGAATCGGCATTTCCCTGCATAGTAAAGCAATATCAATGAACTGGAGTTTCTATTCTTATTATTCCAAAATTGATGACATCTGCTATTTCCATATTAACTTTTGGAAATTATGGCTTAATTGAGGCAGGATTGTATTTTTTTTTTAAGTCAATTGAGGCTTAAAGTAGCTTACTAGAGGTTGTAGGCTTAACAGTAACACTGTCAGAGGTAACTTACATTTGTTGGCCATTTAAATACAGAACCAATTGTTGGTTGAAGAGGTATAATTAAGACTATTATTATTATTATATGTTCAGAAATTTACACTTTAAGATTGACATATGCATGTGAAATATTAAGAAGTTATGAACTAACCAAGCAAATGAACTCCTGCCAGGAAAAGCAGGTAATTCCCCAATTTTCAGCTTCTCTTTTCTGCTCCTTTGTCATTCCTCCAAAGCTAACAATAGCTGGAATATTTTTTTACATGACACAGCTTTATATAACAATTTAAATTA
This sequence comes from Carex kokanica, assembly GCA_025461125.1. NCBI lineage: Eukaryota > Viridiplantae > Streptophyta > Magnoliopsida > Poales > Cyperaceae > Carex > Carex kokanica. The sequence goes on along the minus strand of JAJGRX010001067.1, from coordinate 894,634 downwards.
TCAGCTAGAAATATTGTGATAACAACTACCAAGGTCATGCCTAAGGTATTATGCATTATAAGTTCGGAATATTGATCATTATCCAAATTATTCAGTGATTAGAAACATTTTTTATGTATTAAATGTACAAATTCATATGAAAAATGATAGAGAAAGATACTTTTCAGATATGCCCCACATTTGGAAACAATCTTCAACATCTGAAAATCACAAGGTCAAAAGAAAAGATTAAATTTAACTCAAAAATTAATTGGAGGAAATATATCAATTACAAGTTTCTGTAGGAAAATGATAATAAATTGGCCTTTTTGAAACATAAGCTTACAGATGTTATCTTGCTTTCATGAATAAAAGCAATTGACATTTCAGCATGGTTGATGATAAATTCAACTGCATTTGCACCTGTTAATTTCACTAAGGTCAGGTAGGTTCAATAATTTTTGTTTTTTTTAAGGCAAGGTTCAAGAAAATTTTACTGGCATAGTATGGGTTTTCACCTGCCAGTATGAAAATCATCCTACTGGTTTGGACAATGCTCAGTTCAATTCAAAATATTTAGTTTTACTTTCTTTCACTTTGCTTCTCTTTTCTTTTGATGTTAAAATGCAAAAATGGAAATGGGCCGGTCAAATTCCATTATGTTCCATCATGGATAGTATGCATGCGTACCTAGAGTATCGTACAGTGGCACATAGCAAATCCCTTGGCTGTTACATGCCTGAAAAATAATATCACTATTTTTTTTAGAATTCCAAATTCACAACTTTGATGTCAGAATTTTATAATTATTTTTGACATGTTATAGGGCATGCTAAACAAACTTTTCTAGTAAGATTTATGAAACAGCAGTGGTCTCGCTTCTACATATACTCTTTCTTTGTTTACTCAACCACACAAATATTTAGGTGGGCAAAAGAATTTTTCTTTTTTGGGAAATAAATGCAGCTTTAGTATAACATCAAGAAGTACCTCCATGGCCATGACCCATTCAGGACAGTTAGGTCCATATATTCCACATCGATCTCCCTAGCAATATATAAAAAAATTTAAAAATCAAAACCAAAATTATTCTCTTTTGACATGCTAAATCTTTTTTTAATAAACCTTGAAAAAAGAAAATGAATGTATCTCTGTGCATTATTTCACCTCAATGAATGTATGAGGCATAATTCAGCTAATGGATTTGATTTGGCTTACCGGGTTTACGCCATGCCTCCTGAGAGCAGATCCAGTGTTCATGACCAGATCATAAACCTGCTGGTATGTTTGCCACACATATCCGGCAGCCTAAAGCAAATATTTTATAAAAAAAAGTAAAGCAAATAATTTGATGATTAGAGTGCAGAGCTTACTCAATGTCCACTGATGTAAGAACAGCTGTGCACTTACCTTGCCATCCGTAACTTGACGGCGGCCCAGCATTGGATTTTGTGGATACTTTTCGACTGCTCCTCTGGAATAACAAAATTAGCAAAATTAAATCCTTCATTCCACTTCAATAGTCCAATCAAAATTTTGGAAAGTTACTTGTGTTAATACAATTGCAAGAATTGGATGTATTTTTGGTTTCAGAAAAGGCATTGCAAAAATGATGGAAACAGATAGAGCTTCTTTGGCATGCAATTTTCTGGGTATGTAACTATGTATACTAATTTTGCTTATATGACGTTGCATTTTGATCAAACAAGTCTAATTGCCATCATGACTTGAATATGACTGTGACAGTGTTTTCACTTTTTTTCAATCCTCTAAAACAAAGACATCACATGGTTAGCACTAAGCAGCAACAGGCATTAGCTAGCAATGTTGAAAGTAAGAAAATTAGCAAAATTGACCTAAACAAGTCCCATGGTGACTCAATCTCACTAGGGAGTTGCAGAAGCCCATCTTTCGCATAAATGCTCCTGTAAACCGGGCCCGCAGAGGGCTTGCCGCCCTTCGCTAGCGTAGCCTCCTCCACCTTAACTGTGTAAACCTCCATGTATGGTTTAAGTTTGAAGAAGAGTAGAGTTGTGGTACATGTAAAAGCTTAGAAAGCCTACTCAAGTTTTAGCCTTTAGTACCATCTACAATGGGTGGCAATTTAACACTTGTCTGGAAATAAAGGGGTTATTTATTTTTTTTGCATCCGCTATGCTATGAAATTCCAATTTGCACCTACAAAACACAGCAGAGTACTTCTGTCATTGTCTCATTGAGTCAATTGGATGTACATGTCATTTATTTGGATTTATGATTCATGTGAGCTACAGTCAAGTGAATCAATACTAACGAGTATAATTGTTTTTATAAATTTATTTCAAACTTTACAGAGGCTGCGAAGTCATGAGGGGAATCGAACTCTCGATCTTTGAGTAACCAACAATTCTAAAACTTTTTTTTTCTAACTAATTGTGCTATCTCCTCTTTCTCAATTTTTTGATAAAATCTTGATTGGCACCTTTTATAAGTTAATTTTATTTAAAATTAACGTTACTATTTATTTTAAAATTTGAAAGACAACCTTTCCTTTTTTTTTTAACCAGTCATAAACCCAAAATTTGTATTCATAGGAAATACAAAAAAAATAAAATTAAAATGAGAAATGACAGGGTGGAATTTTAAAAATAGGAATGCAAGATCACAGCTTGGAGTCCCGCATGGACGCCAAATCATACGGTGACCTCTGCTAAAAAAGAAAAAAAGAAAAATTATGTATGTGGGACTCCAAATGAGAACAAAAAACCGATTTTTTTTTTTTTTCTAAATGTGGGACGCCAAATTAGACACAAAAATTTCTAGAGGAGGAGGAAGCGATAAGGCGTAAAAAAGGAGTAGGCGATTGCTCTTCTGGAGATAGCGATGAGAGTAAAAAAAAAATCACATGGGTGGGGTGGGGATTTGGCGTCCCACATAATATATTTTCTTTTCTTTTTTCTGATTTGTTGTCTAATTTGGAGTCTCACTTTTAGAATTTTTTTTTCCAATTTTTTGTCTAATTTGTCGTCCCACCTTTAGATTAATTTTCTTTTTTTTTGGGCAGTGACTGCTGTATGATTTGACGTCCCGCAGGGACATCAAACCATGATCTTGCCTTTCTAATTTTAAAATTCGACCGTGTCATTTCCTATTTTTAATTTTTTTTCTTTTTTGTATTTCCTATGAATAAAAATTTCGGAGTCATAACAATACGAGACATGTTAATTTTTTTTGAAGGAAAAGAGGCATGTTAAATTGTTAATGATTATATTATCTAGAGATCTCAAGGGCATATATCATGGTATGGAAAAATCATTATTAGTAAATAATAAAAGTAAAGAAATATATGTATTTTCACAATTGACGCCTAAAATTATTTCTCTGAGACTATATATAATTTATTTACTTGAGTCATCGAGCATGACAAGAGGGAAAGCATTTTTGGGTTGATGAAACTTTATTTATCTCATTTTCACCGTCCCAACAACCTTTTGTGGTGCATTTATGAACATTTTAATGGTGCGCCTTATCACATGGCAGTAATAGCTATGGGTCCCTTCTACCTTGGTTTAATTCAAATTGGACAGCTTAAGTCATGTGTCGTAGTTATCTCACCGCAATTATAGGTTTCTATATGCTGTTATTCATACCTTGAAAAGGATTGCACTCATTTTTAAAATCCTATCTAAAACAAAAAGGATTTAATTGGATAGTCTGACATATGCAATTTTTTGACGTGATATGATATGACCCGTCTGTTATAGATCAGATAAAAAAAAAATGTTACTAGTCCTCATTAAAGAAGAAAGAAATGAAATGCTGCCCTATTAATTATGATAGTTGAAACTTGAAATTAATAAGTAGGAAGCAAAGATGATAAAAGGGAAAACTCATAAAGGGTTAAAAAAACAAAAATGCAATCGGTACCATTTCACACTTTCAGTAGCACTGATCAGAATTTGAATTGTGGTCAGTCCGGATCTAAACAAAAACATTGGGTGACCTTAAATGATCCAAATGTGCAATCGGTACCATTTCACGGATTAGATTGGTACAAATCTTAACCCAACCAAAATAACCCTCCCAAGTCCCAACCTGTCCAATTCAATTTTTCTTCGGAAAGAAATAAAAAATAGGGAAAATCATGGCTGAAAACTTGCCTGATTTGAACAAAAACTGACCCATAACTTTAAACAGAATCAGCCCAATACAACATCCCAACCCATTTGAGCCACTAGACAATAACAAATGTAACTATTGACTTCAAAATTAGAGATAGTACGTAGCACCTAGCACGGTCTGCACTTCGATTTTCAGAAAAATATAAATTTCGTACAAAATTTTGTACATGATTTACTTTATTATGACAAATGGTCTTTTCTCTTCTATGTGATTTTTCAGAAAAATATAAATTCTGTACAAAAATTTTTGTACATGATTTACATTACTATGACAAATGGAATCATGGTACATACTACATACATACATATGGTGTGCTTAATTCCAGCCTTCCACTGGTGGGCGAGTCTCGACGATGCCCCAAACATCTTTTTTTTTTTTTAGGGGCAATTTCACGTATACCCCTCAAAAACTTCAAAATTACGTATTTCCCCCTCTAAAATTTGAAATTACATATTTCCCCTTCTAAAGTTTGAAATTACGTATTCCCCCCTCTAAATTTCAAATACTCACAAATTTATCCATTTTATTGTCTTTTATATTAAAACTCATTCTAAATTTATAAAATACCCATTTTACCCTTTATTAAAAACATATAAAACCCATCAGACTCAAATTTGAATCTGAACGGTTCATCTACAGTCCGAACTGCTTTTAGATATGTGCGCGCAAGATCGACACAAATCTTGATGCGAACACACACGTATATTGAAGTGACATGCACAAATCTTAATGTGATGCGTACAGATCAGAATTGCTTAAGATCCGTGCGTGCTAGATCAGCACAAATATTGAAGCGATGCGCACAAATCTTAAAGCAATGCGTGCAGATCAGACGGTAGAGGAACCCTTCAGATTCAAATTTGAGTTTGATGGGTTTTTATATGCTTTTAATAAAGGGTAAAATGGGTATTTCAAAATTTTAGAATGAGTTTTAATATAAAAGACAATAAAATGGGTAAATTTGTGAGTTTTTGAAGTATGATGGGGTTTAGAGGGGGAAATACGTAATTTTGAAGTTTTTGAGGGGTATATGTGAAATTCTCCCTTTTTTTTAAAGCCCTTGGCAGAAGCTGCTAAGTTTGAATTGTACAACAGGTGTAGAACTGATTCTATTGGGCAGATATCACACATTATGCATGTCGGCTCGCAATTAATGGATGCTCCTTCTATTTAGCACGTTGCGCGTCAAAAAAAAAAAAAAGGCAAGCAAAAATCTTGACATTCTGCGGCGCCTTGTAGTGCAACAATTCTCTAAAACGCCATCTGATCATGCCTCTTCCATGTGTATCTTGTATAAGGGCGGAATTAGACTTTCAAACTATGGGAATTAGATGTGAATGGGAGTCAACCGTATAAAGTTTTCATACTAAGAATGAGAGTGATCAATTTACCGAAACTATCACATTTTACTTGAAATTATATATAAAATCTTACATAAATATAAAAATTCTAAAAAAAAAATGAGGGTCAATTGACCCCCATTCACAAAAAATACCTCCGCCCCTGATCTTGTATACATAATTTGAAGTGTTGTCTCAAACATTGGTTAGCATTTCCTTTTTTTATATTTTTCTTACAGCAATTAATTTTGTATGATTGTCTCCTTACATAGATTCATAGTTATCTATTGTATAGTTAGAATTTGAATCAGATGTGAGCAAAATATTATTAGTACAAAAATAAAATTATACTTACCTATAAAAGTTTTTAGCTAGGATCTAATCCCAAGCCCGAACCACAACCACATTCCGCCTCCCATTCGATGGCCACCGCTCGACCCACCTCCTGTTCGCGTCAGCGTCGCTGACCCTTCTTTTTTTTTTTCCTTTTTTTTGTGCGTCTGTTTTGCTACTTGTCCGTGTTTCATTGATTCTCTCACAAAGCACTCAGAGCGAATTTTTTTAAATTCAGGGTATGACAACTGTCCAACTTTGGACTACTCTAGCTCTGCCACTGTCTGTACTAGACTTGTAAGTCTTATAATTTTATAAATAATAGAAGTAAAAAAATAAATTGCCCTTGATAATCAAAGTACTTCATCTATTTTCTCTCGAGATCAATTACATGATGTTAGTTTTATAGTTAGGAAGTTGGTGATTAGGGCTTCTCTTATTGAACTTTTTATAAAGTTATTTGCTTTTGTTAGCCTTGAAACTTTGTAGTACTAGCTTTTGTTACTATAAGGGTCCGCTTTACGATTCGTGCCATAATAAAACAAACAACTCACTCATTCTACATGCAGAGTCTGGTTACTGGTACCGCGCGCGTAGAATGTGAATTCATCAATGCATGGGTGAGCTATTAATCATTTAGCAACAGAAAACACATTATAAAAGAACAAAACTTCTCTGATAGGCTTTGAAAATTTTCTAACAATTGGAGAAGTTAAAAAGCACATGCAGTTGAAGCCCATGCAGTTGCAGCCCACGAGACCCGAAGTATGGACCAATCCAAACCCGTATGGGATCCGATGCGTTGATCTCGGGCTATGCGACTAAGTCAGACAACTGGCTTCCTTCCACAAAAGGCAATAGTTAATTAAAGAGGCTGGCCTCTACCGAGATATAAAAAAATAAAAATAAAAGAGGCTGGCCCACTGGAGGCATCCAATTCAAAATCTTCGCAAACCCTAACATCCAAACCGACTCGTCCCGACCCCTGAGTCCTGACTGATTGGTCAAGATATAAGGAGCCCAGAGCCCAAACCCGACTAAATTCGGCGCCGCTTCTCTCACCACTCTTATCTCTCCTATCATCTCCTGATTCTCTCTCTTTTCCTCTCGCCTAGATCTAGGGTTTCCTTTTTCACGTCGGCCTGCGACCCATCTCCAGCCCAAATCTAGGGTTTCGATCCATCCGTCTCGGCTCGATCCACCTCTCCCGCCTCATCTCTCCGGTACGAACTGCCTCTCTCTCTCTCTCTCTCTTCTCTCTCTCTCTCTCTCTCTTCTTCTTCTTCTCTCCTTCTCTCTTTCTCTCTCCCTCCCCTTCTTTTTTTTTGATAAAAAGATACTAGGCCCGTTTCATTAATGCGAAACAGTTTTAATTTACTTCTCCCACCCTTTTTGTTTCTGTTCCGTGTCTCCCTCTTTCCACAGTATCTGTTCGTGATTGGGTTTAGGGTTTGTATGGGGTGTTTAATTACTAGAATTAGTCTATCTCCTTTGGGGATCTGGAGTTCTACGACCAATTGTCAACTAACATGTAGATTTACGAGTATAGCGACCCAAACAAAAGAAGCAATGGAAGAAAAGCCCATGTATGCGCCTGCGCCCCATGAAGTTAAAGTTGTGGGTTTCTTCTTCTTTGCCAAGGTAGCCCGTGTCCAATTGTGCACCACACCATTTCTTCGAACTCCTTGAAGTGCAATCCACTTGTCATATGAAAATCTGGGTCGTCCTTCTTCTTTTTTCAGCAATTTTGTGTTGTGTTTTTATCGGCTCATAGTTTTTCTCTTTACAATTTTTTTTGTTTTCTAGTAAATTTATTTGTTACAGCAATTGCATGGTTTGATTTCGATATTGAATTCAATATTTGCAGAGGTGTTTCTTAGGTAGCTATTGCTTGGTTTAATTTTTTAGCATGAATCTATTATCCAAGTTTGTCAGATGTTAATTCTCGTGCAAAATTTCAGAAGTGCTCGGTAGAATTTTTAGCATGAATCTGTTAACTAAGTTTGAAGATAGATGTTAATTATATTATGTTGCCTTATACTCTTGTCTTGTTGGTCTGGTATCGGCCTTTACCATTATGAGACAAGAGTTTATTTAGTATCATTTAATTTGTTTAAAATAGGCTTCTTGAGTTTGAATTATTGAATTATGTGTGCTTGATGATGAGGTTTTACCCATTCAGCATATACCTGGATAGGTGCTCCCACCATCTTGGTATCATTATGGGTTTGGCCATGAGAACAGACATAGCTTGGAACATAACATATATACAATGATAATTTCGTTTTCTTTCCTCGCTGGACCTTAATGTTCATACCTCTAATTTCTCACCATCCTCTTCTTTTGACAGACTGAAACAAGAGGTTATCATCATGTCTGAGTTGATTGATCATGAGCAGCACGGGCAGCTTGTTCTGGCTGAAGAAATCGAGCAAGAACATGTGCACGAGCAGGAGCGTGAGCACGAGCAGGAGCAGCAGGAGCAGGAGCAAGAAGAAGAACCTGCTCCGACTGCAACCAGGGGGAGAAAAAAGAAATCCCTGGTATGGCAGCATTTCACAGTAGTCAATGGACCTAGCAGGATGAAGCGAGCGTGTTGCAACCTCTGCAAGCAGACATTTGCATACAGCGACGGGTCAAAAGTTGCTGGCACTAGCCACCTCAAGCGCCACATCACCCTTGGGTCCTGCCCCATGCTCAAGGCCACTGACCGTGACCACCAGTACGAACTCACCCCTAACTCCTCTGTCCAGACTCCTGAAGAACGGCCAGCCAAGAGGAGGTACCGTGTCTCTGGCTTCAGTGGGGCCACTTTTGACCCCAACCTTAGCCTGAGCAACCTTGCTAAGATGGTCATCCTACATGACTATCCCCTTCATGTGGTCGAGCAGCCGGCTTTTCTTGCCTTCGTGGAGAGTCTCCAGCCAAAGTTTCTGGTTCACGATGCGACCTCCGTGGAAGCTGAGGTTTTGACGCTTTATCACAAGGAGAAGCACAACCTGATGCACGTCTTTGGCTCTATTCCTGGCCGAATTAGCCTGGCCATCAGCCTATGGACCACCAGTCAGACTCTGGGTTATGTGGCACTGCATGGGCAGTTCATAGACAGTGACTGGAAGCTACACCGTAGGATGCTCAACTTTCTGATGGTGACCTCACCACATTCTGAAAATGCGCTTAGTGAGGCCATTGATGTCAGCCTCTCCGACTGGAACCTCAAGTCAAAGCTCTTCACCATTACACTGGACAACAACTGCTCCTCACATGATATCTACAGTGCAAACCTGCAGGACCACCTGTCGAACAAGGATGCTCTCTTGCTCAAGGGGCAGCTTTTTGTTGTACGTTGCTATGCTCATGTGCTGAATGCGGTTGCTCAGGATGTGATCGCCTCAATCCATGGCATCATTTACAACATTCGTGAAAGCGTGAAGTTCATCAAAGCATCACCGTCACGTGAAGAGAAGTTTGCTGAAATCGCATTACAGCTCGAAATCCCGAGTACAAAAACTCTCTCCCTCGACACCACCACTCAGTGGAACACAACCTACTCCATGCTCTGTGCCGCGCTGGAATACAAACAGGCTTTTAATTTGCTTGAAACGTGTGATGACAACTACAACGAGGCCCCATCCCCTGAGGATTGGAGGAAAGTAGATGTGGCTTGTGTGTTTCTGAAGCTGCTTTATGACTCAGCAAACACTGTCAACAGCACAGAGGAGCCAACATCAAACTTATTCTACCACGAGGCATGGAAGATCCAGCTGGAGCTGAAGGGTTCTGTGCAGAGCACGGATCCTGTGGTGAGCAGCATAGCAAATGAGATGTATGACAGGTTTGAAAAATACTGGAGGGATTGTAGCCTCATTCTGGCCATTGCTGTGGTGATGGACCCACGCTACAAGATGAAGCTTGTTGATTTTAGTTTCAAGAGGATCTATGGCAATGAAGAGAGTCCGAGATATGTGAAAGCTGTGGAGGATGCTCTCTTGGAGCTCTACAACGAGTATGTAGCCCAGCCTCTTCCTCTCACCCCAGCCTATGTTGAACAACAGCAGCAAGAAGTTGCTACTGATGTTGTTGAACCTGTTGAGGCCAGTATAAATACTGAAAATAATACCTACGTTAGCAATGTTAAAAATGAGGTTCAGGAACACACAAATGGTGGGGACCAGTCAAAGGAAGCAGAAGCAAATGTAGATGTGAAGATGGCTGAGGCTGAAATAGAGGCGAATAATAATGTCACCATACAGACAGAGGATATAGAGGTGAATAATAATGTTACCATACAGACTGAAGATGAGAGCAATGAGAGGATTGACATCCAGCCCGCAACCCCAATCTCCTCTACGGGAGATGGGCTCATGGATTTTGACATCTACCTATCAGAGATGGCGGTGAACCAGCCCAAGAAGCCTGAGTTGGAGCAGTACCTTGAAGAAATGCTCCAGCCCCGCACGAATGATTTCAACATCTTGACTTGGTGGAAGATGAATTCATTCAAGTACCCCACACTCTCTAAGCTTGCACGGGATATTCTATCCATACCGATGGCAATGGTCGGTGGCGGGACCGGCTTGTCAGTCTTCAGTGCTGGAGGTGCAAACAGAGTTCTCGATGAGTACAGGAGCTCCATGCGGCCTGACACACTTGAGGCGATTTTCTGTGCCAAGGACTGGCTGCAGTACATGCCGACTACTGTTGTGGAGCCCACCACACCAGGACCTATGGCTCTTGTCAAGATGGAGATGTGAGCGGTGTTGCTCTAATATGTAATATCTTTGTATCATTTGTCATCAATTAGTACCTTTCTTGTTGAGCTGGATTTGCTTGATATGTTCTAGACTTTTAATGCTTATTTAGAGTGTAGGAAATTGTTAAGTACTGATTCGATTTCTGGATGTTAACTAGATTTGTTTATTCTCGATTTTTTAGTTCTTACTAAAAAGGTTCTATCAGATGACCCTTTAGGAGTTAATTTTATATGCAATTCTCACGTTGTCATTGGTATCTCTCCGAAAGCCCCTGCTCTTGCAAGAACTGCTCCTAATAGATAAATAATATTATTGGCGAACTATTGCAACCGCAAGTTGTAAGACTGTATAGTTGCAAGTTACTCGTAAAGTGGAGTCACTAAAAAAAGAAGATTTAAGAGTTACATAGAAGGCCTTTACACGGATAATGGATATGTCATAGTGCAGTTTTTGTGGTAGGCTCGCAATTGTAATATGCCAATGTAGTTCACCAGGAACACACTTTACAAGTGGCATTTATGAAAAATTCGTTACTAAGTTACTTCATCCATATTACTTCAGATTTTAGAATAATCAACCAAATCTTGATTCTGGATGCATTTGGTACTGTATAGATCTGAAGCTGAAACGGCTGGTTTCTTTTGTTGTTTGTAAACAAGTTATAGTTATTCTACCACTAACCAATAACACATCATTAGTAAAACATTACAACATAAAGAATTATAGTCTAGTAAAGAAAACATGAGGTAAGACGGGTCATGACCCTCTCATGGAGATACACATGCAAAATAACAGCAGGCCTTAGTACCACCGCTTCGTTTTTGCGATTTCAAAATTCAAATAGTGGTGTTTAAAAACTCCTTAAGTACTGATTCCTTTTCTGGACTCTTATCTTTCGATTATTGCTCATGTTTCGTATTATTGTTTCGTGTTACTGGTGATGCCTATACTGCGGCCCGCTGTGTCTGATTTGTGTATAATTGAGTTACTTTGGGGCCTCTTTTAAACCCTGCTCTGGTTATAAATGCGCTTAAAGTTGTAAGAATGTACAGTCGCAAGATAAAGAAAATTTTGGAACAAAAGCTTTTTATATCTTCTTTTGTTAACTTTCTTTAGCTTGTAATATGCCTATGAAATTCTTCAGTAAAGGGAAATAAGCAGAATTTGGGAAAAATTCTTACATAGTTACTCCATCCACATTACATTGAATAATCAACCGAATCTTGACTCTGGATGCATTTGGTACTGTATCAAGATCTAGAGCTGCAACAGCTGGTTCCTTTTATTTTTAATCAAGTTCTAATTATTCTACCACTAATCAATAACACATCAGTACATCATTGATAAAACATACAAAAAGAAAGAATAATACTCTTGACTAAAGTGAAAAGGAGGTAAGACAGGTCAAGGTTTTCTCTGTTATAATTTACAATTTCCAACTAAAGAAACAGTCTACAATTCGTCCACTGCAGTGCGAAAAAGAAAATCCTCACCCTCCAACTCGTCCTGAAATAGATTTACTGATGGCTTCTCAGTTGGTTTATTTTGATTGTTCTCGTAGTCTAAGGACCTCTTTCCCTGGTTATCAGAAAAAAATGAGGAGAAAAAAATCATAATCGGCATAACTTATTAGGAATTAAAGATTCAACATAGTCTGAGGACCTTTTTCCTCTGACAGGGTATGATAAATCATATGGCAAAGAATAAGAATGATCATAAAATTTGTGCCACGCTTGCCTACAGTGAAGCAACTTTTTTTTGTGAAAATTGGGTGGCCACCTATTAGCTTTTCACCCATCCAAACTTCAACATTAGATATTAACCCAAAAAAACCTCACAGTTCTTTTGATATTTTTCCATCAAAACATTGATCATTTTGATAGTTCCCTGTAAGGCTAAAACCCGGTAAAATTCAATAAACTTGGAATTTCTCTTTTGTTAAAAGTCCTTAACATAAAACAGGAAGAACTGATATTTATGGTTGGAATATTATCATGCTTGTTTAGATCAGAACAGAAAGAAGCCCTAACAGAGATAGTCAATTAACAAAAATTGTGTAATTACAACTGGATGAAAGCCAAAATAGATAGTTGGACATTTGATAAAGAAATTGCACAAAAGCTAGACAAACCTTCTTGAGAATGTAAAAGAAGTAATGAAAGCAATCTCCGAATTTGTTGTATTCCACTGACCAAGTAAAATTTGGGGCATCGAAAAATTTCCGGCGGAAGTGTGGCTGAGATGATACATGCCACGCATTAATAAAAAAAGATCATAAAAAAGATGAGAAGAAAAAAAATTAAAGCAAGCTTCACCTGGCCAAAGGAGATGGAAATGTACACTCCATCTTGTTTCAAAACCTTGTGAATGCCTTCAAGCATCTTCATAACTTTGCTTACATTTGCAGGATTAGGGTTCCAGGGATCGCCACTATCCACAAACAACACGTCCTTCAAAACAGCAACCACTTTATTCATCAGGTAAGTAAAATTGCCTTTATTTTGTCCATCAGAACAATAACCATAAAATAAGTAAAATAAATGTTACCCTTGGAAGCCCAAATATGCCAGGCATCAAAACACAAGAGTTTAAACCAAAAAAAAATTGGAACATAAATTATCTCCGAAAAATTGAAAAGTTAAGAAGAAAGAGATCAAAGTGCATACGATGGTTCCTTTCTCGATTACAAGGTCAAAAGTTTCAGGCTCGAATGGCAAGTCAAGCATGTCAGCCACTAAAACCTTGATTCCTACAAAAAATAATCAGCATATAATTTATTTTCTGTTTAGTATATATCAAGTAAAATGCCTCAGATTCCAAAATTACAGCACTCTAATTATGTACCAGGATCAGGTGGCCTTTTAGCCGGCCATAATTTATCCAATCATGGTTTTAAGTTGGGGTATTCTCAATACCGAACCAGTCTGGTACCATGTCAGCGAGGTCCAGTACCAGCATTAAGTTTCTGCAGTCAAAACTCTTTAATTTTTGCTAATGGCAGGCTAACATCGCTACTACACCTCTTGGTACAACATTTACAGCTGAACTAACTGGTATCGTACCAATATTTAGCATCTTAAATATCACCAGTCAGGATACATTACCGGAAATGCCCTTGTCAGAGAGGCGCTGCTTCATTCTCTCAACAGCTGCTGATGCAAGATCAATGCAGGTGATGTCAGCAACCCCTTCTTGCCTGAGCTCTTCACTGAGACGCGAGTTCCCGCATCCCAACTCCAGTACCTATTATAAATAATACTGTCCATAACCTCATAAAATTATACATTATTGCACTGGACCTAGTTTTGGAAACAAGTACAGGTGCAGGACAGTATGCTAACGTTGATGTAATTATTCATTATACTCAGATTGAATATAACAAAAGAAACTATGAAGTTAATTACTCAGACTGAGAATAACAAAAAAAGTATAAATTTGTTAGTGCTCATGTATTGTGTGTGTGTAGGTGCGAGGACCGAGAGAGAGAGAGAGAGAGAGAGTACGGACAGAGAGAGAAGGAGAGAGAAGAGGAGTAAGGAGGTGCCGAAAGTGAGAGTAATCCTTGAGCCATTCATAGTGCTCCTCTGACGAGAATCTCTCTTCCCTGAAAGGACTCAAAACAATCACTAATCAAAACAACAGGGACCGTAATGGAAGAACTGGTTTAGGAGATGAGTTACCAGTAAGTGGGGTCCAGATAGCCGGAGACCGTACGAGGGGCGACATCCATGGCGGCGGAGCCTTACCTAAGCACACATCGCCATTCAAGACTTTCACAAAATACACCAAAAACAAAACTTTACAAAGAATAGTTTACTAGCTTACATCGTTGCTTCGGTATTATTTTGTAATTAATTTTTTTACAATTGAAAATTTTAAATGAGGTGGACTAATACGTTTTATAAGGTATGGGTTATCATGTGCTTTACGTCTTTTCCTATTGTTTTTAAGGTTTAAACATACCATCCCCGACATTTTTAAAAATACCCCAAGTTAATTACAGATTAATAAAAATATCCACGGTTGCCTAAAAATTTTGAAAATACTCAAACCGGTCATTTAATGGCCAGTCCAGATTAACCCGCCCAACCGGTCATTTAATGGCCGGTTCTGATTTACCCGCCCAACCGGCCATTAAATGGCCAGTCCCGCCGAAAATTCATTTCTATAAATTCCCTGCCGCAGTTGTGTTTTTGTATCACAATTCATTTTATCAAATTTTACACTAATCTCTCCTCGGTTGAGCTCTTTCTTTCAGATTTCTCCTTCTCTTTCCAGATTTGCAAGTAAGTCCCTCTAATTTATTAGAATTTTTTTTGTAGTCCAAAATGGTTATGTAATGTTAGGATTTGTTAGTAATTACAAAATTAGAATAATTTGTTGTAATTAGGGAGTAATTAGTGTAATTAGGGAGTAATTAGTGTAATTAGTCAAATTTAGGGTTTACGATTTATGATTTAGGGCAATTTATTGTAATTTAGTATAATTAGAATTGGTGACCATATTTCAGCGTATTTTATGATGTTTTACCATAATTATGACAATTAAGCCTAATTTATGGCAATTTAGCATAATTAGGATAATATAGCCTGTTTTAGATGTTTTTTAGCGTAATTAAGCCTAGTTTAGCCGTTTTTAGGGTAATTAAGCCTATATTTAACTGTTTTTACCGATATTAAGCCTATTTTAGTGTAATTAAGCATATTTTAGCTTTTTTTAGCGTAATTAAGCCTATTTTATCTGTTTTTAGCGTAATTAAGCATATTTTATCTGTTTTTAGCGTAATTAAGCATATTTTATCTGTTTTTAGCGTAATTAAGTCTATTTTATAGTTAATTAATTAAAAAATAATTAAAAAATAATTAATTAAAAAATAATAAAAATATTAAAAATTAAATTAAAAAAATGAAAATACCTTTGATTTGCGGCTGCTGCGTCTTCAGTTGAGGGAACGCTGCTGAGCGAGGGCTGTATTAATAGGGTGTAAAAAGGGGAAAACCGAAAAAAGCACGGGGCCGGCCATTTAATGGCCGGTTGGGCGGGTTAATCAGGACCGGCCATTAAATGGCCGGTTGGGCGGGTTAATCTGGACCGGCCATTAAATGGCCGGTTTGGGTATTTTTAAAATTTTTAGGCAATCGTGGGTATTTTTATTAATCTGTAATTAACTTGGGGTATTTTTAAAAATGTCGGTACCATCCTCGCCCCTCATCAAAAGTATTTGGAGACTAAATTTTATATATTTTTTTAAATTTATTTACTAATTTTTATACAGGTAAAAATTGTTGTTTTTATTGCCCGATTATTTTTTTTAAAACAACAATTTATGTACCTATATAAAAAGAATTTGACTTTTTTTTATCTATAACATACAAAAACCGAATTCGGTAATAGGAAATCTTTTACAGTTAGTGGATTTGGAACGTTCTTTTTAACTTGGCACGAATCTCAAAGTCCAATAATACTGCTCCTGCGCTAGCCCGAATCTCAAAGCAATTGGAAGTAAATATAAAACCGTAAAGTAAGAGAAATCTTTTACAGTACCTAGGAGGATACTTGTCCACAAAAACCTCATATTATAATACTACTGCTGGTAATAATAGCAGTATGATTGAGCTCAAACGGCTGACATTGTCAGGGACAAGATTTTGATTGGAAAATGAAGGGTTTTCATCGTATTGTTGCTTAATATATTATTAACATATTGTTTGAAAAAAAATGTTTGGATTTGTATTATTGATCTCGGTTCAAACTTTAGATATGTATCATTTATCGTCATCTTTTTAGTATATTCAAATTCTAAAGTACTCCATCTATTTTTCTATAAGTATTTTTAGAAAATATAAATATATAAAAAATATAAAAAGGTTTCCAGAAAAATAGATGGATTACCTTATATTTTGAATTTATTAGATGGACCTCGACAAAATGACTTAAATCAAAAGATTGGACCAGGATCAATAGCTCGGATTCAAATATTTTTTTCAACAACACACCAAGCAATAATATCATAAAAATGCTGGCCACAAAAAATCCAACCTAAAAAATATTTGGATGGGCTATTGATCTCGTCCCAAACTTGAGATCCGAATAATTTGTGTCGCAGTTCTTCTAGTAAGTCCAAATTTTAAGATACTTCATCTATTTTTCTACAATTTTTTTTAATTTAAATATTTAAATATTTTATTTTTCTTGAGAGGGGCACCCTTTATTTTCCAATCAAAATTCTATTGCTGACCGTAACCATATTATAATTTGAGATTTTAGGAATGTGATGTTATGTTTAGATTCCGTATGTTTTTTATATTAATATTATACATAAAAAATTGGAAATGAAAATACTATTTTTTTTTTTCAAAAACTGACAAATTTGATCCTCAAGCATATTTCAATATGGTGATCATATTTATTGAGCGATTCGGATTGATTATTTGAATTTTAAAAACAGAAATAAGGACGTGAAACACAAAAAAACTCATGATTTATAAAGCACCGTACGTAGCTCATTTCGTATAATATTATGTATTATAAAATAATAGTTTTGATAAGTAGTAGTGATCCTTAATACATATCTTAAAAAAAAACAAAATTTATCATTTAAAAAAAATTGTACACCATTCATTAAAAAGTTTTTGTTCACTAAAAAGGAAATAAAATTATGCATAAAAAAATATAAATCGATTTTTTTTTTTTTTAATTCGACTTGTTTAACCTTTTAGGTAATATGGAATAGCTAAGGACATACTTTTTACACCATAATATTGTACGCATACATACATACATTCATTTATTTTGTATACATATTGTATTCATTTTTGAACTTCCGACGTACTATTTCTGAACTATAAAATTAACATTAAAAGAGAAGCTCCAGATTTCATACAACTTCAGTTAGTCAACTAATGACAAACATATTTTTCCGTATGAATAATTTTAAACTATAACAATTAGTACCTGATACATCTATCTCGGAGAGAGTAGGCCGTATGTGGTGAAGCTCTGGGTTGGGCTCGTCCTGCCGCGGGATGGCAGGTCGAGATGTGAGAGTTTGGAACTCGGGTGGTGTTAGAGAGATTATGACTCTGACCTATGCGATATCTCTCTTAGTAAAATTGTGACCCCCGTTTAATGGGCATTTATGTCTTATATAGGCTATCTCATAACCGCTATCTCGTGCGGTTATGAGAGATGGAACGGTTATTCCAACCACGTTGGCGGTTATCCCGTACTAAGGCGGTGCAAACTGAATTCGGGTCAGGCCTGTATTTGTGAGGTTTGAGGCCTTTTGTTGAGTCTCTTTTGACCCGGGTCATCTTTTATGGATCTCGGACCTTGAACTTTTTCATCTTGGCTCCGGACCTTGAGAACATGCCCTATCAGTACCAAATAAATATTCAATAATAAAGATATAATTTTGCATGTACTTTTTTCTGAAAGAATTTTGGTATTAAGTTTATGCTTCGTCAAACAACACAAGTGAAAGAGTACAATTTCTTTTACTTTAAAATTCATGCATATTTCTTTATTCTTTTTGTAAGTCAAAATCGGCACTAGATGATACTTTGACAAATTATCCTAAATGAGCAAAAACATTACCCTTATTTTACATTTTATAATTAGTTTAAGTCAGGCAGAATTTAAATAAATAAATAAACAGGCTTACTTTAAATGTAATTTTAATAATCGAATTTGGGATTTTTGAAAGACTTGACTGATTGCATACTGAAATTTCGTTCATTTGAATTTGAATACAGTCAATATACTCTTCAGTTAATTAATAGTATCTCGAGTTCTCAACACAGTTGTAAGTTGTTTATTCTCCACAAAGCATGTTTGTCCCTTTTTTTTTTTTTTAAACAAAACGGTATATTTTAATCCAAATCAAACTAAAATTAAGTAAAAGAACCCCGAAAAGGACCAAAAATGAAGAGTTAAAAAATATTCCATTGCCGGGATTTGAACCCGGGTCGTCTGGGTGAAAGCCAGATATCCTAACCGGACTAGACGACAATGGAATTGTTAATATTTTGACAACTTTTAACTATTTCATTTAAAAATGTATTTGAAACCTCACGGACAACTTCCAAAAAATAAAAAAAGACATTAGACCTCCTATCTTTAAAAGAAAAGGGCTGGAAATCTTTCAAACTGCTTAATCGATATCAATAAAATTAAATCTCACACAGTATGTTTTAAAACTTTTCAAATAACAAAGCTATTTGATTCGATATATATCGTATATCTCATGCAATATGTGTACACACAATTTCTATTTTATGTCGATATACATCTAACAAAATCAATAAATCAAATTTTAAAGACTTAATCTCCTCTTTTAATGACTATCGAAATAAAGCCAAAATTTCATAATTTAATATATGCAAGTAATTGAGATGATTTAAAATATATCTAACAGTTTATATTTGTTAATTTAAGTACAAAATTCAAAGTGATTTCAAGTTCGTTTGGAACTACCAGATGTGCAGTATTTAGGACAAATTGGCCGTCAATATTTAAAATTTAACGATTTGACTCCATTTTATTTTAAAAAAATAAATAAATTTATATCTATGGTAAAGAGATTTTCGTTACAAAATTCTTTAATGGAACTGGTAACATATCTCAAAATAAAATAAAAATTACTCGAACAAATTTATATATACGGTTCAGAATCCTGCATTACATTTGCAATTAACATACCGTAAACTTACTAAAATAGGTACAACAGTATATATGATACTTCCCTTCCAAAAAAAAAAAAAACTATTAACCAAAAGAAAACAATACTGTACTTATTTGTTTCATATCACAAAATAATTTTGCAATAACAAATATGGACAGTATCACAGCTAACCTGACGTGCTATTAATTATTCCTCTTGCTTTAGCAAAACCTTCTCGCTGCTGAAACTTCCGGTATCGTTCGAACTGTACCAGCTTGTTGACATACCAGACATTCTTGCCAAATGTTGCACAACCTCTGCCATGCTCGGACGATTGGATGGTTCCATTTGTATGCACCTTTTTATCAATGCAATCAATAATACTGCAGAATCAACTGAAAAATTAACCTCCATTAGTGGGTCAAGAAACCCTTTAACATTCTCTTCCAAAATTTCTTCCGTCACCATTTCATGAAACTCGTCAAAGATGATGCTGTTCTCTTTCCCTGTAAAAATTTCTAAAAGCACAATGCCTAATGCATACACATCAATTTTAGGTGAAACCAATCCATGCTCGAGGTATTCTGGTGCCAGATACCCCTGCATACCAGCTATGTGCTGTGTCATTGTAAACTCCCCTTCTCTCCCTTTAGCAGGTCTCGCATTGGTCAAATTTGAAATTTTCGCTCTGATATTGGAATCCAAGAGAATGCCATCAGTACGGATATCCATGTGCACATAGGCAGGATCAGTGAAAGAATGTAGGTAGTTAAGCCCATTTGCAACATCTAGTGAAATTTGTAGCCTCTGTCCCCAATTCAAAACTCTGGAGCCATCTTTGCCCCAGATCCAATCACTCAGAGACCCGTTTTCAGCATACTCATAAACCAAATACCAATAACCTTCGTTGAAAGATACGCCACTGAGCCGAATCAAGTTAAAATGGTTGATTTGTTTAAGCATGTCTATCTCCATTGACATGTCTCGGTCAAATCTTTTGACCACAGCTAAATCCCCTTGGAAAGTACCTCGGTACACTGAGCCTCCAATTTGGTTCTCCAAACTAAAGTTATTAGTAGCCAATTGCAACTCTTGGAATGTATAAACTTTCAGGAAAGACCCTATGCCTGAAATACCCTTCAAAATGTCTAATGGGATATCATTCTTCTTAATTGGTTTGGATTCAATATTACTGGATACAACTTCACCCTTACTGTTCTTCAACCTTCTTTTCTTCAAAAGAACAAAAACTAACACAAACACAACCACCAGAAAAACAAATGCTGCAACTGCAATTGCAGAATACACACCTGTATGATTCGACTTTTTCTCGTTAGGTGAAGGAGAAGCTGGTGGTGGGGGTGGCGGTGGTGTGAGCACGGAAATTTGGGTAAAATTAGGCTTGGTCTTAAGGGGTATAAGCAATGTTGTAAAAAAATTTATCGTATCACTAAGAGATAACTCATTTGCATCTGCAATGCTGTCAGCGTCTACACCAAATGTTTGTGCTATCGAGGAAAAACTGTCGCCAGAACTGACAAGGTATGTGAGCAAATATCTTATGCCAGAGTTAAACTGCTGAGTTGTCGGACATGCACATCTTAGTGGGACCGTTAAATTTTGCCCTACTTGTAACTGTGAACTTGCATTGGGTAGATTCTGGTATATAATTGCTTGACATGTCGAGAGTGCCTGACGGTTAGATTTTAGAAGTTAGAAAATCAGGAGTAATAACAGAAAAAGGTAAAATAAACTTCTTATAGCTAATCAAGTAAATTTCAAATTCATATATTCTGCTACTAAGTGTTGAATAAGTTGTTGATTGATCGCTTTATCTTACGTTTTTGTTGCTGCAAGTGTAAAATTAAACAATTCCCTTATGCTCAATTACAGATTTTGATGGTGCATGGGTCTAATTGGAGCAGCCTACACAAAGGTACGTACCCAAAAACTGTAGTATTATACGGATAAATAACTACTTAAGAAAGTTTCAATTTGCAATTAAATAACAGAATCAAAATTTTCAATTAAGCAAAGAGTTGTGTTTTCTACTGAAATGCGGCCAAAGGTATCTAAAAATAAGTGATCCTAAATTCCTAATTCCCTAATAACAAATTTGCAACTTGCACCCTAGCCATTTAATTAGTTCATTATTTTAAGAAGATTATCCTATTATACTTGTCTAAAGAAAAGTTTGGACATCAATTAGTTGCTGGTAAGGAAAAACACAAACACAACAAGTATAAATTGCTGCTCGTGCAAATATAAAAAGTTCGGGCGAGTTGTTTGCAATTATCCCTCAAAAAAAATTGTTCTGACCAAACATGAACTTTTTTTTTTTTTCTCTGTAACTAAAATCTAAGCATCAGGGAAACCAATTACACAAAAATAATTACCTGGAACGTGTTGTTTGCTATGATAAAAGCGGTGTCGCCAGATTGAACGGAGTAAGTTGCATTAAATTGATAATAGCTGTTGGAACAAGAACAATCCACAGGTATAACCAGCATAGAGTTGGAATTGAGGTTGGATTGAGAGAGAAGAGACTCGTCTACATTAAGGAGCGAAGATATGGAGGCTGCGGTGTTGTATGGTGAGGTGGGGTGGAAAGTGAGATACGAGTTGCAGGAAGTGGAGTTGCCGTTGCAGAAGTAGCCCAAGAGGGAGGAGGAGTTGTGAGAATTAGAGCAGTCGGTGGTGTAGAGGCCTTCGTACGGCTGCTGGGAGTAAACCAAAGGGAAAAAGGTGAGAATTAGGAGGAAGAAGGAGCAGGTTGGCCATTGGAGTGGCATTTCTGAAATATAGTATTATTAGTTTAAGTTCTGTTTGTAATGACTTGTAGTTGTAGTTGATGGTAGGAGTATTTAATGGGGGCGACAAAGTTGACTGGCGATTGCGAGTTCAACTTTGATTTTTAACTACCGGCAAAGTTGACTGCGGTGTTTCTCTGTGCACTGTGCTTAGTACGAAAAGTCAGCGGTCACTGAAACTGGCTCTGTTATCTACCGGCCTTCTATCTTTTGACTTTTAGAGTTCAACTTTGCGTCCAGTATTGATGTAATTTTTATGTGCTCAAATTTCTCAAACATTGCTGGTGATCGTAAAAGGGTCGTCATGATTGATTGGAAATAAATCTGCTGCGATCATTCACACGTTGTGAACAATTACTCTGAAATTTTTATTTTTTCAAATTCAGCCGTTAATTTTTTATGTATACGTATCTTGAAACAATTGATTTTTCTGTACACGTATTTCAAAATAATTCGACAGCTGGATTAAGAAAAGCAGGAATTGCAGGGTTACTGCTCACAGTGAAGGATCGCAGCAGATTCGGATCCCGTCATGATTAGCTATCATCACATTTTTTTAGTCCGAATCTGCTGCTATTCCGAGAGGGATCGCAGGATCCTGAACTTCTGAGATCAACGGTTCAAACTTTTCTGTGTACGGATTTCGGAAACATTCTCGGAAAAGTAAATTTTTATGCACACATCTTGAAAAAGACTAACCGTTGAGATCGGGATCGTAGGTCCTGTGATTCTCGAGAATCACAGTAGATTTATTTTCCACATTTTTCGTACGATCATCATGACATATTTTAAAAAATATAAATAATATATAAGTGTTAAAAACTTACATAAATATTAAAAGAAGTTGTTACACGAAAATATTTTTGTTCAAAGTAATTAATTTATTATTGAAAAAACACAATTAGATACTTATTTTGGATACATATGTAAAAGCCTAAGGATAAATAAATTGCCCTTTGAAAATTAGCACTTAGAAAAGAGAACACCTTTATTGCTGACTCAGCATCATATTATCTGCCACAAATCGAATAATTTTGTTATTTACTTTAATAAAGCAAAAAAAAAAAATGATTGTTCTATCAGAGTTACGTAGTCTCTATTTTTTTTTAAAAAAATTAGTTACCAGTAAAAAAATAGAAATTAAATGATTATCATCCGGTCCAAACTATTTTCAATCCTACCATTCACGCGGATCTAGTTTGCGCACCAAATTGGAGTGGTGCGCGGACTGGATTGGCGCACTAAAATTGGTGCAAAATTGGTGCTCAAACGGGGTGAAATGCACTGAAGAGCAATACAAATTTCAAAACAGTTGGTGCTCTAACTCAGTCCGCACACCAAACCATTTTGATGCGCGAACTGAGTCCGCATGAGTTGTAGGATTGGAAATAGCTTGAGCCAGGTAATATCATTTAATTTCTATTTTTTACTGTGGAGACTAAAAAAATTTAGGCTCTATTTTATGCAGAACTCAAAAAACTAAAGTTCACAAATTTAATCTCAATAAAAACTTTATGATTTTAAGTGGGAATTTGGACCGTTAATTGACATACTTGATTATATTTGTTTCAGAGTTTTATGGTTTTATCATTTTTGCTTCAAATTTTTAATTTTTTTAGTTTGTATTGTACAAGATCAAGTTCACATCCGAGCCATAATTGCTAAAGCATCCAATACCATTACTTATTTAGACTACGTGTTTCAAATTAAAATGTAATGTAAATAATTAAAATTAGACTACTGATTTAATTGTTCACATCAGTAGCCGCTTTAGAGAAGAGAGAAAATGTAATGTAAATAATTAAAATTTGCATCTACATGTTTCAAATTAGTTTCACTTTTTAAAAATTGGATTCTAATACTCCACCTAGGATCCCTTATCCGATACTGTGAACCGCGAAGTCAAAAATTAATTATCATACTTGCTGCGAGGACATTTAATCTCAACAACGATACATACCACTGGACTAACTATATTTTGTTGCTAAAATATATATCGGCTGGTATAATACAAGTGTTTAGAGCTGGGCTATGGTGAGTTGCGAAGTAAGATGTCATTTTTATTTCACGCTCATATTTTTATTTTGAAAATCTAAACGACCGATCCGAACCGCTCAACATGTTCTCCATATTGAAATGTGCTTGGAGACCAAATTTTATAATTTTTGGAATTTTTTTACTATTTATTAAGCCACTCTGAAAATCGCTGATCGAATGGTCCAAATTTTTTTACTGTTTTTTACTGTTCACCCGGATCTGGGATTTTCAGAGTGGCTTAATAAATAGTAAAAAAATTCCAAAAAAATATAAAATTTGGTCTCCAAGCACATTTCAATATGGAGAACATGTTGAGCGGTTCGAATCGGGCGTTTAGATTTTCAAAATAGAGTATGAGCGTGAAGTAAAATGACGTTTTACTTCACAACTCACCATAGTCACTCTCCAAGTGTTTAATATATAATATAATTAAAATAATAAAATATATATATGAGGAGGGATCCAATTATACTATTTTTTTGACACACCTTGACACTGTTTTTTTATAGATCAATTTTGCGATTTCAAAATCCAAACAGTCGATCCGAACCGTTCAACATGATCACCATATTAAATTGTGCCTGGAGATCAAACCGTTCAACATGATCACCATATTAAAATGTGCATGGAGATCAAATTTTACATTTTTTTTGAAATTTTTACTATTTATTAAGATAGTTACAAAATAGCTGTTTTTCAATAGTTTAAAAACAACGATTTTGTAACCATCTTAATAAATAGTAAAAAAATTCAAAAAAATGTAAAATTTGATCTCCAAGCACATTTTAATATATTCATCATGTTGAACTAGTTGGATCGACTATTTGGATTTTGAAAATAGTAGGTGTCAAAATGTGTCAAAAAAAGAAGTGTAATCCGATCCTCCTATATATATATAGAGTAGAACTAGGGTGCTCCTAAGCTCACCAAGCCCTTCGTGAGCGTGACTCTAAAACCTATCGAATTGACTTCAAACGACATTTTCAAACCGTTAGATGTTTAATCTATATTAAAATGTGCTTGGAGACCAAATTTTACATTTTTTGAAATTTTTTTACTATTTATTAAGATGGTTTGAAAATCGCTGTTTTTATTAAAATTCTGCACCATTGGAAAACAGCGATTTTCAAAGCATCTTAATAAATAGTAAAAAAATTCCAAAAAATGTAAAATTTGGTCTCCAAGCACATTTTAATATAGATTGAACATCTAACGGTTTGGAAATGTCGTTTAAAGTCAATTCGATAGGTTTTAGAGTCGCGCTCACGGAAGGGCTTGGTGAGCTTAGGAGCACCCTAGTTCTACTCTATATATATAAATATATATAGTGCTGGGCTTAGCTAAGCCATGGTGTAAAACGACTTGGTGCTCCACGCCTCATTATTTCAATTTTGAAAATCCAAA
This sequence comes from Carex kokanica, assembly GCA_025461125.1. NCBI lineage: Eukaryota > Viridiplantae > Streptophyta > Magnoliopsida > Poales > Cyperaceae > Carex > Carex kokanica. The sequence goes on along the minus strand of JAJGRX010001067.1, from coordinate 869,154 downwards.
CTACCGATCCGAACCGCTCAAGTTGTTCTCCATATTGAAATGTGCTTGGAGACCAAATTTTACATTTTTTGGAATTTTTTTACTATTTATTAAGCCACTTTGAAAATCACTGATCCGGCGGTCCAGAAATTTTTACTGTTTTTTACTGTTCATAAGGATTTTCAGATTTTCAAAGTGGCTTAATAAATAGTAAAAAAATTTCAAAAAATGTAAAATTTGGTCTCCAAGTACATTTCAATATGAAGAACATGTTGGAAGGTTCGAATCGACTATTTGAACTTTGAAAATGAAAATATAGCGTGGAGTACAAAGTCGTTCTACTCCATGAAGTAGCTAAGTCCATCTCTATATAAATATATATAATAAACGTATTGTATTTTAGATTTTTAAAAATTGTCGTATCACTGTACTGTGTACCGTATCTATGCTAGGTTCTACTAAAACCAATTATAAAAATAATAAATATTGATAATATTTAATTAAGAAATGGCAGGGTCCGCTCGAACGTGTCCTCCCTCAGAAATTTTTTTATTACGACATCCACTCTGCCGCTTGGCAGATGTCATGGTGGCCAGCGCTCCCACTTCCCCACAAAGTGCAATGTGGGCCCCTGATCCAGGCCATGAGCTTTGTTGATGGCTCATCGACCCCGTCCAGGCAAGTACCCCTCTTTTTAAGGCGCTCGTGTGGGAGTGTTTAGAAACCGGACAGAAAAAAAACTTTTAATCAGTTCGCAGAGTTCTTTGAAATTTTCACATCATAATCCTAATAAATCCAGCGGGCCCTCTACTAGTTGAGTAAAAGCGTTGGACGACTTAAAAGCCCGTATCAAGAGGCCCAATACTATGATCAACACTCATCTCTCTCCTCCAAGTTGTGATCAAACAAGCAACAACCCGACAAACCTCATCTGATCTCCACATTAACTACTAAATGCGATCTGAAAATTCAAGGAAAATATAAGACTAAGTAAAAGTCGGACAAAGATCTGAAGCAAAATGTCATGGCTAGCGAGATCTATTGCGAAAACTCTTCTTCCATCCGACGATGAAGAGGAGGAACAAGAGATACCCTCCTCAACCACCTCAGACACTGCCGGAGACCCCCAGTCTCCGCCGAAAGGTGTTAAGGAAGACATCTCCGAGCTCACGCAAACCCTTACCCGCCAATTTCGTGGGTTCGCCTCTTTCCTCGCTCCGCCTCCGCAATCCCAATCAGAATTCAAAACTTCACCTGGAGATGACGACGACGTGGAAGCATCTGATTCCTCGATAAAAATGCCAGGTGATGTCACTAATCGTCTTTAGAGTTTAGACTACGTCTTGTTTGCATGATTTAGGTGTAACTTGTAGATCACTGGAAATGAAGTTAAAAGGCTGGAGACATTGGATAGATAGCTATTAAAGAGGAAAACTGAGGCTCTATTGGTTAGTCTTGAAGAGAATTAGGTAGAGAAAGAGCTGTTTGACCATTCCAACCAAATTGTTAGTTGAGATCAGGATTTTACTAACGACAATGCAACACATGCCAGGGTAAAATTCTGATTTATAAATTGCTAAATTCTATGATTTACTAAAACTATTTGAGAAATGGCTATGATAACTGCCACTCTCACATTTGTTGGATTTCTAAACCACACTGAAGATTATAATCTCATACTATGTCAAAAATCTGTAAGTTGTGGTTTTAGTACATGTCATTTTTACCAAATCAAAACTTGTCTTTCTATTTTTTTTTTCCTTTAAATAGTTATCTGTAACTAATGATTTAGAAGCTTCACAGGTATTCGGAGTGACTTTGCTGAGATTGGGGGGAGAGTTCGGAGTGGAATATCTAAGATATCAGAACACGTGGCTGTTTCAGAGATAGCTAAGATAGCCTCCAGTTTTCTACCTCTTGGATCTGATGAGGATGAAGATGCCGAGGACACTGGTGTGGTTGGTGTGACTGAGGAGGTGTTGATGTTTGTGGAGAATATTTCAATGCATCCAGGGACCTGGCTCGACTTCCCTTTGCTAGAGGAAGAGTGTGATGGTTTGTGTTCTTGTCCTCTTGCAGTATACATTACGTTTTCTAAAAGAGAAATTTTCAAATAACATCTACATAAAATGACTGGAAGGGGTACAATGGGTTGTTTGGAAAGAAAAACTGGGGTGGGTATTGGCATGTTCATGTGATTTGAAGAATATATATGGGAGCTTTCTTCTTTTACTGGCAAATAGGGGATATTTGTTTTTTTCATGGGCACGCGTGATATTTCATATATAAACCAGTCAATTGTAACTTTGCTATTTATACTTCCATTCAAACAGGAAAATGCAGGTGTTTAGATACAGTTATGTCAACATTTGAGTAAACCGTTTGCAATTAACAGAAGCTTTTGCATCTAACATAACAAAACATTTTTATGTATACCACATTAATGCTTTATGATTTTGTGGCAGTTGGTATATAGGAAATATTGTGTAGGGGTTGTTTGGGGGGGTAGTATTATAGGCTTTAGGTCATAGGACTAGTGATTTGGTGTCAAGGACGTAGAGATTAGGACTTTTGGCCCCTACAATCTATAGTGTAGGCATCATATAATTAGTATTATTACTATCAGTATTACTACTACTACTACTACTATTATTTTTATTATTATTTTATTACTATCTACCTTGACTTTGTGATTAGATTGAGTTTCATTTCTAGCCTACCCCAACTTGTTTGGGACTAAAGGCTTGGCTGTTGTTGTTGGTATATATATGAGAAATAATGTCTCCTTTGCTTTATATGCATGCTACCTTTCTGTGGTACCAAATTCTAAAAATCAAATATTGCATAAAAGGAAGTAACAACTCCCATTGAGAGCAATTACAGCTTGTCATTCTGTCTTTTGAAACAGTTAAATCCTGAGTGCTTATTGTTTATATACCATGCATTAATTTATCAACTGCATTGATATCAATTTACAACTGATGCGATTATGATTTTGCAAGCTGTAAATTCTCAATGGATCAATTTTAAGTTGCATACTACTATTCCGACTCCATTTGTAGCAATCTACAGCTATTTGCAAATGACTATAGCTGAGTGCACCGACGAAATCTTTGGGAAGCTTGAACTGAAATTAATTATACTCGTTACATGTGACAGATTTTGAGATGTCAGATGTGCAACAAGAGCATGCTCTTGCAGTTGAACAGCTTGTGCCAAGATTAGCAGCATTGAGGATTGAACTCTGCCCAAACCATATGAGTGAAAGATGCTTTTGGAAAATTTATTTCATGCTTGTCTACCCTAGGCTTGATGAGAAAGATGCAGAGATGCTCTTTTCACCCCAGGTTTTTTTTGCTCTCTATTTCAGAATTTCTGTGATACATCTATGGTGGCAAATGGTACGTATTGATGAAGAAAACATGTCATGTAATTGTAGGCTGCTTCTTTTAAGTACACATATAAACGTTATTGACTATGAACTAATACTGGACAACTTGGTTTTGTCATTTTGGTATTTATAACCTCTTTCAATCATTTTGGTATTTATAACCTCTTTTGTCATTGGGATGTACTTCAATATAGGAAGTTACAGACTTGGCATGCATCTATTCCTCCGAAATCCTTTTTGTTACATGTCTTTGTGCTAGTGAAGCTAAATATTTGAAGTGGAATACAGAATAATTTACTTTTTGGTATATCAGACTAACAGATATTTTAAGAGTGCTGGATTTGGTACTCTTTGTGGAGTTTTTATATAAGCCTGCTTGAGCTCCAACCAAGTTAAACCATTATGGAGTTGGAAGAAAGACATATTAAGATGTTTCCATACTCAGTATTACTTCTGGCCAAAATTTTAGATATAACACATGGGTATGAAGCGGTTGAGTGAAATTGTGGTATGTATGCCATGTCTTGATATTTAGCCCTTATCTTAAAAGATGCAATTGACAACACAGATCAAATTATTCTCTTTTAAGAAGACTTCACATCTTTTAATTTAAGTAGTAACACTTTATTCTTGCAGATCATGGATGCCAGAATGCAGTTGTCAAGTAAAAGCCAAAGTCAGAAGAACAAGGAAGTGCAGTATGATAGTAGCATTGTAGAGGTACCTATCTTAGAGTTGCCTACTTTTAATGTACCCCAAAAAACCCCAGAATATATCACAGCACCACTTGAACAAGGAGCTGAAGAACCACCATCGAAAGACATATACGACATTCCATCAGCAGCAGCATCATCATCGTCATCATCTAAGAGGCAAGAAGAAGAAACCCTTACCACCATCTCCATATCAGATTTAGTTGAGACTGAAAAGCACCCGGTGGAAGTGACTGAAGTGAAAATAGTGGACAAATCGGTGATTAAAGAAGAGGAACTGCCGACAAAAGTTCCAGTAGCTGTTCAAAAAGTCGAACATTCTGAAGATTCAGATGGAGATGATGAGTGGTTGCAAGAGGATACAAACAATAATATAACAGGAGTTTCACAAAATACAGCAAGTGTACCTTTAGTAGATGACGAGGATGTCTCTTTTAGTGACCTTGAGGATGAAGATGACAAGAAATGATGTTGAATAAAAGATTTATCGAGCCTTTCTACGTGTTGCATAATGTTTACTTCGTGTATATGTTTTCAATCTTAATGGTCTGTGTAAATATATATGCTGTCATTTGCTGTTATTTTATTTAAACTATGGTGCATAACTACTGTAATTTCTGTTGAAGGTGGGCAGTGTGCTGTGTTCGTCTTTGTGCTGCATCAACATTTTATATGATGTACATTATATTAGGGCTGATGAAAAAACTGTACTCGTGGTTCAGAAAAAGTATGTAACCAGCTCGCTCAATTTATATTCGAGCTGTTAACGGGTTCGGTTTGTTTTGGTCGAATTCATATTTTACTAAGTCAGTTCGTAGGGATTCTATTCTCTTCAAACCTTAATTTTGACAGCTCAGATTATACCCTCCCTAAGTTCCCCCTCCTGTTATAATAAATACAACTGGCAGCTTCTGCCAAGAATAAAAAAAAAAAGGCTCCCTCCTCTCTCCCAATCAAATTTTACAATAAACTCGTACTACCGAGCAAGAGCTGATGAAGCTCTATTCTACAAAAAATATTCAGCTCTCATTGCAAGAAAGAGGCTGAGGAGTGAATGGCTAGGCATCGTCAAAGGAAGGGGAAGGGGATGAGGTCACGGGGAGCAGGGAGAGAAGTCGTAGGAGAGGCAGCGACCAGCAATTGATCTATGCACAACTTATAACACCACATTGACAATAACATTTGATACCTACGCGGCTCACAGTATGAATGAGTTGTTAACGAGCTGACTCGATTCAGCTCGATTAGCAACGAGTCAATCAGGAGCCAGAACTTTCAGTTTGAGGCTAAAGTCAAGCTTGCCTCGTTATATCAGGAGTCGAGTTCAAGTCTGCTCTCACCTTGTTTACAGCTTGTTAGTATAGGTTACTAACAGGCTAACTATATAAATTCATCTTCAAATATTTTTTCATGAACTCTTCACATATCTCTGAATGCACACTTATTTATTGTGTTGATATATACTTATTGTTGACAGTTGATATGTCGTTTTATTAGTTGTCAACAACTGTTTTGATTTTTCAGAGGACTTGTTTTTCGAATCTCTTATATTAATATATACTTAATTATTACGTTAATAAATATATTTATCCATTCGGGTTTTTTCATTAACTAAAAATTAATATCGCAAGCAACTGTACTTCGCTCTCTGTTTTGCTCTTATTATCTTTTCACTTTCACAAAAAAGGGACGATGTCACGGTAATTTCGGCCTCCAATTACAAATTTACAATGCTATTTTTGACTTGGAAATTGGAATTACCAAGTCTTCTTTCGTATTTTCTTTTTCCCAGATTAGTCTTCTGTGGTGATGATTTATTCTTCACATTTTCTTTGCACATTGCAATTATGAAAGAAAATACACTAACACCTTCCTTGAAAATTCCTTTCATCATCAGCTAATAGAATGATTTATGAGTGAGGTTACGGTACTACGCATAGCGCATATTGATCCGTACTATGGGTCAATATCTTCATTTTCAAAATTCAAACAATCAATTTGAACTTGAAAAAAAAATATTGATCCTTAATATGGACCGATCTGCGCTATGCATAACACCAAAGCCTCACTCATGATTTGTTGTTAGACGTGATTTATCTTTTTTTTTTTCTGTATTCTTCTAAAATAACTCGCTGCAAAACAACAATAAGAAAATTAAATTCTTTCCAATTAATGTTCGGAAGTTGTATTTTTATCCTCCCCAAAAAGGTACGTAAAATACTGTTCTGTTCACCACAAGTAGGTAGTGTAACATGCCTGCTTCACAAATTACTGATTTTAAATTTCTAAATAAAACCTAACTAATACCTCAAGCATTAACCTACTATGATGAATTTTAAGTGATTTTGAATTTAAATCTCAGTGAACACAATATGTATGATAAAAGAAAAAGAACGTTAATTGAAGTTCAACACAAAAAGAAAAAGACTTCATCATATATAATTTTTTTTGGATAATCTAGGTTTGCTCAATAAAAATTAAATAATACAACATTCTTTCAAATTTTTTTCCATCTCCAATTCTCCATACCAATTAGACATATGTTTAGTACGAAAACCGTATTCTATTGCCATCTAAAAATTGGTCAGTATGCCAACCTCTACTCTTCACTTCAGAAATAAAGGAAGGGAAAATCCGTACCATCTTTTCACGCGCCTCGTGTAAAATTTCATGATCTTCTAAACTCGAAGCAACGGACTTATCCATTTCAGCAGCAAAAGCTGCCACAAGCCACCCCCTCAGCGCATCCTCTCCAGTTGCATTCACCTCCAGTACCATGTAACACTTATTCTTGCTTTTTCGGTTTATGAGAAACTTTTCATTGGAAAAGACTTGTTTCAATCTGTTAATGCTCCTAGGGTTCAAGCTCTCACGAAGGGGTTTACCAACTTTTACATTCCCAGCTTCTTCTATTAACCTGTCAGGGAAGATTAGGTTCTCGCTGTATCGCAAGTCGGCCGGGCTTGAGACTCTACCACTCTGACAAACATATATAAAATAAGCAAGTTGTATATATGAAGTGATTGCTTAACTGTCATTTAATTTCTAGGAGGATCATATATGATAGTCCAAAGATCAAATTAATCCATTGTATGATTAGCACTCATTTGTGCATTTACGCTTCCTTTACCTCCATTGTATGATTAGCTGATCAATATATGATTTCGTGTCAAACTAGCTCTAACTAAGGTCCGATTCCACAAAATGTAGCCTGAAATAACCCCCAGTTGTTCTGTCAGACACCAAACAATTAACCAAACCTATATATATTTTAATACCTAGAGCCACTTGACTCGTACAATAGCCACATCAAGTTTATATGCTTGGGTTGTAATCTTGACAATGGATCAGATCGTTCTTTCATACATCTTTTCACCTAGAATGTACCTTGATGAAATCTGCTACAATCATGGCTGTTCGTTGCGGGTTGAGAGTGTTGACAGGTGTCGCTTTCATCTCTTGTGTTACTCCATATATATGCAAGGCTGAAAGCAAAGGCCCCACAATCATCTAAAATATAATAAATAAATAAATTAAAACAACTTAGAATATGGACAAGTGGAACTTCTCTAACGGCTGTTTGCATAAAAACCCTACAGAAGAAATTTCTAGTGTAACCCCCCCCCTGCTTGTGACCGTGTAAACCTGACAAATAATACAATATCTATTTGCCCAACCTTAACATTTACTTGGAGAGATTCAAAGTGATCTCCCTTCCTCGTCATGCTATGCATGCGAAGGAGTAATTTTGTCTTTTTTATAAAGAAACACAGAGAGCAGGGGTTATATGTGATATATCTGATTTTGATGGGTTGAGCATAAATTTAATGTTTTAGGGCTCCAAATCGAATTATTACTAAAGGATGACATACCTGTAATATGCAAAAACTAAATGGTATAATTGTAGGTTACCTGGCACCAACGGCATACTATAATCCTGTAATATGCATGGATAACATACGTACCTTGCCTTGCATGGTGGAGCAAACAGTAGATGCAAGCTGAATGCCGGCACCAATACCAAGCACATTGAAAAGGGTAGATATAGCCTCTCCTTTTGCAAATAAATCACTCAGGTTTCCCTCTTTTGCAAAAGATGAATATATTGGGAGCCTTGTTGCTCTAGCTGCCACCACTGCCATCCCCTGAGAATATTTTTATGAAATATTTTTTTATGAATAGGAAAAATCAAATTTTACTCATCCCAAAACACAACAAACAAATTTGGCACAATTGTCCCAGAGATGCATATAAGAGACATCCCTCCAGATACGAAATCCTGTAATATCTTCTTCAAGGGGCATGTTTGATACAACAGACAGATAGGTGCCAAATTGAAAAGGTACTAAAAGATAATCATGATATATTACACAGCTTATCCCCACTAAAAGCTGAGCACAATCAAAAAGAAAAAATGGAATTAAAAACTAAACTTGTTACCTTGGCAAAATTTCCCAATCCAGCCATCTCAAGAAAAAGCTGAGGGCACAATGGAGAAATGACCTCCAACCCAGTACCAAGGTCGTATAACACATCAGCTAGAAAACCAATTTATGTAACATAATTATAACCAAAACCTTCAAAGAGAAGTGAAGCACAAGTACCATTGCATTATGATTTATTATCAACAGTTTTAAATAGGTGAGACCCACAAGAAACAAACAACTAGTCTAATACCAGTGGAGTTCATCAATACTACAGATACATCGTACCAGAATAGACAAGGATCAGTTCAGGTCGATAACATACCAATTATTCGCCAGGTCTTAGGCTCTGAGTCCATTCGTGCACCCATGCTACTGCATATGAGTTTTCCGGCATGTTGCATTCCATCTTTTAGAATCTAAGTATATCAGAGACAAAATAGTATGAATCCAAGAGATAGATTTAATAATTAATTGGTGCTTTATCTTATTTTTTTACGTTTACCCAGCTGACAGCTGTTGCTTGTGCAGGTGTCGGTCTCAAACCTGCAGCAAATAACAGAGACTGAGCCAGAGCTCACATTGATTTGTTAGTAGGAAACTAAAGAGTGAAAGTAGAAAACTTAGAAAAAGAGTGAAAGTAGATAAATATTAAGCATTTAAAAGATTAATTGACCTGAGTAGAAAGAACAGATAAGGTAGCACTAGAGAAATGTTGTAGAGCCCGAAATTGCGTGTAAGTCAAGTACCCCTCGTTCACACTAAAATTTATTTTTCATGATATGTTAACAGATATGTGGACCTGGGGTAACATCCAACTTTTTTTTTTCTCTTTTTTTTATCAAACAATTTAATGAATATGGAAGAAAATATTGATACATATACCTGTATGGGTAACCCGAAGGAAAGAATTTGTTCAAAAATGACTCTACCAATCTCTGATGCAGGGGTCTTGTATCTTTCAATGTTTTAACCTACAATTCGAGTTGCAACACCATGCAATTAGAAAATCGTTGCGGTATATTGAACTCACTTACCGGTGTCAACGGGTACGATACTGGTCGGGTGAAAGCATTGTCATACCCGTACCTGTTAAAGTTACTGCAAAAAAAAAAAAAAAAACTTTACCCTTACCCTCAGGGGTGGACCCAGTGTTGCCCCCCCCGGAATTTTTTTTTCCCCCCTCTGGACTTTTGATTTGTAATTCGGGTTAAATTTAGGATTAAAATTGAAATAGATTTGTTGAATTTTGATTGGTAATTAGAATTATAAGTCAGAGTATCAGAAATTACAAGTCAAAGCATTGGAAAGTATAAGTTAAAGCATTATTTTTTATCGAGTATCCAATTGGTTAATGGATTAAAATCCAATTAGATATTTAAACCCGATTCGATATTTTCTTGCCCACCTGACGAAAATCGTGAATCCGCCCCTGCTTACCCTTACCCTTACCAGATAAGCTAAAGAAAAAAAAACCTTACCACGTCTTATCAAATACAATACAGGTCAGGTAAACGGATAAAAGGGTACCATTGATACCCCCACTGTATATTGAACTCACTCAATAGGTCAAGCAAGTCAACCAGCCAAACTAAGCACCAAACTAACTAAATTTAGAATACGAAGTAATTAGGTGCGAGATTACACTGAGGTGACCATCAGAACCGAAGCTACAGTGTTGCGAGACAGAATCGGAGATTTCCAACCAGAAACCAGGCTCCTCTTTCTCCTTCACTGGCGCTGGTTGAATTTTTCTCTAAAGTGACCAAATACACAAAGAGAAAACAACTGTTTAATATGAGAAAGAGGATCGTTTATCTACATAAACTACCGAAAATTAATCAAGTTAAAGCCGAGTATCTTTACCAGTAGAGAATCCATGGAACTCTCAGAGGAAGAACTAAAGATCGAACGCGCAGCGGGAAGGAAGAAACAAAGGTTTTGCTTATCTTGAGCTTGGAGTTTTATGGATCAAAGCTTGACAGCCCAAAATTATAATGAAATTTTATTGGGCTAGACATTAGATAAATAAAAGTAGGCCTATTTTAGTCAATATCAAAGGAACTTTTATTGGGCCGGATCAAATTGGACCGTACTGGGTGAGCCCACAAATAATGTGTATTAACAAAACAGAGATTTGGTATTAATAAAACTTAAATTCTCAACTAATAATCGATCAAACATTAGTAAAATTAAACTTATATGGCTGTGTGATTGGTCCGTTTTAGAATCCATCAAATAGTCTTGGCGATCCTAATAATGTTTATGTCAATAAAAAAAATTAATTGAGCTAGTATCAGTGTCCACTTGATGATGTGACAATTTAAGCTCAAGAAACAAGTTTACTGAATTGGCAATTGTTTTACATTGTTACAATTGAGATTAAAATATCCCAAGTGTAGGGTAAATTAATACATGTGAACAGTGGCGAAGTCACGTTGACACAGGAGTAGGCACCCCTGAAATTTTTCTTTTTTATGGACCGGGCCTTTTTTATTAAGTTGCCTACCCCTGTTTTAATGCTTGAATAGCTTGAATTGTTTAAATGAGGACTAAGTTCATTTAAATTGTTTGAATTGCTTGAACTGTTTGAATTATATAGAATTGCTTGAATAGCTTGAATTGTTAGAATTGTTTAAATTGCTATTTTTTTTCTTTAAATTTGTTAATAGAAAATGGATAGATACTACAAGACAGGATCCAGTTTTTGCCAACTTGAATCCGAACCCACTATTGGAAAATATGGAATCAGGATCGGTTATATATGCATATTAGTATCGGAATGCAACCGATCCTGATGGAGGCGATACTGATACTGATACTAATGAAACAACCGACCCTGATAGTTACTATCAGGATCGGTTTTGTTGAAAAAACCGATCCTGATACTTTTTTTTTTTTAATAATGTTGGTTCTGAAAAAAAAAAAATCAGGATCGGTTGTTTTGAAATAACCGATCCTGATACCTTTTTTTTTTTTAATGTTGGTTCTGAAAAAAAAAAAGAATCAGGATCAGTTTTTTTGAAACAACCGATCCTGATGTTATATTGGATCTAAAAAAAATATTTTTTTTTATTTGGCCAGCTTCCATATATATTTGCTGGCCAGCATAAATTTTTTTTTTATTTACCATTGATTTATTGGAGCTCAAAACCAATTAAGAACACAAAATAAAATTCATGAAACACAAAAAGAAGTACAATAGTTGAAGAAATTTGGTGCAATAGCAAAATAAAATTGAAAATACAAATGAAAAAAGATAGTTGATCGGCCGAATAATTAAGATAAATAAAAAGATAGTTTCAAAAAGCCTTGCTCAAATGAAAAAAGATAAATAAATAAATTGAAAATACAAAAAAAAATGTGTTTTAAAAGTATAATAATGAGAAAATTAGATAAAGCTAATACCGTGATAGTTGATCGGCCGGATGATTAAGTAACTTGAGCGAGATGTCCTCAAGACTGAAAAACAATATACAAACACCATTAATTAATTTTTGAAACAATACAAAAAATTAAAAATTGACACGGAGGTTCGAGAGATTCGAGAGGCTCGGCTTTGAGAGGGAGAGACGGAGACAGAGAGAGAGAGAGACGGAGGAGAGGGAGAGACGAGTCGGAGACAGAGAGAGGAGAGACACGGAGGTCTGAGGATTTGAGAGGGAGAGACGGAGACACAGAGAGAGAGAAAGACGCTAAGTTGAAAATGAGAGGCGCGAAATGAAAATAAGAACTAAGCAGGAGTTATCAGGATCGGTTATTTCGAAATAACCAATCCTGATTGTTTTTGTAAGTACAAAGGCGCGAAATAGAATTAAACCCTAGCGTCAAATTAGCATTAGGATCGGTTATTTCAAAACAACCGATCCTGATACCTTTTTTTTTAATATTGGTTCTGAAAAAAAAAAAGTATCAGGATCGGTTCTTTTGACCAAAACCGATCCTGATACTTTTTTTTTTAATATTGGTTCTGAAAAAAAAAAAGTATCAGGATCGGTTCTTTTGACCAAAACCGATCCTGATACATTTTTTTTTTTTTCAGAACCAACATTAAAAAAAAAAAAGTATCAGGATCGGTTCTGTAGACAGAACCGATCCTGATACTTTTTTTTTGTTTTTTTGTTTTTTTTGTTTTGCTTTTGGCTTCTCTTCGTGTACAGAGAAGAGTGAAGAGTGGGAGTTGAGAAGAAAAACTTCTCTGGAAGGAAGACAGAAATTAGAAAGAAAAAATCGGAGCTGACAAATGGAACCCATCTGTCAGCGAGACATCTACGATTTTAAAATTAATTTAATAAGATAGATGGGCATAAATGGACATGTCCATTGATAATCAGGACACCACATTTTCAATCGAACGGTTCAGATTTGCATATTTACAAATTAGTTATGTATGTACACCAAATAATATGAAAAAAATTCAATACAAATATTTTTAAATTATTTACATCTTTGGTGGCCAAGCCATACTTATAGTTGTCAATTTTATAAACTTTCATCATTATTTGCCCTTTAAAATTTAGCAAATATTGTGGACCATTCATTTTTACATTAACGATCAACGGTCGATCTGTAATGAAATGATTCCAATTTTTTTTTTGAAGTGATCTAAGAAAAACTTTGAAGTAAGCAACACAAAAGTTATGAATTTTAATTATTTATGAGCTTCGATTCGACGTGAAGTGTGTATAGCCCTTTGATGTTTCAATATTCTGTCGACTTGATGGATAGGTAAATAAAAATATTTTTTTGTCAAACTTTGATACAAGAAAATAAATGCAGTGCTCTTTAATTTCAACGGTTCCGATCGACCAGCGGACGACATATTTCCATGCGCCTTCATTAACTCCTAAAGCAAGAGTATATGTCTTATGAAACATAAGCTCTAGTTTGTGAGTTAATGAAGGCGCACAGAAATATGTCGTTTGCTGGTCGATCGGAACCGTTGAAATTAAAGAGCACTGCATTTATTTTCTTGTATCAAAGTTTGACAAAAAAATATTTTTATTTACCTATCGATCAAGTCGATAGAATATTGAAACATCGAAGGGCTATACACACTTCACGTCGGATCGAAGCTAAGAAATAATTAAAATTCATAACTTTTGTGTTGCTTACATTCAAAGTTTTTCTAAGATCATTTCAAAAAAAAAATTGGAATAATTTCATTTCAGATCGACCGACGATCGCTCACTTGAAAATGAACGGTCCGCAAATATTTGCTAAATTTGAAGGGGCAAATAATGATGAAAGTCCATAAAATTGACAATTATAAGCATGATTTGGCCATAGAAGATGTAAATTTTTTTTTGAATTTATTTCATATTATTTGTTGTAGATGCATCACATAATTAGTAAATTTCAAGTTCTGAGCCGTCTGATAAGCAATGAATGGCCTTGATGTCTTCATTTGGGCGATTTTGTTAGTAGAGCATTTTTTATTTTGTACAGCACACGGCCTATGTAATTTAAAGAGCATCCAATATATTTAAAAAACTTCTTGAAGCTAAAACTGCTCTGTTAAAATCTGTGGACAGAACCGAAAATTAAAAAAAAAAAAAAAAGTATCAGGATCGGTTCTGTGGACAGAAACGATCCTGATAATTTTTTTTTTTTTTTTAAATTTTGGTTCTGAAAAAAAAAAAAAAAAAGATCAGGATCGGTTCTGTCCACAGAACCGATCCTGATACTTCTTTTTTTTTTTTTTAATTTTGGTTCTGAAAAAAAAAAGTATCAGGATCGGTTTTGTCCACAGAACCGATCCTGATACTTTTTTTTTTTTCAGAACCAACATTAAAAAAAAAAAAAAAGTATCAGGATCGGTTCTGTTGTAACAACCGATCCTGATTCTTTTTTTTTCAGAACCAACATTAAAAAAAAGGAATTAGAATCGGTTGTTTGTTAGAACCGATCCTGATACTATCAGGATCGATTTTTAAGAAATAACTGATCCTAATATGTGTTCCATTAGGATCGGTTGTTTGTAAAAACCGATCCTGATAGTATCAGAATCGGTTCTAATAAAAAACCGATTCTAATTGTTCATAAATTAGAATCGGTTAACCATAAAACCCGATCTGAATAGTTTTTAGGATCAGTTTTCTTAAAAAAACCGATCCAGATAGATATTAGAATCGGTTGTTTCATATAACCGATACTATTAGGCCGATCCTGATTCCAGTTTTTCCACTAGTGACCTGAACCCGTTAGTATATTCGAACCCAAATCCGGTTTTTGCCTAATGACAAAGTTAATGAGATATAAAGATAAAATGTGTACTTCAAAATTTACAACGAGGCCCTTGTAAAAATTGTCTTGATCAAAGAGAAATGAGATGCAAACTAAAGAGAGGTTAATGAAAAACAATGAATGAATTTGCAGATACACATGACCTAAACAATGAATGAATATGATCTAATCAAAATAAGATATTCTACCATAATAATAAAAAAAAAAAATAAGACAAGTAAATCTAATTTGATACCACCTCATATTGCATCATTTAGTCTCTCATTTAGCAACATCTCAAATAAATATTTTCTATCACCATACATAACAGTTTAAGAAGAAACATGCAATTAACAAGACTTAACAGTGATGACAGAATAAACTAGTTGAAAAAAAAAAAAAAAAAATCCCACCAAGTGCATTGAAAACTTTAAGATTTGTGTAGGCTCAGTGTCATCTATCTGTTTTTAGTTGTTGTTCCCTTGAGTGTAGATGTAGTCGGTGTGTGCCACTAGTGTTCTTCTCATCATGCACTCTTCTTCAGATTTGTCACACACTTCTTGATCCAATCCATCAAAATCAACCTCTTCGTTTCTCTATATGGTACAATTGAAATAAGTTAATTAATTTGACAAAAGTTACATCTTTTTTTGCTCATGAATTGTTCAGAGAACTAACAAGTTAGCTAGGCTCAACAGATCCACATAAAATGCATACCTCTACATGGCGATTTACGCTGAAATCAGTTGGGAAATGCCTCTCTCCTTGAGATAAACGCAGAGAGAGAAGAAGGGTTACTAGAAAGATAGATGCAAACTTTGGTTTCATGGCCGCGTTGATTTGTTTTCCTCTTTAATTCATTTGGTGACAGATACAAAAGGGGCAGTTGGGTGTCTCTGTTTTTTGGGTTTATAAAGAGCTGTCATGTCTCACTCATGTGGTTGTTAACTTTCTCAGACATCAGAATCTTTTTGTAGATACCCCTCAAAATGTTGATTTGGTCCAAGATGCATTTTTTTTTTTGGTAAAATTAATGAATAATGCGCATTATTAACTGTCATTTTGTTATTTCAAAATAGTACCAGGATATATGTTACAGTAATTAAGGTACATCTTCAATTTACCTATGTGGTTTTTCCATTTTGGAAATGTATTAGATTAGTTTTATTGGTTAATGTGATAATGAAGTGGTGAATTTAAAGGATTCAGATAAGCTAAAATCCGAGATCCATGAACAGTAACTCTGAAATTCTTGAAATTTGAGATCCAACTGTCCAACTTTTTTCGTGCACGCATCTCGAAATAATTTAATGGCTGGATTCGGGATTTCAAAAATTTCAGAGTCACTGTTGATGATTTCATATTTCAGCAAATTTGGATCCGAATTTAAATCCAATAACCCTTTTTGTTCATTTTTTTGTTAGGTTAATTATATTATCATACAAAACATGGTATAAATTCATGAGTAGAACTAGGGTGCTCCTAAGCTCACCAAGCCCTTCCGTGAGCACGACTCTAAAACCTATCGAATTGACTTCAAACGACATTTCCAAACCGTTAGATGTTCAATCTATATTAAAATGTGCTTGGAGACCAAATTTTACATTTTTTGGAATTTTTTTTACTATTTATTAAGATGGTTTGAAAATCGCTGTTTTCCAATGGGCAGAATTTTAATAAAAACAGCGGTTTTCAAACCATCTTAATAAATAGTAAAAAATTCCAAAAAATGTAAAATTTGGTCTCCAAGCACATTTTAATATAGATTGAACATCTAACGGTTTGAAAATGTCGTTTGAAGTCAATTCGATAGGTTTTAGAGTCGCGCTCACGAAGGGCTTGGTGAGCTTAGGAGCACCCTAGTTCTACTCTAAATTCATCTAATTCATCCACTGTCATAAAAAAATACCATAATCCATATAATAAATACCTTAAATTTTGGAGGGCAGGTTGGTAAGTAAAATAATGCTGAGTACCGTACTAGTCTAGTAGATGGATAAAGTGGAAATAATTAAATGAGCGTACAGTGTGGGAATGGGATGTTGTTTCTTGGGGACAGTAATAATTTTGGGCAGGTGAAGCGGTCTAAAGTTCAAACTGTGCAGTGTACAGTGTACACACACTGAATTCCAATCAATGAACCAGTGCTGCTTCTTTTTTTGTCAACCCAGGCCCCAGGCTGAACTTCCCAGATTCTCTGTTGTGGGTACCATCTTTCCTGCTGTGAGGCGAGTCATTTTCACTGACTGCTGCACTTTGTAATTCTGTTTTTGGGATTCTCCTCATACTATTTATGATGATTATATTATAACTTCTAATATAATCAAATATTACTTCTGATAGTATTTATGATGATTAGAATCTAGCTACACTATTTATATAAGCATATAATGGCATGAATCTCGACCATTCTTTTAGGACCTGTTCGGCATTAAAGAGGGAATGGGTTTGGGTTTAGAAACTGAATTTTTTTGAACTGAATTTTACTGTGCACGTGGGAAAAAAAAAATTCAGTCTGAGTGAATTTTTTTTTCCCACGTGCACAGTACTCTGCCGAACAGGCCCTTAACTTGACACGAATCTCAAAACAGACCCTCTATAGTTTTCATAATGACATATGCTTTTAAGTTGTATATGTGTTTTCAAAGTTCAAAAGACAAATTCAAACGTTCAAATCATCTCTCTTGAAAACTTCATTTGTATGTAAAACAAATTAAATTTATTTAGTATCAAGTTGAACGGTCAAAAGATGAATTTTTTTGTGTGCCTCTTAGTGCATAATTCTTTCTGAAAAATCTTTATTTTAAAAAATTATAAAATTAAATAGTAAAAAATTTCTAAAAATGTACAATTTGATCTCTAAATATATTTTAATATGAAAATCATGTTGAATGGTTTAAATATCTTTAATAAACTGCATTGAGAAACAGCAGAGAGACTGCAAAGAAAGGATATTGAAATGCCGTTCCGATATTTAATAAATAAAATAACGATTGATTTTTTGGCCTACAACCTAGACAACAACAATTGATTTTATGACCTATAGAGAAGAAGAGGAAAGAGAAAAGGAGAGGAGAGAGGCAGTGCAGAGAATTTATCTGTTTTACATTTTAATTTGAAAATTACAAACTTTTAATAGTTTGTATATATAATTCATCTCCTCTTCACTCTACTCCTCTTCTCTCTTTTCTCCTTCAAAATTTAATGAGTGAGTCTACGGTACTATGCATAGCACGGATTGATCCGTACTACAGAGTTATAATTTTGTTTTTAAAATTCTAACGGTCGATCCGAACCGTTCAACATGATTTTCATATGAGAATGTACTTGTGGACTAAATTTTCTATTTTTTAGAATTTTTTTACTATTTTTTTAAATAGGTAAAAAATCACTGTTTTTGGATGGTCCAGAATTTTTAAATCAAGTGATTTTCTACCTATCTAAAAAAATAGTAAAAAAATTCAAAAAAAATATCAAATTTAGTTTGCAAGTACATATTCATATGGGGATCACATGAATGGTTCGGATCGACCATTAGGATTTTCAAAATGAAAATATGACTCTGTAGTACGGACTAAACCGTGCTATGCATAGTACCATAGCCTCAAATAGGAGTTGGTCATCCCTCCCCTCCTTTCCTTAGCACTAAATTCAATCAAGTATATTTTATTATATAGAAACTTTTTTTTTCATATTTTCCAATAGATAAACTTTCAAAACTATCTTTTTTTTCAGATTAAAATAGAAAATTATTATATCACTCAAGTTTAAAATCTTAATCAATGGATGTACCTTAAACGAATGTAGACTAGAATCACCTGATTAATTAATCGTCAAGGTGAATATTATAATGTTATGATGAAATTTTAAAGAGAGCTTTCATGTTTTTTATTTTATAAAATATCGAACTGATTTTTTTGTACAATAAACTTTATTATGTCAATTTAATTTTTTAATCAAATTTTTGCACGCTAAACACAAAACAAAGTTCAAATTTGGACTAAAATCGATGGACGTACTACCTTCAGATTTATTATTCCAACTTTAAAAATAAAAATAAAAATATTAATCTTAGTAAGAATCAATCCGCGCTATGCATAGTGCATAGCCTCACTCCTAAATGAATGCACGGTATAAATAAATGTGCATTAGAAATTTAGAACTATCATTTATATTAAAATTGAATACTTGGTCTGTTGGCATTTTAGTTAAGCATGAGACGATCAGGTCTGTTGGTATTTTTGTTGCACATTCAGCGAATGATAGTTGACGAGTTCACTTTTCGTGTAAATTTTCATCAGTTAACTTGTGATGACCGACTCCTATTTACTTGCTTCACAATATTAAATCAGTGGTCACCATTGTAGGCTAGTATTGCTTGTCATATTTTTATCCTTGGATTATCTATATTAAGGGCCTGTTCGGCGGATTGAAGGGAATGAGAATGGATTGCAGAATGAATATTTTTGAATGGCCAAAATACTGTTTATGTGGGGAAAAAAATTCACTATGAGTGAATTTTTTTTTTCCCATGAACACAATAGCAAGCCGAACAGACCCTAAGTGTCTAACAAGAATATTTCAGATTCAACGACTTTGATCGTAAGTAAATTTATTATTGATTATATTTATACCTTGCTTTAACTTTAGTTTTGTATGTTTGATTTACTTTTATATTGTCAGTACCAAGGTTCTAAATAGCGGTTATAGCGTCGTAGCGGGAAGGCTAAAAAAAAAGCTACAGCGAATAGCGTCGCTATAGCGGAAGCTATTCCAAATAGCGTTTTTTTTTTACATTTCGTATATTCAATATTTGTACTAAATATCAACATTATCTAAGGTCTCATAGAACAATAAATAACACCAAAGTAATTAAGAAATTATAATATTCATATTGAACCCGTACAAAGTCCAAATTACGGTTCAAAATATCCATAGTAATATCATAAACTATCGATTTTTCCTATTAAAAATATCTTAAGTATCATGATTCATGACATAATCTATTTTTTTTTTCTATTCAAATTTTAATTCCGGTTTGGACCTTTTTTCTATTCAAATTTCTATTTCTATTCCCAATTTCAAATTGATTTATTTGTAGCAAGTAGCAACAAATTCAATTTCGGTTTGAGATTTTTTTTATCTTTATTTAAAACCCATATAAATTGCTTAAAAATAAAAAATAAAAAAAAACTCATATTGTATAGCGCAAATAGCGCCGTAGCGGACCGCTATAGCGCTGTAGCGGCCGTAGCGCAAATAGCGCATTTTGATGTCGTAGCGTAGCGTTTGGGGTCCAAAAACGCTATAGCGGCGCTATAGCGCGCTATTTAGAACACTGGTCAGTACTAAAAATAAAACATATTCTGAGAACTACGTGGAATATAATTTTGTAGTTTCTTGTAGTGCTGTAAATAATGGTATGCGTTTGTCGGATGGACAGAGTACCTCTAAGCGATTAATTAGGAATAATTGAGAAGAATCAATCATAATTGAAAAAAATTAGCTGATTAATTGAAATATTTCTTAACAGTTTGGTCACCGCTAACAACCATAGTGACAAATGAATTATTTGGGTTTGGTTCGTCGAGGTCAAAAATTCGTGATTCAGGAATAATTCGGGTATAATTAGGAAATGATTCGGTACAACAAGAAAGCAAAAAAAAAAAAAAATTTCAGATTTGATTTATATAGGATGCTACATTAGCATGGTCACAAAAAACTTTGTCTCAAATTCACCACGTGCTTATGCCTTCTCAAAATTCAAAAGCTTTGCCTCAACCCCACGTTGCTTGGTCACAGTGAAATTCAAAATTTTTCAAAAGTTTTGCCTCAGTCCACTTTGCCTCAAAAAATTTCAAAAATTCCATTGCAGCAGCGAATTTTTCGAATAAAACGCGAATAATTCGTAAAAAACATTTTATTCGCGTTTTATTCGCGAATAAATCAGTAAAAATTCAGTCAATCATTTTATTCGCTGTTCAGTTCGGAAACCTCCAAAAAAAAAATTATTCGCGAATAAAATACGAATCATGTTACTGTGCTAACAACTAATGAGCCTAAACAGATATTTTTTACGACGCTGGTTTAATGTGCAATGGACAATGGCAGGTGAGATTTCTGATTGTACTCTTGTTTAGGGGAAGTAGGTCAAAATCCTAGTTGTACTTTGCTCTGTAGACTCTACAAAGTTCTTAGGATTTAGCATATCTAATCTAACTATATTCAATTCATATTTTATGCATGCTGACGTCTCTCTCTCTCTCAATCTGTCATTGAATCAAAATTGTCTATGGACTCTTTAGGGCTTTAGCGCCGTCTGTCTGGTTGATCACACGGTCCAGAACTCCAGATTCAGGTGAGGTCTACAGAGTATTTCCTGGACCAAGTTTACAGGTGACAAGGCGTTCATATATACAAGGATGATTTTCGGGCATTTCTTAAATATGGTACATCATTTATCATACATTAAGGTCCTGTTCGGCTGCACAGTGGACTGAGGAATGAACACGGGAAATTAAAATTTTTGAACAGATTTTTACTGTTCACGTGGGAAAAAAAAATTCACTCAGAATGAATTTTTTTTTCCCACGTGAACAGTATACAGCCGAACAGGACCTAATTGATATTTCGTCATTTAACTATATGTATTGAAGGCATTTACTTATCTAACATGTAATTTTAAAAATTTAGAAGTTTGCAAAATCCAATAAGGGCCTGTTCGGATGTCAGGAGATTGTACGGGATAGAATTTTACGGGTTCGGAAATTCACTTTTTGATTTGCGAAAATGCATATTCATGGGAATGCACAGGAATAATTATAGAAATTTGTTGATGAGTGTTCGGTTGTACTGTGAAATTAGTTGTGAAAAATATTAATTTATTTATAAATTATGTATTTCTATTTAAAGACAGAGATAAAAACAAAATATCTGTATCAAATTAGCATTTATTGCTACAATAGATGGAGATGAATGGTACTGTTGGTTTCATGTACCAATAGAAATACAGGTTTTTAGTTGGAAACTTAGGTAACTAAAACTAATCTTCTCAACACCTAAACATAGCTCCTTATACAAGTGCATAGTATTCTTAACACAAAATGAAAATGGTTTAAGAACAAAATTAAGCTTTACTGGTATTACACAGATGTATGCACATTGGTACCTAGAAGTTACAGAAGAGATCGACTCAACATGGCATAATAAAAATAGAATAACTAAATATGAAATCTAATAAGATCAATCAAAAGAGAGCAGTTTGTCGATGGTAAGATATATAAAAATAAAAACCTTACTCTATGCTTCCCGTAACAAAAAAGACATTTTATCAAACACCTTTTGTGCACATTACAATACAAAGCATAATACACATCTAAATCAGTACTTCATATATTTCATGCATTTATTTCAAAAATTTATGTCAAAACACTTGGATATTTGCACACCTTGCATAGATAAGTCGTAGCATCAAACAGAAATAAAAACACAAAATCCAACATCAATCATCACTTATGAACTTATCTTTTAGAAGGGAAATCAACAAATTCAAAGTAAAGAACAAGCTCAGTGTAGATAAGCCCCTTTAGTTATTGCATCTCCAGCAATTTAATAAATGAAATTATGAGATTTTGTTTGTTTACCTTTTCCAACCATGGTTCTATGTCTTTCTCCAGCAAAACCGTTTGGACAAAAACCCCACCCCTCTAAAGCCCTCCGTTTCTCAAGGGCGAGAAGGTATCCCAGCTTCGGTGAAAATCAAATTCTACAATTAACAGGGGCGAAGGTATTAATAAAGTACGGGGGTCCATTGATCTCAATTTTTTTTAATGTTTGTATTTATCTGAGTTTCTACATAGTTTAGGATAAAATATTATGGATACTTTTAAATTAATTTCATTTGCAACATAAAAGTGACTATTTTTTATTTTGACCCTCATAATTTGAAGGTCTCCCCTACCTCCACCTACAAAATGCTTAATTCAACAAAGGTAATGTTTTTTTTTTTGTATTTAATTATAATTGGTATATATATTTTAATCCGGAAGAATCGACTGATTAATCGAAAAAATCTGCAAATTAAAACCTACACCAAATCTATTCGTGGCGATCTCACCATCACCACCAACTAAACGGTCGATAGCACGTTCTTAAAACACTGTTAAATACCAGTGCGAGTGCATCACAAGTAGAGAATTGACCCATATGCCCTTGAAAATTGACCGATTAGAAGATCAAACACTTCTCTTACTCATAATGCATATTTTAATATCCTTAATAAAGATAAATGAGTATTTTATAAATTTGAAATTATTTTTAAATGAAACTGCAATAAATTGAGTAAGTTTGTGATTTTTTTAATTAAAAGGGTAAATGTGACATTACAAATTTTAAAGGGGAAATACATAATTTCAAAACTTTTTAAGGATATACATGAAATTCCCCTAATATATTAATATATGTACGATAAGAAAATGTCCTAAGATGAAATTTAAGTGCATTAAATTATTCTAAAAATAAAGTTTAACAGATCGATACTGATTTACTTAGATACACATGACAAAAGCATCAAACTTGAACAGTTATTGTAAAAATAACAATTGGTTCTCAAACTCACAAAAGCTCTTCAAATAACAGTTCAGAAGTCATATTGACTCTGAGAAATAACTTGAACAGTTATTGTAAATATCAGACAACATTGGTGTCAATTTAACCATCTATTCTCAATGTGATTTAAATCATTTAATTGTTACATCGAGAAAATAACTTGTGTATTCATAAAATTATATGGAATGCAAAATGAAGATCAAGTTTAATAGTCCGGGCCTAGTCAATTTCGTAGGGAGAGCTACCTGATACGGCCCAACTTTATATACTGGGTTTAGACCCAATTATCTCCTCTTCTGCAACATCAGGGATCCGATTTGAAAGTTGAAACGGAGAGAATCCGAATTTAATAAGGATCCGGAAATCGAGGCCCCAAATTGAAAATCCCGCCTCCTCCTCCGCTTCTCGTCTAGTCTACTCTCACTAGGCTTTTCATTCAGCAGGAGGGGGAGAGAGAGAGAGGTCATGGAGAAGATCTCAGTAGGAGTACGATTCCGACCGTTAGCATCCAGTTGCGACTCCGATTCGGGACGTAAATGGCAGATCAGCGACAAGGTGATCTCTCTCTGCCATTTGAACACTCCGGTCTCGGGTTTGACGTTCTCCTTCGGTATCTTTCTCTCTCCACCTAGAAATCACAAATTATCATTAAAATTTCTTTCTCTCTCGGGGTTGACGTTCACTGGTCTCGGGTTTGTCATTAATTTTTTTTCTTAATGTTGACATTTTGTTCTAGCAATCAATTGAGCAAGCTGTAGTATGTGGAGTCTTCATTCCCATTTTGGATTTAACTCTATGCCAGTAGATTTTGAATGTTAATATTGACAGCATGTGGTCCAAATGCTAGGTTCCTGATTGGTAAAGAGAGAACCAATTGATAACTGACTCTCTAAGATTTCTGTTTGTCTGTTTTACCTGATATATATGTATACACATATTTCTTTTAATGCAGATCATGTGTTTGATCAGGGTTCAAGTAATGTAATGGTTTATAATGTCCTCATCAAATCCATTATTACTGCTGCCATTGATGGCTTCAATGGTAATTTCTGATGGCTTATTTTATTATTTTATCTCACTTACCCATTACCCTAGCAGACACAGACACAGATCGTACTTTATGCACAGATCAATTGAACAAAATATATTTACTTCATATCTTCATCCAAACCATTTCTTTTATATTCTTCTAGATATGCGTGCTCCAAAACATTTTATCTTTCATACATACCAGAAGAGAATTTCACCGGCATGATATTGCGTGCAGTATTGTTGTTGTCTAAGCTTCCCTTGAAGCCTCAAGTAGAGAAAATTTAGCCTTGATGTTAAGCAATCAAACAACAAAAATGAATCAAGAAAGGATAAAAATTTGGACTGGACCTGGAACCTAGAAACAAAAAATTCATCCATACACCGTTTAAGGATAACAATAATTTTGTAAAGTTAAGCCCATCTAAACCTTCTCTTTTACAGCTATCCCT
Organism: Carex kokanica; assembly: GCA_025461125.1. Classification (NCBI taxonomy): domain Eukaryota; kingdom Viridiplantae; phylum Streptophyta; class Magnoliopsida; order Poales; family Cyperaceae; genus Carex; species Carex kokanica. The sequence goes on along the minus strand of JAJGRX010001067.1, from coordinate 844,334 downwards.
CTAAGTTCATTCAAAATCATTTCAGGGACTGCATTTGCCTATGGTCAGACAAGCAGTGGTAAGACTTACACAATGAATGGTTCTGACAAGGATCCAGGAATAATCCCTCTAGCCATTAAAGATATTTTTGATACCATCCAGAAGGTATTCAGTGAAATAATAATAAAATTGATTTCTCTTTTTGTACATCTTGAATTCAAATTTGTTATTATTCTTTTGGACGATTATCTGTAGCAATGATACTCTCACTGTCACAGTCTCACAGAAGTACAGAACTAGTTAAAAAAGCAGCTTTAAATATTATTCTTCACATAAGTTTCTTTAACTTTGAATTTTGTAACATAAACACAGCCAAATTCTATCTTCTCTTGTCTATATTACTCGCAATTGAGAATAAAACTGTAAAATGCATACACTGAAGATAATAATTAGTATATGTGATGTTTACATAATGCGTATTCATGATTTATTTATGATTTTTCCAAATAGAATGAATTTTTATACCTTCTTCAAAATTCCAAAATTTAAAAACCTTCTGAATTATTTATTTATGGTACAGCTCTCTAAGTGTATTATATTGATTTCCACATGCAAATAGATTCCGGAGCGTGAATTCCTAATTAGAGTTTCTTACATGGAAATCTATAATGAAGAAATCAATGATCTTTTGGTGTTGGAGAGTCAGAAATTGCCAATTCATGAGAGCTTGGAGGTATGATGTTTCATTTCTAAATTTCTCTCCTTTTACTTATCGACTTTATATTATGAAGTGTTGTAATAGTTTTGTGGCATTTTGGTATGTAGCTTAACTTGGATATTTTATGAGAAACCTAAAACTTTCATGACCATTTCCTGATGTTCTATGCAATAAAATGACATGCATGAAGGTAACCAGCAATCGTATTCATGAAGTTTTATTTAAGACGAGAGTCTAGTACATGATGAAATCAGTTGTAAGCAATCTAATATATGTGCATGCAAACATGCCTTATGAGCACAGTTTTGCTGAGGGGATGCTCAAAAGAGTGCCAGCATGGATGTTCTGTTTGGAAATCTGGTTTAAAAATCATAGTAATAATAGCAAATATCATATATGGTACATAACTTGTTTATGAGATACTTTTGTCTAATGGTATTTGAATTATAGCGTGGCGTGTATGTGGCTGGGATTAGTGAAGAAATTGTTAGCAATGCTGAACAAGTGCTTCAGCTTCTTGTGCTTGGAGAAGGTACTGTTCTTATAAACAAGAAGAGTATTAGATTTTGCCCCTTGAAAATTTCAAAATATTCATGAATACCCTTGCAAAAGAAGAAACATTAATAAGCTCCTATATAACAATTGTAGGCTCCTAATGTAAGTACTTCTATTCTAAGTTACCAAAACTACCTTTCTTGTTCTTCACATTATACTGTAAAAAGGGCAATGAGAAAGGTGCCCTTAGGGCATCCTTGAAGAAAATAGGGAAGTATTTAGTATGCATGATTTCATCGTGAATTTAACAGTACATGTGATATTCTCTTTCATAGAATTTAAGAAGATTTTGCAGGGAAAACTTCTAAAAGCTACACGCAAAATGTTATTTCACTTATAGTTATTTGTTCTTTGGTTTCGCTAAGCCTCCTGCATCTTGTTATTCAGCAAATAGGCACTTTGGAGAAACAAACATGAACGCAAGAAGTAGCCGATCACACACTATATTCAGAATGGTACAAAATGCAGACCCTAATTTCTTTGCGCCTTTTCTATATCTTACGAATAAATGGATAGCACATTACTTTCTTTTATAGGTCATTGAAAGCCGTGCGAAGGAAGAAAATTCTTCTAAGGAAGACACTATTACAGATGCCATACGTGTGTCAGTTTTGGTATGTTTTAGATCCATCTAATGATTACCAACAAGAGGTTCGCTTGACTGAAACATGGTTTTTAAGCCCCAACAAAATCATTTGCATAGGATTAAATCAGTTGTAAATACACAACAGACCAAGAAAATAGCTAAATGCTACTAATAAGAGGTTTTTATGATTTCTAACCAGAAACAAATATTTTGATTGTAGAACCTGGTAGATCTTGCTGGTTCAGAAAGGATTGCCAAGACAGGTGCAGAAGGGGTTCGTCTTAAGGAGGGAAAACACATCAACAAAAGTTTAATGGTTCTCGGCAATGTTATTAACAAACTAAGTGAAGGTGGAAAATTAAGGTAGCATAAATCCATTCAAATTGTGTAGGATCAATATCATAGGTATCATCAGTTCCTTTAAATTGTATAGGTTCAATTTCGTGTGTTCACCTGCCAAATTGTGACATTATATATGTCTTTGCAAAAGGAGAAATCACCATGCATTCCCTAAAAACATAACAATATTTCAAGTACCTATGTATTAACCTTTATTGAACTGTTAAAAAAAAGAATCTCTTCAAAATTATCTTCTTTCCTGAATATCGAAAACGACAAAGATTAAAGCATTTCTATATTATTTTACTCAATTAGTTGTTAAAGGAGTATAAGGAGAATGTTCAGTGTTATTCAGGGTCAGGTGTGAGGAGCGTCTCATTTGCAGGGATTCTTATTTTTCAGGGAGCTCGAGGGACACATGAATTTTTTACACCTTTTAGTATCTGTATCAGTATTCTTAGGCCACAAACTTTTGTCTTTGACCATTGCAAACCACTCTTCATTGAGCAATCTATATCGGTTCCATTTCTTGCTACAGCAACAAATTGTTTATCTTGCTTTATTTATTTTTTTATTATAATTACCTAAGATGGGATTACCAAAAGACGGTGGTTTACTTGTTTATATGCTTCCTTAATGGATAAGTTTTTTTATGCAGGGGTCACATTCCTTACCGTGATAGTAAGTTGACGCGCATACTTCAACCTGCTCTTGGTGGAAATGCAAAGACCTCTATAATTTGTAATGTTGCGCCGGAGGATGTATGTGCATTCTCTTTTCATGTCACTGAGCTAGGTTAATAATTGCTGTTATGGGCTTAATACAACAACAAACAGTTGATGCTCAGCAAAAGTACTATGTTCTGTTCATACGGGTGTTGGTATTGTGCCTGTAAGTTGGCATGAAAACAGTATGTATTGGGCTTACCAGGTGTCTTTTACTGTTTATGAGTATATAGGTAGGTCTAAACAATAAAATATAAAATCAAGTTGAAATGTCCCATTTCAGCTACTAGAAACTTCATTTTTTTTTTACTTTTTTTTTTCCTTCCATAGTGAGCAGTTTTTTTACCTAGTCATTAATGATCTGGTCATTAAAATAGGTGCATATAGAAGAATCTAGGGGGACTCTCCAGTTTGCCAGTAGAGCCAAACGAATCACAAACTGTGTTCAAGTTAACGAGGTACGTTTGTTTCTAAGCTGAATAGTTTTGCAAATTAGAGAGAAACAAAAATATATACAGACATTGAAAGTTGTGTTGTGTTGGTATGTAAAACAGATCCTAACAGATGCTGCTCTCCTGAAGAAGCAAAAGCTAGAGATTGAGGAGCTTAGGAAGAAGCTTGAAGTTGTTTTTTCTCTTTCTTATCATGTTACATTTAGGCATCAATTTTTTGTGGCATTCTGCATTAGATATATTATTAACTTCAGGTACCTTTGAATGATAGGGTTCCCACTCCGAGGTTCTCGAACAAGTGCTCTTAAAACAAAGAAATGACATGCATAAGGTTCATCCTCAATATAAATTTATGTTAACAAACTTTTGATGCATTGTTCATGGGTTGAAATATTTAATGCTTGTTGATCGGTGGTGCAACACCTCAAACTCAGTTAGAGCGTTTCTTTTAATAAATAGTACTTATTCGTAAAATATGTGTTGTTATTGTTTAGTACGAACTGGAGAGAGATAGGTTAGCAATGGAACTGGAGGAGGAAAGAAAAGCCCGCCATGATCTAGAGCAACATATATTTGAGCAAGAAAAGAAAATAGAAAATCTCATGAACCACTCTATGTCACTGCATATCTCTAGTGCCTCCACTCAGGTAATGGTACTTAAATGGTCGTTTGTGGTATATGTAGGTATATTGCTTGTGGAATGGTAGCCCTTCTCTTATACTTTTTTTGAGTTGATTTGTGGATATATGTAGGTTATATTCCAAACTCCACATTTAGACAATTTTGCCACATCTAAGAGTGATCTGACCTATATAGACTGACATGTCAATTGAAAGGAATTGTTCCTCTGGTATTGATTCAGGGCACTACTCCCTGGTACCGGTGACCTGAATTTTGTTTCATTGTTGAAAACTAAATGCTGATATGTCAAGATTCATTGCCAGTGGTATTGTGCAGCATATGATTCTTTTACTGGTCAAGGCCATACGACCTGCTAATTGGCTTGTTTCACAGCATATCTGATTTCACAAATTTATTAATTTTACATGTTAATTTGGCTACTGTGTAGAAAAAGATTGGTGAAAGAAGTGCAACACCTGACGAGGCACACTTATTGGAGTTTGATTCCTTGAAAACTCCGAATTTCAAACAGCCATCAATTGATTTTGTTGTTAGGAGGCCCAACTATAAGGAGCTGGAGTCCAGCCCAATCCCTGACAACTTTGCTGGTGTGGCAGACGAAGATCTCTGGGCTCGCCTCAACAATGGGCGCATTACTGATCTTGATGCACTTCAGATGACTCCTAGCTTGCCAAGTCAGCTATTTCCATCCAGCGAGACCTCTCTTGTAAGTGTAATTTGTTGCATCATACATAAAAGGGCGTAGAGGCTTTTTTGTGGTTTCCAATCATGTAGGGTTCTTTTGTAGCAACTTTTTCCTTTTATTGATGATATGCTGTAACTGTTTATTTTCCTATTATATTCCTAAAAATACACAATCAAAGTGGATACCTGAGGCATACTGGTACCAAACCGTACAGGCATGTATGATTTTGCTGATGTGGCTTTTCTTACATGATCCAGGTCCAGTACTGGTTCATCAGTAATGCATACTTGAGACATATTGGCTAGTATTGTACTACGCTGTCTGTATTGTATATTTAATCCCTGACCATTGCCTGTTACAGTAATATTCACTGGATGATACTGCAAGGATGCAATATCTTTTCATGTTTATTCAACTAATTTAATTATTTCAACCATTATTTTATTGAAAATAGGATGTACGGTTGAATGAAGAGCTTGAAAAGAGGCGTGAAAGGCTTGAAGAAGAGTTAGATGATGTACAAAAGCAAAACGTGGTCTTAACAGGACAATACTCTAAGCTGGAAGAAGAGAACGATGTCTTGAAGGAAGAGAAAATTGGCTTGGCAGATGATGTTGCACGTTTGGAGAACGAAAGGAATCAGCTGAAGAGTGAAAAACAAGGCCTAATTAAGGAGTTGAGAGAAGAGAAAAGAAAGCTGAACGATCTCAGAGATGAGGTGCGTCATTTAATTGCTGCATTTTCACAAAGGGAAGTGATGCTCACCTCCCTTTCTACTAAATCCAGAGCCATTGTTGAGAACATCAAAACAGCTCCTATTGCACCTCCTGAGTAATTGAAACGATAGTCTGACGGGTTGTGATTGCAACTCAAGTTGCATTTGACTTGATAGTTCTAAAACTAGGGTATGTTGCTTGTACAACCATATTCTCTAATGTAGTGGAGGATTTGACATGCACTAATATTTCATTATTTTTTAATTTTTAATTATTCTTTTTGGTCAATTTAAAGAAAATATAGGAATACTAGCCTCTATTCTGTAGTACTATAGCCTATAGGATTGGTAAAGCTTGGTCCTTTTCAGATTAGAACTTAAACCCCAAAAGATTCGATTTAGCATGTGATTGGCTTGTTGGCATAAGCTTCATAATTGGATCTAAGCATTAAAAAGGAAAGTGGGAGAACGAATACAATCTTTTACAGCAAGTGTGTAAAATGTATATGTATAATATGTTACAGTTAAGGGGTAAAGGGTAGATAAGAATAAACTTTCTTGTTCAATGAGTTGGGCCAGTTGGCTTTTCCACAAGTGGGAATCACAAAATATATATATATATCGTGTGAGAATTAAATTAATGGTAATCCGAATCTCAGGAAAAAGACATACGAACTCGAGGAAGTTTCATAAAGCACATTGCGGTACTTTATTTTCATTTGCCTTTATACACGACAAAAGTTTGGAGAATTTTGTAATATATCTTTCTATAAGACGAAAAGCGACACATAGAAGGGAAAAAGAAGATACGGTGGTTGTCTTTATAATAGAAGATAAATTGACGTGGCGCCAATTAAATACACAGCATCCAATTCAGAGCGGCGAGTAGTTGATAGCTTGTCCTGACATCCTCAGTTCATTTTATTACTTGTATTGCATTGTTATTGTTGGGAGTAGATTTAAATAGTTGTCTTGTTTTGTTTATTACAAATTTATTAGTTCTCTTGTTAGGTCCCTGCTTGGTAACTCGCCACACTTTGGTGACAACAGTGTTGCTAGTCATATGTCACATGATGATTTTTTTGTCAGCTAGCTTGAGCTTCACTGCATATGTTGAATGCACGGAGTATCCTCTCATGTATATATATGAGGGGATCAGGTTTTTCAAAATCGGGGTTGGGTAAATAATTCAGACATAATCAAAACAAATTGTTAGAATATAATCTAAACTCCTTAGCTAATTTTGGCCATCTGAACTCGAATGCATGAGTCAGCATATGCTGCCACAATATGTTGATACAAATTTTGTTATAGCTTTTGTCGACCGTTCGATTAAAGGTAAATAATGCAGATTATGACATTATTCTTTTGAAGAACTTTTTAATTTTTTTGATCGGACGTTACACATACAAGCTATTGCAATATTTGTATTAATATATTCTATGTAGCAAATATGAAGTTTGATCTACATAATATATATCATCCTGTTGATCTTTATAAAATTAAAAAAATACAAAAGACCAACAAAAACAAAAACGGGGCCTATCAATATCATCCTTCTGTATTTAGTTATTTACAAAATGGAAGGACACAAAAAATATTTCAATAAATAAGATAAGATAGGATCCAGACATTATTTTTTATTAAAAAGGGAAATCAACAGCCTAACACAAGAGCACATGATGTCTTTAGTTTTAAAAACAAAATTATGAACAATTTAATTACTTGTTGAGGTCTCTTCAGGTCAACATCCCATGTGTGACCCCAAAAAGAAAAAAAAAAAGTTAAGTTCCAACTCACGGAGTCACGGTCTTCTCGAGTGATTACGCAACTGCTTATATATTAAAAATATAATTTATTGCTACAACTTTATATAGATTTTGTTACATCTTTATTGTTAAAAATTATATATTTTTAATTAGCTGATAAATAAATATTTTTAACATTAAAAAATGAACAGTTAGATAGACGAGGTTTCCAATTTTTTTTTTTTCTTAATTTTAATCTAAAAAAAATCAATTTATATCAAAATTGTTAGACTGTTAATGTCTATTCAGAAATAAAGATAGAAAAATCCGTATCGACAAGTATAGCACTCCAATATCTGATGAGAAATTTGTGCTATTCTTCTCACTTTAATAATGCGTTGATGATATAGATTAAGACATTAGCGTTTATTTTTCTAAATTTTTACTGTCGGCATGAGCTGTGAACAAAAATATTTCTGTCCACATCATTGTCCATATAAGCAAATTATTATGATGACTTCAGAAAACGGAGCGAATATGGAGCGGATAGTACTAAAACCATATCCATATCCTTTTTTTTTTTTCCATATACGGATATGGATAAGATATAAGCCAGATATAGATATGGATACGAATTGAATCGGATATTTATTAAAATAATATTAAAAATACCAAAGTTCATAATATTTATCTAATTTTAATGGTTAATAACAATATTATTTCATAATATATATTAAAATATATGATATATATCTATTATTCGGATACCCGGATAATTGAAACATAAACCATATCAGTATTCATATCCACACGGATATTCGGATATCGGATATCAACATCTAATTTTTCGAATATGGATTGAATACGGATCGGATATTATCCATACCATTTTGACCCCTACTTCATGATGATAAGGTTTAATTGTCCGTGACGGCTTTACCAAATATTTTTTTATTTGTAGAAATTATTTACAAATAATATAGAAAAATTGAATGAAGTGTAAAGAAATTTGATTCCATATAAGAAACCAAATCATTGATGCAGTTCCCTACATTTCATAGGAATCAAATAATTGATTGATTTGGTCTATTTAACTAAGATTTTCTGTGACAGTGGTTCATATATCTGCATGAAATTATAAAGTTTAGTAATCGAATTTGTTGTTAACCTTCTGCGTAGTCGTGTGATGTGGTATGACAATTGAAGAAACTGAATCATCGATTCGATTCTTTTATAATTGCCTAAAAATAATCAAATTAATGATTCTTCCAGAAAATCGAAATATCCTATAATCCATCTATTTTGCCATATAATTTTGAAATAATTTCTATAAATGAATAGATTTTGACTTTCCAGTTACGCTAAATTTGATTAAAATGGAAAAATGAAGGGATCTGAAACTTAGATATTAAAACAAAAAATATATCTGATACTCCCAAGGACTGTAGCGTAATTTACAACCCCCCCCCCCCCCCCCCCCTTTTTTTTTTTTCCTGTAGTATATATATATAAATGAAGCGCATCTCCTTCTCCATCTCTTCGTCTTCTATACCTCCCTTCTTCCTCTAATTCCAGCATGGCACATCCCTCTTCTACATCTTCACCGAAAGCGCGGCGGCGCCTCTATGAGCTTCTAGAAGAACAGCAAGAGCCTTTCTTTCTAGACATATACCTTTTGGAAAAAGGATACTCTACGAGATTCTTAGATGAAGAATTAGCTCCAATCATGTGTTGGCCTGGAAATGAAAAGAGAATGCTTCGCAAGTTTACCAGTAGCCAGTTCAAAAGAAAGAGGAGAGAAGGTTTCTTGAAAAGAATACTACTTTCAAAATTTGCGCAAATAAAATACCCGAAACGGGCATTGGATCGGCATGATAATATTAAAAGTGATCAGGAATTTGAGCATCAGGAATTTGAGCATTCAGAGAGATTTTGTGAGCACAAGATGGATATTAAGCAGCTCAGTCCAGTTTCAGTATTTGATTTGGGTTCTTACAGAAGCTCCCCTGCTAGCCAGAGTAAGTTCATGTTTCAATTTTTTACTTCATCCATATATGAATTGTTTGATTTATTTTATTGGTTTTGAAATTTCAAAAGAATGAAGTTTTTTATTTTATTTTATTTTATTGCATTCATGAGTAGGTAAAGAAAAGCATATGTTCTAGATTCCATTGATATCATAAGAATTGACAGTATTTGTTTATGTTCTTTCAATTATAGGCGAAGAAGAGAAACCCAAACCCGAAAAAACATTCATTTTAGACCCCAAAATCATGGATATTTTCAATAAGTTACTTGAGACAGCATACACCCCTGATTTTGAGAAGACTCTAAAACCTCTTGATCAATACCAGTTCAAAAGGAAACCTCCTCCATCTTCTGTTAGTACATATAATCAAGAGAGAATTTGGGACTTTGAAGGCCAAATTTTGAGGTCAGAGGAGAAAAAGGAAAAGCAACCTGATTTATTGGAAAACCATATAATTGAGTTGGAGAAATTAAGAAACATAATTATATCTAAAGATATTACAGAGACACCCAGTTGGAGAGAATTCAGCTCTGAAATTAAAGGAATTGCAATGGAGATTGGAGATGCAATACTTGATGATATTATCTTAGATTTATTTATGTAGTTGTACATTGTAGAAATGCTAATCCATGTATAGTTTGCACTAAGTGTAATTAAATATATTTTTAATATATAATGTCGGCCTATGGACATGTTTATATATATAATTAATTGTTTGATTAAAATTGTAGGTGAGTTTGGTTGATTAAAGTTAAATAATAGTTCACACTTTCTATAAGTTTTGTGTTATGATTGTGATGTTCCAACTTTAGTTCCTTATCAACTTCTTTTAGGTGCTAAAAGCACCAGCTGCTTAATTATATTCATGCTCCAGTTTCTCGGTTGATTAGACTACTTTTAGAACATATTTATGTGATGATATGATTGATCAATTATTATGTTTCACAAGCTAATTAAATGCGGTATTAGTCAATTTTAAGTCGTTGGTTCCATGAATTATATATGCATGATAACGAGCACTTTTCATAGATGTTAAAACTTCATTTTCTTTTCTCTTCCTTTTAAGATCAACCCAATTGCATGCCATTTTATATTGGTTGTTGATACTTTCTAATGAGTGAGTCTATAGTACTATGCATAGCATGATTTGGTCGTAATACGGATTAATATTTTCGTTTTCAAAATCTTAACAGTCGATTTGACTGTTCAACATGATTTTCATATGAATATGTACTTGCAGACCGAATTTTATATTTTTACTAATTTTTAAGATAGGTAGAAAATCACTGTTTTTGAATGGTCCAGAAATTTTAGATCAAGTGATTCTCTACCTATCTTAAAAATTAGTAAAAAAATTCTAAAAAAAATATAAAATTCAGTCTGCAAGTACATATTCATAACGGGATCATGTTGAACGGTTCGGATCGACCGTTAGAATTTTGAAAATGAAAATATTGATCCGTACTACGGACCAACCCGTGATATGCATAGTACCATAGACTCACTCCTTTCTAATTATTGAGAAGGATTTGATCTTCTATGGCACTTATGCTAACGGTGGTTTGAACTGAAAAAAAATATTAAAAATCCCTCATGTAAAAAGTTGACTCATGCAGTCATGCTTGACAAATGGCAACTTTTGGAAAAAAAAAATATTTGTAGGAAAACAATTTGCTCTCTTTTGGAAAAAAAAAATCATAAAGAACATAAGCAAAAATATATTCTAAAAAAAGTAAATTTTCATGATTACGAAAAATAATAAGCTGTCATCTTAGTAACTTGACATTTTAGTTAAATAATTAATACAAAAGATTACGATTGTATTCTCTTATTGTTAATAAAGATACAAAATAATTGACAATCAAACTTTCAGTAACAAAACTATAACTAAAAAAATTGCGGATATTACAAACATTTTTTTGTTGTTGTTGTTGTTGTAAAGACAATAAGGCACACATATACATTGGTAGAGGACAAGGGGCAAAACTTCCCGAATTCGTATCCTCTACATTAACTCAAAAAAGAATCTTTTGAGTTTATGTATCTAAACCGTTTGATTCTCTTTAAGATTCGTGCGGACTAGATTTACACTAATATTAAAAGGGCTCTGAATTATAGACTGAAGCCGGATTGACTCCGTTTAAAATTAAACGGCCGAGATGCGTTAACTCAAAAGATGCTCTTTTGAGTTAATGCAGACGATGCGGACTCAAACTCCCTTGTATATTGAAAATTTTCAGTTTTATCCTTTAAAAATTTTATTTTGCAAGAACTTTACTGCTAGTCTCCTCATAAATCATAATTTCAGAACGCTTATTTATATAGGCTTTTAAATTTCTGTTCTGCCTGATGGTGTGCCATATGATTGTAGCATCAGGATATGCCACATAAAAACAGACTTGTGTTGAGGTGAATCTGATGAGTTGGAGTGCAGAAATTTGAATCCGATCCAACGAATCCAAATCTCGTGAAACAGTCGTAAGTGCGCCAACTCTTATCTAGCACCTCGTTAGGCCCCCAAGGCCCCAAGTCCGAAACATAATTCAAAGAAAATTATACCCTACACCCTTATCACTTCCTTCCTCATTTTTTCCTTCTTTTCTCTTTACGAAACGTCAAGACTGAATTGAAGCAAACAAGCAGCTCAAAGAATTGCGCACGTATGAGCCGGGCATATGAAAATGAAATCACGAATTACTTAAAAAGGACAGGAGAAGAGCACGGCCTCCTCCATAGGCCTCTGGTATGGGCAAAATAATATGGGCCAAAAGCCCAAAGCCCAAAGCGCAATAGCTAAGCGAGGCTGCCAATGCCATACTGCACTTCTTGCACAAAGCAAATTAAGACAAGTCCAAAATAATATCAACATGTATAATTGTATATATCACATTCTGCTATAAACCTATAATAAAACCTAACATCGCTTCATAGGATATAGGATAGCTGAACTGAGTTGTCAATGCCATCGAACACCAAAATAATTAGATAAAAATGAGATGATGGAGAAAACTGAAATTAAATAAATGTATTTTACGTTTCAGTACTTTCAATCTAGATTTCTAGTACATCTATATATGTATGGAATCAATAATCTGGGCGAGGGAAGTGGAGAGATCAAATTGCCCACTAGGACACCCGTTCTGCCGGACATTGATCCCAAACTTATTGGTTTCAACAAGGATCATGACCATATTATGAAGGAGCTGCTCAATGAGACCACTAAGAAATGTTATGTTATGTAGTTTTCATTTGAGGTGCTGGTGGGCTTAGAAAGAGGTAACTACCGAGGACGTAGCAGTAACGACCGGCACAGCGACAGAGGGAGGTGCTGAAGTGGCCATTGAGAATACAGAAGAAGAGAAGCTTTCTGAAGCAGCATAGGAGGCGGCAAACTCTGCTGCCGAGGTGGAAGATACTAGTGTTGTAAAAAAGGGCTAAATGGTCGATTAATTGATCGTTTAGTTGTTAGCGGTGATCAAACCGCCACAAATAGCTTTGCGGAGGTGCGTTAACAGAATTTTCCGATTAATCAATCAATTATTCTCATTTATCTCTGTTTATGTATGTTTATTTCCGTTTATGTCTGTTTATTTCTATTTATTCTCGTTTAGTTGTTGTTTTGTGATTACAGGACCTGTAGGTCTTTAGTCAGTCATTTATTGATCCATGATCCATTATATTTGGATCGTTTAATCCATCAAATATTATTGTTACATATTTTATCTTGTTTTATTTGGACTTTTCTAAATGATAATTTAATGAAACTTTATTAATTAACAAGGAAACTAAGTTAAAATAAATTTATTTTATAAGTTTGATGAGTTAAATTAGTCATTTTTAATAAATTATTAGTATATGCACGTAATTTTAATAAAAATGCAAAATTATCCGCAAAATTCAGATTAATTGGCCGCTTACTGATAACCGTTTGGTGGCACTCTGTTCGACGAGCGCATACCGTTATTTACCAGCAGTATGATGGTTAGAAATTTTTGGGTACTATAGTTTAGACGAAATTTTAGTTTGTTTACACCCTATAGTTTATTACTATAATTAACATATATATTTTCATTATATTTGAACAATCAATATAATGTGTATACTTATTTTATATAATTGAATAGTAATACAATATTATTTCTTTTTCATAATCTTCTATTTGCAAACTTTTAGCTTCCCCCAACTATATGTAGGGTGCAGTATTTTAATCTTCTTTTTCACCTTTTTAAAGTTTTGTCATTTTTTTAATAGCCGGATGATTATTATCTTTAGTCATTCTAGAAATAGGAATAATATTCACATGTCTACAAGAACGGTAACAAAAAAACAAAAGAAAAAAAATTAGCTATGAAATACATATTTCACATCTAAATCACATTGAATAACTTGGATTAGTTTAAATACCCTAAAACCTTTCATCAAAAAAAAAAAAAACCCTAAAACCAGATCATTCTGCTCGCTTGCTTGAATCGTCATGGTCATCTATCATGTAAATTCCATTTTAGAGAGTACTAGAGAAACATTTTGGTGAAAATAATTATAATTATATATATAGCATCAAAGGAAATGTTAATTCATAAGAAAGCTGTAACAAAGAAGATAAAAGAGCTTTTTATTAGTCTGAGAGGTGTCTTACTCTTGCAGCACCGCTGACTTGTTTATATTTTCTACATGCTGATAATTAACCAAATTTTATGATAATATTTATCTTAGGATTAGGTGATAGATCGATCATATGTTCTTCAGACTATAGCTATACTGATCAGAAGCATAGTCAAACAGGGTCAAAATTAGTTAAAAAAAAAACAGGACAAAAATATACTCTGTGCAAGAAGTTGAATTAGCTTGCTGTCAGTGGCACAGTGGCGACAGCACTCCTGCTTTCTCTATCAGCCAGTGATGCAGAGACATGGATCAAGAAAGGGAATCCTACTGTATATCCATGATAGCGAAAGTAGCTGTCTTTTTAAAGCTGTTCCTAAATATAGAAATACATTGCGAATATGAAAATTATGCAATACTGTAACTCAAGAGGTCATTGTTCCTCTGAAAATTTGAGTCCCAAACAGCAATTAAAATGACAAGTATTGGTTAATTAGAAGCATCCAAAATCTAATATGAGGTTTGGAAATCTGATCGAACGGTGGAGAAGCGCACTGAAATCTTACTGCAGGGAAGCAGATAATTTTAGTCCGTAAAGCCAGGGGCGGATTCAAAATTTTCATCAGGGGAGGGCAAAAAAATATTGAATCGGGTTTAAATACCTAGTTGGATTTAAATCCATTAACCAAATGGGTACTTCATAAAAAATAATGTTTTAACTTATACTTTCGAATGTTTTGGCTTGTAATTTCTGATGCTCTAACTTATAATTCTAATTACCAATTAAAATTCAACAAATTTATTTCAATTTTAACTTTAAATTTAACCCGAATTACAAATTAAACGTCCAGGGAGGCAAAAAAAATTTCGGAGGAGGCAAAGTCGGTCAAGACCGATAAATCTCCACTAAAACTCAAAATTCAGGAGAAACAAGCTGCCCCCCTGGAACACTCCGGGTCCGCCCCTGTGTAAAGCTAGTCACAAAAGTTTGCCGGATAAGAAAACGAATTGACTAAAATTTCGGTGGCGTTCCGGCTTGAAATGTTCTAAATTCACAGAAAAAGGTTCCATCAATAAACTAACATAAACAGTTAGAGCCACTACTCATTGCTCTCTAAAATCACACAACTCTCTTTCTTTCAAAATCATACCAGCGGATGGCAGGTGCTCTCTCTCTCTCTCTCTCTTGCTTGTTTTAAAACCTTGGCAGGCAGCGGCTGCCGAGTATCAATTTATTTTTATTTTTAGAAATCATATAAAAATAATATAGGGTATTAGATAGATTGCGGACTATACTCTTAATTTACACAAATTGACTTTGGCACATTCATTTTGCACTAATACTCTTAATTTACACAAATTGAATAAGTCCTACATTTGTGTCATCCCAATAGAAAAAAGAGCATCCCACATTAGAAAATTTAGATCATTAGTCTAGTTAATTGTACTTTTAAAATGTTATCTAAAGTGCTAACTAATATACTAGAAGGAGTGATGTCTAGATTCATAGATGATAGTCAAGCTGCATCTTAAAAATAGATATATATATTATATAAAGTGATTCTTAGTCAAGAGATTATACACTCATGTCAACTAGCAAAACAGCAAGGGGTAGTTATCAAAGTGGACTTTGAAAAAACTTATGATAAAATTAATTGGGACCACATTTTGGAGGTTTTGCATAGTAGAGGTTTTGGGAAAAATGGATTACATGGATTGAAGCATGGTTGTACAGCTCTCAATCATGTATCATAGTAAATGGAGAACTCACATAATATTTTTATTGTAAAAGAAGAGTGAGACAAGGAGATTCACTGTCTCTATTCCTATATATTTTAACTGCAGACACTAGGAAATTTTTTTCATAAAGAGAATCAAGCTAATGTACTCATAGGGCTGGAAACTCCATTCATAAATGATAAAGTCATTACCAATTGTCATTATGCAGATGACACCATATTGTTTCTACAAGCTCAAGAAGAGGTTGTAGAAGCAGCATGGTGGACCATGATGGCATTTGAAGCTTTGTCTGGTATAAAGATGAACTTTGAGAAAACAGAAATGTATCATCTTAATCTTCAGCCTAATAATACTTTAGCCCAAATTTTCAAATGTAAATGGGGGACATTCCCTATATATACAGTACTTAGATCTACCATTGGCTGATCAGAAATTGAAAACAAGTGACTGGAATTTCTTAATAGATAAAGTAGAAAGCAAATTACAATATTGGAAAGGTCAATTACTGTCAAGTGGTGGTAGGGTAACATTGTTGAACTCAGTATTGTCTTCTATACCACTCTATACTCTATTTATTTTCAAAATACCAAAAAAGGTGTTAAAAAAATTGGATTGCTTAAGAAGGAAATTTTTGTGGCAAGGGTCAAATACTTCAAAGAAAAAATATTATTTGATCAATTGGTCTAGAGCATGCTTAGCTAAACAATATGGTGAATTAGGAATTTTAGATTTACATTTAATGAATATTTCATTGTTACTTAAATAGTGGTGTAAATTGAAGGACAACTCCTACTCTAGCAGATGGAAAATTCTCATATTATTTAAATATTACAATGATAATAGGGTTCCCGTGTCTTCTTTTTGGGCTGCAATCATGAAATTAGAATACATTGGACAAATGAGTACTAGATATGAACCAGGGATACAAACAACAGTGCTTTTCTGGCAAGACTTGTGGTTTGATAACTGTACACTAGCAACTAGATATCCTGCTTTATACAAAGTTTGCATAAATAAAGAAGCTCATTTAGATGAAGTAATACAATCTCAAGGACAATGTATTAGATTTATAATTGTACTACTAGGTATGAAGCATAAAGAATGGACTGAGATATTCCATATCATTAGTCAAATATCTTTTACACATTTACAAGATAAAATTGCATGGAGATGGAAGGTCACATGGAAGTACTCAGTTCAATCTATATACAAGATATTAAACTACAGGGGAGTCATATTACCTCATCCTATGCTGTGGTGGGAATTGCCAGTACCCAAGATAAGAATTTTCATGTGGCTATTAAGCTCCAACAAAATCCTAACAAAAGCCAAATTGATTAAGAAAGGCTGGCAAGGAGATCCTAAATGCCAATTTTGTGACAACTGTGAAACTAGAGACCACTTATTCCTTAATTGCTCATTTACTTAACAAGCTTAGTTTTGGTTAGGTAGAAGTCAAGATTACATGTTTGACTAGCATACCT
The DNA here is from genome assembly GCA_025461125.1 of Carex kokanica. Classification (NCBI taxonomy): domain Eukaryota; kingdom Viridiplantae; phylum Streptophyta; class Magnoliopsida; order Poales; family Cyperaceae; genus Carex; species Carex kokanica. The sequence goes on along the minus strand of JAJGRX010001067.1, from coordinate 827,335 downwards.
GCCAAGATATTACCCAATTTGCCCTTACCTTACAACACACTGATAGAATTGCTTTCTTGTTGCTTAACAGTGCACTATGTTAGATACTTTGGAAATACATTAATGATATTTGTTTTAAACAAGCATCACCTAAATCTGCTAGAAATATCATTTTTCTTATCATTTCTCTTGTGACTTACTGGATAGACAATACATCAAAGAAGATTAAGGAGACAATAACACTTTGGCTGCTAGACAATCTAGATGAACTCCCTCTTCAAACACTGGCACCAGATGAAGAAGAGCCAGTGCTCCAGATGGCAGGCTCAGAGGAACAAGGAGCTAGTTGATTTCCTGATGACGACAATAACAACCCTCAAAGATTTTCTTGTTGGTTATCTGTGGTTAGCACAACCTATATGTTGTTTCATTAACATGAAACAGGCTTCTAGCTTTTTATCCAAAAAAAAAAAAAAAAATTAGATAGATTGCGGTGAAATTTTATGATGCAATAGAATATTAATTAAAGATATTGAAGATTACTCAAATTAACAAAAGGATCACTGACAATATGTAATTATACAACTGGCATATTAGGTTGAGTTAGTGCTGTACTAAGGATAAACGACTATATTGTAATTAGGAAAGTACAATAGCTAATTAGCAACAAATATACAAATAGTGTAAATAGGAAAGCTTCATATCTTTAATATAGAAGAAACCAATTCAAATCAGTAGTTTAGTTCCTTTAACTTTGTACGCATGTATTTGTATGGGCATTGCCGCAGAAATTTTCATAACTAATTAACGAAACTAAACTTCTGGTTCGGTTCCTTCAGTCCCATAAATTAATGTTGGTGCAGCCTCCTTTTCTTCTACTTTTAGAGGACGAATTTTGGTGTAGTCTACCGTGTAGTTATGAGTTTTGGTGTGGCAGTTAAAGGGACTGAACCATTGATGCGGTTCTTTTAACTAGGTAGTTATAAAGAAACTGAACAATGATTCAGTTCCTTTTATTGCATACATCAAAATTTAATATCGTATATTATTTTTGTATAATTTCTAAAAATAAAAAATTCTGGGCAAGTATACTCTCTCTCTCTCTCCAACTGTAGTAGGGTCCTGTAGATCAGGCAATGATCCCAGCAGTGTCAAGTATGCATGCATGAGAGAGAGAGAGAGAGAGAGAGAGAGAGAATATGATATCTGACTGCTTAATTACTACTAGAGGGAAAGATATGTTGCGTACATTCACGAGTCATGATTTACACCGAGCATGCATTTTAATATTTAACAATCCAATTCCTGCCTTCAATGTGCTTAATTATAAGTCATAATGCCTTCTCGATTATTGTAGTTTGGCAGAGTCAAATAACATTAGTAGATACTGCTTTATCAACTTATTTTTCAACCGAAATATGAGAGCATCACCATTTCACTTGCAAACAAATTATAAATGGTAATGTATATGACACTTATAATTTTAATGAGGAGAACTCCAATGCTCTATTATTTTCATGTCTCAATCATATTTCACATCTTTATCTCCGATTTTAAAGTTAAAACAAACGATCCGAACAGCTCAAAATGATATCCACATTAAAATGTACTTGGGAACCAAATTTCATATTTTTTTGAATTTTTTTTTACTATTGTTTAAGATAAATACAAAATCACAGTTTTTACAAAAAAAATTGGATCATATAAAAAACAATAATTTTGTACCTATATTAAGAAATAGTACAAAAATTCCAAAAAAATATAAAATTTGGTCCCTAAGCACATTTTAATGTGGATATTATTTTGAGCAATTCAGACGTCTGTTTGGACTTTGAAATCAAAGATAAAGATGTGAGGTATGATTAGAGCATGAAAGCATTGGGGCATTTGAGCCCTCCTCAATTTTAATTGTAGGAATGTAAAATAATTACTAAATTAGCAATATGTTGAAAAGTATTACATGTGACTTTACAAGTACGAATTTCAGAAACTTAATAGTTGCAAATGTAAAATTATCAATATTAAAAAAATAAACTTTTTCATCATTTTAGTAAAATTATAATTACAGAGATTAAAATTAAATATACAAAAGCATTTTAGAATTGATGTGAAAAAGTAACTAATTTTTTTTATGTGAATCATGTGATAAATAAATTTAAATTTTGTAATTGGAGATAGGCTCTAACTCAAGATCAAACACATTACAAACCAAATTAGATAAATTGTTAACCGCACAATTAAATCCAAACTTTTACATGTAACCAAGGCCAGATATCAAAACCCTTGGCCTCAGAGGAAATCCTTCTAATACAAACAGCCAACAAACTACATAAGCTAACTTAAAACACATAATGAGAGGTTTCAAGGAAAAATATTAATAAACAAACTGAGTAAAATTCTTAGTACTGCCCCATAACCTCCCCTCTCCCCTCATTTCCCCAACCCCCACTGCACAAGGACCCCACACAACAGCAGGACCCAGTTACATAGGTGGCATAGCAGGGGGGGCTCCAAATATTGATTTGTCTGATTTTAACATCAGGAACCGGTTCTAGCAACCATCAAACCTCAATGCACTCTCCACAATCCACACAGGTCATGTTACTTATTATAGCACACCTCAATAACAATTTTTCTTGTAGAATCCCTTAAAGCAATGTAATTGATTGATCACTACATATAACCCCATTGTCTGGCCTTGGGCTACTCACATTGCTGCTCGAGACAGATCCAAAGTTATTCTTTTGAAGTACGCCTGTTGGAGATGAGTTCAAATTAGGGATTAAATCCCAGCTGTCAGTCGATAAATTTAGAGACCTACAGTTGTTGCTTTGATCTTTTGATGCATAATTAGTATTGGAATTGTTTAAAACCTCCCCTAATGGACCACCAACAGAAGATTCCCATGACACTGGTATGGTGCCATTGAAGGTATGAGATGAGGCAAGTGGTGCTAGGCTTAGATTCTCATGACTAGACCAAGATGAAGAGAAGTCGGGGGTAGCCACAGGTATGGCTATAGATAGTTGTGTTGCATCGGATTGGGCCTCTTCAATCTGGGTCCACCCGTTAGTAGCTTCAAACATGTTTTCGGGTTTATTTCCGTTGGAAAATGAAGTTTCAAGCGCTTTCTGGTTTGTACAAGTTAGGAGAGAGAGACTTGGGGACCCGTGCGGATGATCAGTCGTGCTTGGCTCATTCAGCAAAACCCTGCAAGATCCAAAAAAGAAGGTTACCGTTCAGTTCGGCAAAATTGTGCCAAAAAGGAGGAAAAAGAAAACCAGACGACCATGTTGATTATTGTTCTGGCATTCTGGTTAACTATATTAATTGTATACACATGATCACATTTTCCCCAAAAATCAACCTCTTTCAATTGAGCTCTCCAATTGCCTTGATCAAGGTAGGCTATGCTAAATGAAAGTATAGTAGAAAACATATAAAGAACGAAAGGAAAACAGTTACAATCAAACCTATTCAGGTCTCCAGCAGAAGTATGGGCAGCAGCACTCGAGGCCCCAGCATTGCTGTCAGGGGCCGGTGCAGGTCTCATTGGGGCCTGGCCGGCATTGGCAGTCCGGCCTTCCACATGCTTTCTTGAACGGTGGCGGCCTCGGTTGATGTGGCGCTCGCAGTACTTCTGGTCAGGGACTGCGTCCCTTGAGCACCGCCACTTCTTTCCATCAGTCCGACGGCACCTCCCCGGCTCAGGGTCACTACTCCCTGCGTAGCCTAGGTGCAGAGGCCCCCATCCCACTGCAACAACAATATTAATATTGTAAGGTATAAATAACCCCCAAAAATGTGAACTAAGTTCTATCATTCTTTGTATGCAGTGCATAGCTTACTAGGGCTTGATGCGAAAGAAGAGAAGGGGGAGAAAGCAGCAGGGGCGAGGCTCCTCCTAATTGAGATGAGAAGGGTAGTTGGTACAGGGGCATTTGCAACAATGTACTTGTAGATCAAAGCTTGGTGCTCCAACTCCATCCACTGGGATGGTGTAAAGGGACCCCTTATCCTTGACATTATTCCATTATTCATGATTGCTTCTAAAATCAAACAAACACAAGTATTAATAAAAATTAGTTTAAGACCAGTATCAATTAATAGATACCGCTGGTAGAAATCGATAAACATCCAGATTTGGTCTAATTCACGCCATATTGGGCTTGGGTCTTGTCCATCATTAGATCATTCAGGTCATCCCTTTTGGATTCAGGTCATCCCTTTTGGATTCAGCTCATATCAGTTCCGGTGTTTGGTAGCAGGTCATTTGGTTTCAGGTGAATTCATACATGGGTCAGATTAACCGGGTATTCTATGAGCTCTACCAGCTATCAAGGAAACTAAATCAATGGTAGCCAGGGTTTGGTGTTAATGCGTACCAGTTAAAAATTGCATCTTTTAAAGGGAATAGTTAGGAGAGAAAGGTGGGAAGCAGAACAATCAGTGACACTGTTTCTTATTCTTTGCTGTTTTCACACCGAAAGATGCCTCTTTTTACATTTCTATTTTATCTTTTACCATAAAAAGGGATAATAATCTCTATAGAAGCCACAACTATGGGGACAAAAGAAAAAGAAGGGGCCTTTTCTAGCTTTTTCTCTTGACAAGACTCATCAAACAACATTTGTAAAATTTTAATATTTTAATAAAAATAAAAGAATATCACCGTGAAAAGGACCTCTCTTCCAATCAACTACGGTGTTTTTTTTTGTTCTTCTATGAAAAAAAAATAACCATCATTGTAATTAGTAAAGAAAGGTTGAAAACAGCTGGCATACTTTTCCATTGACATGACTACCAAACTACGTTAAAAATGCAACGAAAGAGACACCTCATTTCAATCACTACTGGAATCAAAGAGACAAGAGCTTGGTATTAAAGTAATAAGATAAAAAAACAGAAAGAGAAGCTTGATAAGGTTCCTAAGTTACAGTGCTCCCTTCTAATCGAAAGAATAGAGGATGATCTAGATTGTCACAACTACAGGAATCAAATAGAGAATCTCTTAACACCCCACAATAAATTTGAAAAGGGTAACAAGAAAAATTGCCATTGAAGGGTGTGTAACTGAGGCACTGAAGGCGCCCACTGGGATTTTTTTAGAGGGTTTGTTCTTCACAGGTACTTGTAACAAGTAGTAGATTGTATAATTAATATAAATGTTAGGGCTTTTATACAGCCTTTTTCTCAAAATAAATAAATAAAGTAAATCACCCAAACAGTTAAAGGAATAAGAGAAATATATATTAGAAACAGAATAAGTAAATCCCAAAAGCCCATCCTTCCAGCCACTAAAGAAATAAAAGAAATCCCAACAAATAAGCCTTATTTTCTAATTAAACACAATTAAAAGTATATGTTTCAAATTTAAATGTAGATAAAAATATTAGTAACGAAGGGCCTCATCTTTGCACAATACAGTAACAAAAAAGCACCCCCCAAAAAAAGAAAAAGAAATAACAGGATCGCCATTACCTCCATTTCTAAAATACGAAGGCTCAAGAGAAGATTGAGATGAATGGTGGTGGTGGTGGTGGTGGTAAGGCAATGCGCCATCACTTGAGAGAAAGGAGGCACTCTCTTTCCCTGAAGAGGAGAAGCTCAACATCTGGGTCCCACCAGGAAACAGAGATTCTGAACCAGGTCCATACGACGAATACTTTGAGTGCTCATGGCGCATTTTCATCTCAGTCCTTGCCATTTTTGGAAATCCCAAATCAGTAGCCTCCAGATCACCACTGGACCTTGTATGCTTGAGGCAACTGGACGCAAATAGACCTTTGTTATGCTCTGAAAAGGAGTCATTGCTAGTGCTTAGTGAAGAGGAGGGAGATGACGAAGATGCCAAAAAACTATCCATGGTTAGTACACCGCCAAAATCCATGGTCGTCTATTTCAAGTTTTCAACCTCCCAAGAAAGGCCAAGTTGTAGCTATGTATCATGTGGGAGAGACGGAGAGAGACATTTTAATGGTGGAAAGAAAGGTTTTTGGTTTGGGCTTGGTTTTCTTTTTGGAGAAGGGATGCTTGTGATGTGAGTGTGTGTGTGGGAGAGAGACACGGAGAGAGAGAGAGAGAAGTAGATACAAAAAAAAAGAACCTAGGGGTAGGACCGACTTTAGGGAGGGTGGCTTTTGCAGTTTTGGGGTGTTGGAAAATATCTTCAAAATGATTTCTTTCTTTTGCATCCAATAATAACAAATATATTAAGATTGCTTAACGGTTTTAGTAATTAAAATAGTTTGCTTTATGTCGTGGGAATGTTATCTTTTAACAAACTAAAGACTAAAGAGAGAGCTTGTATTGTGATGGGGATAAATGAAACAAACCAATAGAAACGCATATGCTATTATGCTATTATGCCATTGCCAGATCTTCAACCTTTAATTGAAAAAACTATTAACGAAAAAGACAATTATAAGATTGTCCCTCGTGCACACACATATATAGAGTGAAAATGAAATGGTCGTCTTTGTGTAGTCGAGATCAAGATATGAAATTGGCAAAAATTATTGCATGGGTGAGTCAAATTGATCATATCCTAGTTCAATTAAATAATATGCAGCCATGAGCCATGCCAAGTTGACGATATGTTTTGGTACACCTCACGTGCAATGCACGTGGGGTGGCCCTGCTCCAACTTGGATTCTAAGCAAGCATGCTGCAGTTAAAAACTTTCCTTTACTATTGTAACAAAGTTATATATTACATTAATGATTTTTAAACAAGTACCATATTAATTTTTTTTTTGGGACCGACTAACAATACCCGGGTTGCTATCCCCCATTCATCCCCCGGATAAGGTTGTTAATTATTCTTTAACGGTAATTAAGAGGGGACCACGATTTCCGCACTAAAAGACAACCAAAAACGCTTGATTAACGGGGACCACTAATTAAAAACGCGTTTTCAACTGGGGGGGACCGCTAATTATCTGTTATTTAGCATTTAACTGCCGGTGGGGACCGATAACCAACTTGGAATATTCGGCAACAAAAAAGGAATAAAAACATACTACTTTTTCATATTCATTACTATTAAAAGAAGTATTCATAGTTGCATTCTAAAGTATTCATATATAATGCATGAAGTATTCATATCTAAGATATCAAGTATTTAAAAAAAACTGGACACATTACTTATCCATCTTTTACACGTTTTTAGAGGTGGTTTTTTTTTTCTCCGTTCACTCTAACCAATATTTTTGACAATCTGTAAGGAATTTTGCAAATCTAAAACCAGGAACATCTTCTACGAAATTTTCTCTTTCAAATGAGATCCATGATGACATACTTTCGAGTTGTCTGTTGCACAAGTATTCATACCTCATCAGTATTTCATAAATAAAAAACTGGACACATCATTCACTCATTTTTACAGATTGAAATTTCATTACCACTCAATCATTTTTTGCTTGATATCTTAAGTATGAATACTTGTTCGACAAGGTATGAATACTTGCTCGACGTGGTATGAATACTTGCACGACGAGATATAAATAATTTTACGAGGAATGAATACTTGCGTGACGGATAACTCAAAAGTACTTCATCATGGATCTCATTTGAAAGAGAAAATTGCATAGAAGACGTTTGTGATTTTAGATTCGCAAAATTCTTCATAGATTGTTAGAAATATTGGTTAGAATGAACGGAGAAAAAAAAACCACCTCTAAAAACGTGTAAAAAATGTGTGAGTGATATGTCCAGTTTTTTTTAAAATGCTTGATATCTTAGATATGAATACTTAATGTATTATATATGAATACTTGATGTATTATATATGAATACTTGTGCGTGTCAGTTGTAAATTTTTCAAATATAAGCGGTCCCCCTAATTAATTAGCGGTCCCCAATGTAATTAATGATTGATACACGTTTTCTTTTGTCTTTTTGTGCTTAAAGTTGTGGTCCCCTAGATAATTAATGATTGGGGGATGAATGGGGGAAAAAAATCTTTATCCTTTTTTTTGGGGGGGGGGATTTCATGTATATCCCTTAAAAACATCAAAATTCATAATATTATATTTACCCTTATAAATTTCAAAAATTAACAAATTTATCCAACTCATCTTAAATTTATTGAGTCCACATTTTATCCTTTATTAAAAAAATAAAAATATATGTTGCATGTGTAAGAAATATTTAGTCTTCTGATTGAATAATTTGTTAAGACAAATTATTCATTTCTTTACTTGTGACATACATACAAGCGTATGCCTAACATCATTGCGTCTGCATCAGAAGTGGAGAAATAAACAATTTGCCGTCACAAACAGGCCAATCAGGTCTTCTACACATGTTAAACGCATTTTTTACTTTTTAATAAAGAGTCAATTGAACTTCATAAAATTTAAATAAGTTTTAATATAAAAAAAAAAAATTGAGTATATCTATGACTTCTTTAAAATCAAGAATTCTAAAAGAGAAAATATACGTAATTTTAAAATTTTAAGGGGTATATGAAATTTACCCTTAATTTTTTCGCTTTGGTGCGACACCTAATCACACGAAGAGCTGTATAGTCCGAAACCACTATCACATATTCACATTCACATACGAGAATTGATGATTTTTTACATTTGAACAATTAATTAAATCATAAAGTTTTGTAATGTTGGTCGGCTGGAGCACCACGATGATAGCTTGCCTCTTTGACACGCATGCTTGGGCCACATGACAAGAGTAGCAATTTCAAATAGGTTGCAGTTGCGAAATAAAATAGAATCAAATCATTCGATTATTTCAATCGGATTTAACATTTCACACTAAAAATATTATTTTAGTTGCAAAATTTAAAATCGATTCCGCTTGCACTTTGCTTGTTGACTATACAAATAGATATAATTAAGTTTGATAGGGATTTTAATTTAGTAGCATATTTTTTTTATTGTTTTTTTCTTGATGAAAGATATTGCAATCAGATTGTGATATAATTCATGTAGCTAAATAAGTTGTAAATAAAATTGGAAAGACAAAGAACAATTAAGGAAAAGTATAGCAAACACACGATAAATCTAACAACCATGCAATAAACGTAATGAATTTTCTTTAAGAAAATTGGAGATTGAGCTTAAGAGAGATTGTCAATTGTCACCTAATTAATTTTTAAGATAAAAAATAAAAAACAACTATCTCGCATTTAAATTAAATATTTATCTCCTTTGTGAGCTTAATTTAAAAATCTATCGGATTGACTTTAAACGATGCATCCAAACCATTGAAACCGATTTACTTCATGAGTCATGCATTTACATGTCAATTTTTAAAATTTTTGAACTAATTTAGTATGAAGTCAAGCGGTAAAAAACAAATGATTTATAAGTTTATTTTTCATCATTTTTCGCTCGCTTGACTTTATACTTATACTAAATTAGTTCAAAAAATTATAAATTTGACATATAAATGCATCACTCGTGAAGTAGATCGGTTTCAATGATTTGGATGTGTTGTTTGAAGCCAATCGATAGATTTTTTATTTAAGCTCACAAAAAGGCTTGTGAGCTTAAGAGCTTAAGAGCACCCTAGTTCTACTCGTGTGTGTGTGTGTGTATCACTATTCGCGAGTGTAAAAAGTGATTATTTCTGAGGGCACACCAATATAAACCTGCTATTTTTTAGTGTGTTAATATTACTGACAGGAGTATCTCCAAACATACTGTCGGCAAAAAGCCCTTTTACTCTCACAAATAGTGACAAATTTTCGTAGTTAACTATGTATTTTTATTAGATTTCAACCTAATTTATCAGCAATAAAATCAATTATATTAAATGTGTCTATCAAATTTGAACTTAAACGAGTGTTTGAACTAAACAAAATTTTTCACAGGGTCTATGAACAGATTTAGATATCTTTTTGTTGGTATTTTATCTTCATTGATTCATAAAATAAGACTTAATTAAGATTTACGATTAAAAATATCAACACTTAGAAAAATCACAAATTAAATAAGATAATTTTGACCTTTTAAACTATTCACCCTTCTTTTAAGTCACATTTTTAGGGGAATTTTTTATTGGTAGAAATTAATGAAAAAGAATAGAGGGAAATAGAAAGAGTGCATGAGTTGTAATATTGGTAGAAAGACCGGTAAAAATTTTACCGGTCTAAAAAATCAAAAAGTTTGGACCGGTAGGAATTCTACCGGTCCAAACTTAGTTTTTCCTTTTTTTTTTAAATCTGATGTATAGATGGAGGGAATTCTTATATTAGATTTTTAGTAAAATATGAAAAGGTTTTCAAAAAATAGATATAATATTTCTATTATATCTAAATTTTAAGATACTCTATCTATTTTTATAAAACAAATTATATTTTACTAGAAAAAATAAAAGGAAAAAAAACTTTTAGACCGGTAAGAATTTTACCGGTCTTTCTACCAATATTACAACTCATATACTCTTTCTATTTCCCTCTCTCTTTTTTCATTAATTTCTACCAATAAAAAATTCCCCATTTTTAGCCCAACAAACATAGTAAAAATTAACAATAATATAAAATAATATGTATTATTACTAATAAGTAATAACATAAGCTTTTTTTTATCTATATCCTATCTAATAAAACTAACAAAAAGATTTGTATCCTTATGGACAGTTATTAGTTAAAGGATTTTCATTAACACTAGTAAAAAGCAATATCACATGGCGAGTGGGGTACCTCCAACACTTCCAATAGCGACTCCTGAAACTATTAATTAATTGTTGGTTTGTCATTGCATGAAATTATCCGACACATAATTATATACTCATTCATTGAAGAATGAAACAAAGTGCTGCCTAATTAACTTGGATGATTTTTGTTGTTTCGTTTTTTGAGGTGCCGGCACTCGTTTAAGACGTGCTGGTAAATATATATATATATATATATATATATATATATATATATATATATAAAAGTTGGCTACTCTACTTACACAAGCATATAGCATATGCTTACAAGTTATTTTTATATTTTTAAAGTTCAAAAAGTCAATTTAAAGCGCTCAATATGTTCTCTATATTAGAATGTGCTTGGAGACCAAATTTTACATTTTTTAAAACTTTTTTACTATTTTTTTAGAATTTTTCAAAACAGTGTTTTCATATTTCTTTTTTAGATTTTTTTGTCATATTAAAACACTGTTTTGAAAAATTCTAAAAAATTAGTAAAAAAATTCCAAAAAATGTAAAATTTGGTCTCCAAGCACATTCTAATATGGAGAACATGTTGAGCGCTTCAGATCGACTATTTGAATTTCGAAAACACAAAAACAACTTATAAGCATATGCCCTCATTTGCTTATGTACGTAGAGTAGCCACTCACATATATATATATATATATAAAGAGAGAGAGAGAGGTTGGCTAATATCAAAACGTTTGTTCCTAAGCCGTGGAACAAACGCTTTGGTTTATACATTTTCGAAGTTCAAACAGTCGATCCAAATTTTAGATTTTTTTTAATTTTTTACTATTTATTAAGCTAGTTTTAAAATCGTTGTTTTCAATGATTCAGAAAATTTTCACTTTTTATTAAAATCAACAATTTTAAAACTGGCTTAATAAATATGTGAGTTTTAACTATTTTGAAAAGTAAATGAGGAGGGATCCAATTACACTCTTTTTTTGACACATCTTGACACCGTTTTTTTATAGGTCAATTTTGCGATTTCAAAATCCAAACAGTCGATCCGAACCGTTCAACATGATGACCATATTAAAATGTGCTTGGAGATCAAATTTTACATTTTTTTTGAATTTTTTTACTATTTATTAAGATGGTTACAAAATCGCTGTTTTTCAATGGTCTGAAAACAACGATTTTGTAACCATCTTAATAAATAGTAAAAAAATTCAAAAAAAATGTAAAATTTGATCTCCAAGCACATTTTAATATATCCATCATGTTGAACGGTTTGGATCGACTATTTGGACTTCGAAATGGTAGGTGTCAAAGTGTGTCAAAAAAAAAGATGTAATTTGATCCCTCCTCAGAGTAAATATGATATTATCAAATTTTGAGGGGGAAATACATGATATTGAAGTTTTTGAGGGGATACATCATACATGAAATTCCCCCTTCTTTAAAAAAAAAAAAAAAATCCATTGTATAGTGATCCTTTATTAAAATAGGGCCAAAGCTCTACAGTTTTCACCTCTAGATTAATATGTGGATCCCAGCCATTAATAATTTAATATGCCTGAAGATCTACTTGAAACTCGTATCTTGATGCAAAGTGTGTACCACTGGTCCACTACCAGTCTCCCAGACCAGGTGACCAGGAAAATAAATCTGCTGTGATTCTCGGGAATCGCAGGACTCTGCGATCCCGAATCTCAGCTGTTGGTTTTTTTCGTGATGCGTGCATGAAAATTTATTTTTCTAAAGTGTTTTCGAGATCCGCGCACAGAAAAATTTGAACCGTTGATTCGGAATCGCAGGATCCTGCGATCCTACCCAGGATCGCAGCAGATTCGGACTCGGTGGCCAGGGTTTGGTGTATTTAAAGCCTGGTAGCAATAATTCATGAGAAGACAACTTAGGGGACTAAACCAGTTCGTTTCCTCGTGGCCAACAATCCAACATGATTGTGGGCCTCACCTAATGCCGCATTTAAACGGTTTCCCGACTCGTCTCAATCCTTCCTTCTCGCAACAACCGTAGCGGTGTCAACGCCATTTTCATACCCTTCGCATTTATCTTTGGATTTAAAGATAAAATTACTGATCCCTTAATTTGCAAACCAACATTTGAATTGAAGATCTTGGAATTGGGTCACAATCAAAACAGCTGAGAGCCGGGCTCCACTCCTCCAAGGTGGGGTCCAATTGCACCAAACATTTCAAACTTGACCAAGTGCATGTTATCTATGGCCTGTGGCCTGTGGGGTTAGAGAACAAGCAATAATTAATTAAAAGACAATTGCTGTACAAACAATTCAGGGAGAAAAAACACATTTTTACTCTACTAGATTTTTTAAAAACCAAAGACGAATATTTCTTTTTGAGTGATTACGAAATTTTGACAAGGTTCTTATCAGATCAAAATTTAAATTCTATATCTTTTAAAAGTTAGCCCAATAATTTAATTTATTGGTTGACCTTCTAGTTAGGTTCACATAAAGGAATTCATATCCTCTGCATTAACTCAAAAGAGAATCTTTTGAGTTAATGAATCTCGACTGTCCAATTTGTTTCAAGATTCGTGCGAACTAGATCTGCACTAATATTAAAGGACCCCTATGTTATAGACACGAGCTGGATTGGCTCCGTTTAAAATCAGACGGTTGAAATTCATTAACTCAAAAGATTCTCTTTTGAGTTAATGCAGAGGATACGGATCCCACATAAAGACTATGTTAAATTATTTCATTTCATTTCATTTGGACCAACTAATTTTCTTGCAAAACTTTTCATATTTAATTGGATATTTTATTTACGCTGAGGTTCTCCATTCGAGTTTTAAGCATGATTGTACCGCCAATCGTTATCTATTATTCTCGTGTGTGCTTTGGACTTTGGAGTGTGTGTATATATGAGTTGGCTAATATCAAAATGGTAATTTATGAGTTTTGGTGTTACCAATTTGTTTTTGTATTTTATAAAGTTCAAATAGTCGATCTGAAGTGCTTAACTTATTTTTCATATTAAAATGTGTTTGGGATCAAATTTTACATTTTTTGAAATTTCTTTACTATCTTTTATGAATTTTTGAAAATAATTGTTTTTCAGATTTTTTATTTATTATTTTATTATTCAAAACACTTATCTTCAAAAATCCTTAAAAATTAGTACAAAAATTCCAAAAAATGTAAAATTTGATCTCCAAGCATATTTTAATATGGAGAACACGTTGAGCACTTCAAATCGACTATTTGAACTTTGAAACCGTAAAAACGAATTGGTAACACTAAGGCTCAGGAAGTACTATATATATATAGTATAGAGAGTTGGGTTGCGGTACTTCACGAAGTAAAGCGAGTGTTTTACTTCACGGCTATATCTTCAATTTCAAAGTTCAAAATGTCGATCCGAACCGTTCAAGTTGATCTCCATATTAAATTGTGCTTGGAGACCAAATTTTACAATTTCTAGAAAATATTTACTATATTTTTGAAAAAATTTAAAATCACTGTTTTTCATAAAATCGTGGACCATAAAAAATCACTGATTTTTAAAAATTCCCTAAAACTAGTAATAAATTAAAAAAAAAATGTAAATTTGGTCTTCTGGCACAATTTAATATGGAGATTAACTTGAACGGTTCGGACTGATGTTTTCAACTTTAAAATATGAGTGTGAAGTAAAATACTCGCTTTATTTCGTGAAACACTGTAGCCCAACTCTATTTCTGTATATATATATATATATGATTAGTTGTATATATATGTGTGTGGTTGATTGGTTCAAGCTATTTTGTCGGGCAATTATCGGACCTATATAGCAAATTAGGTGATTTGTATAAATATGGTTTAAGTGTGGGCTGTTTGACTAATTAAATTAGACAATATAGACGAATTGCCGATTATGATGACATACAATTGTTAAATAATTTTAATTAATGGGATTTATTTTTGAGATAAAAAGATAGAGATTTAATCTTTCAAAGTTTAATTATTATCCGTAAAGAATTTTTATCAGAATTTTGAATTAATAATTTCTTATATGGTGACATAAAGAGTGTTGCCATCTGCTACTAGATGAAAGACTAGTTCTTAATTAATGAGATCTAATAATGGAGTTTTGTTTAAAAAAAATAGTTGTTGTTGGATTAATGATGAGTAACATAAAACTTTGGCAATTTTTCTAGATAGAAAGTTAAAGGTCTATAGTTTATGAACTTCCGTTTAATTGTTCTGAAAAACTTTTTTTCGAATTTCGATCTCACAATTTCCAACACGGAAAATTTCTCAATCACAAAATAGAGTTTTAATCACTAAATTACAAACATTCATCTAACATTTTAAGAGGAATGCTGAACTATATAATAACTCTAAAGAAATAAAAAATCAATTAATTTTTAACATACATAGTTAAAAGTTTCATAATTATAGAATAGCGTAGTACCCCTTAGACTTAGTGTAGATCCACCCCTGATCTATTGATCTAGCATACAATAATATGAACGAAATGACACCGCATACTACATGATAACGAGGAGGGATCCAATTACACCTTTTTTGGTGACACATCATGACATCGTTTTTTATATTGGTCAATTTTGCGATTTCAAAATCCAAACAGTCGATCCGAACCGTTCAACATGATCACCATATTAAAATGTACTTGGAGATCAAATTTTATATTTTTTTGAATTTTTTTACTATTTATTAAGATGGTTACAAAATCACTGTTTTTCAATGGTCTGAAAACAACGATTTTTATAACCATCTTAATAAATAGCAAAAAAATTCAAAAAAAATGTAAAATTTGATCTCCAAGCACATTTTAATATATCCATCATGTTGAACGGTTTGAATCGACTATTTGAACTTTGAAAATGATAGATGTCAAAGTGTGTCACCAAAAAAAGTGTAATCGGATCCCTCCTCTTATCATAAACAATTTTTGTATGCATTCCATGTGTGAATAGGCTTTAATCTAGCACTAAGAAAATAACAAAAGAGAAGTCGTTTTTGGTTTGGTAATTGGTAGTGTGACGGAGAGTTTCCCAATGGCTGAATTATAATTAATTAACACATTCCTAGGAAGACATCAAAGTGCCACCCATTGTTTATTTGTTGGGGGAAAAAATACATTTAGACCAACAACCAACAATCCTACATGTATCCTAATTTAGTTTATTGGGGTGCTAAATGCTAATGCATGCACCCCTTCCAAGATGTTCTTTCTTGATTTTATTTCATTTCAAGTCTACATTAAAGTTCGTTCATCATTTGTTTGTTGGAGTTTATTACACGCCAATGCTAATTATGACTTATATTAGTATTGTGACGGAGCTCGATAATTTGTTTTTAAGTCATCAATTCAAATTTTAAATGTACGACAAGAGGAAATCCTTTTAATTTGTAAAGAGCTTAATAAAATCCATTCTAACATTTATAACTAACCATGCATTGTGCCCTGACTGATACATTGGATAAAATAACTCTCCGATAACATAACTAGAGGTGTCAACGAAGAAGAAAAGAGTCGGCTCGAAGTATTTTCATACCCTTATTCATTATGTTAACGAAAATATATTTTACACTTATTTATATTCCATAAGCTAGACAAAAAAAAACTAATCCGTATTCGTCTTAACGAATACTGTACGAGTTAGATAAACAAATAAAAATAAATTATTTAATAGATATACATGAACCATAAATAAAAGTATATCATATATATCTTTGATCATCTCCATATATATATATAGAGAGAGAGTGATGCTACGATGCTTTGGGAAGTAAATAGGGTGTTTTACTTCCCGCTCATATCTCCATTTTCAAAGTTCAAACAGTCGATCTGAATTTCTCAACATAATCTTTATATTGATATGTGCTTGGAGACCAAATTTCACATTTTTTTGGAAATTTTTTACTATTTTTTTATAATTTTTGAAAATGAGTGTTTTTGTGAATTTTTTATTTTTTTTATTTAATGAAAAACTGTGATTTTCAAAAATTCTAAAAAATAGTAAAAAATTTCCAAAAAATGTAAAATTTGATCTCCAAGCACATATCAATATAAAGATCATGTTGAGAAGTTTGGATCGACTATTTGAATATTGAAAATGGAGATATGAGCGGGAAGTAAAACACTCTTTTTACTTCCCAAAGCATGATAGCCTATCTCATTATGTATATATATGTATATATATATGTATATATATGTATATATATATGTGTGTGTATATATATATATATATAGAGTAGGGCTATTGTGCTTTGCAAAGTAAAGCCATCGTTTTACTTCGGCTTACTTTTTGGATTTTCAAAGTCCAAAACGTCGATCCGACCGTTCAAGTTGATCTACATATTGAAATGTGCTTGCAGACCAAATTTTACATTTTTTGGAATTTTTTTACTATTTATTAAGCCACTTTGAAAATTGCTGATCACATGGTCCAGAAAAAACAGTGCAACAAAATTCTGGACCATGTGATCAGCAATTTTCAAAGTGGCTTAATAAATAGTAAAAAAATTCCAAAAAATATAAAATTTGGTCTGCAAGCACATGTCAATATGTAGATCAACTTGAACGGTCGGATCGAAGTTTTGGACTTTGAAAATCCAAAAAGTAAGCCGAAGTAAAACGATGGCTTTACTTTGCAAAGCACAATAGCATAATTCTATATATATATATACATATATAAATTTTATCATTTTTACTTTAAATAATTACTGTATAGAATAACAAACAAGGAATAGTCTTTATTTGTATCCTTATCCGTACTCATAAGCTAAATGAAAAAAAATATCATCCGCATCTGTCTTTAATTATGTGTACCCGTCTTATCAAATACCCCAATAACATAAGAAGTAGAGAAAATTGTTGGAGAGGGTTATCTCCCTGGCCTTTAATTAGAGTAGAGGACATGGTAATTGCAAACCTCTATTAGCTCCGGTAGCTAGCTAGGGTCGTTTCTCGTTAACCGAGAGTCATATGCGTGCGCCAGGTCACATGCACAAGGATGGAAAACAACATTAATCAAATGATTTATCTCTAATTAAACATTGTTTAGCAAACAAAAGTATTGAAAAGTGTTGGCTCTGCCTCTGCATGTTCTCAGAGTTGGGATTTGCGCAATTTTATGAATAGTTTTAGTTATCGAACCGATGTGGAATCGAAACTTACGACCACAAACAGACTAGCTAGCTATATGCATACAGAATATATTCATGAGGGTCACGATCGATGGCATAAACATATATAATCCGATATTTAATTATATGATTTGTGTTGTGCGCAGATAAACTCTAGTACAAAGTCGATCTATAAAGTTTTTTTTTTGAGAAAAGATCTATAAAGTTTTAGCAACTCTTAAAACAGAACCAGATATTATATTTGTGGTACAGCTAAAGCTTTAATTAAGTCAAATTGAATTGTTCTCAGTTCTCACGCTATTAGGATTGGGTCTCCAGTTTGAGTCCTTCCAGCATTATTTCGCTGTCGCAGCACTGGATCCCCTGCGCAGTGTATAGATTTTTCTGCGACGTGGCAACAGCGTGTCAGACGTGCATGCATGCATCCGTGTCAGATACGGATACGGAATGCTTTTGACTTTTGACTTTTGAAGTATCTGGACTATTAAACAAATTTGACGGAAAATCAAGGGACTTTTAAGCTACTGAATTAGCAATTACCGGCCCAATAATGACTGTTCGCATATGTTGGAAGTATGCAAAATTGCATTAATTTAAACGGCCCAATGACGCTTCCTATATGGAATTACGTACTATGCAACAATTATCCTCAAACCTTTACCGGCCCAATATCGCTTCTTTCATATGCTCAACCTCAACTATGTTGAGAATTCAATACTTATAATATGCATGCATCTTTTCACATGTTGAGAATTCAATACTTATAATATGCATGCACAGTGCACAAAAAAAACTTATACTTCCAAACTTTTTTCTTAACATGCATGAAATGCCATAAAAAACTCTTAAGAAACAAAATATTGCACAAGACAACATGACACAATTTTCAGAAATTATCTAAAGAGGGCAAGCATATATAGTAATTAGATCAAAGACACATCAATAGCCTGCTAAGCATTCCCGCGGTGGAACCGGATACCTTGACTTGTCGGTGCAGTAGTCATAAATCATGTGGTTTGTCCGGACCCACTTATACAACCGGGCTTGTTGAGGGTTGAGTTGGCGGTAAACGGGTCGCTCCCACCAATTGTTATTAGGATTCATAATGCACCTTCTCATATCCGGCATGTCACAACCCTCAATGTCGAAATCCTTGTAGTAGGCAAAGAAAGGAGCCTTGTTCCAATCTATCTTCTCTAGACCTCCACGCGTGGCCCAGTCGTCAGCCTCCCATAGAGTGGAGTACACCCCCATTGGTTGCGCCTTGGGAAACGGGATACCCCGCGCTTCGTTGTTTTTGTAAACCCTTATTGGAACATTGTCCACAAAGAAACTGCAATAGAATAATTATATTAGTTGCTTCATTTCCCTTAAATGGAAAAGCTAGTACTTGTATGCATTCTAAATTACAATTTGTAAGATGCTATTTGTGAAGTATGTGTAGGTTTGAGGATATTTCTGATGTGGTTTGGGTAACACTTCCACAAACGGGCTTTAATGGGCTGAATCCAGGTGTAGTTGGGTTCACCCGCTACAAGCAAAACAATTTAGAGTCTTAGACAAGATATGTTAAAATGGGCCACAGGCATAAAATAAGAAAATAAGAACGAGCGTTTATATAGTGAAGTAGTATCCCAACAATTCAAGAGAAAAGTGTAGGTCATGATGGAATTCGTATCCCCTGAGAACCACAGAAAATACAGTGAGGATCCGGATCGTTCTTTTTAACTTTGCACGAATCTCAAAGCACAAATAATACTACCCCCTCCAATCTCCCGAATAGGCACCGGCTGAGAGTAAATCTGGGCCGTAAAGTGATTTACTGTTCTGTACAGTACTACAGAGGATACTGGTCCGGTCATGATGGGCATCACATGTACATTTTGAGTTCAATAGGCATCAAGTCATCTCATGCGTTTTAAGATTCGTGTGTATCCCGCTCTGTGATCTGTGTGCATGAATTTTGAAATGCATCGGACGGCTCCGGTGCTCATTGGACTAAAAGTACGTCTGAAGTCCGTCGGACCTACTCTGCGCTCTCAATTCAAAGTTTCAACTTTCAAACCCATTCCATTGCATTTCAGTCACAGAATATGTTTGACTAACCTCATATCTAATCAAATTTACTTGATTGATTTTTACAAAATTAGTTAGTATAGTGACTTGGTGTAGTGTAAAAAATACTTACACAACGTGGTTATGGTTCCAGAGGATAGAGTAGGTGTGAAATTCAGCAGCGGGATCGAACCAGAGGTTGACACGCTGCTCCCGGTCACCTTTGCCATGAGCATACACATTCGTCTGAACCGTGTATGGGTGCCCCGAACGGTTCCCTAAGAACTCAAAATCCAGCTCATCTCTAACAGTATCCGTATCAGAGTTCATCTGCATGTTGTAACAATCGACAAGACGAAATGTGGTGAGATTAAGATCAAGTAGTAGTGGATATTATCAGGTCGACAAATTGACAGACCTGATCAGATCAGGTTTGGTGTAATTTCTGGTTGGCATTGTTCCAACATGGGTTCAGTATTTCTCAGGTTCTAAATTTGTAGTACTGTTCTCAGTTAAATCGGGTGTAGGCGATGAATTTTTTATTTGGGTTATGGTAGTGTCAAAACTGATCACTCAATTATTGAAATTTAAAATGAATAAACCGTAAAACTCGGTAATGCAAATATGTACATAGAATGCAGCAACAGTTCCTGCTGAGTCACCGGGAATGAGCTTGATCTTCATGCTAACATGGCCAAACAAATACTGCTTCCTGGAAGCAAACCCACATCCTGGATTGATAAATTTCAGAATTTTAGATCACTCTGACTTTAATTTAAGCATTGTGTTTGTAAAAAGAATGTGATTTAGCATCGGAGTTAGTACATGTACAAGTATTACTTGAGAAATCAATCAAATGAAAAGAACCATTTTGTGCAAATGCCAGTTAGAAACTTCCTTTGGGAATACCAGCTAGTAGTATTCTGGTATATATGTTACTAATATGAATGACTCTGAATATTCAACCTGGTCTATTAGTCTATTCTCTTCTGTACCATTTGCTTTTATAGCCTGATATAATAAACAATACAATTTATGATTTGTATGGCAAAAGATTAAATGTAGGTACGAGAACTGAACCTGACGACTGATCGAGAATGAGTTGGATAGCCCTCCCGCCTTCCAATTGCTTGATATGATTGTCAGACCAAGTTATTCGAAAATCCTGAAGAAAGGTGGCCGGTCGTGCCGAGACACTGCACAGATTAAAAGCTCCAGCAAGAAAGAAGAAGAGAAGGTTTACAGAAATGCTGGTGTACTCCATATGAAGAAGTCAAGCTAGAGAGAGCAGAACTGAAGTGTATTTTTTCTTTTCTTTTTTCAAACTAGGAGCAGTGGCGGATGTAAGAAGAGAGAATGGCAGACTATAAATGGCTGAACATGTTAGTGCTTTTATAGACTGGAATTAATACACCAGAGAGAGAGAGAGAGAGAGAGAGAGAGAGAGAGAGAATCCTTGTTTTACTGTTGAAAATACCAGCACTAGTCTTTTGTATAATTTATAAACTAGTGTAGCGATCGATTATTAACTTTTTTGGTGTTTTGTACTTCTATTAATCAAAAATCGTGCACACTTATATATGTTTCTTTGAACTTTCTTTGATCACATATGCGTCATATCTTAACATATATATATTCCATGATGGAAATATATAATTCGCATTAGATTTATAGATGCGAAAATCAAAGATTGTGATATAATTATTTTTAAAGTGAGGCTACGGTAATATGCGTATCATTCTCAAATTTTTATTTATACCATATTTCAAAAAAAAAAAAAATCAAAAAATCTTGTTTTGTGGAGAATTCTAAAAATATTAGGGCCGCCAAGCCAATCTGCAGCCCCATTCTGAGAGAACTGCAGATTGGCATGGAGACCCTCAAAACTCAAATAACGACTGTAATATTAAATATATTTTATTTTGCACCGAAGAAACAATAAATCCTAATTAATAAAAGAACAAGTGGATAAATAATAATAATAAAATATTAAAAGACAGGTCCCAGTGAGCTCGCGCCTCTGTCCTTAATTGTCCCTCTTTCATTGATGCATGCATGCACAAACACAGGAACAGAGCGTGCAGATGGATCTGGATCAGAGGCCCACATGTCAGATGGTATTCTGAATTGATGACAGCTAAGGGGGTCGTCGGCGCTCCTTCATTACATGCCACGTCAAAGATTGGGATAACAGGATAAGGTTATTTTGCATGTTCTTTTGTAGCAAGGAAACAGAGCTAGAGACATTTCGTACCATGCTCACATAAATGCAACATACATGGTGTGTTTACCAATTTAATGCGTAGCGCGCACTTTCCATCAAAACTTGTGCATACAAACGAAAAATTAAATATATTTAAGTTTGAGCGAGGCTATGGTACTTCGGCTAGTGTACTATGGCTCAATATGGTACTTTTTAAAATTCTAACGGTCGATCCGAACCGTTCAATGTAATATCCATATGAATATGTACTTGCAAACTAAATTTTATATTTTTTTCGAATTTTTTTACTATTTTTTTAGATAAGTAGAATTTTCAGTGTTTTATACAAATTCTAGACCATCAAAATTCTACCTATCTAAAAAAATTCGAAAAAATATAAAATTTAGTTTGCAAGTACATATTCATATGGATATCACATTGAACGGTTCGGATCGACCGTTAGGATTTTAAAAAGTACCATATTGAGCCGTAGTACACTAGCCGAAGTACCATAGCCTCACTCTTTAAGTTTTACAAATTGTAGCATGTATCATATGAGAGGAGGGATCGAATTACACCCCTTTTTTTTTTATACACTTTGACACCTATCATTTTCAAAGTCCAAATAGTCGATCCGAACCGTTCAACATGATGGATATATTAAAATGTGCTTGGAGATCAAATTTTACATTTTTTTAATTTTTTTACTATTTATTAAGATGGTTACAAAATCGTTGTTTTCAGACCATTGAAAAACAACGATTTTGTAACCATCTTAATAAATAGTAAAAAAATTCAAAAAAATGTAAAATTTGATCTCCAAGCACATTTTAATATATCCATCATGTTGAACGGTTTGGATCGACTATTTGGATTTTGAAATCGCAAAATTGGCCTATAAAAAACAATGTCAAGATGTGTCAAAAAAAAGGTGTAATTGGATCCCTCCTCATCATATAATTATATAAAAAAATATTCATATATACTAGAAATTTCACTTTGTATAGAACAATAATACAAGTGAGGCTACACTATTATACTATTATGCATAGTACACATTGATTCTTATTATGAATTAAATTTTTTATTTTTAAATTCCAAATAATTGAAGTTCACATAATCTTAATATGCAACTGTATTTCAAAACCAATTTTACATTTTTAAATAATTATTATTATAATTTAGATAGGTAAAATATCACTTAATTTGAAATTTTTGGACCGCTTAAAAATAGTGATTTTTTATCTGTCTAACAAAATAATAATCAATTATAAAGGAATATACAATTTGATCCAAGTACATTTTAATACGGAATCATGCTGAGCGTTTTGGATTAACTATTTAAACTTTAAAAATAAAAAAATATTAATCTACATTATAGATCGATTTGTGTTATGCATAATGCAGTAGTCTCACTCACAATAGTACTACTTAAGTATGAATTCATAATTAGTGGCGGAGGCAAAGGCATGGAATGAAGGTCAATTGACCTCCATTTATTTAAAAAAATATATACTTATATTTTATTTTCTATATAATTTAGATTAAAATGTTATCTGCGATTCACTTCACATTTAGAGTGATGTAGTATTTTAATTCAAAATAAATAAAAAACAAACGTGACGTTATAAATTGGAAAAATATTATAACATACCAATACCATTAACAAAGCCCACAAGCTGCACTCAATTATACAAACCAGGCCATATATTGCCCCCTATGAAAATTAGGCCTTTTCTGCTTTTAAAGGGCTAAATTTGGGCCGGGTAACAAAACCACAACTTGCTCTCTTTTTCTGGGCCATCTTCTAGTGAAATTTTCTATACTATTTCCTTTAGCTCTTCATTCAAAAGTCAAAACATAAGAACAAATTTCCAACTTTTTTTGTGTTGCATCATCATCGATCATCATCAATTTTTTGGAATTCATTTAATGAATCTCGACTGTCTGATCTGTTTTAAAATTCGTGCGAACTAGGTCTGCACTAATATTAAAGAGCTCCTATGTTATAGACACAAGCTGGATTGGCTCCGTTTAAAATTAGACGGTTGAAATTCATTAACTCAAAAGATTATTTTTTGAATTAATGCAGAGGATACGGATCCAATTTTTTGCTTGTGCGATGATAATTCCGGACCACTCTTGGAAATTAGAAGTGAACCGTTGATTCGATATCATTACGTGCAAAAAATATTTTTTTCCTGAGTAATTAGTAATACTCATTGATTTTATTTTTTAATTTATGTATTTTGTGAGAAGAAAGCTGTAACGTAAAAATAGAATATACAAAACGGGACCCAAAATCAAAGGACAACTAATGTATCATCTCTGAAACTTTTGCAAATATAATAATAAAATCGGGAATAATTTCTAAATATTGCTTTCTTTCAATAAACTTTAGATTTTTGTAATGAATTATATTATTGGTACAATTTCCGAATACTGAATTCTTTGTTTGCAAACAGTGACAGCACGCGTGAATGCCACAGCAAAACAAGGCTCCAAAATGGAACATTATATTTATCCCCATCAGAATTCAGAGACCAGATCACGATGCTCCCATCGTACACCTCAAAACCTTTTCATGTGACTCGTGCTCATTACTTTTTTTTTTTTTTTTTTTAGGAAATCTGATTACTTGTTAGTTGTTACTGGCATAGTGACAAATGAATTATTCAGATTCGGTTCGGCGAGGTCAAAAATTCGTGATTCGAGAATAATTCGGGTATAATTCGGGAATGATTTGGAATAATCCGGATCAGAGATCTCAGTCCTACAAAGAAGCAAAAAAAATAAAAAATAAAATAAAAATGTTCTGGGCAAAATTCGGGAAAAATTCACGAATAATTCGTAAAATTCGGAAAAAGTTCGTAAAATTCGCGAATTAGTCAACCGAATAATTCGGCGTTCGGTTCGGCATCACAAAAAAAATGAATTATTCGGATATAATTCGCGAATCTTGTCACTATAGTTACTGCTTGTAATTCCGTTCCTTTGTAGCAGTGGTGTAAATAACTGTATGCACTCGTCGGACGGATGAGGTACCGCCAAGCGATTAATTGGTATGTAGTTGATTAATCGGAATTATGCGGTCAATTAATCGTTTTCATTAAAATTATGTGTATATATTCATTATTTATTAAAAATAATTTATTTAACTCATCAAACTTATCAAATAAACTTAATTTAACTTAGTTTTATTATTATAACATGACACTGCGCTTATTTTTTTCTTAACAACACGTACACATTTTACATTTGTAAGTAACACATTTATTTAATGCAAAAATAAATTCAAAAATTAAGCTTTTTCAAATACTAATAATATATTATTTGAAAGAAATGAAACATTCCAACATAAAATCACTAAATTTAGTTTATGATAATAACTTAATTTCATATATGAACATGTTGTACTAATTGAAAAAATTACATCAATAAGTAAGAAAAATATATGCTATATATAAATAATAGAATAATTCATTAATTTCAAAATAAGTAAGAAGATAAAACGTATATAAAACATATTGGATATATATTCAAGTATAAATAAAACTACAATACATAATTTATGAAACTTATTATCACACACAGTCACAGAAAAAAATAATAATGTCAAAATAAAAATTCACTAGAATAAACGGGAATAAACGGAAATAAATGGGGATAAATGGGAATAAACGGAATAATCGGCCGATTAATTGGAAAAATCCGTTAATAGACCTCCAATTAATGTATTCATAACAGTTTGGCTGCCATTAACAATTAAATGGACATTTAATCGGCAATTAAGGTCGTTTTTTACAACACAGCTTTGTAGAAGATCTAATGTGACAATTTGCCTTTTAAATCGCTCAAAAAAGCTCTTGGTTCATGTTTTTGTTAAATGCCATATTCAATTATTAAGTAACTGCATATGTAACTATAATATTCAATTTAAATTGACTATCTATTAATATAAATGAATATAAATTATTTTACACTATAATTATTTACAATAATACAAAAAATAAATAAATAAAGGTCTAACAATTAAACATTATTTTTTTGTTCAAATTAATAAGCTCAAGCTTGATACTTTGATAGTGATGGTTAAATTTTAGTTTCAATTCGACTGAATTCATCTTTGCATGTATCGCCCAAAAGAAAACAGAGAAAAAAAGAAAAACCAAGGAGAATCCATCTCCTTCCACAGTAGCACAGTACCCAGCCAGAGAGAGAGAGATATCATATATTCATATATGTGGAGAGGTGGTTTAGCGTGTATAGATGGGACTGCTCAGAAAAAAAAAATCAGAATCAAGCAGTACAAGTAAAACAACAGGACTGGATTTGATTTTCACCGTCTCTCTCTCTCTCTCTCTCTTTCGCTTGTTACTCTTTCCCTGTCCCTTTGCGGTAAGAATTAGAATCCCTTTTTATCCACCACAGGCTTTCCTGTCTATTCTCCGCTTCAAAAGAAATACAAAATAAGAACTTGCTCACAAGTATTTATAACAAATTTCCAGCGGTAGCTCAAAGCTCTGACATACCAATGAACTATAAATATCCAACTACTATAAACAAAAAAATATATAAATATCCAACAAAAAAATTATTAGGAAGTCAATGGGAAGAGACTGATATTATATTTTGAAGAAACTTCTTATCAAAATAATTGTAACATTTATGTTGTATCTCATTTGACTGCAGACTAGGTCAGATAGGTATCGGATCTACTTCAGATTTGATGGGCTTCAGGACCGTTCGATCCGTTTTAAGATCTGTGTCATTTGCTTTAATATTTATGTGCACTCACGTTAATTCTGTGCATACGGATCTTAAAGCAAATCGGACGGTCCTAGAGCCCATCAAATTCCAAAAGTATGTCCAATGCCCATCATACCTACTCTGTTCTCATCTCCTTTTTACTATTTTCATGAACCCAACCCTCTTCACCTCTCTCCAATTATGGTAAGTTTTGTATTACATTGCTAAATGTTATTCTGTCATGTTCTTATTAATTTTATAAATTAACAAATTTGATCGCTTTTAAAACGATCTCAAATTCAAGTTGGTCTTATTTGAGAAAGTGCATTTCCAATTAGAAGTTTCGGTGTAATTATGTAAGTTTGTGTTATGTAGACAACTAGATATAGTTTTTTTTTATTTATAGTTAAATTTTAACAGTAGCCTACATCTCTATTCTTCTGAAACATGTGAACAGCGTGGGTAGTTTGGGCGCGTGCGGAGTCAAACAAAGTGTTATAATATTGCATACAGCAAGCATGTAATGTCCCATTTTGATGCTCTATTCAGAATCGCCTAAATATAACATTTTTGCTCTGTTTTTGTCCTAAATACGCAACTTTCTCCAAAACCTGCCGAAAAGACCTAAAAACATGTTTGCGGTAAATAAATTAAAAAAAAATAATTACTTTGCATTCGCTTTTTGTCATTTTTCGGAAAAAAAGATAGTGATTTCCGCTGTATGTTTTGGTTTCATCAATATCCAAAAAACAACATTTAAAACAAAATAACAATTAAACATAATAATTAAACTATATAACAAAACAAATAATGCAATTTTGTTTAAAAAAAGGGGGGCCCGCAATGACAAATGGTGGCCCCATTCTTCGGTCCGCAACAATAAAGGGCGGCCCTCAAGAATAGAGCTGTCATTTGTCATTGCGATCCGAATAAATATCGAATTTCACATAATTAGTGGTTTTTTTTTGTTTTTTTAGGGAGGGTATTAATAACAATTTCGGAAATAACCCGTTACAGAGGCAAAGATCATTTCTTAAGCACAACTGTGCGAGACGTGCATGAGATGTGTTCCTAAATAGATAATATTCCAAAACAAGATACAAAATACAAGGAGGAATTTGTCATTTGGGCTACTCAACTACAGTTCCCTCTTAAAGAAACAAAGCAGAAAACAAAAACATCACAATATATTCAATTAGGTCCATTTATTTTTCTTTTTTGTTTTCAGCAAATCATCAAAATAATTACAATTTTTTATTCAATCAAGGATCTAATTTGGGTTGATTCAGTTGCTATTAACATATTCTGACAACTATAAAAAATTACTTCACAATTAGTAAAAATCTATAAAAAAAATCATAGATGTATTTGTATCGTTTCAAATTTTAGGTTGCACCAAGTATGGTGAAATTTATTTCGCATCTAGTTGCTGATTAAAATTTGAAAAAAAAAAAATTAAGTTGTTAAATTTTAAATCACACAATAAAAGCCTGACTAATTATTCATATTGTACCATACTTTTATTCTTTTTATTTTTCATCCAGAAGAGTTTTATATTTTTTTGTACTTGTGAAATGAGCTTATTGTCAACATAACATATTTTGTAATTAAATTACTATACATTAGCAAATTGTCTTGATTAACAGTACAAAATCATTAAAATATTAACCATAACTTAGTAACTTGAAAAGCATTAAATACACTGAAAATAACAATCATTTTAAAATTATAAATTAAATCGTTTTTAATTACAATCATGTAAAAACAACATTACAAAAAGGTCAAGTCAGCATATTATAAGTTAGGACTGATTGAATCATGGTGAGGTTTGTAATTTGATTTAATCAAATGAAATAATATGCATGCTTAAATATATATTTTGACAAACAATACTAAATTCTGAAGATAGTTTACAATATCATAGGTCTGACATGAATAATTGTGAAGATCACTCCTCTACACAGGCGTGGTCAAAATTGTTACCAGATGTAGGCAAAAAATGTTACTGGTACGACTAGCGGGCTGTAGATTGTCATGAATTAATCAATTCAGACTGTCGGTTATTCAATGATTGATAAAGTTTTCTACATAAATAGACAACAAATCGATTATATGTATACCTGTACCAGTTTTCAAAATTATCTTCAGGCAAAGTTTTACCGGTTCAACGTAACTCTGTCATTGTCTCTACAAGAAGACAAATGATTGATCCTATAATAACATATGAGAAATATAATATGAGGAGAGATCCGATTACACCACTTTTGAGTTACCAGAAATTTACCTTTCTCATTTTCTATACTTTCAAAGTCCAAATTGTCGATCCAAACCGTTCAACATGATTATCTAAATAAAATGTGCTTGCAGATCAAATTTTACATTTTTTTTGAATTTTTTTACTATTTATTAAGTATTTTACAAAAACTAGTCAAATTCAGACCATTGAATTTTGTATCCTATCTTAAATGTGACTATGTCATTGTTTCTACAAGAAGACAAATGATTGATCCTATAATAACATTCGAGGAATATGATACATGAGATTTAAGCAGTAATATCTAAATAATAAACCGAAACAAAAAAAATTTAAAATTGCTTGCTGAAAATATATAATTTGTGAGACTAGGTGGAGAAAACAATGTCAACGTGTCCAGCGGGGAAAACATTGTTTCACAAATTTGTGAAAAACTCCGGGGTGATGGCGTGATGTACAAGACGCTTCAATTTTGCAATTTAGCGTAGTTTGGTTTTGGTGCTTACTGCTTAGGGGTCTATGCCATCAGAGCTACTGAGCTAACTCTGTTCTCTCTAAAAATTTGTGTTCCTTTCCCTTTCTCTTGTAATCTCTGATCCAACTGTTATGTCCTCTCTCTCTCTCTTTCTTTCTCTCTCAGGGCTGAAAGGAGAAAAGGCCAAGACAGAGCAGGGCTGTTTTTATGGCTATGGGAGCATTCAATGCCTGGACTATTCGTACATCTATCTTTCCAGGTACCTTGCACCTCCGTTTCCACCTGTTCACCACTACTAACCAATCATATTCCTACACCAAACCAAAATTTGTTTCCATCTCCCGAATTTTCTCCCAAATTGGCTGCACAAAATTAATTTACTAATCAAAATTACCACTAGTAATTTCTTTCCTTCATTTTATTATTACTATATATTAGTCTATTGCTAATATAGAGGACTCTAGAAGGAAATTTTTTATCTATAGAAATTATTAAATCTAGACGTACGGAAACAGAAAGAGTGTGTCGTTTCTAACAAATATAGAAAAATCTGACTCAATGAGTCCGATCCAAATATATGGATCAGACTCAATGGTCCAGATCCATCGATATATTTTATTTTAAAAAAATAGACGTTGTTTGGAAAATCTGGAATATGGATGCCACAGAAAATCAAGTTAGAATTGGATCGGCCTCAATGAGGAAGATCCAATTCTGAATTGATTAAATGTGACAGCTACCGATTCTTCTTTTGTACCGAATTTAAAAAAAAAATATTATTTGGATTGGACTCGTTGAGTCCAATCCACTTATGATATGATGAAATGTGGCACTTGCATTTCTCATTTTCAACCGTTCTAAAAAAAATATAACATATCAATAAATCTGAACCATTGAGTCCGATCCATATATTTGAATCACACTCAATAAGTCAGATTTTTCTATGTTTGTTAGAAACGAAACACTCTTTTTGTTTCCGTATGTCTAGATTTAATAATTTCTATAGATAAAAAATTTGCACTTTAGAATGAAGTACAAATATTATTCTTCAGTGAACTATCATTTGTTTTGAATTGAAACAACTAATTCTTAATTTTAAATATATAATCTTTGACTTTCTAAATTAATGACCGATTCTTTTGAAGATTTTAGATTAATGCTCCGATAATTAATACATCATATTTTACGAGAGAGCATTCAATAATTAAATTTAACCATCCAATCAAACAGAGACATGTTTTACTCTCTTATTATAAATTATAATAATTTGCTAGAAAGTCTATTATAGAAAGTACTCAAAATAAAAAAGAAATTAATAGTGGTGACAAATTCAAATGCACACCAAATTACATTACATGTGAGCAAAACAGTAGAAATGAAAATAAATGAACTAATAAATAAAAGCTATAAATTAACCCCCTTGGTGAACTTTGAGAAGAATGTTTGGCGAACAATATCAACTCCCCCAAAACCTCAGCATCTCTCTCTCTCTCTAAACCTTGCTGTAAGCCGTATAAATAAAGTCATCTCCGTCAGGACTGAGGACCATCACTCAAGTCTCATTTATTCATATCACCATTCAAATCAGACGCAACTTCAAATGGTTTGCCTCCTCTACTCCAATTCCAATACCAGGAGAAGTCTCACCTTTCATCTCTTCTCAATCTTTCTTCTCATCACATCCTCTCGATCTCTCTCCATTGCCTATGTTCATGGTATCAATTATATATTAATCTTAATCTCTCGATCATTCTATTCTCTCTCCCTGTTTCAAGTCTCATAGTTAGTCGATCGTGTTTTAATTTCAGGTAGACCTATTACTATTACACCAGAGCCCACAAAGGTATATAATTATATATATCTATATATTAAATTGATCATATATCTTGGATATTGCAAGAGGTGACAGCTAGTATATACATGTACAGGAAGAAAGAATGGTGGGAATGGCGTTGATCGGGTCTAGGCCGCCGAGGTGTGAAGGAAGATGCATCTCCTGTGGTCACTGTGAAGCTGTTCAAGTCCCCATTGCACCACAAAATAAGTTGAGAAGAATTTTCCATGGTGATCACATCCTTTCAAGGGGAGATGAGAGTACAAATTACAAGCCTCTCAACTGGAAATGCAAGTGCGGGGATGTCATCATCAACCCTTGATTCCTTAATTAAATTGATTCATTCTAGAGTCAAATCTTTTACAAATCTCCTCCCATCCTTTTAATTATATGTTAATTCTCTGTTTAATTTCTTTTCTTTTTATTTTCGTCGTTGCTGACGATTATAAAGATCCCTCCTTTTGGTTTTATTATTAGGTCGGGGATTGTATGTAGCAGTAGCAGGACTATGCTCACGCACCTAATTTGTTTCTTTGTAACCAGATTTCATATGTTAGAGTCTAGTAGTACTATATATATACACGGTTTCATCATTTCCTGATACTTCATACTTATTACTCTCTCTTTTGGATGAAATAGAAATGTATAATTTTAATGAAGAGAGTCATATATCACTCATCAGTCATGCATGGTGCTTGCTGTTAAGCTGCTCATGAAAGATTGAAAATTGTATTTAAACATCTGCAATGTAGCTTGCAGTAAATGCCACTCATTCATGTCAGATGATATTGTGGTGTGTTGGTGTAGGGAGATAAATGTGCCTGACAACTAGCTAGGGCTTCTGGTACTGGTACTGGTACGAGAAATTGTTGACATGGTACTGGTAGTTGCTATGCGAATTATTACAGAAATATCAGCATCTGAAACTCAAATCTTTGTTAATTTCATCACTGCTCTCAGTGGCATTAATTAATTATTCTAAAATTGTCATCAAATTATCTATCTTTCTTCGCAATAATAAAAAAAAAACATAGAAAAATGAATGTCATGTCAAGCGCATTCTTTCATCACAATTATCCGACCAATTTATTTTGTTAATTTGCAATTCTAAATTATGGAAGCAGAGAGAAATTATCTCAGGTCTTTCTTAATTAGAACAAATTATCCATTTCTTTCATTTTAATCCCTTGTTTTTTTTTTAAATTTGCGGTGGGTGTGTGCATTTAGCTAAAATAATTATAAAAAAACAGCAATTTTTTATAAAAATAACAGCGTGAGTTCTTAGCACGTTTATTTTTGTTAACATACTGAGAAGCAAGGCGTTATTTTTCTTAACATTTACGAATTTGACAAATTAAAAAATGCATATCCAAATTAGTGTAAGTTTGCAAAATTGGTGTGTACCTTTTGGCAAGAAAAGATACTATTTTTTACCAAGGAGAAATTGGACCGATTTGATTTTATCCTTCCTTTTTCTGGAAATATTGACTTTATCCTTTTATTGATCCCATATTGCAGGGGAAAAGGAAGAGAAAAATTGCAGAGAAATGTCAGAATTGTACACACTCAATTCTGAAAGATACGCCACGTAAGTACCAAAGCCAGCACCAGCAGCCCACTTAGTCTCTATGAAAGGTCATATCAAAATCAAACGGGATCTTGAAAGAATGACACTACATCTACATCTACATCTACATCTACATCTCAACCGTTTTTTTTTGCTCTTTCGTCTCGGGCATGATTTTATTCGCACCCTCAAAAGTCTCGAAATATGAAATAAAGACCTCCTTCTCCTTCTCCTTGGAGTGCATTTTTTACATGAAAATTTTGTATGGGTATTGGGTATGCATGAAAATTTCTTCTTGTCCCGTGTTACAACTTACAAGCAAATCCTTCCAGTTGTAAAGGACGAAGCGGCCGTCATGTCTTGTTATGTGGTATCAGATAATTAATCGATCGTAAAAGTTAAAACTGGTAACGAGTTACTGAATCATCCGGTTTTTCAAAAACACGGATTTGCCTGATCAGGAAAAATATTCGCTGGACAAGTCACAACTCACAAGTGCATTCATTTCAAAAATAGTGTAACTCACCTTGGATCTTTTACTGCCGCTGCGGCGCTACAATTTTGTGTTATTTTTTCATTATGGTTTTAAATTAATCATTCTAATCCCATAAGTCATAAGAATAATATTCTCATGGGCTTAAGTGAAGTTCAATATGCACCCAACTTCAACTTAGTTTGATAAATGATAAAATTTATACTGAATTTTCATATTTATGTGCACTGTATAATAAATAAACTGTACCTCATTTTTTTAAAGGTAAATTTCAAAAATGCAATTTATTTTGAGGTGGGTTCATTGCTTCATGTCTCAACTGTACTCCAATATTTTTTTCTTTGATTTCAAATTCTAAGCAAAAGATCTAAACTGCTAAACATGATATCCACGTTAAATTTTGACTTATTTAAAATTTTAAAAATAGAGACATGATGGAGGTACACAAAATGAAAGTATTTGAACATTCCTATATATATATACAGAGTAGGGCTATTGTACTCCGCGAAGTAAAACGAAATTTTACTTCACGCTCATATTCCCATTTTCAAAATCCAAAACGTCGATCCGAACCGTTCAAGTTGTTCTCCATATTGAAATGTGCTTGGAGACCAAATTTTACATTTTCTGGAATTTTTTTACTATTTATTAAGCCACTTTGAAAATCGCTGATCAATTGTGAACAGTAAAAAACAGAAAAAAATTCTGGACCAATGGATCAGCAATTTTCAAAGTGGCTTAATAAATAGTAAAAAAATTCCAAAAAATGTAAAATTTGGTCTCCAAGCACATTTCAATATGGAGAACATCTTGAGCGGTTCGGATCAGTAGTTTGGATTTTCAAAATGGAAATATGGCGTGGAGTACAATAGCACAATTCTATATATATAGTGCTGGGCTTAGCTACTCCATGGAGTAAAATGACTTGGTGCTCCACGCCTCATTATTTTCATTTTGAAAATTCAAACGACCGATCCGAACCGCTCAAGTTGTTCTCCATATTGATATGTGCTTGGAGACCAAATTTTACATTTTTTGGAATTTTTTTACTATTTATTAAGCCACTTTGAAAATCACTGATCCGGCGGTCCAGAAATTTTTACTGTTTTTTACTGTTCACCCGGATTTTTAGATTTTCAAAGTGGCTTAATAAATAGTAAAAAAATTCCAAAAAATGTAAAATTTGGTCTCCAAGTACATTTCAATATGAAGAACATGTTGGAAGGTTCGAATCGACTATTTGAACTTTGAAAATGAAGATATGGCGTGGAGTACAAAATCGTTTTACTCCATGGAGTAGCTAAGTCAGACTCTATATATATATATATATCTATATATATATATATATATATATATATATATATATATATATATATATATATATATATATGAGGAGGGATCAAATTACACATTTTTTTTGTGACACACTTTGACACCTACCATTTTTAAAGTCCAAATAGTCGATCCAAATCGTTCAACATGATGGATATATTAAAATGTACTTGGAGATCAAATTTTACATTTTTTTGAATTTTTTTACTATTTATTAAAATGGTTACAAAATCGTTATTTCAGACCATTGAAAAACAACGATTTTGTAACCATCTTAATAAATAGTAAAAAAATTCAAAAAAATATATAATTTGATCTCCAAGCACATTTTAATATGGTGATCATGTTGAACAGTTCGGATCGACTGTTTGGATTTTGAAATCGCAAAATTGACCTATAAAAAAAACGGTGTCATGATGTGTCACCAAAAAAGGTGTAATTGGATCCCTCCTCTATATATATATATATATATATATTAAAATACTATTTATATTAATAAATTAATTTTTTTTTTATTTAGATTGAATGTATCAGTTTTGTTTTAATTTAGAATTTAATTGGTCATTTATTGTAAAGTCATTGAAAATTAAATTTTACAAATTTTAAATTATTTAAAAGAAAGTCGAATAATTTCAAATCGATCCAAATTTAATGCAATCATATTTAAATAATCAAGAACACGCCTACAATTTGAATAATATTTGAGTGAGGCTATGGTGCTATGCATAGCACGGATGGCTAGTGTACTACGGCTCAATATGGTACTTTTTAAAATCCTAACGGTCGATCCGACCGTTCAATGTGATAACCATATGAATATGTACTTGTAAACTAAATTTTATATTTTTTCGAATTTTTTTACTATTTTTTCAGATAGGTAGAATTTTGATGGTCCAGAATTGTCAAAAAACACTGATTTTTCTACCTATCTAAAAAAATAGTAAAAAAATTCGAAAAAATATAAAATTTAGTTTGCAAGTACATATTCATATGGATATCACATTGAACGGTCGGATCGACAGTTAGGATTTTAAAAAGTACCATATTGAGCCGTAGTACACTAGCCATTGGTGCTATGCATAGCACCATAGCCTCACTCATAATATTTTCCAAATGTATGCTAGAATTATTCTCATTTCGAAGAAAAACACCATATTGGCGACATTGATTTGAACTAGCTAAATTTTACGAAGGAAAAAAAGAAGATACAAAGCTAGAATTCGGAAACGGAATTTTTTTGCTTCCACACAAAAATTCAACTGAAAAATCTCTTATGGTTGTTTGAAATTGAAGTATCTTACACTCATTTTTACTTAAACAAAAATATTCAGCCCTTTTTTCTATACATATAACTACATTGAGAACACTATCCGCTCTGTTTATTGACAAGCTGAATTCACATTTAAAATGACTATACTCACCAGCATTATAATAAATTTATCTATTTTAGACATCTAATACGACCCTTAGATATCTACCAAGTGAATATAGATCCGTACCTAGATTATCATATCATAATTGAATATGTATTTGTACGTAAATTTTGTAAAATTTTAATCAATTAGTATTTGATCATACTTAAATCCAATTCAAACACAATTACTTGACAGACTTAATTCTCTGTACAATATTACTAAAGTGTTGATGTCCAAAGGCCCAATTTCAAACGGTGACAGTTGTCTAACAAAAAGCCCAATATCAGCCCAATCCAGATTCCATACAGACAGAAATTTCCACCTGGGCTGGGCTTTTTTAGTTATGTATGTCAAGTTCTTACCAAACTGGAAAGCTACGGCCTTTTTTCAACTCCTTATCCCTTTCTCCATCATCCTATCTCTAAATACGAACCTGCGAGAAGAGAAGCGCCTCACATCCACTCCGACGCAACAATGGCTTCTCTCACGAGCCTTGTAATTAGAACCCCAGTCGTCACCAAGCCGAGAACTTCTCTTTCCTCGAGGTCTACGCCTATCTCAATCGAGTGCTCGTCTCGGCCGAAGAAGAAGGCCACGTCACACCACGCCAAGACCCGGCCCAAGAAGACCGCGAAATGGGACATCAAGCGTAAGCCCACTCAGTACGCGCCTCTCCCACCGCTCCCTCCTGAATGGACGATTGTCGAGTCTGGCAGTAGCTTGGCCACGACAGCGGTAGCAGCGGCGGAGGCGACGGACGCTGAGTAATGACGTGAGTGGAGACTGGTTGTGCTTCTATGGCTTTAAATCATGTAATTCTGCTTCTAAAATTTCTGGCACATTAAGTATTTGTTGAAATGCTTCTTACTTTGTATTCTGTGTTTCAAATTAATGTATCGGATGATAAGATTGTTGTTCTTTTTCTCTGGCGTCATGTTTAACCGTATCTGCAAATGGAAATTGACATTTATGGTGGTGTTCTATGTTAACCGCTTACCAGTTACAATATACTTTTCAGTTCCGATATTGTTCATGGGAAAATGTTTATCCTGTGGAAGCGGGTCGGATGCATGCTTAATA
This sequence comes from Carex kokanica, assembly GCA_025461125.1. NCBI lineage: Eukaryota > Viridiplantae > Streptophyta > Magnoliopsida > Poales > Cyperaceae > Carex > Carex kokanica. The sequence continues at coordinate 790,145 of JAJGRX010001067.1, read as the reverse complement.
CCTGTGTCATTGATTTGAATCCGAATCCGATGTCCATTAGACACACCCTGCTCCGTTATCCTATCTATGAAATATTTCAGCTTTATACAAACGAGTGTTAACTCAATTTACTAATCTTGTAATAACAAGTACAAATTCTATAAAGACGCAGCCTCCCCTTACATAAATCAGATAATATTCTAGTTGGGTTGGAGGCCCTTGTCTAAAGCCCAGCGGAGCCCTTAATTATGGGCCTTAATCGGGCTAGTGAGCAATGTGCTAGTGTTATATGCAATTTTGGTATGTTAATTATTAGTAGGAGCATGATTAGAGTGTTCTTAAGCTCATCAAGCTCTTTGGTGAGTTTAATTTCAGTACCTATTATTTTAGCTTTAAAACAATAAAGTTAATTGATCTACTTCACAAATGATACGTTTATATACGTTTATATGTCAAATTTGTAAATTTTCAAATTAATTTAGTATAAGTCTAAGTGGTCAAAAAAAGAAAATTTTGTAAGTTAAGTTTAATACGTTTATTTCTCGTCGTTTGTTTTCAAATTAATTTATGATATTTTTTTAATTGTCTCGGCGGGGATTCTAATGGTAGCTGTTTTGCTCTTCTTATTCCTTTGATTATTAGGCTATACTTCTGGAAAAATAGCATAAATTTCTATAATATTTGTTTCTCACTGTTGTCTTATTATCATATTAGTTTTATAATTTTGACAAGTAAATGGATCATTTAAAATTATTTCAATAAATTTTGAAGTTAAGCTCACTGAAAGACTTAACGGCATGTCTACAGTTCGCTCGATCCGGCCTGGTGCCAATCTTTTGCAGCTTTCTGCACCACCGCTTTGTGATGGGCCCTGCCTTCCACGTCAGCTGTCGTCTCGGCGGGGATTCTAGTGGTAGCTGTTTTGCTCTTCTAATTCCTTTGATTGTTATCGGGAAAAGTTTCTTCTGGCTATACTTTTGAAAAAATAGCATAAATTTATGTAATTTTTGGTTCTCACTATTCACTTATTATTATTATTTTTTTTAAAACCTTGGCAGCGGCTGTCAAATATAATTTTTATTGAATAAAATAAAATTACATCCATCGTTTCACATCCACTCCAACATCAACACATCCAACATCAGCACATCGAGTCTAAACAACACATCAACATCTAACAACAATTCATCTAAATCATCTAACAACACATCATCTAAATCATCTAATAAACGTCTAACATCACAACATCTTGCAAACTGACTTCAAACGGTCGCTAATCTCCCCTCACTCCTTGCCCCATGAAGACAAGACACCTTCTCGCTCGATGACAACAAGAGAAAGAATGAGCCAGCCATAATTTTTTGTATTTTTTTTATAGTAGTGGCGGGTGGGGGAGGCCAGTGCGGATCGCGACCTCCCCCACCAAAGTCTAGGGTTTCAGTGTACCGGTTTCAGTGCGGATCCGGTCTGGTGCCAATCTTTTGCAGCTTTCCCGTGATGGACCCTGCCTTCCACGTCAGCTGTCGTCTCGACAGGGATTCTAGTGGTAGCTGTTTTGCTCTTCTAATTCCTTTGATTGTTACCGGGAAAAGTTTCTTCTGGCTATACTTTTGAAAAAATAGCATAAATTTCTGTAATTTTTGGTTCTCACTGTTCTCTTATTATCTTTTTTTTTTTGAAACCTTGGCAGCGGCAGCAAAGTATAATTTTTATTGAATAAAATAAAATTACATCCATCATTTCACATTCACTCCAACATCAACACATCGAGTTTAAACAACACTGATAAGCGTAAATTATATACACATTTGATCTAGTTTTTATCATAAAATAACTCCAATTATCATGTATTTTGAATATAAAAGGAATAAATTACACCTAGAATCAAGTTACTGCGGTAGTTTGGCTTTAAAATGCAGGAAAAGACGAAAAATGATGTAATTAGGGCTGAGTGCGGATCAACCACCCGCACTGAGATTCAGTGCGGACGCACTCAGTACTTAGCCGATTTTCCAGCCTCTCAGCGCAAGCCAGGATTTTTCCCGAGCGTAATGCGTCGGCACTCACACGCCAATGCGGGTCATCCATCCGCATTCGGTACTTGGTCGGATTTTCAGAAACTGCAGAAGCTCAGCAGTGCGGGTCCTTCACCCGCACTCCCCACCAGTGCGGACGCACTCAGAAGATTACGCAGGATTTTCGCCAAGTTAAATAAGGAAAGTTGAATCCAGTGCGGATCAACCATCCGCACTCTCAGCCAGTGCGGACGCACTGAACACGCAGACAGCCAGAATTACCCGGTTTTAACACTGTTTCTATTTTTGGCACTCCAAGGACACGTTTTAAGAAGCCAAAAAATAGCAATACTTGCCAGGAAAGAAATGTCAAAAAGAGCACCCACTAACTCCACCTTCTAGCCTCTAAATTGGGTATGATCTCTTGCTATAAAAAGGGCTAGAACTTTCCCTTCCAAATCATCCATTAATCCACTGCCATTCTCTCTCAACACACACAACTCAGCCATATTTTCTGAAGAAGGTGAAGCTTTCAAGCAAGGAGAAGAAGGGTTTCTTGAGCAAGATTCGGCAAGATTGAGGTTCTAGTTTCAAAGGGTGTAATTATTCTTTATTTCATTTCCTCTTGTTATTTGCCAAACTTTGCAATGTTTCTCTCCAAGAGGGAGTAGTTCTCTCTCTAGGGGTTTAGGTCAATGCATGAACTTGTTTAATTCTATTTTATTCGATTATTTGCTTTTATTATGATTGTTTTATCGGATTTGATTGTTAATTTCTGGGATTTTAATAATTTGTGTTAGAAACATAATTAGTACTTGAATTGTAGCATCTCGTTTTGGTTTCGAAAGAACCAAAATTGACTAGGATCAATAGGATAGTACCAAATTGTGAATGCAAATATCTTAGGTTTAGATTAAGATTCTAACCAATTTAATCTAAGCCAGAACTACATAAATTAAGGTTAGGGACTTGGTGAAGGACCTAACCGTGAAGTCAAACCCTAATTAGGACATCTCAAATCGAGTCGGATATTGGTATCATGGACTTAATTGAGAAGTACCAATATTCGAGGAGAGGAGAGACTAACAAGAACTTATGGTCTAAGTAGCTAGGGTGAAGGACCTAACCGTGAAGTCCGAATTACTTAGACACGTTATTAATTCACGAAAGTGACCCTTAATGACATATTAGGTTAGAAACCTCATCAAATCATACATGAATTTAAGCAAATACCGAATGAATAGAGTCAACAAGGGATTGTAGACCAAAGACCCCTAGATTCTCTAAACCTTGAAATCAAACCGACTTTTCTCTCTTTTACTTTTACTTTTAATTGTTTAAAACTCTTTTCGGGTATTGAACCCAACCTTAGGACTTTTACTACAAAACCCCCCCAATTTACTTTATTGCACTTTTCTTTCTTTTCTGAAATTTATTATCTAAAGTTGGAAATTTAGTATTTATCTTACTCCTTGTGGTTCGATACCCGATAATATACTACACGGTAGGATTGTATACTTGCGATCTAAACCGAAAGTGTATTTGAGGATAAAGCTTTTTACATATACCCTTTGCACGTATCAAACACATCAATATCTAACAACAATCCATTTAAATCATCTAACAACACATCATCTAAATCATCTAATAAACGTCTAACATCACAACATCTTGCAAACCGACTTCAACGGTCGCTAATCTCCTCTCGCTCCTTCTTGCCCCATGAAGACAAGACTCCTTCTTGTCCAGTAACAGCAAGAGAAAGAATGAGCCAGCCATAATTTTGTGTGTGTCTTTTTATGGTGGTGGCGGGTGGGGGAGGCCGGTGCGGATTGCGACCTCCCCCACCACAGTCTAGGGTTTCAGTGTACCGGTTTAGAGATAGGAAGAATGTTGAAGTTAGAGTTTAGAGGCGGATTTAGGTTTAGGGTTGCGGTCAAAGATTTAGAGGCGGCGAAAGATGTAGCGGCGACCGTGAAAAGTAGAGATTGTGGCGGAACGGATTTGACCTCCCTCGCTCTCTTTTTCTCGAGATCACTGTTGACTGGTGGGGGGAGACGAGATAATTGAGATTCGGTCAAGAGAACAGTGGACGGAGACTTGCGCGACTCTGAGGCATGGGTGAGGAGACGGGCTCGAGGGAGAAGGGTGAGGGGCAGGTGGGTGGGTGGGCGGGGGTTGATGGAGATGGGGGCTAGGGTTTCTGTCGAAATCGACTTAGAGTCGCTTTTGAGGCGCTAACAAAAGATTAAAATTCTTCCTCAACATCAACACATCGAGTCTAAACAACACATCAACATCTAACAACAATCCATCTAAATCATCTAACAACATCACTGTTCTCTTATTATCATATTAGTTTTCTAATTTTGACATGTAAATGCATTATTTAAAATCATTTCGATAAATTTTGAAGTTAAGCTCACTAAAAAACTTAAGGGGGCGTTTGGTTCGCGCTGTAGGCCATTCTAGGAAATAGAAGGATTCCAGGAAATGTAATGCCAAGAAATATTATTTCAGGTTATGTAACATTACCATGTTTGGTTCGCACATATATTGCTATTGCAATGGCTATGGATACATGTCTTCACTACTTTTAAATTATTAACTAAATAATGTCCAAAAAAATTATTTAAGTTTAAATAAATAAAAGTCGAACCAATCAAATCATTCAATCAATCGAATTAGAAATTGAATCAAATAATACATTTAATTCGTTTCAATCATATGAATATAAAAATTTAATATTATAACCAATCTAAATAATTATTTACTCATTAGTATGTAGTAATATATACAGTGTTACATTACTAACATTTAATACATTTCCAGGAAACTATCATGCCATGGAATCATCTTCTGAAAGCATGAATCAAACGCCCCTTAACGGACTTAAAGAACAATCCAGTTCTACAATCATTGGTAAAAAACAATTCACCAGTTTAGGACAATTAACATTCCCCGTCATTATAAGTTACCGTTCTCGTATGAAAATTGTCAAAGCTGAAAAATAGAAGTTTGTTCGGGAACAAGTAGATGCTTACTGGACTGGACTAAAATCTGATTTGATAATTGATATGGCTCACCTGTTAAACTATCGGATAAATTAGGTTCATAAATTTTAAAAATGTTAAAGGCTTATCAATTGAAAGTTTTTTTTTTTGGAAAATTGGAGGGATATCTTACATTTAATTGACAATCATGATAATCAATAAATAATTATCAAAATAATGTAGTCGAAATTTTAAAGATGTCCCTAATTGATATAATCCGTGAATTGTGTATTTTGGAAGCAGGGTTACTTATAAGCTATGTTGCATGGATACGGGTACGGATATCGTATCGGATACGATACGGATACGGCGATACGGCAATTTTCAAAAATTCCGGATACGATACGCCAATTATATATATATATATATATATTGTATTTATATAATCATAAAATTTTTAATTAAAGACTTAAACTATAAAAAATTAAAGGTTTAATCTAAGTATATATTAAATACTATAACTATTGGAATAATACATAAGTTAAACTGTGGCGCAGTGGTAAAGCTTTTGGGCGGAATGGGAGACGTCCCGGCTTCGAATCGCTGGGCACCAAAAAAATTTCATTTGAGCGCCGGTGTATGCGCGGCTCACAGTGCGGGCCGGTTCACCTACGCAGCTCACGGGTGCGGTTCACCTGCGCGGCTCACGCGTTTCTGCCGTATCCACACATAATTGCCGTATCCTGGAGTGTCAACGGAGTATCGGTGACCGTATCGGCCGAGTAAGGATACGCCAGCTGGCGTATCGAATACGTATCGGAGCCGTATCGGGCGCGTATCGGTATCGGATATGTGTCCGACACGGGTACGGAGCCTATATTGGAGTATCCGAGTAACATAGCTTATAAGCAATTTGGAAAATTAATTTTTTATTGCCACTTGATTGACCAAATAGTTCTGGATAAACGATCTATAACAGTAGGATAAATTTTGATTGCAGTAATTACAACTGTTATATAAACTGATTCTTGATATATCTATTGTTCCACTAATAGAAAATAATTGGGCAATGGTATTTTGGTTGTACGAATCTTTATCGGCTGCTTCCACATAGGATCCTCTCTATATTTTGCTACAGTGTGGCACTTTAAGATTAACAAAAGATGGAATTTATATTTTCTGCATTAACTCAAAATTTTGAATTAAGATCTAGACGGTCTAATTTAAATCCGCACTAATATTAAAGATCATATAGGCGTGAACCAGATTAACTCAAATTCTTCTGATGATGATATAGTTCAGAAATTAACTCAAACGTTACGATAATGCGGAGAATACGGATTCCAAAAGATGCCAGTTGCCGGGCTCTGCCAAAGTTTATTTATTTAATATAAACATCAAAGATAGTAATGACATCATTCATACGATGGACTAGAATTTATGAATTGCTTGGATGCTGTGGATCCGACTCCGCTGTTCTCCAAAGGGAGAACAGGACTCTGTTATTCCGATCTCAGCCATTCATTTTTATTGAGATTCGGATATAAAAAACTTTGAACAGTTTAGATCGGAATAACAGAGTCCTGTTCTCCAATTTGGAGAACAGCGGAGTTGGTTCCAGATGCTGTGATCTCTCCGTTTCTTTTGTAATGGACAAAACTTGGTAATAATTACTTCCTTCCAGGCTTCAACGGAATTAAATATGCTTGAAACAAACAACTTTTGTGCTATATATTATTTCTTGAGGTTATAAACTAAAATTCGTAATTTAGACCGTTTGATACCCGCCATACCCCTGTTTTGCATATTGTTCACCAATCCAACCATGCACTCTCGACCCTCGAAAATCAAAATATAGGAAAACGAAAAGCAGCGGAGTTGGATTCAATCAGTACACGCATTGAGTTTTGAAGTCATCGTCACCAGAACAAAAGCTTAACTAGACACGGAACATATTAACTGTTACTCGTACTCCCTTATGCCCACTGATCTGTGGGTCCAACATTATAGAATTTGTATTTTGGTAGCAATTAGGAATTTCTCACCAAATCTTCTCCTAGTTTACGGCATTACCCCACCGCACAAACTCTCGAAATTTCTCATATATATCCGGTGTGATTACCGAAAGAAGCGGTGATCCCATCCGATCCGATCGACCCATCTCCAGTGGAGTTCTCCTAGTTTAGTTCTGTTAGCGGCGAAAAGGAGTGACAAATAGAATTATAGAAGAAATAGAATTTAGGACTTAGGAGGAGAGAAAATGGCATGTCTACAGTTCGCTCGATCCGGCCTGGTGCCAACCTTTCGCAGCTTTCCGCGCCACCGCTTTGTGATGGGCCCTTCCTTCCACGTCAGCTGCCGTCTCGGCGGGGACTCTAATGGTAGCTGTTTTGCTCTTCTAATTCCTTTGCTTGCTAGCAACTAGCAAAAAGTTTCCTCTGCTCACTTTTGGAAAAATTGCTTCAATTTTTGTAATTTTTGGTTCACTGTTGTCTTATCATCATGTTAGTTTTAACGGAAAGAAAGATAGCAATAGAATTATACAATCTAATCCGTTGCCAGTATTTCCCAACTTATATGTGTCCTGAAAAAATACTGTTAAAAAACAGAGACGAGGAAACCTTCTTTTTAATCTTCTGACGCGAGAGTTTCCAAACTGATTGTAATACTTCTAAAATTTGGTATCTTTATTTAAAAACTTTTGGAAGGGGAGGAGCCACCTGAGTCCCTGTTCATGAAAGAGTTGAAGAGGCGGGGGATGACACCGGGGTCCCTTTTAGAGAAGGATATTGCCGAGTCCGAAAAGGAGACTGACAGTAAAGCGGGACCCGCGGAACCCATCTCCGGCCTGGAATTTGAGAAGGGTATATCAGACCAGAGGAAGCGGTCAATGGCATTGAATAGTGAGGGCCTTGAGGTCCGTGCTTTGATTTTGAATTTGAATTTACAAGTAGAAATTTTTAATTTTAGTATTGATTACTCATAATTTAACAAACTCGTAGTCTAGTACACTACCATTTAGGGCTGCTAATGAGCCGAGTTAGCTCGAGTTATGGATAACTTGAATTCAACTCAGAAGATAGTTAGTCGAGTTGACTCGAGTTGAGAGTACTGAGCCGAGCTGGCTCACTGACTCGAACTCAACTCACGAGTAACTCAAGTTGGTTCGTGACTCGTGAGTCAACTCGTTTAAGGTGTTAAAATGTTGATCACTTGAACTGATGACTATGACTGTTGTTATGTAATAATATGAGAAGTAAATATTGAATTAACAAACAATCCACAACGATTTAACAAGCGAAACGAGTCCACGAGTTGTAACGAGCGAGTTGAGCCCAACTCGAACTCAACTCATGAGTTAAACGAGTTACTCAACTCGAGTCAGACTAACTCGAATTTTAAATGAACGAGTTGTTAGCGAGTTCGTTACCGAGTTGAGTTCGAGCGGCTCATGAGTCGCGAGTACCATTGAACACTGTCTAATGGGGGAACCCAAGAGAGACGAAATAAATGGAAGAACTAAAAACCTCTGGTATGGTACAACCATACCATAAGCAGATATGGCCAAATTATCCTAAGATATATAATACCAAGTTACTAACCAACTCATTTCTAAGCAGTTTGGTTTCTCTCAAGTTTAATAATTAACAAGGAAGACTGAAAGCCTATTCTCTAAAAAAAATAAAATAATAAACAGAGCTGAGTCCCTGAAAGTTTGATTAACTGGGTTATTGTCAAGGTGACAGTATTAAAAGTCTTCGTGAAAGGTCCTTTAATCATTGAATATTTCTAAATTCAGTGCCTCAACTGAGGAGTCACTATCTATTTTTTTTTTTATTCAAGTTGATAAGCCTTTTAAGACTTAACAGTGCAGGAATAGGTGATTAGTATAAAACAAGAATAAAATTGAGACACGGTTGAAGCAAATGAAAGTGATATTTAGATAATTCTATCAGCTTCTCTAACCTGTACAATATTGCAAGATTATCATATTAATTGCTCGACTAAACATCTAACAGTTAAGTGTGTTATGAGCAATTAAGCTAACTAGAAACTTAAAACTCTGTACAATTTTTTTATTTCAAGCGGTTCAATCTTTTTCAAATGATTCCAAATTTAGCTGGTTCATAATTTTAGATACACATACTGCCTGACTGGTACTGCATGGTATATAAAGGACAATTTTCATATGTTCTTAACTCGCAATATTAGCAAAGTATCTGCAAAGATTTTGATGTTGTGATAACATAATTTAATAGTGAAATGTCTGATATGACTGATAATAAAAATGGAACAGCTACATGTATACAGTATAATCGATTAAGGTTGGTACAAGCTTTTGTCTTATGTGGCCTGAGTACCTTTTCTAGATATGAAGTTTCTTTTATTTTGGTTTTAAGTTATGATATATAAGAAACTCTAAATTTTCTTTGATACTTGACAGGGTTTGATTCCAAGGGCAAAGTTGCTGTTGTCGATTGGCAGCACCTTCTTTTTGGGATTTTGGCCCCTTATGACAGTTACTATCGGTTTATTCGCAATTCTGTACTTTGTAAGCCCTTTTTATCCTTCTCCTTCTTTTTCTTCGACAAATTGTTTTCAAGAAAGTTTAATTCTTTTGAGAAAAATCAAAGGTCCACTTAATTGAAGTGGCTTTATGCTAAATATAGCAATCTGTATGTTCATTGCGGGCAATTTTATTTCCCCCCCTGAAGTTATAGAGGTCATACCTAACTCTCGACCTGACCCGGCGAGCCATCGGGTCAACAAACCCAAACTTGATCCGGCAAATGCACTCTGTTGGGCTGGTCTACACTGGATTTTCTCATGTCATGTTCGGTTGTGCGGTTGACCATTTCAAGTCAACATGCCAAGTTTTTAAATCTGGAACCTGGGAAGTGGGAAGTGATCTCAATGCATATTTGCATCTGGAGCCTGAAAAGTGGTAGTAATGCATGTTGCATTTCATCTGTTTAACTGAGCTGCTTAAGAATTGACCGTTTATGTTTGGAAAGAAGTAAAAATTAGCGCTGAGAACATTGATTAGGTCATATATCCATTTTGACCTGGTCGGGTTATTTTCATCACCTCAACCGATCTTATTTGGTTCAACAATCAGCAACCTAATATTTTCTGGGCCTATGCTTACTCTTGATATATGTAGTATTTTGGATCGAGCTTCCTTCATGATGCAAGCAAGACACCAATCTCACCGCCTCCTTACATTGATCCGTACACACTGCTTGAAGATGAGCGGCTATCTGAAGCTGCTAAGATGTGAAGAAATTATAGTTTACAGATTACTTAGATGGTAGCTACACCCATGTTGAACTTGTGCTGTAATTCTTTCTAAATCTCCTGTTTCACTCCCATAATTGTAAATTCACATGTTAACTTCCATGTTCTGTATTTAATGTTACCATTATCAGTGTGAAAACTTTATATCTCGATCTTACAAAACATTTTAGATGCATCACCAAAAAATAATGATGCTAGATAGGAGATTTACTTGGGGATATATTTGATTTAAGCAAAACTATGACTATGAAAGAAGTATCTGGAACTATAGATATCTAAATCCAAGCACTCAGCAGGTAAGCATGATCTTCTTTCTATATTGAACACTAATTTAGTAAATGTTCTTAGTTATATTCCACAGAAGAAGGTGAATTTTTTATGCCAATGTTCTGCTTTTTTTGTTTTGTTTTCCCCTTCATATTGATTCTCAGACCCCAGTGCTAGAATCCAAAAAAAGAAAAAGAAAAAGAAAAATGGAATATAGTTATTTGAGCTTTGAGAGTGGTAAAGCGGGGGCGAGCGTATGTTTAGGAGAATCCACAAAATTCTCCTCCTAAAGTGTGGACATAGTTTAGTTTTCTTCAACGTATCACTAATGCCAGGCAGTAATAACTTTTTGTTGTATTACTTGTAGCCGTGCAGATGTTTTAAAAGACTCGAGATGCAGATGCAGATGTCTAATGTACTCTTGATCAAACCAGATTTCTTAGTCCCATTTTCTAACCAGGTGAATAAGCCAGTTAATTGGGCAGGAAGGTTCAATGTAGATGCCAAACGTAGCCTTCTCAATCAGAAACTCTAAAATTTTATGCTATTAAGAGTAGTGCAAATATGTTTAAATTATATAATATTGATCTGTTATTCCTACAAAATGTTAGATTATAAAAGAATACTGATCTAGAAAGACATAGTGCTATTCTTGATCCAAATATACTACAAGTAAAATAAAATAAGAACCCTGACAGAAATACCATGAAACTCCTTTTCCTTCATGAGTTGCGTTGTACCATTTTTATTTTTATATTTATTAAAGGGAAAGGGATTCTTCTGTTACACTTCAACTGAAGTTTAGAGAAAGGAGAAATAGCACAAAACATTGCATCGCCCACAAAGATTAAAAATTCTAGCATGTTGTGGAATAAACTAGAACCGAGTTTGTTTGCAGTGATTTTGCATTTTAATCCTTTCTACTACATCAATTTGTTAGACTGCAAGCTTGCTTGAAATCAACATGAGCCAGACTCTGAAAACATATATTTCTACTATGGAATGTCAGGCTTTTGCTACCTGGTATTGATAGCTCTTAGAACATAGCATAGCACCAGGGTCTCTCAAAATTCAATCTAATCTGACTACACATCCTCAAAGTGAAAACTGTACAAAATCTATTTGGTACAAGGTCAACAACAAAAACATCTTTTGATTCCCAATCACTATTGCTATCGCATAAGAGACAGAAATACAAGAAATCATATTGCAAACTTAAATTGAAACTATATCGGACAACACATACTTCACATCCCAAATAATTAATTAATAAGATATGAAGCACTACATTACCGTAACTCAAAGAGAATGCAAAAAAGCAATATGCTATGCATCTTACCAGAAACTCATTACTGATATCCTCAGTGTCAATTACTGTAACCGAACCGTTTGATTAAGGGAAGGCCATGCTATCTCATCATCAGTGGTATGGCCATGCAGCCAGAAGTCGGTACAGTTTTTGCGGCAGCCATGATTGTAGGGATTCCTAAAACGGCCCTCAGGCCCTTGGAGATACTCATACCGCCTGGAGTTTGCCATCTCATTTGTTGTAATGTTTCTAGCTATCTAAAAAGGAAAACAAAGATAAACAAGTACATAAACTTCAAAAACCAAAAGTGAATCGATGTAATCTTAGGATTTGTTGTATTTGCATAATGCCAACAAGCTGCTTTTTTCAAGCACGACAATTGTAGAGCGATTTTGCAAGATCATCATAGACAACAGAGGAGCTTGGAATTTTTTGGAAGGTTGGACATGGACGTTTTTAGGCGCACTTTGAATGACTGAGCATCAAATTTAGATCAATTGGTTAAATTTTCATATGGTTAATGTAGTTCATACTTGAGGTAGACATGAAGAAGGTGAGGCTACATTTAGATCAGCATACATTGGACGGGGGTGTAAGTCTCGTACAAAAGTTTGGTATGTGTCAAAGGCATGACATGTTTCCAAATGTATCCTTATTACATACAGCCGAACAAATAAGTCAGACCATATATCTAACAAAGAAAAAGAAAGGTTGGTCTTTATTTGCAAAAACAAATCACTCTTAAAAAAAACAAAGTGAATAAAGATTATTACCTGTGATGTCTGAGCCACTGTTAGAATAAGGGCTCCGGTTAGCATTAAAAAATCCAAAAAAATAAAAAATACAGCTCCTGTGTGCCTCGTCACCATGTAATGGATCCATTTCTCGGTTGGATCCAGCACCACTGGCTCTGTCCAAACCCCTGTCATCATATTACAAATAACATATATAACAAAGGTTCCAGAACGACAGTCTGTACAATGAATGCTCACATAAAAATTATCATCAACCCCCAGAAGCAAAAGGTAAATCAGACAAGCCCAAAAAGCAAAAAGGTAAACAACAAAACCATATTGCATGATAGTCAAAATGCACTACTAGTCTGCTACTGCTGTTACCATACTGTCTCTGATTGCTAATAGTCTAGAAACAAGTGATGCCAAGAGTACTTACGGTGAATGCCAACAGTAGCACCTATCAGCAATGTTGTTGTTCCCATACAAAGAAACACAAAGAAGTCCCTTTTATTCCTCTGCAGTTCCAAAAAAATAATATAATTTTCCAAAAATGCACAACTAGAAGAACCTGAAGAAAGAAACAAGAGAGATCATTGCTGGAAATAATATTACCTTTCCAACACAAGTAGAGATCCACGGGCAGTGGTGGTCGAACTGTTCCACACAGTGTTTGCAGGTCGGACAGTGCTTTGACCTTATAGGTCGTATAATCTGATAGAGAAAATAAAATTAATAGCACGAAGTAAAAGGTTGAAGAGGAGCTGTCACGTATAAAATGCTGGTAATAAGTTAACAAAAGAAATAAAGCCAACATGGTTTCATGTTCAAACTTCAAAATATTCTTTTTATACTTTCAAGTTTCTCCAGTACTCAACAGAAAAAAAAAAGATTCTTTTATGATTTGGATTTTGGCACCAGGTGAACAAATAGACTATTAATTTGGTAATTCACAAACTATTCATCTAATATGCATAACTGCATCCTTTCCTGACAAATGTGAGGAGAGATAATGTTGAATTCAAATTTTTTCCAACAATACCTTTTCACTCTTTTGACAGTGCTCAGATCATGTGAGTAGAGTGAGAATGAGAGAGGGAGGGAGGGAGGGAGCTAGAGAACTTTGGCCTAGTTGGTCATGACAACCCTTTTATTTTCTCCCTCTTTCTAGGTTATTATGGTAAGCAAGAATAGAGTAGGCTTGTAGCTGGTCACAGCGACCTTTTTTCTCTCTCTTTGCATAGGCTGATAATGGTGAGTTAGTTACTCGGATAAAGCTTTATTTGGCCTTCTTCCAAAAAATTATTTAAATCAATAACCTTCTCTTCTCATTTTAAATTTAAACAATCAATTATTTTAATAGTTAAACATATTCATTCAAACACTGTTGAACAGCCCACTAAAATAAGAAAATATAGATATCAAATGAGACAATACTATATGGACTGTTGTATTATTCCAAAATGTTATAACCGACTTCTCTCCAAACTCTTACTAAAGTGTACGAACTATTCCTTAATTTTTTTCATGAATCTGAACCAATTTTCAGACCTTGCTGAATTTTTCCATAATTCTCAATTTGTTACTATGGTACTCCACAGCTATATAAAACATCTCCTAGTTACCAAAACTAGCAAGTTTCCAATTTGGCTAGTATATAAGGAAACAATTATTTTGGACAGATGATCAAACAATAATAAAAAGATGGATATTAAAGAAAGGTCAAAGAAAATACCTTGCAAGTGGGGCATAATTGGGACCAGTTGCCAGTCCAAACAGAGGAATTGTTCAGATCAGTCTCCAATAATGGATCCTATCAATAAGACCACTACTCATAATTACAAATATACAAAATTGCAAATACCAATCAATATGTTTCTTAGATACTTGCAGATAGAACCCAGCAGGATAAAGATCTATAGTAAGATATTAATCATATTCTTATCGGAAATGTTAGTTGTCAGTTGCAAGTAAACAGAAAATGAGTATCATGCAAACAAGTGTCCTTCGAGGTTTTACGAGAAATAGCATAATATTGGGTGTAAACAGCAAATAACAAGAGAAGAATTACTTTGCATACCTTTCCATCATTGGGACGTCTAATATTTGATTGGATGAAACCTGGATCTTTTCTGAAAGAAAGTAAAAAAAAATTCCAGTATCAGTTCTGTTAATCAATAAATCCTGGTGCTTTTCGTAAAATACTATTGCAATGGACATCACTTTTCAAGTAGAAAGTCACCTGCTACATATGTAGAACATATAAATTGATGCGAATGCAAGAGAAATACCCACCCAGGACCAAAACCCAGCGACAGCACCTATCTTTGTAAAATTAGGAGCTAAAAAGAATAGTAGTACAGAAGTCAGAATTTCTTTTTCTTCTTTTGAATTAAAGACAAAAGTTAGAATTCCACTTGTAATAAACGACAAGAGACAAAAGTCACAATTCCACTTGAAATAAACGACAAGAGACAAAAGTCACAATTCCACTTTGTATTTACAAATTTTTGTATACTCATACAAACTGTTAACTATCATAATATCACTCTTAAAACAAAGTAAGCAATAAAAAAAAATCCCAAAAACATGAAAAAAAATTCTCTTGACCCCTCCCTCCCAATCAACTTAGAAAGACACCCAACACATCTCATCTCTCCTTACTATTTATCGCTATTTGTACACAATGGGTAACTTATGATATAAAGTGTCGCATGGGTGAAACTTGTTATGATTAGAGCACATCTAATATTTCTCATATTTCAGGGCATTTATATTTCATAGGGTCAGTAAACTATTAGGTATGCGATTAATAATTTTGATCCTAGAAAACTAGAGTATCCACGTACCGAATATAATCTTGCTTATGAAAAGGAGAATGAGTAGAACTAGTAAAATTAACAGGATAGGAGCATATCCAACAATTCCAAATCTGCCAGCAAAGTACTTGACTTCCCAGCTCTCTTTTAAAGCATTTGTCTGCAATAAGCAGTGCCAGCACAATGTTTATAGAACAACAGAAGAAATTGTAAAGTAGCTTACTACCCCAGCAATAGCATAAACACTGTATTAGTAATACCCCATCTTGCCTTTTTCCTTGGGACTGTCATTTTCTATAGGAACGTTTGTGTGGTTTTTTTTGTTTGTTTGTTTGGAGGGGGGATCGTTCAGTTTGAGGCCCTTCTCGTACTGGTCAGCATCAGTAGTTTTTACAAGCTGGCTGGTATGCAGTTTTTGCAGTTAGGACTTTACAAATATTTAGCTTTGAAAGAATCAGTTGGTGCAAATAGTCTTTTCTAAATGCTACACCCAAAGTAAGAAAAAGATGAAGGATAGTCAGCTAAAAGCCCATTGGATAATCACATTTGAGGAAAAATGAATTGCAAAACTCTAAATTCTCCAATCTTATGTGATGCAATATTCTAGAGCTCCAATCCTTTTAAGCATTAAATATAAATATGATAAAATACTTCTATTGCAGCTAATATAGCGACCTCCATCCTTGGTCCTCATTAAAGCATATTACAAATGTTGCAAATGTAGTAAAAGACTACTAGGTGGAACAATATGGCATTATCTCCTTGTGACAAATGTTGACAAGGTGGGAGCTTTATGAGTATAGGGGCATTTTTTTTTTAAATCTCCAAATGATAAAAACTGAGAACATACAAGAATGTTCGCAAGATGGCGATGACCTTTATCAGCTGCAAGCTGAGCAGGAGTCAAACCGCTAGTATCCTTAACAAGCAGCTCTTTTTTGGTACCAGCATGAACAAGAATAGTACACACCTCCAAGTGACCTCTTACTGCAGCCCAATGTAAAGGGGTGCATCCTACAAGGAATAACTAGATCATAAATAATAAAGCATGTATAGATCAAATTCTTATATGGATAAAAAATAAAAAATTTATTTCTAGTTCAATGGATATACTGCCAGAAAGCCGGAAAAAAGGACAGAGAGAATACCATGGCTATCTTGGCGCCCTTGATATGCATCTCTAAATAGCAATAGCCTAACTGTATCTGTATATCCCTTATAAGCTGCCCTGGAAATGAAAATCCAAACTTATAACTACATGTAGTTCTCAACTTTGACACAAAGGTGCTTAAAACTAATACAGAGTGGTGCGGCACCAGGAGATGTCAAAGAATACTTCATTTTGCTATTTTCATCAATGCATTTCACAGACTAAAGAAAGAGTTCGGCATACCAATGTAAGGGGCTCCTTCCATCATTGTCCAGAGCATCAAAATCAACACCATATTTAGAAATAATATGATTCAAGAAAGTTGTTTGGCCATACTGAGCGGCAACATGAACTGCCTGATTCAGAGATAAGAGATTATTACACTCTATGTTTTCTCTCTGTGTATACTTAAATATGAGAGACAACAGAGAAAAATAAATTTTGCAAGTTGTACTCAATATTTCGTGATACTCGCAATTTGGAAATGATATTCAACAATTTAAACCTTGGCAGATAACAGCCATTCAACTAGTGGGATGGAAAAAGTATATTGTTCACAATTCTGTCAATTAAAAGCAAAGGGTAGAAGCTTAGCAATTCCATCCCTCCTTTGGACGCTGAGGGAAAAAGGGTAGGGACATATTAGACTTATGTGATTGAGTATTGAGTTCTTTTTCAAAGTTTGGGCTGACCAAATTCATACTTAGAAGTGCTTTTTTCAAACACAAAATACTTGGTTTGTTTGCATTTTGTAAGTGACCACAGGATATCTGTATGGATTCTGTGGCATTACTATTGCAGGAGCAGACTTACCCGGTCTTGCATCCCAGTAACTTGTAACACACGAGAGCAACTTACACAAAAAACCACTAGCAAAAGTATATATTCTAAATTTGTTAAATCAGGCTTGAGACGTGAAAATGATGAGAGAACTGGGTGATATACCCGATAACCGTGACTGTCAGCAGCCTCGGGGTGGGCTCCATTCTGCAGCAAAATGTCAGTAACCGGTGTAGCCCCACGCACTGCAGCCCAATGCAATGCAGTCTGTCCTCCAAGATCAGCTGAATTCACATCCCCTCCATTCTACCACCAAAAATTAGAACAATCAAGTATTGCAAATACATCTTAAAGTGGCCATTTTTTTCTGGAAATGTTGGCAAAAGACACTCCCAGCATTTTTCAATTATTAATCTAAGGTTGATATCCAAATATCCTTGGGATACTTGCAAATGATACAAAAATGTGAATGTGACCGAAAAGACCCATTTAGTTAGACTATCTGGTCCCTTAATTTTAAATGGTTACTTTTCCTCATTGGTTAATATACATTGAGCTGAAGAAAAAAAACAGATTGCAGGGGTGGCAACTTAAAAGTAAATAGTTTAATTCATATGGAAAGACAGTGTAAGCATGTTTTGCCTAATGTTATCCATGGCCTAATGATCAGTTGCAGTTAAGCTAATAATCTTGTTATAAACTGGAAACATGAAAAGATTTTTGGTTTCATTTGGAAAAATAATTTTGCGAGGGGGTGTTATGCAAAAAACTTTTGTGTTGGTTCTGTATTTAGGAGTAAATCTTAAAATAGGTGGTTGAACCCAGCTAAAGAGGATTGACGTGTCTTAATTAAAAGCATTCCAGACAAGCTCTGTAACTAAATTTGATAGTTCCATGTTTTACTCTTCTATCTGAAATCATGTCAAGTCCAGAGCCAACAAACTGATTCCACCAGTATCTATTTTCTATTTCAAGCAATGCATTCCAAATATCAACAAATAGCACACATCATATTGAATTTCAAATTTAATTTAATTTAGTCCTTCAAAGCAAAGAAAAGAAAAACAGCTGAATATTCTGTCTCAGGTAGTGTTTTCTAGATGAGAATGAGAGATTTT
Source organism: Carex kokanica (assembly GCA_025461125.1). Lineage (NCBI taxonomy): Eukaryota > Viridiplantae > Streptophyta > Magnoliopsida > Poales > Cyperaceae > Carex > Carex kokanica. Next base: position 771,683 of record JAJGRX010001067.1, on the reverse strand, counting down.
CTAATTAGGTTATTCCCACTTCAACTTTTGGATTGGGTACTTACCTACTTGGAACTTAATGTTTTTTTTTTTTGCAAACTAACTTAATGTTATAATTTTAAGAAAATAAGAATGTAAGATGAAGTAGATTTGTTGCTAAGCTGATCTTTTCCCTTCTTCCCCTGCCATTAATTAATGGAAGTATTGGAGTATGGAATCAGTAGGAAACTAGGAATAATGCTTAAATGTAACTTGTAGCTACTGTATTCTTAACAATATCAAAACCCAAATGGGGGGAAATCCTTTGTTGTAATAACAAGGGTATTAAATGGATACTAAATAGTTGGGTGGCTTGACCTCCAATCTTTGCTAAAAAAAAAAACAATATCCCACGTAAACTCAAACTTATACTAGATTACTAAGAAATTTAATGCACTTACCTCGATGATATATTGAGCTATTCCCGGGAAATTATTGAGCGCTGCCCATTGGAGAGCGTAGTAGCCATTACCATCGGGTTTTGATAAAGAACTCCCGTCTTTCTCCACTAACTCGCGAAGCTTCTCAAAATCTCCGTACGCAGCGGCGCCGTACACGTCAGAAATAACATTGGTCTGATCGGACCGAGCGTTAATGTCAGGATTTGCATTGGAGGTATCGTTTTGCTGGTGCTTCGGATCAGATACGATCTCGATCTCGACATCTCCAGTCGCCATGGCGATATGGGACTGTAGAGACGAGATCCTTATCTGAAGGTGTTAGGTTTTGTTAGGTGTTTTTTTCTTCTCTTCTTTCAATTTCTGTCTGGTTTTTGTCCATTATTAACTCGGCAGCACTGTTCTGGGCTGAGGTCAGCTTGAAACCGGGGAAGAGAAAGAGAAATTGCTGACTAGACTTGGTTCAAAGTGAATACTGAGGACTTTTACCAGTTGGGTGACCAACTGACCATGAATGAAACATTTTTTAAATTTACAATGGGTTTTGTCTGGCTACACCTGGTCCATAAATGGATATAACTAGATATCTTTGATGCTTTTGCTGGTAGTGGTCTGGTGGATTCTGGTGGATTCACAAGATCTCAGGAGGGTTACGAATTTTTTTTAAAAACCATAATTAGAAAAATCAAAATTAGGGAACCATCATAATTAGCCGGATTTTTACAAAAATCATAAGAACCGAATTGACAATTTGGGTCCGACTTTTTTTTTCTCTAGACCCGAAATGCCAATTCGGGTTCCCCCTATTTTCTCAGTTTTTCCACAGCGCAGAAACGGTGCAGCTTTTGGTGTAATGCCTTGGACCCGAATTGAAATTTCGGGTCCCATTACTTTTTTTTTTTTAGACAAATAACTAAAATGATGAAATATAATACTAAAAAATTGAATTTTTTTCTCCTTTGTCAAATTACTTTTTTATATCATATTTATACTAAAATACGCTAAATTACTTCAAATTATGTTAATTTATACTGAATTATACTAAATTACTTGAAATTACAATAATTATGAAGAATTATGCTAAAATACGGTAAATTACGCTAAATTACGTATGAATAGGGATGATATATTCACTCAGAAGATGAAAAACGACAACAAAACTTCAAACGGCCATAAAACGGCGCTCGAGTGTCCGATTTCAGCAAATGACCACTTTTCGGAAAGCTTGTGAAAATACGCATGCATCCGTGCAACGATGTCAAATTGCCAAATTCAGAATCGCCAAAAAACAAAGAGAAGGGCCTCAAAACTTCAGTTGAAGTTTCCGATTAAGATTTTCATTTCTATTCTCCAATCTACGTAGCTCAGTAAATTAGTTATATAATGAACTTGTAGAATACCAATTTTTATTATTTTTGAAATTTTTTTAATATTTTTTATGATTTATGAGAGATGGCACAAAATAGGCCTTATTCATACGTAATTTAGCGTAATTTACAGTATTTTAGCATAATTCTACATAATTATTGTAATTTCAAGTAATTTAGTATAATTCAGCATAAATTAACATAATTTGAAGTAATTTAGCGTATTTTAGTATAAATATGCTATAAAAAAGTAATTTGACAAAGGAGAAAAAAATTCGATCTTTTAGTATTATATTTCATCTTATTTGTCTAAAAAAAAAGAAAAAGTAATGGGACCCGAAATTCCAATTCGGGTCCAAGGCATTACACCAAAAGCTGCACCGTTTCTGCGCTGCGGAAAAACTGAGAAAATAGGGGGAACCTGAATTGGCATTTCGGGTCCAGGGAAAAAAAAACTCGGACCCGAATTGCCCATTCGGTTCTTATGGTTTTTGTAAAAACCCGGCTAATCATGTTGGTTCTCTAATTTTGATTTTTCTAATTATGGTTTTTAAAAAAAATTCGAGGGTTACATGGGGAAATGGTTTAGAAACTTTACTGTTTTGTTACACAGGCTGAAGAACCATTCATTATAAAATGCGGATGGGAGAGTTGGAGATTGCCATATTGATGTCAGTGCACCGTGTCCAGGTGGTAGTTAAGATTTTGGCTTTTAGATGAGAAGAGAGTACAACTAATCTATATTTATCCATTCGGTCTCAGAAGGTTATTGAAATGGTTGATCCATGACGTAATCAGGCAACTAAACTGTGCCAATCCAGAGAGCGATATCAATACGTGTGTACGTATTTCACTATTAAAAAAAAAGAAGGAAACTAAACTGTGCCAATCCGGATTCCTTACACACAAATATAAGAATAAGAAACTACTAAGAAAGTATAGATTTCAAATCAACAATAATCACATCGACTCATCGAGCGATGCTTCATCCCCATACGGGCCCAGCAGCGAATTCATATCCTCTGCATTAACTCAAAAGAGAATCTTTTGAGTTGAGTTAATGAATTTCAACTGTCCGATCTGTTTTAATATTCGTGCGAACTAGATCTGCACAAATATTAAAGGACCTCCTATGTTAAGACATGACCGGATTGACTCTGTTTAAAATCAGACGGTTGAAATTCATTAACTCCAAAAGATTCTCTTTTGAGTTAATGCAGAGGATACGGATCCCCCAGCAGCCAACCTAGACTCAATTTTTCATTCTCCATTCTCTCCTTCTTCTTTTTTTTTTTCTTTCTTATGAAAGTCTTCCGACGACACTAAATTTCGTTTCCGAAGCGCATTTACAAAAATAACAAATTAATTTCAAAATATAGAAATAATGAGTTTCATAAACGGTAGGAGAAAAAGAGTACAAGATGAGAGATGTTATCGCGTTTTAAAATTGATAAAACATGGAATTCTTTTCTCTCTATTTTTTTTTTTTAGAGAAGTCCGTTGACTTTTAAAAAAAAAAATGCAATTGTGTTCAAATTTGGAATGCGGCAGTACTTTCCGAAATTCTTTCCCTATCTATTTTTCCATCAAGGTATCGAATTTTTTTTATAAATCATAATTAAAAGCTTTAAAATCCACTTTATTGAATCTTTTCCAATTTATTGAACATTTTTTTTAAAAGTATCGAATCTTTTCCACTTTAAAATCCATCAAGGTATCGAATCTTTTCCAATTTATTGAACATTTTTTTTGAGCAATGACCACCAACAAATTTCAAAATCCACTCAAAATTTAAAAAGCTTTAAAAGTCTTATCTAAAAGATAAAGAACGCATCTAAAATTTAAAAGTTTAATATTATCTGAATGATGAAGAACACATCTAAAGTTTGTAAGTTTTAATGCCTTCTTTAAGATATGCACTATAATTATCCATTCTTGTTAAGTGTCGATGCAAGAGGCAATTTTCGATCCCAACCATTCAAACCTTTTCATGTTATTATCTGGATCCGTTTACATCCCTAGCTTTAAAGATCATAAATGAGTAAATTTTTGTGTTTTTAAAATTTAGAAGGATAAATATTATGAATTTTTTAGAGGAAATGTAATTTCAAAGTTTTTGAGGAGTAACATAAAACCCCCTTATATAAAAAAAAAAAATCAGAATCCCCTCCCTCCTTTGAGTTCGATAAATTTTTTGTGAAAGAAACATTGTTATTATCAGCATTTACGAATTACGAGCTGAAAAAAAAAATACTGTTAATAAATATTTTTGCTATAAAATGAAAATTTTCAAATGTTATAATCCTTTTAAATTCTTTTATGAAAAAAAAAATCAAAATCCCCTCCGTCAGAGTTCAATTCGTTTGTAGAATTAATAAAGAGGAGGGTTCAAATACCTTTATTTTTTGTCTCCATTATATCTTCATTTTTAAAAACTTTAATAACTCAAAATTTAAAACATATTCAAAATAAAACCGCTAGATGTCATCTATATTATTTTCTTTATATGCTCATAAAAAATTACATTTCAATTTTATTTTTATGTGAATCAATAAGGGTTGTGAGTAATCCAACAGCAAGAGGGAGTGCTGGCTCAAACCCTAAGGAATCTGTATGGAATAACAGAGCCTTCACAGATAACAGACCAATCCAATTTCTTGAATGACCTATCGGCCTTAATGCCTTTTTACAACTGTTCCACGGAGCAGTGCATGATCACAAAGCAAAGGAAGTGGCGGTGGCACGGTTCATGACAGTTCTCTTGTGCCTCGGCTTACAAGATGCTGCATGATAGGGGGCATACGGTCAATAGTCAATGGCACACTTTGAAAGATGAGGAGGGTTCAAATGCCTCCATTTTTCATGCCTCCACTATGTCTCTATTTTTAAAAACTTTAATAACTCAAAATTTAAAACTTAAAAGTCAAAATAAAACCATTGGATATGATCTACATCATTTTATCTATGCACGTGTAAAAAATTATGACATTTCAATTTTGTTTTGGTTGTCATCAAGAGCTTGTAAAAAATATACTAATGTGGATAATTTCTAGACATTGATTTTTCAACTTATTGATTCACATAAAAACAAAATCAAAATGTAATAATTTTTTATGAGCACATAGATAAAATGATGTAGATCATATCCAACGGTTTTATTTTGACTTTTAAGTTTTAAATTTTGAGTTATTAAAGTTTTAAAAAATGAAGGCATGGTGGAGGCATAAAAAATGGAGGCATTTGAACCCTCCTCTTGAAAGATTAAGGCACCATCAAAGTAAGAATTTTCCTATGGTTGGTAGAACAAAACAAAAACCTTACTCAGGAGACATTAACAATAGGGGGTGCACAATGCAGACTGGCTGCAAACTCTGTCAATCAACGATTGTGGAGACAAGAGACCATTTATTCTGGGAATGCTCCTTTGCTAGAAGATTCTGAAGAGGGTTGTTGCCTCAAATGAACCTAGTAGTAACGACACAACCAACAAATACGATTATGGACGTATGGTGGAATAGTCGAGTGAGGAAGGATGTTGTACAGAGGAAGTCCTGAGACTCAACATGAGCGGCGGGACTGTGGACGCTTTATTTTGATTTATAATATAATGTAGATCATATCCAACAGTTTTATTTTGATTTTTTGAGTTTTAAATTTTGAGTTATTAAATTTTAAAAAAATAGAGACATGACGGAGATAAAAAAAATAGAGACATTTGAACCCGAAATTTTTATTCATGATAAATAGAAAAAATTAAAAATTAAAAATAAGAAAAGGTATGGAAATTTAAAAAAAAATGAGAAGACGTGTACACGGCACGACGTCTCTCCCGAACAGCCATATCATGTTGCAGCCCCTGCCCAAATAAAAAAAAATCTAAATAGGACGCCATATCAACGTCCAAAATTAGAAAAAAATCAGAAAGAAAAGAAAAAGAAGAATGGGACGCCATAACTTACCGGAGCCCAGTCAAAAAAACAAATAGGGAAAAAATGAGTTGCCATTACTCGAGATCAGAGAAGTATTAGATTTTTGTGGGACTCGTTTAAATTTTTTTTTTGAAAGATTTAAGTGTAAAGAGAACTTATTAAATTAACTGGTGGGACCATATTTTTCTCATTCTCATCTCCTATTAAATTAATTAGTTTTTCTTTATGACGTCCTATTTAGATTTTATTTTATTTTAACAAGGACTGCAATATGGTACAACGTTTGGGAAGGACGCCATGCCATGTATGTATCTTCTCATTTTCAAAATTTTTTCATATCTTTTCTTATTTTTAATTTTTAATTTTTTTCTATTTATTATGAATAAAAATTTCGACATTTGAACTCTCCTGATTAATAAATACCAAATACAATAGTGTAATAGTGTAGGGGTGTCATTGCGTTAATTAATAACCGAGGGGTAGAAAGCACAATTTTCTTCTCTTCCAGCTAGGGCTGATTAATGAGTGAGCATGAGCGAGTTAGGGTATGCTCATGCTCGGCTCATTAGCTTAATGAGCGAGTTGTTAATGAGTATGTTGTTAATGAGCGAGTTATGAGCGAGTTGCCGAGTTGCTTTAGGTGATGAGATTTTGCAGCCGCGCCGAAAACTTTCCAAAATTTTCTGCTAAAAGTTCAAAACCAAATAATATTCATTATTATTCACTCCCGTTCAAGGCTTCAAGCTATAGTAGCTGGGCCTGAGCCTGTAGTTAATATGTTAATGGATATTACGGATGGTTCTGGGGCTTGCTTTCTTTAGTCCAGTGATCCTATGGCATGCATGTTTCAAACTTGCTTTTTGGGCCATTCTAAAAAAAGAATCAAGAGATTATATGTGACAGGATTTATGTAACTCAGTTCTTAATGAGTTAATGAGCGAGTTGGGGTATGCTCATGCTCGGCTCATTAAGTAAATGAGCGAGTTGTTAATGAATATTTAGCGAGCGAGTTACGAGTTATGAGCAATTTACTCACCCCTACTTCCAGCGTCTTTTCAAGAATTCACATCACCTCAGGTTACCTGACTCAAGCAAATTATGATCGGACGGTTCTTTTAACATGGCACGAATCTTAAAACAGGCCCCTACAGTCTCCATAGGCACCGGATTGAGTTTGGCCCAGATAGGATTAATATGGGCCGTCCGTTTCAATTTGCTTGAGTCAGGGTACCTGGGAGGATCTTTCGAAGCAGAGAAGCAGTCTCCGAGCTTTATCTCGCCAGTAGATTCTCCTCCAGTCTCGTGGGAACTAAATCCTGATAACTCAATTCCAATTTGATTGTAGCATTACTTGCTCTTTTTCGCTCGTTCGCTAGCTAGTTTAATGGCGGCGGAAGCTACTCCAGCACCTTCTTCTGCATCTTTTCATGTCCGTCCTTTAATTTGAACTATCTTATTTCATTCCAAATTTTCTTTTCGTTCATTGTAAATTTTGCACACTGCGTCAATGCGAACTACGATGTAAGTGAGTTTAAAATTGAGTACTAAACTATAGCCTTCTGTAATTGCATTTTGAATATGCTTTTTCATTGAATTACAAATTGATAGATATTAGATTGTACAGTACAGCTCTTTATATAGAGATTGAGAATACAGCTCTATTAGAGTTCAACATTGTTTGATGTACACCTTAAAATTTGATATTTACATATGAACATTGTCTTGAGTGTTGAGTCTGGAACAATGAATGAAAGGTGTACGGATATGGGGACTTATATGAAAAAGTGCAAAATTGAAAAATAATTCATACTTTTTTTTCTGTCCTAACTGCAGCTAATATTGGGATCTTCATCTGTGGCTCGAAGAAAGATTTTGACTGAGATGGGATACAAGTTTGAAGTCATGGTGATTTTAAAAAAAATTAAGCCTATTTTAATTTCCTTAATTTTTCATAGTGATTTTTTTTTATTAAATTTAGTTATTTTGCATGTGTGCTCAGACTGCAAATATTGATGAGAAAAGTATAAGGAGAGAAAAACCAGAGGAGTTGGTGCTAGTTCTTGCAGAAGCAAAGGTTCGCCAAGTTAATTAGCCCATTACAAATGCATATGTTTTGATTTTCAGTTATATATATGTATGAAATTTTAGAAATCTGACAAAATTATTGTAAAATATACATATATCAGGATTTGCAAACTTGGCAAACTTAAGTTTATACCATGTATTAGACAAATAACTTTAGTTTAGGAAAAAAGTACTTCGTTGTATGTGACATTTTTATTATATAAAGGGCTTCCATTTTTTTTAATAACTTAATTTGTTTTATTATGATAAAGGGTTATTTTGCTCACGTTCTAATATTCCCCCATTCAGGCAGATGCTATTATGTCAAGGATGAATATTTCTGACTATAGAAAAGATGGTGCCGATCCAACTTTACTAATTACTTCAGATATAGTATGTTTTATTTTGATATTTTCTAAATCTTTATGCCGTCAATCCAATGATTTCACATCACAAGTGGTCCTATAAGACGTCTCGGTACCATGTTACTCTTGGAAAATGAGAAATGCAATGCAGAACCCCAAGCATAGGAAGCATCATATATACCCTAAAAACCAAATTTGCTTCAAAAGATAACCAGGCTTCCTTTAGGACTACTCTCTCTATGAATGAGGAATGAAGGAGGATTATGTTAGGTTGAAAAAATAGGTGGGGAAAATATGTGGCCTGATAGTTAATTGCAATAGATTATTGTTTTCTTTTTGCAAATAGAACTCTATTTTCTCATATTTGCAACCAACATGCAACAATTTGAGTTATTTCAGAAACAACACCTAATCACAAGGATAGTTCGATGAGAATCACATATTACCATTAACTTTTTACAATTTTGCTCCTTAGTCAAATGGAATAAGACCAAGCCTTGCAGATTTACACACAAGGTACCAAGAACTATTTTGAAGGGTTGCTGATGAAATATAAGAAAGTTAGGGGAAGTTTTGATAATTTTTTTGCTCGACTTAACCTTCACTCACCTGTCTTTGACTGGGGCAACTTAGCTTATCAAATTCTTCTCTTTTACCACTAGTTTTCGGTTTAGCTTAAGCTATATTTTAATTTTAAATATCCCACTGTTGGGCGAAATACAGAAGATATGAGGTTAAACTTGCAAATTTCTGATGTATTATATAACTGAATTTTTAATGTTTGAACTTCTGAGTGAATCTAGGTGGTAGTGCATAAAGGAATCATTAAAGAGAAGCCAACTACCAAAGAAGAAGCAAGCCAGTTTCTAAAAGGTTGATTCATAATATTTTAACTTTGCCTTCTTATATTTATTTTCTTTTTCTATGAAGTGAATTATCTTCATCAAATAATAAAACAGGATATTCTGGTGGGCATGTATCGACTGTTGGATCAGTTGTAGTCACCAATCTCAAATCTGGCAAGAGATGCAGTGCTGTTGACATTGCAGAGGTAAACCACCAACCCAACCACTGGCACCGCCATATATAGGCATATACTACTTTCTGACCAAACTGTGTGGGGGAATTTAGCTGAATTTGGCTGCAAAGTAAACACTGTTAAATATTCCCTGGTATAAATTTTTTGACTTGATATTATACATTTTATGCTTTTTCTGAAACATACTTCGTTATTTTTATATTTTTACAGGTTTTGTGGTTCTTTTCTTTACACAAATTTTTTATCTTCCCAACCTTCTTCTTGTTTTTTGTTTGTTTAATATGGCTGAATTTTAGTTGAACTGAGATAAAACGTGCTTTACAGTACCTGGAGGTTTATTCTGTTACATTTGTTGGCTTTTGTGTGTATATTCTCTGATAATTTGTTTGGAGTTGTTCTTTGTTAGGATTTTGCAATTGCAGACATCCTTTTTTTTTAAGATACTGCATCATCTTCTACCAGGACTAACAGTAAGGTGTGCTAATTGCCTATTGCAGGTGTACTTCCATGAAATACCGGATGAGGTCATTCAGAACTTGGTAATTTTTTTTTTACCATCTCTCATCTCACTTATTTTATATTTGCATCTGTTCTTTATTCACTACTTATGAACAAAGTTCAGGTTAATTTTGGCAAAGAAATTCAGAAGAACACTTGTTTGCAAATTACAAATAACACCTCAAATGAAGTAATAGGATCACTTCTTGGCCAGCTCATACATGTCAGATCTTAACATCTCTGTTCTCTTTGATTTGATTTTAATCTATTTGGGCTTTAGGATAGAAGTCAATAATGTAAAGGCAATATTATGATCAGTATACACTGTCCACTAAATACCAGGGTTTATTGGTAAGTTGCGAAACAGATTGTGTGTGGTTTACAAATGTTTAAACTATAGAAACCGTGTTTGTACCTGCTTGTCAGACAAAAAGCTAATCTAATTTGCAAGACTCGTATATTGTTACATTGGCATCTTAAGATTTTTTTTTTTTGCTTTTTTTCGATTTTGTAAATTTCAGATTGACGAGGGCGTGGTGTTCAATGTAGCTGGTGGGTTGCTTCTAGAACATCCCCTTATTTTGCCAGTTGTTGAAGCTGTGGTCAGTCATTTTATCTGACTTCATTATTTTTGAATTAAATATATATATGACCATAAAAGCCAAAAGTGTATATTTATATGTTACAAATTCTCAAACTTCCTCCTTCAAATGTTTATTTCTGAAGTCCTTCACAGTTTGCTCAGTTAAGTTTGTATCTCTCTTTGCTATCACATAGACCAACAGACTCAGTATAAAGGCAACACTTTAAAAGTTCAAATAAATGTTAGGTAAACTTCATTTCATGAATGCCAAACATTTACATGTGGCAATTTTGAGTATTAACAACAAGAGTTAAATGTGCATTTAGCCTATAAGAAAATCAAAGAAAACAAATGTGGATTTGATAAAAAGTTTCTTGATTCACAGATTGGTACAACAGATAGTGTGATGGGACTTCCGAAGGCTCTTACAGAAAAACTCATTCATGAGGCATTGGGCTCACCATAGGCTTCTAAAGTTTTGAATTTAGTGATAGAAAGTTCACAAGTGTTTAATGAGAAATTCATTTTCGATTCATCCTACAGAGCTTAATTAATCAAGTTATTTGAATTTATTGCACCGTCTAAATAAGTTAATGCAATTTTGAGTTATCTGTATAGCATTTTGTTTTGCCACCAGTTATATTAGATCACATATTGGCATTTAGCGTTGCTTCCGCTTGGCAAGTTTTGAAACTTTTGATCTTACGAATGATGAACGCTATAGCGGCAAAAAGGGTTGCATGCTAAATTATTAGATATACTTTAGTTTTATGTGACTTCTTCATAAGCTGAATACTACAATAATGCATTCAATTTAGTCTTCATATTCAAGTGGGATTGAAGATCGCTACAAAAATCAAGGAAAAAATATTATAATTTTAGGTCCCACCGAGATTTGAACTCGGGTTACTGGATTCAGAGTCCAATGTCCTAACCACTAGACCATGGGACCGTTGATGCAAGGCAGATTCACCTTAAATCTTCTTACTTGTAGCAAATGCAATCGGAAACTAATCGAAAAAAAAACTTTTAATATTTAAGGTCCCACCGAGACTTGAACTCGGGTTACTGGATTCAGAGTCCAATGTCCTAACCACTAGACCATGGGACCTTTGATGTTCAACGGACTCATTCTTTATTTATGTATAAAATAATGGAGTCGGAAACTTATCCTCGCATTGTTATTTTGTGAATTTCGGACAAATGTAAAAAAAAAAAAAAAAATTAAGATAAAAAAGATGGGAAAAAAGGAAATTCATGTCCTTCCAACCCAAACTTCTTAAATTATATATTCAATTGTGTTTTCTTATGGGATATAGAATCAAAATAATTTACAACTACTCAGCATCAATTACTTAAAAATCAAGTCCTTTTTAATTAAAACCTATAATGAAATTCTTATTTATTATAAAATCTCAGAAAAATATTATTACACGGTTCTAAGTCTTGTGTCTCTTATGTATTAATGTGTATCATATCCGTAGAGAGAATTTGTGCTTTTATTTTGCATTGCATCGAATGTATTGAATATTTGAAATAATTTCATTATATTGTGCTTTTATTTGAAGAAGTATATCTCCGATTCCTATGATACACAGGATTTTTTTTTTTTTTTGTTTTTGATAAATTGAGATAGTTTATTTTCCCTTTTTGTAAATACAAAATTATTTTAGATTGATCAAGCTTATGAAAAGATGAATTCAATTTGTGCTCATAATTTGAACTTTTGAGGAAGATGTAAAAAAGACATTTGAGAAATGGATCTGATTAAATCTCTGATTGTTCTGTATCCTCAATTTTAACGAAATCCAACTGATTTATAGAATTATAAAAAAAAAAAAAATTTCAATTGACTGGAATTCTCACTTGAAATTCGATCTTATCAAATCATATTGATTGCTACTCAGCACTCATGCCCAAGCCAACAAATTCAAATCACCTAAGGTAACTCATTATTTAAACTAATGTAAAATTGATCCCCACCGTTCAATCCAAGTTAGATGGCCCATAAAAAGAAGAAGAAAAACCACGGAGACAAGTAGAGTGGGAAAAATGGCACGCCGGAGCCGGCTCTGTCACGGAACGGCACGGCACGGCACGCGTGACCATCGCGTGCCGTGACTCGCGTGTCCCGTGCCGTGACCATTCGCGTGCCGTGACCAATTGTTGGCAAAGAAGACACGGCACGGCACAGAACAGAAATTGCCTTGGTCACGGCACGGGACACGTGAGTCACGGAACGGTAGACACGCCAGTTACGTCTGTCACGGCAATCACGAGGCAATACACTAATTTTATTTTAATTAAAATATTTACATTTAAATTTCAATTAAAACATTTGAATTTTAAAGAATTGTTTCATATTTTTTTTTTAAACGTTAAATGCGATCAAACGTGACTAACGCATGTTTGGTCACGGCACGCGAGTCACGGCGTGACTCGCATGCCGTGACCACTCCTCGTAATTTTTGTTACGGCACGGCACGGCACGTGAAAAATTTTCTTGGTCACGGCACGGCATGGCACGTGACCAAAGTCACGGCATGGCACGTTTTTCCCACTCTCGAGACAAGCCCTTCAAGCAAACAGAACAACAATTGCAAAACCATCGCAAACTATTTGTGAGCTTATACAAAGAATGTCAACCTGAATCTCTTAAATCTTCATGTCCAGAATCTCCTCTCTCTGTTTTTTTACTGTGTGATTACTTTAGGCAAAAATATTTTAGAATTACATCCGAAAGATTGCAACAGATGACAACAGCTATTCCTGTTCAGTTGATAGTTCGTCTGTGGAATCCAATAACCAAAAGACTAGAAACCTGTTTAAGCAAAAAACATTTTATACTATCGATCTTCTAAAAGAAATGTGTATATAGAAAAATGAAAATAAAACCATATCTAACGATTTTATTTGACATTTTAGCTTTAAATTTTTTATCATTAATAAAAAATTAAAAGTTTATAATCCCCCCTCCTCTCTTCCCAAAATCCACAATTATTGCGACTGATTTTCAATCTTGCCATAAATGCAAATTCTATACTAGCAACAAAAATGAATATATATCAAGGCTTCAAACAGATCTTATAAAATGAAATGAATTTAAAAGATTGGAAAAAGCAACAGCCCGTAGAATTATTATAGTATAAAGCTACAATTTCTAATCCATTATTACCCTGATGACAAACCAAAATTTAAATTACTAAAAAAAAAAAAAAAAAAACAGCCACATAAAAGAAGCATAATACACCCTGCTCAAATTTCACTCATTCTTCTTTTCAAATTTAGCTCTGTCAGCACCACTGTATGGTGCAACGTGATAGGCATACTGTTGAAGGACAGAGAACAAAACCATTTCTACTAAAACCAGAGCATTTTGAATGGCCTCTTGGATGTGCTCAACGTCTAGCCAGAAATGTTTCGATTTTATGATTCCTAAGGCCGTCAAGACCTTTAGCACCACTCCCTGCCATATTGAAATAATTTCATAAATTGACTATTCAGAGAAATCTAGTACGCAATGAATAGAGCAATGAACTTTGTGCAATTAGTTCTCTCCTCCCTCCAGTATGAACTTTTCTATAAGAGAATGTAAAGATAGAATAAATTGAGAAACCTTTGGCAAAAATCAACCATTGGATTCATTTTAAATCTCTTACAATCAAGTAAGACCTAAGAATTACTTTACCAGATTGTAATGCTATAGCAGTTCAGCTTACCCCCATGAAAACAAAAGTAATAACAAAAGAAGAAAAAAGAAAAAGAAAATGCAGCTCAACAAACACAATCAGAAGCACATGAAGGAAGTATGCATATACTGGCAGGGTATATTGTGTAATTTATGCAAAAGAAATGTCACCTGCCAAAAGCAGAAAAAGACGATGCCTTTAACGCACATGAACTTTGCAAGAGGTTTGTGTGGGGCCAGCTCCTTGGCAAAAATATGATAAAATAATACCAACGCGTATAGTGCCATAGAGACGGATAAGTTTAGTATGATGGTGATGGTCCAGTCGAGCCAAGCTGGATATATTCCTACCAGCTCTAGCAGTATCATCAGAACTGAGCACACTGGACGCACTACCACAAATTGCCATGTCCAGTACTTCAATGCCGTCAAAGTGTTATGTTCCACTCTCACTTTGCGGGGCTGCAATTGGAGATGTGTAATGTACCAATTTATTGAGTTTCAACCAAAAAAGTATTAATACTTGATGCCGGTACCAAATTCTTTGGGTAATGATCCTGTACCACTTTGAGAATCAATTGGTTGCAAACAGGTTATAACCCCTACTAGTCTGTTTATTTGCATTTATCATTCATGGAGACATATAGGAAGACGTCAAAGAAAGGTAAGGTTATTAAAATTACCATGAACAATGAGACCGGAAAAGAGTGGTGGATTTCCCTCCCTTTGATTCCGTCAGGCACTATGTTCTGACTAAGAGAAATGTTCAAATAGCTATACATCAAGGCCATGAACTTTGCAATCACCTGCATATGCCAAACAAAACATATATCTTATCAAAAAGAATATCAAAAAATCTAACAGAATAATCCAGATGAAAAAAAAAAAAATAGCAAATTATACAGACAAATTTCTGGAACCTCAAAGTATACTGATGATGGACTTCTCCAGAAGAGGAAATTATTATCTACACAGACCACCCTTTAACGACCAAAACTCCTAGTTCTTTATTTTCAGCCTCTTTAATTATTTTTATTATAAACAAAGTTGCTGTTTCATCTTACTTTGGTATAGACATGTAAGGGATTTTTGTCCACTATACAATGATAATTTGATAGCCTGAGGTATCAGGTATTCAAATAGTAGACCATTTGATTTTGTTATTTTGCAATCTAAAACCAATATTACTTCTTGCGGATAACACAGCACTATTTGGGTTAGTTACAGCTAACAGCCACTCATAAACCAATATCTAACTCACTGTTCTTGATAACAGTTCAATTTAACCTCAGAGAAGGAAAAAAACACTTCTAAGCCTTTAATTTCCAAAGTAGGAAAAATTAAATGAAAAACTGTCCCTACCCACAGAAGTATACTATTTACATCAAACTAATTAAAAAACTATTAACTTTTGCAAACAAAAAAAATATATGGGCTTATTCACAGTAAAGCCCTAATTCTCTCAAAAGACTGCTCACCAGTGCTTCATAGCATTCTTTAACTGATTCCAAGATGGTGAAGAAAACCTTGCTTCCCTGTATATCTAACAGACCGACAAAAGAGACCATGGCATATATAGGAGCCATTGAAACAATTATCATTATAGCCTTCTGCTCCTTTGGATTTTTCCAATAGAAGAGATGCTGAGTAATAAGTTGAACAGTGAAGTGCATCGACAGCATCACACAGAAGGCTGCACTGAGAAGTGTCAGAGTTTCTGGGTCCATAGCTGTGAGATCCATTCCTGGAATCATCTGTGAAAAAGTAAACCTCATCATTTGTTTGTAAGAATATAAAGACCAGTTATTTTTTATTAAAAGTAGGCACTCTGATCTTAGTTTTGCCAATTTCAATCATGTTGCTCTAATTCTCTCATCTTTTCCTTTCTTTGGATATGAACCTTCAAAAGCAAGAAAAACGGAAGAGAAAACCCAGTTGGAAAACAAAAAAAACACCTAACAGAACCGTAAAGTACCAAATATTGATGAAATTGAAATCACTGAACTTAAATCTTCAACAACTTTTTTAAATAGCTAGAATTCCTGATCCACTCAAATCCCAACTAAGATATAATTTTTCACTTTCCTCAAAAGTCCTAACAAATATATTTAACTGATTGAATCTCTCTATCCTCAAGGATTTAAGGTCTACAAACAAGCACAACAAAAGGCAGCTATCACTGATAGTGATCTCACAGCAGGTCAATTACCCTTTATTTTTGTAGAAAAATTAGGCCAACTAAATAAATCTGCCTCTTCTTGTGAAGATCCCGTCAGCCAACACTGAATCTTATCAGAAACAAACAAAAAAAAAAAAAATCTGAAAATGTCAACTCTACGCTTATGATCCAGAAACCCTAGCAAAACCTCAATCATATTCCCAACGTAATGGCAAGAATGCCAAGCTAATCTAAGCAACAATTCGGGAAATATTACCTTGTTGCTCCGTCAGATTTCCTCTCTCTCTTTTTCTCTGTAAATCTATCTCTGTGACTGTGATCCCCTTCTTCTATAGTCAAAAGAACATACCAACTACCAAGCGTGCCTCACGCTCGCTTATAAAATATAAAATTTCCTCAGAGCCATGAGACATGAGAAGATACTGCGAGGGATGAACTCTGAATTAATAAAAGGCAGCTGACGTACGGGCGTTAAATGCCAGAAAAAATAATTGAAATGTCAGCACTTCTAAGAGTAAGTCCAATTTTTCCTTGGCTCTTAATGTAGTTCGATCAGTGTAACGAGTAACTAACTGCAAGTAATAAATCGTTAGGATCAATCAGCCGAATATATTCGTAAGTTGTTGGCATATAAGATCATTATTTAGTGCTCTGGTCAAGGCAGTCAGTTTCTTTTCGTGGACACGTTCCACTGGATACCCTCTGGGCCGGAAGCACAGTCCCAAACATTTATAGGAACTTTTTTTTTTATTATTGAATCAACTGTCCACAAACTTTGTCTGGACGTGAATAATATAATATTTCGCCTTTAAACAAAACATATAAATTTTAATTAAAAAGTGAAGATCTACAAAAGGAATCCCAAACAGTGATTGCATTTTTAGAGGCCATCTCCCCTGTGAAAATAAGTGTCGATAAATTTGGGGACCCAGTGAGTTATATCTTCTCCATTTGAAGCAAACAGGAGCCGCCCCGTGTCTATTTACTTTGTCTTCATGATCCTTGCAAATATGACGAGGTTGAGGTAGGACCTCTCCAGTCTATTTCAGCTTATATTATATGAGGTCAAGACTTCTGTTAATATGTTCAACTCAAACCGGAGATTATCTTCTGTCGGCACTCGGCAGTCGGCACAACCATCATACTCGTTCCTTTCTAAATTTGTGCAAAAGTAAATCTAAAAAATATCAGTTTAGTTTAGTTTCAATTGACGAATTTGAATTTTAAATTTTCATAAAAACCAATTATCTCGTCAAGTAAATAAAAATCAATGGTTCAAATATGTTTTTTTTAAATCAATATGATTATTGTAAAATTAAGCTAAGGAAGTTCTTTTGGAGTCGTGGCCTTTTCCCAATCACTTGTTCTACTCCCATCCAATAACGAGATCGTCTGAAGAACAGCACTCTCCATTCTTACACCAAGCGCACTGTAAATTGAGCGCGAATTATGGAGCTCATTTATGGCATTAATGGCTTTTCTCAATTAAATAACAAGTTATGGCGATGATCTGTCCCCCAGAAGCTTCGAGCATAATATACGAATCTTTTCACACAAACAAATAAACAATGAACAAAAAGAAGGTAAAATAAGGAAGTGGATATAACTAAATGACGAAATAACGGTACATTTATTTGGGTACTTACCAGAATATTACACCTGGATCGATCATCAAAGGTATTATGGATCAATTTTGTTCAAATGTATGATAACGAGTTCATTTTGCGCAGATAACTAAAAATAGAGAGCACAAAAGTTTAGTACCAGGTTACATCCAAACAAAATGAAGTATCTATCCATCAAAATTTCCTAACAAAAGATTACTTAAAAAGGATAAATCAACTACAACTTTTACAAATCCAAATTACATAATGTAAGTATTCGTCCACAGAAAATCTACTCCAGTTGCTTCTCTCTCCTCTTCTTTGAATGTTTTCTTCTTTTGGAAACCGGCAACTCGTCGATCCAATCTTTTTCTTCAGGTTCATCAACCCCACTAATCTGTTCCTCATCTTGCATTTTGGTTTTCTTTTTCTTCTTATCAGCCACTTCTTTTTGCTTTTTCTTAAATTTATGAATCCTTTCTTCATCCTCGCTGCCGTCTTCATCTGATTGATCAATCACCTCTGACTGACTTGCACGCACAAGTTTGGTACCTTCCAACTCTGAAGACAAAGAGCAGCCATGCATTATTGCCTTATTGGGGGAATCATCTGAATTTAAGAACCAACTGAAGAGCATGTGGGGGGGGGGAGAGGGGGAGAGAGATACCTTGAGCAGTAAAGTGTGAATCAATGACCACACTAGTGAGGTGCTGCTTGAGGAAGACCTGTTATGGAACAAAACCAGTGCTAACTCTCAGATTAACAGCTTAAGAAATTTTGGGATACCACAAGGCTTTTTAAATTTTTTAATATGATTCTAGCATGAATACCGCAGAAAGAAGTTGCCTCTTGTTTGTATCCCATATACGTAAATAGCTGTCAAGACCTACAGATAAAAGCACAAGTTCTCTTATAAGTCCAACTGTTTCTGATAATTTCACTGATCAGGTCAGGTCAGTTCAGGCAAGTATAGATTATAATACCAGTCGGGAAAATACAAGAGCAGTGACTTAACAAAAGATAAACAGAAAACCAAGTTTAGCCAAAAATGATAAAAATAAATCAGAATGAAAACATCTTGGCTTAATTTATCTTACCACAAGATGCTATCAAAGGTAACTGTGGGTGTTTTGCAATTGATCTTATGCTCCCACTACACTTTCCCTTGTAGCACCCCACCATTTTCCCTGTAGCAGAAGTAATACTTGTTAACAATTTTAAATCAGAAGTCCAATTGAGATTTTGGTACCAGCTTCATTGGCTATTACTAGTCAGTCTCAGCAGATAATAGTCCTTGCCAGCGAACCAATACAGGTGAGACCAGGCATCGGTCAGAACAGTTCGATAGCTTTATGAAATTGTTTCATCCCATACCACGACTAACAGGCCAGTATAGCAAAGGATATATTACATACCTGTTCTAATGTCGAAGGAAGCAAGGTCACCAATTGCTGTGCCTACATAAACAGTGTGGCCATCTGTGTCCTCTCTCACTGCTTTAATTGGAGCCTCACGAAAATCTATTGAAATAACCGCTCTTCTTTGAGAAGTGATATCATAAAGACGTACCTGAGGAACGATAAAAAAGACGACCATTTACTGCCTCTTGTTGCTGCTCTAACAATTTGCCAGTTTTAAATGGAAAAATGATGAAAAGAAAATTTGAAAATGGTACCTGATGTTGGCTCGTCCCAGCTACAATTTTACGGTGATCATCTTTACATAGAAAAGTCGAAGCGGTGAACCAAGTAGGAATACACATACCAAGATTATTGGGTCGTGGCTAAGAATAAAAAAAGACGACATAAAATAAAATTCACACCCACAGAAAAGAACTTTGACTAGTTGACTCAACGTGTGATAAAATGAATTAAAGAGAACAAGCTCACTGATTTAGCAGTCCATGTTTTTATAGAAGTGTTTAAATCCCATAAATTTAGCTCAACATGCTTCCTAGGTAAAACAAAAGAAAAAAAATAAGAAAAAGATAAACAAAAGTTCATGAGAACAAAATCGCAACTTTTCTTTCTAGAAAAGTATGCCACCGCTTATAGTACCAACATGTAAGCTAGTGTGATGGAAAGACATAACCTGTTCAATTGTGATAATTTATGCTCAACTTCACATCCTGTCCCTACAGAGCCTTTTCTAATCTAAGCTATAGTTAAACTAAAATTAAGCTTATATAGGTCATAGCCTCCCAGCTTTCCTGAACTGGCTATGCAATTTGGACAAGTTAATGTGAAAAAAGTAAGAAGCAGTTAAGTCATTTATTTATTTCACATTCCCCCGCCCCCCCCCCAAACAAAAAAAAATACATGTATCCGGATGAAATAAAATAAATAACATATAGAGAAAAACACACCCTCCAAATAAAGCATAGTTTTCACTTGGGTCGAGGGAAGAACACAACACTTGACCACCATTAGTGACACTCCATTCACTTGGAGAATCAACTATTTGATTTGATGGTGCATCACTCTTGGCTATTGATCTGACACAAACTTTTCCCTTCTCTGTACATGTCAGAAGTGTACCCAACCTGATACAAACAAAAGATGCAAATTAAGACTTACAGCATAATTACAAAAGTGTACATGGCAGATACAATTTTGGACTTAAAAGCAAGTTAAATCAAACAAATTTCAATGCATTTACAAATAACAACCAACATTTCTTGTTTCTATACAAGTTAGTCTCAATGGCAAATCAAGACTGCCAGACAAGCACAGAGAGCTAATTTTACCAAATGTATTAGGAAAGCCTGCCTCCTTCCTAAGTGATAATACATTAAAAGCCAGGCAACTTTTACAATTTATGCTTGATTTATAAATAGATAGAAAGTAAGGATCTAAGAGCTATTTCATTAAGCCTAGGCACGGGCCTGGACTTGGGCCATTCCTGGGTCAGTATCTGCAAGTGATGACCAACGTCTTTTAGAGTATAGCCTCGTTTGATTAGAAACAAATAATCTGTTAAAGTGAACAGTTTTGCTCCTAATCTAATATTTTGTATTTTCCTAAAACCCAAATTATGACAAGTTTGTTAAGATGTCAGATCAAAAGTATAGAGAACTAGTCATGGAGCGATTTGATAGGATTGTCAAGGAAAAGTTGGTTGTACTTCAGCCAACTTTTTTGCCTACTAACCTTGATTTTAGAGATGGTATTATCTGGAAAAAGTAAGCCAAAATACATTCATTGCAATACAAATATGAGAAATTTTGGGTGCTTCTTGAAAATACAAAATATAGGTCATTTTTTTTTTTTCTGAAAATCCCAGAGGCTTTCAAGCCAAGCACAATGCTTCATATTTGACAGTAGCAGCCAACTATTGGGGTACTGGTTTATGTAAAATCCTTACTACTAACAAGAAGGTATTACATGGAGGATAAATCTTCATGCTTTGATTTGAAGAAATGCAATCCGATTAGGGGATCATTTGCAGAAGAGGACTGATCAGTGTTCCCACTTTCACTTGCTTTTATAGTAGCCAAAACATCCCCTTCTAAAGGATTAAAAAATTCAATCTGCCATTGAAAAATTGAAGAAATGGGTATTAACAACTAACAAGTAGAGAAAATCCACCACCAAAATAAAGAAACAGAAAAGGATGAAGTGACTCACCAAGCCATTTTTTCTTGCAACTGCAAGGACCTGAGAAATGTTCACCAGTAAAACAAAGTTAGTAGAAAAAAAGGAAAAATGAAAATAGAAAAATCATATTGTCTTTTGAAACCTTAAACAAACTGCCCAAAAGTTGTTAGCAGTTCAATATTGAAAAAACATTAGCTCAGCAAAATTAAAATATTGAAAAAAAAAATAAACGCACTGGATCCTTCTTCCTGTCAGCAAAGGATGTACAAAGCACACTTCTGGAGGCGTCCGGTGGGCCCCACGTCTCTACCACCTGCGGTGTGCCCCCGCCCTTCCCACGCACCTCCACAACTACAAATAGCGTTTCAGTTAGCGAAACTCAAATGATTAAACAACGATCACATATGCCAGAATTCACAAAATTAAAACAAAACCTACTATTTGAACCAAATGGAGATACCTTTAATCAGACCAAGAGAATCGGTGGTAAGCGCGCGCAAAGGAGGGCATCCGGGGCTCTCCAGCGTACTTAATCGCGGCATTTGTTAATTTAAGCCGCCGAGAATTCAACTAGGTTTCAAATAGGCAAAACAAAATATAGTTTTGGGGAAACTTTTACTTTTGAGGGTTCAGGGTTTAGAAGGAGAACTGCGTCTCGCGAAAAGAGGGAGAGAGAGAATTAGAAGGAGCGGCGCTGCGGCGCACACAAAGTCACAAACCAAGCTACAAGCTCTGAGCCTCGGAGGCGTAGGAGGTTTAACTAGTGGGTTTATTTGGGTATTGGGCCAAGCTGGTTTTTAGATCGGAGTGATAATTGGGCTTAGGCTTGGGTTGTCAATTGGAGAGGTTGTAGGCTTTAGCTGTTGAGCAGTCCATAAAAAATCTTACAATACACTTGATCCTTGCTATGTGGCAGAAATAGGGGTGTTCAAATGGATCGGTTTATTCGGTTTTAAACTGAACCGGTAAATTTCGGTTTAATTGGATCGGTTGTTCAGTTTAAATGGTTCGGTTCGGTTTTGAGATCTCCAAATCGGTTTGAACCGAACCAACCGGTTTAATAAAAAATGTATCGGCTTATAATGGATCGGTTTATCAAAAACCGGCTTGTGTGGTTATAAAAAATGTTATCCAAATCGGTTTGAACCGAACCAACCGGTTTTGAAATGTTTATTTGTAACTTGAAATGTTTGTATTCGGTTCAACCGAACAAACTGAAGTTTAAATCGGTTTAATTGGTTCGGTTTTAGATCGGTTTAGAATTTTAATTCGGTCGGTTTGGTTGGGTTTTCAAAATTCGGTTTGATACGTCCTATCTCCCGAGGAGAGTAGTCCGTATGTGAAAGGTGATTGAATGATCTCGCCCTACCACGAGATGGCAGTCCGAGATGTGTGGAGTGTGTGAGAGTTAAAGAGCGAGGTGGGTGTAGAGAGATTCTGACTCTGACCTATTCGATATCTCTCTGTGTGCGTGTAAAATCTCGACCCCCGTTCAATGGGGATTTTTGCCTTATATATGCTGAATCATAACCGCTTCATAACCGCTATCTCGGTGGTTATCTCGCCTTAAGGCGGTGAAGCGGTTATTGTGACCACGTTGGGTGGTTATCCCGCATTAAGGCGGTACAGGCTTATTTCGGGCCGAGTTTGACCTTTACAGGGCCTTCGGCCTGTTCTGTGCCTGGGTCTCTTAGGTATCTCGGGCTTTGGGCCTCTTTACCTTGGCTCCGGGCTGGCTCCTATAAGGAGGTCCGAATCCCGGGCTTTCATAGGCCTAAAGTTTATTAATAAAGGGCCTTGGGAACATGGCCCTATCATTAGCCCCCGAAGTCAGAATGTATAGCGATATACTTCTGACTTGATATTACTTAGTCATGGGAACAAAAAATATGTAAAATTATTTATGATGTCCCGAGATGTTGTTATCTGTGGTGTTTGTGATGTTGTTTGTTTGGACCGTATGTTGTGATGTCGCATGATAATGTAATCTCGTGATATTGTGATCGCGCATGATTTTTTTTTTTTTTCATATATATATATATCGAAAAGGAATGGCAGAAGAATGGAAAGGAAATTCATTATATTAATCGGGACTTGTTACAGCGCGAAGTAAGCTAGAGATGCCAAAAAGGGCTAATTTATCTAACTTAAAAAATACGAGTAGTTCCTATTGTAATTTATCAAGTGCGTCCCGGAGGCGGAGGGAGGAAATCCAATATATCGCTATCAGGATCTTCGAAATGATCATCTGCCCAAATTTGGGCCGGAGTGGCTGTTGCCAATGTAGGTCCCGTGGGATGTCGGTGTTGGCAGGATAAACACTTGAAGAAGCGACGTCGTGGATCCGATCGGTCATGGATCAGAAAATGAGAGGAATGCCACCATGTGCGACAGCCCCGACATTTGATCATGTCCTCTTTTTGGGCCGACTGTCCACAGGCCAAGCAGTCACGAAGAGGTCCAAGGAGGTCGGCGGTGTCGATTTCATCGTTCAACACCTTGTACGTCGCCAGCTTATAGTTCAGAAAATCTTGAACGGTAAGGGACTCGTTGTCAAGCATCCAATCCAAGTCATTGGGAATGTCTTGAATTAACTGCTCCCGTTCCGCGGACGTGAGTACACGTCGTTGGGGACCTCGGCTAGAGCTGGATGGACCAGCAGAACGAGGTGGAATACCTCGGCGGTGAAGAGCTCGGCGCTGTTTCTCACGTTCGGCCAGGAACTTTTCAATATGTCGCTGAACAGACATAATTGATGCGAGGTAGAAGTTTTTGTGGGGGAAACAAAGGAAAAGTGAAATATTTGTGATTCGGGAGTACTCTATTTATAACGAGAGTCGTACACAGTAACATTAATGAGAATAAAGTTGTCAGGACAGTACTGTCGTTTTCCCAACTGTTCCTCATTAATGATCATGTATTAATGAGTAGAAGCAGTACGCGAGGTGTCGTGTCCTCCCGAGGTGATATGTCTCTCCGAGGTGACATACATCTCGGGTTAGAACATGTAGTCTGCTGTTGTAATGTGTTTATTCGAACGGAGATAACCGTTAATTATAGCGGAAACGGAGTTATACGTGCCGTTCGTTAATCCGTTAACGCGGTTAAAAGACGCGAGTATTCGAGACGTCGTTTCGACATTATGGCGACAACTGTCACCTGTGAAGAGAGCGTTAATCTCGAAATAAATGGCGGGAAACGAAACGTCGCTCGGATGAATGCCATAGATTGCGCCAGGTGTCATTCCTCGGGATCCGAGCGGAAAAAAAGTTTTCCAAATCGGACCTATATATACCCCCGTCCCCATCATTTGCGCTTTTTCTGACCGAACAATTGTTATCTCGGAGAGAAAAAACTAGAAGCTTCCAACCCAGCGACATAAGACGTAAGATCAGTGAAAGAAGACTCTACTTTGATAAGGTTAGTGATTCTTGGACCTCGGTATAACTTGGTTAATATAAATAAGTGCAACCCGGGATCAGGAGTATAAATAAGTAGGCCAACTCGGTATATTTGTAGAACCAAAACCCGGATGAACAACGTACCAACCTCGAATAAGTCTGTACCTAAGCCGATCCCTTTGTTAATCGTAGAAATGGCTGACCATTCTGATGCAAGATCTGAAGAAAACCGGTCTAAATCAGTAGAACAAAATCCATCCATCTCGGGGGATCACTCTGGTTCCCCCGGGTTATCTCGTAAGCAAACATCGTCTACTTCTCATCACGGCATTGGCAAGAGCATAGAAGCTATGCTCGAGAAGGCGGCTGATGTGGTCTATCAGGAAGGGTCTGATAGCGGGGAGGGCACCTCGCCAAGGTCAAGCGGGTATTTATATGAGCCCGATGAGGAAGAAGAAACTGTGGAGGTAGAGGAGGATGAAGCTACCGACGTGGAAGTTGACATACTCAACCCGAGTCCGGAAACATCATCTCGGGGTGAGCGTGTTTTGGCGGAAGCCGGGACGTCCAAGGGTAAGGGTCCTGCTCGGGCCGCGAACCCTAAGCCCAAATCAAAGGCCATAACTAAATCACTATCCGACGTGAGTCCGCGGCCCGGTCATCAAAACGATATCCAATTCCCTCACTCACTATTGCGAGCCCCTTTGCCCGAGGTGCAAGATCAGGCCTGGGCAGAGGCGTTTTATGAGGAGTTGGTGTTGACCAAAGATAAGATACCGCGAGATCAAATCGTACTACGGGCGCCTGGCCCGGAGGATCGGGCACATGACCACGAGCGCGGCATGTGTATTTACTGGAAAATGCCGCAATGCGGCTTTTAATTAAGACTAACACAATTTGAGAGAAAACTCCTCAATGTTATGAAGGTGGCTCTCGCACAATTGACCGGGGTGTCTTGGAGCTACATACGTAGCTTTGAGGCAGTGTTTAGGACATTTAAGGCTGAGCTCGGGATGAGCAGGCCAACCATAGGTTTATTTTTTCATTTCTTTTCCACCCTCTATGTGGACTCAGGCCATCTCGCGCTTCGCCAGAAAACACCGAAGAATCACCAGGCCTTGTTTGAAAAGGATAAAAAGATGAACAAAGTAGAGGCCTGGGATCATGGATGGGTGTATGTAGAAAATTGGCGCGATGTGGATTGCCTGCAAGGTATAAACGCGAGATGGAGGCCATTGAACCCCGGGAAGGGATTGATCCCGGCAGTCTCCAAAAAACTTGACCTGCAGGAGCAGTTGGCTGCGCGTGAATTGAGAGAACTTGTGAGAAGTGAGTCCTGTTCTTGCGGGTTTAGTTGCAATTTATTTTATGCTTATCCTCATATCGCTTTATCCAACTGCGGAGCCTAATGTGAACTGTATGTTTTGTTGTTTTTTGCAGAAGAAAGCTGCATGGATCTGATCTGGACCAGTGCGTCACACACCTCCAATCGCGCAGCCCCAAAGAAGAGTACTGCCGCTGCCACCGCGGGCCAGAGAGAAAAGAAAGCGGGAAAAAAGGTTTCCCGGAAAAGTTCCAAGGCTGAGACCTCAGCCAGTCTCACTGTTGAGGAGCCCGTGCGTGCTCCAACACGAGATATCTCGGAGGAGGCCCCACCCCACAAACGGAAAGAAGCCCCCAGTGTTTCCCTTACCTCGGCCGATAAGGGTAAGGGCTTAGCACCTGAACGCCCTAAGAAGAAGAAATCGAGAAGGGCATCTGAAACGGCCGTTATTGAGGCCATCCCAGTTAGCGGGGCATCTCCAGCCGGTGTGAGCGCACTTCCTCCCCAGGCTAATCTCTCCTTGGCAACCACTCCGGGGTCTTCCACCCCTGCCATCACAGCTGATATAGTGGAGCCGTGTAACATCGATCTTCAAAGCTTCTTACAGGAAACCGTTCCGGGTCAAGAGCTGGTTACCGGGGTTGTGTTTAAAGAAAAACTTGTACCCGGATTCGCTGATAGCTTGGGCCTGCACCTCCCGGGTCATACCATCATGCAACAGTTACGGGAAGAAAATAGGAATCTGCATGCCCGGTATGCTCGGGAGATATTCAAGGTAACAGAGACTGCCTGTCAAAAGGAGACAATTCGGGAGAAGCTC
The DNA here is from genome assembly GCA_025461125.1 of Carex kokanica. NCBI lineage: Eukaryota > Viridiplantae > Streptophyta > Magnoliopsida > Poales > Cyperaceae > Carex > Carex kokanica. The sequence continues at coordinate 744,810 of JAJGRX010001067.1, read as the reverse complement.
GAGGTGACGCTCAACCATGCCATCTCGGCCATTCATGACATCGGGGCCATCCTTGGTCATTACAAGGACCTGGTCGACAAAGAGCAAAACAATATGCTCTTTGTTGATTCTGACGGGGATATGGTCAAAAAGGCCGTTCTGGAACGTGATTATTTCCACAACCTGGCCATAGAACAAACCAATCGCCTCGAGGTTGCTCAAAAACAGGTAAAGGTGCAAGAGAGACAAATCCTTATCCATGAGGCAACCATAAGAAAATTAAGAGAAGCCGAAGACCACCTCAAGGTTCGGGATGATAGAATAGCGAACCAGGAAGAGGAAATCAAATCTCTGGAGGAACAGATTTCGACTCTTACCCTAGAGGCGGCGAAGAAGGATCTCATCATCTCGGAGAGAGAAACCGAGATAGCTTGGTTAGAGGGGGAGTTGCAACGAGCTCCTGGCCTTACGCTGAATCGATTCTTGGGTAGTCAGGCCTGTGCGCAAGCCGCGGCGCTGGCTTTGCATAAACCAATGAAAGCCATTATTTATAATGAGTTGCGGAAGGTCGGACAACATTATCCTTTCACGCCGGAACATGCCGGGTTTAAGGCAGTTCCCCCAGAAGACGTCAAGGTACGGCGGTTATCGGAATATCAGTGGGAGGAGGCGCGGGATCGATTGGTAAACCCGGATGGATCTATCTTTGACGAGCAACTCCCACTTGATGATCATGCAGCGTACTTCCCGTACCCGTGGTGGGGGAGATTCAGGTGGCCAAAAAATCTGCCCGACCCTGTGGACGAGATGGCCAGACCTGTGATGTCAGGAGGAGAAGAAGAGGAAGATGACGAGGAGGAGGAGGATGACGAGGAAGAGGAAGGCAACCAGGAGAGAATACGAGATAGTGTTCACCCCGAGGTTGTGTCTCCAACAGCAACACCTCGGGAACTTCTCAAAACTCCCTGATTGGTAAGTTGTTCTTTATCATGATTGACGTATACCGTAATAGCAATGTCTATGTATCTATATTAATTTGATACAACTGGTACTTGTTACAGGAATGATGGCTCGAAGCGTGGTGGCAATGCATGGATGAGCGGGCCATTTTTGCCGACCTCTTGCCTTAGTTTTATTGTTGTAATATTTTATACCCCCGGGATGTGGGGGCTAAACAAAGAATGTTTGTAACTGATATTCATTTTTGTTCTCGAAATGTGGGAAATTAACAATGTTACCTGTTAAAGATATGACAAATATATTTACCTGATATTCCTCTGTCAGCATGTGATTATTCTGCGACGTCGTTTGTCAATACGACGTGCGATGTCGCGACTGATACTTGTCTTTCTTACCTTATCCCCCTCTTTTTTGTGTTAATTTGAAAATATAAAAGGTCGACATAGAAAACGCCGGTCAGAATAATGCTGTGATCGGTAAACTCGTATTCGTTACCCCGAAGGGTTTTCGTTCGCTAGTTGTTTCCGATATAATAAGAAGCGCTGCTAAGAAAGCATGCTCTAAAGTGAAGTAGCAATAAAACTTCTTTAAAACTGAGAATTCATATATATTAAATATGCTAATAACGTCGCATACAGGGAACAAAAAGTTACATGAGATGGAAGAGCATCTCGCTAAAAGTAACTAAAAACCTATCTCGCCTATAGTAAAGTATTCGGCACATCTCGCCTTGAGTTCGGCATATCTCGCCTAGCTAAAATCTGGTTGCACCACATGTACTTGGCTTATGGCGCCTTTCAATGGGTTTATTGGCACATTTACGCCAATTTAAGTATAAAACTTGCGGAGATGGCCAGCATTCCATGGTCTTGGGAGCGGATTTCCCTGCAAGTCTTCTAGCTCATAAGCGCCTTTTCCTCTGAGGGAGACTACCCGGTATGGGCCCTCCCAATTCGGCTCGAGCTGCCTACATGTTTACCCGTGGCTTCGACTTTCCTTAGCACGAGATCACCTGGCTGGAAGTCGCGAGGTATAACGTGCTTGTCAAAAGCACGCTTGACTCTTCGTTGGTACTCCATTGTCCGAACACGGGCTCGTTCCCTGGTTTCGTGAAGGAGTTCGAGATCGACCTCACAATAGCCCGGATTTCCGTCAACAGAGTACGTCGCAGTGCGAAGGGATGGTTCTATCAGTTCCAAAGGGGTGACTGCTTCCATGCCAAATACCAGCGAGTAAGGTGTCTGTTGCGTTGCTTCCCGCGGGGTTGTTCGGTATGCCCAAAGGACTTCGTCCAACATATCGGGCCAGTTTTTGCGGTTGGCTTCCACCTTGCGTTTGATGCCTTCCAAAATGGTCCTGTTGGTGACCTCGGCGAGCCCATTGCTGGCGGGATGGCTGACCGAGGTGAAATTGTTGTGGATCCCGAGGCCCGATAGGAACGCTATCGTGCTGGCTGCGTTGAACTGCGTGCCATTATCGGAAATGAGGGCATGGGGCAAACCAAATCGGCAGATGATGTTGCGCCAAATGAAGTGTTCGGCTGCTTTGGCCGTGATAGTTGCCAGGGCCTCAGCTTCCACTTATTTGGTAAAGTACTCGACAGCAACTATAATCCAACGTTGCTGGCGAACGGCTTTGGGGAAGGGACTCACGATGTCGATTCCCCATAAGTCGAAGGGCCATGCCCCCGAGATAAATATCTGGTCGTAAGGTGGGATATTGCTGAGCTTGCTGTGATATTGGCACTTATCGCATTTTTTGACTAAGTCTGCTGCGTCTTGCTGCATTGTTGGCCAATAAAATCCCGCTCGAAGTATCCTCTTAGCTAGGGTTTTGGCACCTTGATGACTGCCACATATGCCGGCGTGTACCTCGGCCAACATTTGATGGGCGGTGTCGTTCGGAATACACTTCAGCCAAGGGCGGACATATCCCCTCTTATAGAGCTGGTTGTTGAATATAGAGTAAAGCGGGGCTATCTTCTTCAAACGTCGCGCTTCAAGTTGGTCTGCTGGCAGAACTCCGATATTGAGGAAATTCCACATCGGGGTGAACCATGTTTCTGTTGGTTCATGGATGGCATACATCGCAATGACATTTACATCAATGCTGGAATTGGGTATATCCATAACTATGATTGGTCTGTCTTTGTCTAGGTTTCCTGCGGCTCCGAGCTTGGAGAGGGCATCGGCCTGGCAATTCTTGTTGCGAGAAACATGTTGGATCTCGACCTTATCGAACTGGTTCTTCAGGTGGTTGAACTGCTCCCGGTATTTGCGCAATTTGTCATCCATGACGCGACATTCGGCATTGATCTGTTTGACAGCCAACTCGGAATCGCTATGAAGGTAAACCTCGCGTGCCCCGAGTTCTCTGGCTAACTTGAGCCCAGCTATCATTGCTTTATATTCAGCCGTGTTGTTGGTCACCGGAAACTGAAAGTGGATGGCGTAATTCAGGACTTCACCCTGTGGTCCGATGAGGGAGACACCGGCCCCGGCCCCTTGTAGGGAGGATGCTCCATCGACATATAACGTCCATCGTCCTTCTAATTCAGGTGGTGCTCCTGAGTATTCCGCGATGAAATCGGCAAAGATCTGCGACTTGAGAGCATTTTGTGGATGGAAGGAAATGTCGAACTCGGAGAGTTCCAGAGCCCAAGCCAGTAGTCTGCCAGAAGAGTCAAAGTTGGCAAGGACCTTCTTGAGTGGTACCCCGGTGTATACTTTGATAGGGTGCGACTGGAAGTATGGTCGCAGCTTCCTTGCCGCCACTACCAGAGAATATGCTGCTTTCTCGATTTGGGTATATCTTGTTTCGGCATCGCGGAGTACATGCGACACGAAGTATACGGGCCGCTGTTCCCGCCCTTCTTCTCGGACTAAGGCTGCACTGACAGCATGGTTGGTAGTTGCCAAGTAAAGGACAAGGATATCGCCCGCTGCGGGTCTGCTGAGGCAAGGTGGATCAGCGAGGTAAGCTTTGATTTTGTCGAAAGCTACCGCACACTCGTCAGTCCACTCAAATTTGGCTGACTTGCGAATTGCTTTGAAGAAGGGGAAGCAAGCGTCTCCGGACCGTGCTATGAACCTGTTTAGGGCTGCCAGCCGTCCAGTTAACGACTGGAGTTCCTTTAAGTTCTGGGGTGGTTGCATGTCGAGTATGGCTTGGGATTTAGAGGGGTGAATTTTGATACCTCGCATGGATACCATGAACCCGAGGAACTTACCGCCGGTCAGGCCGAAGAAACTTTTTTTTTTGGGTTGAGTTTCATGTCGGCTCCATTGAGCGTCGCAAAAGTTTCCTCAAAATCCCGGATGTGATCGAGATCCGACATGCTCTTAACCAGCAAATCGTCGACATAAGCTTCCATGTTTCGGCTGATTTGATCTTGGAAGACTTTATTCACCATTCTCTGAAAGGTTGCTCCTGCATTTTTCAACCCGAATGACATTACTCGGTAGCAGTAGAGGCCGGAATGAGTTGTAAAAGCAGTCTTTTCTTCATCGTCGGGACTCATTCGAATATGATTGTATCCCGAGAATGCATCCATGAAACTGAGAAATGCATGTCCCGAGGTGGAGTCTACAAGTTGGTCTATTTTGGGTAAGGGAAATTGATCCATTGGGCAGGCTTTGTTAAGGTATGTGTAGTCGATACACATCCGCCAATCTCCATTTGATTTTTTGACCAGGACCGGGTTAGCCATCCACTCAGGACAGTCGACATTGCGGATGAATCCCGCAGCTAGAAGTTTTGCGACTTCCTTTTTTACTGCCAGTTGTCTCTCTTCCCCCATATTGCGCTTCTTTTGTCGTACCGGTTTGAATTCCAGCTTGATATATGCAGCTTATGTTCCGCGATCGACCTCGGAATGCCTGGCATGTCGGCCGCGGTCCAGGCGAAAACGGACTGGTTATTGCGGAGGAAAGTGATTAGGTCTTCTCTAGCTGACCCCTGGATGGCTTTTCCTATGTTTAATGTCTTCCCGTCACCTAAGTCGAGCTCGTCAACTTCGTCTGCGGGCTCAAGGGAAGACTTAGATTCCGCTTTGTCTGTGGGGTCCAGCGCGATCGAAGTGTTAGGGGGTATAAAGTCGCTGCTGGCCTTCATATGCCCGCCCGAGCGGCAGGTGGTTGTTCTGGGGGTGTCGACTTGATGGACTTGGCCGCACCTTTCCTGGAGAGAGACGTGGTAGCATTCCCGAGCTATCTCCTGTACTCCACATTCTTCTCCCACCCCATGACTTGTGTAAAATTTGATTTTTAAGTGAGGAGAAGAAACTATGGCTCCGATTTTGTTCAGCGTACCCCTCCCTAGGATGGCATTGTAGGCGGACGGAGCATCGACTACCAGGAAGTCGATCAATGTTTCCACCATTTTAGGCGGGGTGCCGAAAGCGGTTTTGAGAGAAACCATACCCTTTGGACGGAGGGAATCGCCTGTGAAACCGATGAGAGGGGGTGTTATCCTTTTGAGTGTATCAGTCTTAAGTCCCATTTTGCGGAAAGCGGATAAGTAAAGGATGTCGGCTGAACTTCCGGTGTCCACTAGGATCCTTTTTACCCTGTGTGTATTGATTTTTAGGCTGAGCACAATCGGGTCGACATGCGGGCCAACGATCTCGCCTTGATCCTTTTCAGAAAACACAATTACCTCATCCATTCTTGGTCGTTTCTTGTCTGTGTCCTGTTCAACATTTAAAATGGTGGGGTAAGGTTTAGTCTTTGGGCGGGTTTCGACCTTGCGGGGGTAATGCCCGATGCCACCGCTGATCGTGTTGACAACCGGGCTGCTCTGTCGCTCCCCGCGCTGCGGACCTGACCCATCATCGGTGTTGGGTCCTTGATCGGGACGTCGGTCACCGTTGTAATTCCTCTTGTACGGAATTTTCTTCTTGTAATCTCGGCCGTGCCCATTGTACTTCCAAGTGTATTTTTTGTAGAAGTCGGGTTGAATGAACTCGGTTAACTTGCCTTCCCGGGCTAACCTTTCCAGTATGTCGTGTAACTGGAGACAGTCGCTTGTCGAATGTCCCTCGAACCCATGAAATAGGCATTCCTTAGACTTGTCCTGTATTTCGAAGATGTCTTTGGGCAATGGGGGGCGGGTAGATCGAACATGTCCTTCACGATATGATACATCTCGTGCTGGTTTTTGGTGAAGGGGGCATACCGTACGTAATGGGGGCGGTACTCTGCTTCATTCGGTTTGTGCCCTCCCTTCTTGTCTTGATTGTGTCGGCGGGGTTCATTCTGGGTCCGAGGTTCGACCTGTGCCCAAGGATGATCATTTTGAGGTGGCCAGTGGTTCTGTAGTCGGGGTGACCTCGGTCGGGTTCTTGGGGGACTGCCATTATCTTCTTCGTCCCTGATGTACCCTTCTGCGAAGGCCACAAACTCGCGTAAGGTAGTCATTTTCTTTACGTGTGCATCGTACCTCAGGGTACCGGGGCCGCCCTTACGCAACCCTTTTTTAATGGCGGCCAGGGAAAATTCTTCGTTCAGGTTCTGGACCTGATAAGATGCCTGTATGAAGCGGTTAACGAAATCGCCAGTTTTTTCCCTTGGGCCTTGAACGATGTCCAGGAGCATCTCGCTGGTGATCTGAGGGGGCCTGATCACGGTGTACCTTTCTAAAAAGGCCTTAGCGAGGTCTTCGAATTTAGTGATCGAACCTCGGGGGAGGTTCATGTACCAGTCCCAAGCTTCTCCTTGAAGGCAAGTTGTGAAAACCCGACATGTGATCGCGTCCGTGGCTCCTAAGAGCCGTAGTCGCTCCAAAAACCCATATACAAAGTTGTGCGGGTCTGCGGGGTCTCCGTTACCTCGGAAACTTGGGAGGAAAGCGGGGTATTTGAAGTCTGTCATAGATGCTCCGTATATATTGGCTGATAGAGGTCCGTCCGCAATCCCCATAGGTTTAGAATAGGTGCCAGCTTTCTGGGACTCGATCTCGGCCATCTTGGCGTTGAGTCGGGTCTGTATCAGCTCTTCCACTTGGGTCATGCTGATACCTCTAGTGGGGGTGGGAGACCTTCGGGTGCGTTTCCTGTCGCCTTTGCGAGAGCGAGATTGCTTTCGGTGGTGCGATCGTCCTCGGTCGCCGATATGGACAGATCTTTGTTCCTTTTGGGGTGATGGGTTGCGTCCCACCCCGGCTTCCTGTCCCTGTTCCTTCCCTTGGTTCTCGTCCTGACCTTCCTGGCGCCCCTGCTCGATCGGCTCAGGGCCGTGCGGCACCTCGGGGTTTCGGGGGCTAGGAGTGTCTGTCTCCTCACTGTTCGCAGTCCGGACTGCGACAAAATCGGAGTGAAGGTTTCTGGGCGAGATAGCCGCCTGGAGGTTCTTGGAGAGAGGCTTTGTTGGCTTCGTTGGCGCGGCACGCGTGGCTACTATTGGGGCAGTGTGCTGCTGCACTTGTTGAAGGGGAAGGTAAGTGGGTGGAGCCAGGGGATAAGGTGCTGCAATACCGGGGTGATAGGTTCCCGGAGGGCCTTCCTGGGTCATTTGACCGGGCGGGGTCATATACGAGTATTGTGGCACCGGTGGGCCATATGGTGAGTAGGGGTACGTCCCGTAATAGTACACGGGCATTTGTGGCTGGTATGATGCGAAAGGCGGCCGGTATTGTTGTTGTGGTCGGGGCGACATCGGCCTTGTCGCTGTTGAGCTGATGGGTGGTCTTATCGGCGTGGTGCTTGGCGGAAAAACCTGACTTGAGGTTACAGTAATAGGGGGATTTTGAGAGGTCGCCCCTAAACCAACCCCGGGTTGGCTTTTCTGTGGGTTGGCAGTACGCCGGTTGTCTTTCTCTCCGGCAGGGTTGTCGTCGGTCCTCGGAGAGGGTCTTGCGGTGTTTCCTGTATCCTTACCTCCTGTGGTCTCTTTGTTGGTTCCCGGAGGAGGGGGATTCGAAACATCTTGCGCTTCCATCGGATGCTTCAGTGTTGGAGCGAGGTGGCCCCACGGTGGTTGATACGTCCTATCTCCCGAGGAGAGTAGTCCGTATGTGAAAGGTGATGGAATGATCTCGCCCTGCCACGAGATGACAGTCCGAGATGTGTGGAGTGTGTGAGAGTTAAAGAGCGAGGTGGGTGTAGAGAGATTCTGACTCTAACCTATTCGATATCTCTCTGTGTGCGTGTAAAATCTCGATCCCCGTTCAATGGGGATTTTTGCCTTATATATGCTGAATCATAACCGCTTCATAACCGCTATCTCGGTGGTTATCTCGCCTTAAGGCGGTGAAGCGGTTATTGTGACCACGTTGGGTGGTTATCCCGCATTAAGGCGGTACAGGCTTATTTCGGGCCGAGTTTGACCTTTACAGGGCCTTCGGCCTGTTCTGTGCCTGGATCTCTTAGGTATCTCGGGCTTTGGGCCTCTTTACCTTGGCTCCGGGCTGGCTCCTATAAGGAGGTCCGAATCCCGGGCTTTCATAGGCCTAAAGTTTATTAATAAAGGGCCTTGGGAACATGGCCCTATCACGGTTCAAACTGCGGTTCAGCAAAAAAAGTTCGGTTTGACCCGAACCGACTGGTTGAACACCCATAGGCAGAAATAGGCATGACGAGGTGATATGCTTTGGATAGTAGCAATCCAGAATAAAAAATATTTCATAGATAATCAAAAGTCTTTCTAAGACCAATAAATTCAGAGAAAGAGAAAAAGAAATAAAAATAGCAAGAGAGATGAAAAAAAAACAGATAAATTTCAGCAATAATAAAAATTATCCAAAGTACTAAAATTTATATTAATTTTATCTATGGCTTAATAAAAGTAATTTTTGTGTATATCCATTGGTATTCATGTCGACATTATCCTATTAAAAAAATTAAATTTATAGACGTTTTGCATCATTTAAACATGCTATGTAATAAACATTATTTCATAATTTAAATTTATTTGTCCACTAATCAAATGATTTAAATACTTCAATGATTTGAAAAAGATTCTAAGTTATCAAAGTTGTCCATACGTTTGATATATGACAAAACCACATTCAAATTACATCAAATTTTATACATATTACATTCAAAGTACATACGAATAAATTAAACACAACCTAAAATATTTTATTTAGCTGAATATCCAAATTAAACATTACACAACTTATATATGCAAGTTCCATATATTCATTGGCCAAATTAACTATATTGATGTATGTTTAATTACTAATATTAAAAACTTGTATTGGCAGCCCCTTCTCAAACTCAACATATGGAAATGCCAAGGGCTCATCGTGCTTGGCCAATTCCCACCTGTAATTCAGAACAAGATGATGCAAGAACACTGCTAATTCCAACTTTGCTAGCTCTGCTCCGGCACATAACCGATTACCGCCTCCGTACGGCATAAATTCTACCGCACTTGCTGACTTGTTCTAGGTATAAAAAAAAAATATTTATAAACATCGAGCACCTTTGTGATAAATTCATTTTGAAGTTGCACCAGTGAATTATTCAAACATTTTGTACTTAGGAAGCACTTATATATATACTGGTAAAGAAATACTATTATTACAATTAACCTCCAAATGAATTGTACCATGAATTCATGGTTTTTTTGTTCTTCTTATTTTACTAACCTGCTGCCACCTCCAAGGATTGAACTCTTGGGGATCTTTGTGAATTGATCCATCCAAATGAACAGCCGAAAGAACGGGAAGGAACTTCCAGCCACGCGGTATGTCATAACCTTCAATATTTAATTTATAATTTTAGTTCGATGTATTACTGAATGAACATTTTCACAAAGATATATATGCAAATTAATACTTGTACTTTTCTTTTACCTTGGTAATGCACATCTTGAGTGGCTTTCCTATGCAAGAACTTAACAACATTGCCTAGCCTCAAAGTCTCCTTTACAACCTTCATATATACACCAGCAATTTTTCTAATTAGTATTATATCTATAGTACTATTAATCGATAGATTAGAGAAATCTAGATATATTAAGAGATAATACGTACGCATTCCGTGAACTCCATCTGCTTGTAGTCTTCCCAATTGAGTTTAGTTTCTCCTCGTTCAGTCTTTTTTCTTGCAATTCCAAGGTGCTCATCCTAATCCAGAAATTAGAAATAAATATCAAAAACTTCTGATTTGTACAGAGAATACAAACTTAAGCTATACCTCCTTTTGTAAAAGGAACGACATGCAGGGAATCAATCCAAAAATACTGTTTTAGTGCCGAGTAATAGTTTGAAAGAAGAATGAAACACAGGAGAAGGTAATTCAAGAGACAAAAGGGAATTAAAATAATAAAAAAATCTTATAACCCTTAATTCTTGAAATGCTTTAGGGCAATGGCCGAGGAAGAAAATGGCAAGAGAGAGTGCAACAGTTGACGTCTCATGACCGGCAAAGAGCATGCTCAAGAGGAGATCAAGGATCTGTTCCCTTGATAGCTTTGATTCTGTCAGACACCAGCAAAGCATGTCATTATTTCCTTTCATGTCTCCTTGCCTATTCATTTCCTTCATCCTTGAATCCATCATGCGTTCAATCTCATTACAAATCTCTGTTCGGGACTGTATTGACAAATCATTTTTTAAGTAATCTTATGATACCTTGTTGTTTGATAATTATACAGTTCCAATATACTTTTTTTTTCTTTTTTGTAAAAGAAGTACTTATGCACCTTGAGAGCCTTCGAATATGGAGTTCCAGGGAATTCGAGAGGCATGGATACAACCCCTTCCATGAAAGTGGTATATTCTCTCCTTATCTTCTCTGTTTCTGGCTTTCCAGGCTCCATGCTCAAAATATTCTTCACCATCATATAAAATGTAAACTACATAGATAAAAAAAAAATACAATGCTGAATGAATAAGAGAACGTTATGCATTAATCTATTAGCAGTGTTATTAATTACTCGTGTATATAGTATATATGCCCGATTAACTTATTGAACATTACACTACTGGTAATTGGTTCTATGTGCTTCAAAAAACTATTTACAAATTGTAAGCCACTTAGTCATTAGTTATGGTATACATGTACTGGCAATATGTTAATTTTACATTATATAGATATAATCCACAGAGCACATTACAATTTTTACATAATATAATTTAGCTACTTAATTACCTTTTTGGTCTCCTCTGTGGCAGAAAGGTACAAACCATCCTTCCATGTGTTTATGACGAGGAGCGCATGTTGCTCTATATCCGGCAATAGTCGATTACGCAAGATGTCGCTAGACAGGAAGTTCAGTGCAATAGATCTCATCTCTTTGTGTCCCTCGCCAGTCAGTGCTAACATTGACCACTCCCCCATGATCCGCACCACGCTTTCCGGATAAGAGGCTTCGAACAATCGCCCCTCGTTTTGCAATATAAACCGGTTAAACCCTGCATCGGCTGAGACTATTGTTGGTTCGCCAAAGAGATTTGATTTGAAAATCTTTCCATATCTACAAATACAGAAGAGCTTGATTCATTTAGATCGATATGCAAGTACTCTAATCTTGACTTCTATTGTTATTAATTTTTGTACACAAGTAGCACTTCTTTCAGATTATAATGAGTACCAAATAAAATGGTTAACATGTTTTTATACATTGATCCATTTTAAGTAGATTTTATTTTAGTTAGAAATTTGATTGAATATGGATATTTAAAGTTAGAATATTTCATTCTCATCTTTATCTAATTAAAAAGAGAAGAAGTAGATGATCTATCTCTCTTAGGGTTCTAAATAGCGCGCTATAGTGCCGCTATAGTGTTTTCGGACCAAAAAAGCTATGGCACTATCGGCGCTATAGCACACTATTTAGTGCTATAGCGGCGCTATATGGGCATTGCGCCGTTTTTTTAACCGTTACGCTATGACGCGATAAATGCTATTTAAACCTTTGGTCTCTCTTATTTTGATATAATCTACTCAGGAAGTTTTTTTTTTGAGTGAAATATGCATGACAAAAGGTTGGAAAATGAGGCACTGGAATAATTAGAGGCAATGAAGGCTATATATATATATTAGTAAATATGCTGATCATATAACAATACAATTAATCAATATTAATTAATTTAATTAATTACCTGTGAATATGGGTTTGCAAATAGGTACCGAGAGAAAAAGAAGGATGGTGCTTAAGATATGCAAAGGTTTCTCCAATAAATGGCCATCCCATGCTTCCTGGTGGGAGATTGAGTTGAATCTTTCTTTTTCCATGCTTTGCATACACAAAAATAATTGCAGAAAGAGCAAGGAGCAACAGCAGAGAGAAAGAAGAAAGATCAATGGCATGTGCCTCCATCCAGTATTCCAGTGAGAGCTAGCTGGAGAGGAGGGATAATGAATTGAGGTGATTTGGGCTGAATTTAAAGCTAAAAACAAGTGCAAATTGTAACGCTATCTCAACAAAAAAAACTGCTGGTTAATTGGCATCTATACTCGGTGAAGTACTAAATTGACAACTAATTATCGATTATATATATATACAGGTTCAAGTTTCATGAAACAAAATATGTGAAAGATATGCTCGATCGAGTGTATCTACGTACCTAGCTACATAAATGGAAAATATTACACGTACTCTTTTGTATTATAAAATCCAATAATTTTATAGGAATTGTTTAAAATATACAATATTAATTGAACTATATTTGTTGTGCACCTTTCTGGAACCGTTTGGCCTATAATTAGAGTGTGAGTTAATTCTAATCAGAACCATAACATGACATAAAATGTTTGTTAGTCTGAAGCAGGACGCTATCTAATAACCATTTTGTTAAAAATGATACATTCCATGCCTAAAAATAGAAAGTTAGTTGCTCTCACTCAAAAATCGAATATGACAATATGACATACATACCAGGGTTTAAATAGCGCGCTATAGTACCACTATAGCGTTTTCAGACCATAAAAGCTATGACGCAATTGGCGCTATAGCACGCTATAGCGAGCTATAGCGGCACAATATGGCAATAGTGTCGTTTTTTTAGCAGTTCCGTTATGACGCGATAAACGCTATTTAAACTTTTGTGACATACCATACATTTAACTGCGAAATCACAATACTTGAGCATCACTCTAATCGAAAATGACATGTCTTGTAGCAAATCAAATTCTATGTTTTTAAAATTCTTTTATTATTTATTTAGATGGGGGAGATAATAGTTGGTTTTAATTTTTTAGTGACGGTATGGTACTATGCATAGTGCGGATTGGTCTGTACTATAAATTAATATCTCTATTTTTAAAATTCAAACAATCGATATGAACCATTCAACATTATCTCCATATATATGAAAATTTACTTGTATATTAAATTTTACATTTAAAAAAATTACTATTTTTTAAGATAGATAGAAAATTACTTGATCTAAAAATTCTATACCATTAAAAAATAGTGATTTTCTATCTATCTAAGAAATAATTAAAAATTAAAAAATATAAATTTAGCTTGCAAGTACATTTTTATATGAAGATTATGTTGAATGGTTCATGTCGTTTATTTTAACTTTGAAAGCGAAGATATTGATTCATAGTACGGGTCAATCTGCACTATGAATGGTTCAAATCAATTATGTTAAAAGTCACTCTACAATCTAGTGACAAAAATAATATCCTCCGTATTAGATATCGTATGTCCGAATCTTAAATAGAGATTCTTTATAAATGTTAGATAGTGAGATGACTTACTTTCAACCTCTACTTAACAAAATTTGAATAAACAGTGCTCGACTCTGATGAATTGGTTTCATTAACACGAAACGGGCATCTAGCCTCTTTTTTTTAAAGGGAGAGTTTCATATATACCACTCAAAAACTGTGAAATTACGTATTTACCATCCAAATTTCTATAATTACGTATTTACCATCTAAAAATCTAATAACTCACATATTTATCAAATTAATCAAAATCTTAGATTAATTAGAGATTAATTAAGTTTAATATTATAAAGAATATAATTAATACTTGGATTAGTCCCTTCCCCTTCTACACACATAATTCTTCTCTTTTTGATGCGACATTTCTTTTCTACGCTAAAATTTATCGTTCTCTCCCGCCTCCTCCTCTCCTGCTCCGCTAAAACTTTCTCCTCATCAAAGGATTAGTGCTGGCATCAAATGGACAAAAATAAATACAAGTTTACACATCTTATATCACACCTTAACTTGTGGATGAAAATAAATAAACCAGTTGCATAATCAGCATAAATAACATGAATTGAAAATTAGAAAGAAATTTTAAATTAGCGAAACAGTTTCACATTCCTAGTTATGTTGCTCATGTACCTGTTGGAAAATAGAAGGCAGTTGCTTGTGATGGGGTTAAATTAATCCTTGATTAATTAGAGAACGTATTTAAGGAGAGAAAGAGAGGGTGCTAAGTTAATCCTTGATTAATTATAATTTTAAGAATATTAAGCATAATTAATCTTAGTTTTGGGTATATTTGATATATACTAAAGTTATATTGGGTAAATATGTGAGTTATTAGATTTTTAGATGGTAAGTACGTAATTATAGAAATTTGGATGGTAAATACGTAATTTCACAGTTTTTTAGTGGTATATATGAAATTCTCCCTTTTAAAAAAAAAAAAAAAAGTATTGCTAGAGATAGGATAGTAAATACGATAAAAAAGATCCGATCCATCTATCGCTACCTCTACTTATTTATTTCCTTGAGATTCCGTAGATATCATTTGGGCCCAACTAAAATTTACCAACCCAATAAAGTTCGAAGCTATATAACCCAGAATAAGCCCGGCCCAAAGATTGGACAGTCTTCAGCGCGACATTGCTGGAGAGAACATGCAAAGGTGCAATCCGACATTTCGTTACCATCCCCGCCATTACGGTTCATGCAACTCCGCATACTCCGCCCCATCCAACCAAAAGAGAGAGCTTCGAATTGTTGCGCCTTGGAGACAGAGAGATGGCCGGGAGAGATAGAGAGCTTCTGATTCCTGTCGCAAGCGAGGCTGTAGGTCTAAATGGAGGCTCTGATGTTGCGGGCCCCACACCTGTCAGCCCGGCCATTGTTGCACCTCCTTACCATGCCATGACCCTCGAGGTCAGCTCTTCCTCTCCTCTCTTTCTCAATTGCTGGATGGGAATTGGATCAGTAGGAGACGACCTTGCCTGTTCGTTTTGAATTAGTCAAAATTAAATTAAGTGCGTGATAAAGATTTTGTTTTGATTCTGGTTTCAAATTAGCTCCTTCCTCACACAAATGTTTTCTTTGGCTTTTTTTTTATCCTTCTTTAGAACTAAGAATATTGAATAATCTTATCTTTTGTGTTATGACCACCTAAAAAATATATATATATATATATATATATATATATTGTTCTATGACTATCTGTCAGAAATGCTTCAAATTGATCCAAAAACATACACAGTATTGATTAGGCTTTTGCAGTCATTTTATTTTAAATACTTAGATTATATATATATTTTTTTTTTGTAAAAACCAGGCATGGCAATATATCTCCTCGAGAGATTAATCTTGCCGCATTTTTTTCAGTGTTTCTGTGATTTATAAGGTGCCACTGTTGCACACCAAAGATACAACTATTTTCCTACTGGATGCAGCAGTTTACTAACTCAGAATAATTGAAACGCCATGCAAGGATTAACTAATTTAGTGTTCATACAAATTACATACAATGTATTCACAGTTGTAGAAGGAATCTTTTTTGTCTCAGAGGATTGAAATTTTCCCTCTGTTCAATTGAGCTTATATCAGTGTGTTTTTCTTGTTACTATCAATAGGGAAGCTCCAAGTACATAAGAAGCTGGGTATGGAAAAAGTTTATGAGTGGATGGTAAGTTATTTGCCTTTATTTTTTCTTCAAATTATTTGAACAAGCGATTTCCTACTTTGCATTACAAAAGTATAAGAACACATACAAAGAATGCATTATGAAATCTTGACTTTTAAAGCTTTTAACAATAAACAGAAATTAGCAAATGGCCTGCACTTATGCTCCCGAGAGAAAGTGTCATATATCCACTGAGGTGCATTTATTATATATTGTGCATGATGACTTATGAAACTTATCTCTAACAAGTAAGGTGTTTGTGTAGATTTACATCCATGGCTTTGTTTTTTGAAGATTTTGTTATCAAATTTGTAGTGTGATTCTGTTTCCCATTGCTATCACTTTCTACACTACTTGGTGGTTTATCAGCTTCTTTGATGGATTCTTCTCTCCTATTTATGCTCATTTGGGGATGGATCTCTTTGGTAATACATTTCTTAGTCAATATTACAAAAATTCTCCTGTTACTGAAATTACAGAAAGACCATTACATTTTCGGTATTACCATATTTACTGTACATTGATGAAGAAATTCAGAAAATAAATAAAATATTCTTCTCATTTGACTATCTGGATCTTATAGACTAACTAGTTCTTTTTTGGTGGTTTGAAAGGCATAGGCTTTGTAACATCGATAACCTTCATATTTCTGGTCGGGGTGTTCACTTCATCATATCTCGGGGCTTCTCTTCTTGGGCTTGGCGAATGGTTTATTAAGAAAATGCCACTTATTAGTAGTCTCTATTCTGCCTCGAAGCAGATCAGTGCTGCTATTTCGCCAGGTAAAATGTTAAATCCACACAAGATACCACTAGTTAAGTACAACTAGTGCAACAACATATTAATTAAATTTTTAATAATGGTATGCATGTGCCCGCACATCTCGTGACTATATCTGGTATTTTCTTTCATAGTTACAGTATCAAAAGGTTATTGTCATTCATTCAGGTTGAGCCAGTGCATAATAACTACAGACACAAATGTACCCCGTGGACATGTGCCTTTTTTTACCACCGTAAAATTGATAGAATTACACCTGTCCAGAGATTTTATGAGGTTGCATATCACAACTGGTAAATTCTAATGTATATTTAGTAATAATCTGAAACAGATCAGACTTCACGGGCGTTCAAAGAAGTAGTAATAGTACGCCACCCTAGAATTGGTGAATATGCATTCGGCTTCATCACATCAACTATAATTCTTCGTACGAGAAATGGAGAGGAAGAGCTTTACTCTGTCTACCTGCCGACCAACCACCTTTACCTTGGTGATATTTTTCTCATGAGTAGTAATGATGTGATCAGGCCAGACTTAACTGTGAGGGAAGCTATTGGTACGTGCCAACACTGTCCCTATCCAAAAAAATTTCTTCAACTTCCAATAGTTTAGGGGATATAATATGTATCAAATTTGGAAACTAATTGGTCATTTACTTGGTAATTTATAAAAAGGAAAAAAAAAATAGAATTTTATCTGCACTTGATTGTTGCTAAACAAATTGCACCAAGTTTGATACTCAGTCTATCTAAATACAAATAGCACGTCTATTATTTTAGTTTTCAATTATAACGAATCTTGATGTCAGTGGTCACTGTTGCAATATACGTTTGGTTTCAAATATATCCTTTAAACCAATCTGACTTTTTTTGTTAATTTTTTTGCAGAAATTGTGCTTTCTGGTGGCATGTCAATTCCTCAAATTATTTCCACTATGGATTGTGGCATCCCAGTTCTCAGAGATCATGCAAAAGTATAGAAAAGGATATGACAGAATTTTTTTTTTTTTTAAGTACAATTGCTTTCTGTTAGCAGAGCAATAAATTATAGTAAGCTGGCACAATAATAATAGAAAGGGACAAGAAAGGTTATAACAGGACATGCTTTTTGTTTTGTGTCTTGTTCCTATTTCCCTTTACTATTCAGATGAACAAGTCTTAACATGAAATAGGTTTTGTACTTTATCTAACTTATATGTAATTAACTTTTAATGAATCTGATGCTATTTCCTCATAATGTAAAAAGATTAACAAATCATCTAGCGCACAACTGTTCTAAGAAAACTGTGATGCTTTTGGGTTAATGCAAATTTTTCTAGTCCTTTAACAGGCGAGACACAAAATCGGTTATAGTTAGTTGACTATCATGCATGCTCTTACAACATATTATACATGTTAGAAAGAAACGCTCATTGGTCATTACAACATATTATACATGTATAAAAAACAGTAGACGTGCTGGCGATTGCAAAGCTTCTCACAGTCACAAGTCACAACGAATGGATTCAAATCTGCTGCTATTCTCTTTTCGTGAACAGTAACCTTGCTATCCCTGCTTTTCCGAATCCAACCGTCCAACTTTTTTCGAGAACGAATCCCGAAATAACTTTTTTCAAGAACTGTTCGTGCACGCATCTCAAAACAGTTGAATGGATGGATTCGGAAAAGCAGAAATAGTAGAGTTATTGTTCATGCATGTTCATGCACGAGAATAGCAACAGATTTGGATCCACAACGAATATATGTGAACAGGTCATGAACAACATTTTTTGCAGCTTGCAAAGAACACTAAGATATTCGTTGTAACGAAACATCATTTACATGAGATCGATTCATACTAGACTTAAGATAACTAAGGAATATGACAACAATCACAAAGGCTCATCGTAAGGAACAGCTAACAAATTAAGGCTCCTGTGCACACAATAAGCACCGAAAGCAATTAGCTATTATCAAATAGTGCTGACTAGGCGGAGACTAGGAGGACCTAACCTGGTGAATCTGGTACTTTCCCATTCCCTACCAGTGAAGTCTCTTCTTGCCCTTCTTCCCAAATCAATCCATTAAATATAAAAACGACGCAGCCACCAATCCTACGAATTCCCTCTCTCAAATGAAAGAAGAAGAAGAAGAAGAAGCACCAGCAATAACACGCAACAAATTTGGCGAGATCCTGACCCTTGATAATCTCTACTGGTTCCACCACCTAATTCTATTTAAATACCCTACTCCTACTCCTACTCCTACTACTCCTACTCCAATTCCACCACCACCACCACCACCACTCCCAATGGCTTTGTCGTCACAACCAAACCGCCACCGCCGCACCCATAGCGACGGGCCCATCTCCACCTCCCTCAATCGTCCAGTCAAACCGCCACCCCTCCAGAAAATCCCCACTGTAAAGTATTCACTTAATATAATCCAATCAAGTCATTTGAATTTAGCCGACATGGATGCCAGCAAGAGAAGGAGACCGCCGAAAAGCCCACTGAGAAGGAGCAAGTCAGAGCTGGAGTTGCAGGAGTTGGAGGAGTTGAAGAGGAAAATGGAACTGGGGTTCAAAATCTCTGACACTCAAGTGGAGAGAGACTCAGAATTAACAGATATTGTGCCGGGGCTCAGAAAGAAGAGAAGCGAGGTGAACGGGAAGGGAAAGATGAAAGCGCGGCGCTACTCGTCAGATTGGCGGCCCATAGACGATGAGGAGAGGAGGAGGGTGCTGGGAGACTGGAGCGTTCTAACAAATGGAGATGAGAGAGACGTCAAAGAGCAGCTTCGCCAGTGGGCTCATGTGGTCGCATCCAGTCGCCTGTCCGGTGGAAGTTTGGAAATGGAATGAATTATAATGAGTTGCGATTTTCTTTTTCTTTTTTAATCTTGGATTACAATACATTACTCAATGCATAACGGCTATATATATATCTATTTGTTGCCATTGTGAAGAAATTGATAAATCTGGCGTCCTGGTGCATGAGTTCTCCGAGGTTTGTTAAATATGGCCACAAAGTTGATAAACTATTGGGTAGAGGCCTCGCGTTGCTTCGGCAAGTGTTTTGAAAGCTTGGTGAATTGTACAAGAAATGTTTTGTTTTTAGTAAGAAACTACAAAACACAAATCAAAGGCTGTATTAGAAATGTTAAGTCATCATCTTTGGACACCTTCATTAATCAATGATAATTGACAAAATAGGTTGCATACATCAAGCATAGTATAATCTCAATTCCATTATTAATCACGTTGGGTGTCCGATTTGTCAACGGCTACGATTGAAAGATTAATTTTTGAATTTAATCTCAGCTCTCCAATCACATAATATATTTCTTTTGATTAAATGCATTTGTTTTATGTGTAGAAGTTTAAATTTAGCTACAAACATACTCGCCACACATACCGCCACCCAATGCATTATAATTAAAATTAAACAGACTCTAAAATTTAGCGATATAATTTTCCGTTTCCTTATTTATTTGTTTCCTTATTTCTTCCTCTCCAATTGAAATTTTCTATACGGCAGATCACAATGCAAATCAATTTTTTGTTCACTTCCTTATTTATCTACTTTCTTATTTCTATGAGGAGGGATCCAATTACACCTTTTTTGGTGACACACTTTGACACCTACCATTTTTAAAGTCCAAATAGTCGATTTAAACCGTTCAACATGATGGATATATTAAAATGTGCTTGGAGATCAAATTTTACATTTTTTTGAATTTTTTTGCTATTTATTAAGATGGTTACAAAAATCGTTGTTTTCAGACCATTGAAAAATAGCGATTTTGTAACCATCTTAATAAATAGTAAAAAAATTCAAAAAAATGTAAAATTTGATCTCCAAGCACATTTTAATATGGTGATCATGTTGAATGGTTCGGATCGACTGTTTGAATTTTGAAATCGCAAAATTGACCTATATAAAAAACGGTGTCATGATGTGTCACCAAAAAAGGTGTAATTGGATCCCTCCTCTATTTCTATACATATTACTGTGATAAATCTAGAATATATTTCTAATTTTTTTTTTTATGAAAATTTGTCATTTTGTATGAGAATTTATTTTTGTTATCTTATCATATATTCTGTTGCAACGCACGGGCACGATACAAGTATCTTATAAAAGATGTTCAATACCTTCTGGCCACAAATAATAGTTGACATCGCAAATATTGGTATGGTATCGTAAATTATGGACACAAATATTCCTTGGGAAACTTCGTATCAATATATTTATTAACTATAAAGCAAATAATCTATGTAAAAGGTAAATAAAGAGTATATGGTTGCCTGTTTCAGCAAGGTCTCCAACAAATAAATTAGTAATTCCTAATACTACAATATTTATTAGTGTTCTAAATAGCGCGCTATAGCGTTTTTGGACACCAAACGCTAAGCTATGACATCAAAATGTGCTATTTGCGTTACGGCCGCTATACAATATGAGATTTTTTAAGCAATTTATATGGACTTTAAATAAAGACCCAAAAAAGCTCAAACCGAAATTGAATTTGTTGCTACTTGCTACAGATAAATCAATTTGAAATTGGGAATAGAAATAGAAATTTGAATAGAAAAAAAGTCCAAACTGAAATTGAAATTTGAATAAAAAAAATAGATTATGTCATGAATCATGATGCTTAAGATATTTTTAATAGAAAAAATCGATAATTTATGATATTACTATGGATATTTTGAACCGCAATTTGGACTTTGTACGGGTTCAATATGAATATTATAATTTCTTAATTACTTTGGTGTTATTTATTGTTCTATGAGACTTTAGATAATGTTGATATTTAGTACAAATATTGAATATACGGAATGTAAAAAAAAAAACGCTATGTGGCATAGTTTCCGCTATAGCGACGCTATTCGCTATAGCTTTTTTTGTAGCCTTTCCGCTATGACGCTATAAACGCTATTTAGAACCTTGATATGTATAGATATCATTTGAATCCCCATTATGCTTGCCGCCAAAAGCTGCGAAAACACACCCACAAAAAAAAAAAAAGAATCAAACCATAAGAGAGCAATATTATAATGTTATTTCACCAAGTAGACTCCAAAAAATAACTTTTGCGATTTACCTAATTTCCAAGAAATTTAGAAGCAACTTGTATACCTAAAATGATCATAGTACATTATAGAATACTCAGGAAGGATTTCAAACTGTACTAATCATGAGTTGTTCTAACACTTCAATACAACAACACATACATTCAAGTGCTCAATAATAAATGATATGAATCAAAATCTAACTTATAGAAAGATCAAGACATGCGGTCTGCAAATAGGTGTCACCTTAGGGCTTAGAAATTTCTTTGATCAAAATTAGCACATCAATGATAAAATTCATATCCAAATCGGCAATTTCAATCGCGTTATCCTTAAATTTAACCCTTTTTTTTAATTTATGAATCAAAGACAATAGAGAGAAGAAACTTTTAACTCCTTAGGTTCTTGTCATCGTTATCTGACTCCTCGACCTTGGCCTTCTTGCTCGAACTCTTTTGCTTCATCCTTCTTCACCGTACCAACATCTATAGGCTTCTCTGCCGATTTCTTCTCTGCCTCAGCCTCTTTTGCCTTATCCATCACCTCCTTCTTCTTCTTGGCCGCCGACTCACCACCGATTTCATTGCCGTCAGATCCATGAACAGACCGCCTCCTTGCTAAGTATGGATTATAACAAAACTACTTTTATACTTTGCTATTTGAATTTTAGAAAATCTCAATAACGTAACATAATCATCCGATCAAATAAGAGTAAACCATTCAACAAAATATGATTTAGTGAAGCAATTATCTTGATAATTTTTGTTTGTTAAAGTTACTGGTAATTTGTAATAATATTATATTTCTTCACATAAGAAATACAATATTATTCCTAGTTCAAATACAATATTTTTTTTTTGAGAAATTGCATCGACATCATTTTTTTTTTCTTTTCATAAGGAAAACAGAACTGTTAATAATTTTTCCCCTTTATTTCTAAAAAACTAAAAGAAATTGAAAATATAGAGTTACCTCAAAGGAGTAAAGAACTCTGCTTATCTTGTAGCAAGCACACTGCAAAACAACGCTAATTAGAGCTAATTTGAGCGAATTTCCACAAAATCCTAAAACCCTAAAATATTAAAAATGATATGTATATATTGAAAATATTGTGCCATCCAAACTAAACAAATATTAAAAATGAAACTAAACAAATATCAGATTTCCTCTTTCGTTTTTCTTCCCAGAATCAAACTATAAGTTCTCAACTGTATGGTGCTTTGTCTCCTCCTCAGCAGCCTCCGTCGGTGGTGCTTTCTCTCTTGGCCGGGTAAGCTCTCAAACAATTTTACTCTGCATTGTCTGTTTTTTTTTTAACTTAATCGCCATGTGCTGGTTTGAAAATCTTAGAGCTGGTTCAAAAGCTTCATGGGTTTGTAGTTAAATTGACTCTTGGTTTTGATCCATTTGTGGAGATTGGGTTTGTTAATTCATATGCTAAATGTATAAATTTTATGGATGCACTGAAATACCCATGTTTGTATACCCTACATTACAATCGTTCTAAAACAAATGTACAAGTTAAAATAAGATAATTATATTAAGTCAAATATATCAGTAATCAGATTCGATATAAATTTGGTTATAGTAAGTCAAATATGCCAGTAATCAGTAATTTATGATTTTCACGCCGTAAATTGTTGAGTTGGTTATATTATTCAAAATTGTTGATATTTTTTCCTTCTGATCTTAAATTTTATGTAATTTGCAAAAACAATAAAAAGTTTAAAGAAGGTGGCAAGAGAGAGGATCAAGTGTCTGATAGTAAACACTACTAAAAAAGTTTAAATATCATTGCCTAAATAAAAAATTTAAGTATATTACAATTGAAAAAGTGAAATGAATATATCAGAACCCAATCAAAGTCCTTTGAAAAAATGCCTCTGGTCTTTATCTCCTCATTCAATATTTGTAATCGATATCTAATTTATTTTACAGAACAACTTCCTCAAAATTGACCATGGAGAATGTCCCGTGACACACTGATGTGAAATTATTCTCAAAAGCAATGGTGTGTATGAGGTGGCATACGAATATGTGCACTCTTGTTGTGTTCTTCTTGCATTACTCTGCTGATACGTTGAAGAAAAATATTAGTATTTGTTGCATATTGCATAATTTCCTAGTAGATAAGGATGTAGACGTATCTATGCTTGTTGAAGTTGATGTTAGTGTTGTGATCTAGAAGTTAATTATAGGATTATTGTTTTTTAAGTTTTATTCATTTAATTGGATGATTTGTTTATCATTTTGTTCCTTAATAATTTATTATTTATAGATCATTCATGTTGAGAACTTGAAATTATGGAACTCTATAAAATAGTTAATAAATACTCTAAAATGTCCCTAGTCTTGATAATTAACAATTAATTATCAATAAAATATTAACATTTGGATTAGATGATGATCATATTCTGCATATTATATGACAAAAAGTTGTCAATCTAATCAAATAGACACCTGATGGAGATCAGGAGATTGGACGTGACCAAAATAAAACATTTAATATGAATTGTGTTTGTGTCATTAATGTTTTATTTGTATCTGGACTTCTAAGGTATGAGATGATTGTTTCTCTCACATGAGAATGCGTATTCGTGGGTATTATCCAACGCTGCCCATGACTGACAGTCATACATATTTTATCTCAGTATGTATCTCTTATGTGGAGGGATAGTAATTATTAAAAATACCAATGTCTCTCATAAAATGAGTGATGATATCATTGGATCCCTTGATGAAGTAATACAAGTATGTACACATAAGATTAATGAGTTAATCATAATTACTGAATTATATCAAAATCAAGAAACAAATGGATTTGCAAGGATGACACATTCCTACCTTGGATCTATTCATGGTATCATGCGACATGGAATTGACACGAGAAAATTGTTGCTTTAGGGATCGTGATATGGTATGGTACTTATCATCTGTGTCATTTGGATAACTACAATGTATATTGCTAGGTGTCGCTTGTAGTTTATGGAATCGAAAGGAGTTTCAGATTCCATTGTCATATAACATAGATCCCACATGATCACACTAATGAGGAATTAATTAGAAATGTTCTTTGATTTATTTGACATGCATGACATGACAAATAAATTGGTTTCTCAACCAAAACATGAGAAATATAATTATTTGGGATAATTATATATGATAATATAATTAATTATATTAATTGTATTTGATTAATTTAAATAAGAAAAATAGAACTTGGCTCAATAAATAAAGACTAATGACTGTTGTTAATTATGAGTTTATGACCCATGTTTATTTTAAGAAGATGAGAGTTCAAATGTCTCTATTTTTTGTGCCTCCACCATGTCTCTATTTTTAAAACGTTAATAACTCAAAATTTAAATCATAAATGCCAAATTAATTCGTTAGATGTGATATATATTATTTTCTCTATGTGCTTATAAAAAAATATCAAATTTAGGTTTTGTTTTTATGTGAATCAATAAGTTGAAAAATCAACGTTTAGAAATTATCCACATTAGTACGTTTTTACAAGCTCTTGATGACAACCAAAACAAAGTTGAAATGTCATAATTTTTTACACGTGCATAGATAAAATGATGTAGATCATATCCAATTGTTTTATTTTGACCTTTAAGTTTTAAATTTTGAGTTATTAAAGTTTTAAAAAACGGAGGCATAATGGAGGCACAAAAAATGAAGGCATTTAAACCCTCCTCTTTTAAGAATTGTTTTCATAATTAAAAGTTTGTCTAAAATAGTTTACCACATTTTCTGAAAACTGCTGCGCAATATTTCTTATTTTGACCATATCTCCATCAATAGACATCCGTTTTTAACATTCTATTTATTTCTGAAAAGGTAAAAGAAAAATCTATAACTTTTCCTCTCTGAACAAAATCTAATTCGAAATAGATCATGTTAAAAAATGTGGTGCTTAATTTAGACTACCATGTTCTGAAAACTGCTGCGCATGTTTTGTATTTGGATCATAGTGCCCTCATAATATGTCCATTTTGGGCGTACTACATATAGATCGAAAATTAAAAGAAAGATCTATAACTTTGTCGCCTGGAACAAAACCTAATTCGAATTAGATTGTGGTAAAAAACGTGGTAGAACGTGGGGTTAATTTTGGAAATAGAATTTACATTCTTTGTTTGCTATATATAGTCTCTTTCTCATTCCTTTGAAATGAGTTTGTTTTTAGAGAGTTGAAATTCTGTCAAAACTCTCTCTCTTTTGTTTAATCTCTCATGTGTTGAGAACCCATAAACTCTAAACTCAAGAATAGTTCTATGGAGGATAGGATTAAGGAGCGACCAAATTACTACTCTCCACCAAGATAAAATTTTAATTTCTAATTAATTTCTTGGTAGATACCGTGAATGACTTCTACTTTGGAGTCTTATCTTGGTGCAAGATGTTCTAGTTCATGCACATATTAACCACCAAGTCAATAATACAATAAAATTATCATAAAGCTTTGTTCATGAATTGAGTGATTAATAAGCTGTCATTTTGTTACCTTGAATATTATTGCATTTATGAATCATTCCTTTTTCTGACTAGAGTCATTAACTGGAAATGTGAAACTTCACAATATAGATGATATATATTCTTAAAAAGTCTTTAACCAAGGTAATTAGCAGAAACACTAATTTACTGTTCCAATGTTAGTATGTGGATTAAAAGATGGTTATGTTTTACAAACCATTTGACAAGAGATGTCATTTTAATAACATAAATACATGTTCCAGGAACATGATATTTGACAGACCCCGAATGAAACATTAAATGGAATTGTGTTCGTGTCATTAATGTTTTCAATAAGTGTTAAGTTCTAAAGTATGAGGTATTTATCTTTCCTACTAAGAAATGTATATGTGTGATTGTTATCTAACGCTGTCGGTAAAACGCAGTTATAACGGTAGCTCTTCGGTATGCATAACTTAGCTGAGGTAGTGATGGTTTACCAAAAGTACTATTGTCCCTCATATCTCTATACGAGTTATAGTATCACTGGGCCCCTTGATAGAATAAGATTATCTGCATGCGGTATAATTACAGAAGTAATTATATTTGGTAATCTGTTCAAGATCAAGAAAAGATTAAGTTTGTAAGGATGACACACACCTACCTTGAAACTGATCTGATAACTATGAAACAAAAGAATTAACACGAGTAAATAGTTTACTGGATCGTGATATTGTACAGTACAGCATCATCTGTGTAATTGGATGGTCATAGTGCAGATGTCAGATGCCTCATATGATTATAGAAGTTAAAACAGTTTTAATTCTATTTACCAACATAACACAGATCCTATTGGGTCACACCATATATGAGCTACTCGGAGAATCTTATTGATTAATTATGATTTGATTATGATTAATAATAAGATGGATATAATTAATTATACTTGATATAATTAAATTATAAATGTCATTTAGATGACAAGTAAAAACAACGGTTAATTTATAAACGTGCATGACACGTTGTATAAAAGTCACTGAAACAAACAACCGCAAGAAATATAATTGTTCAGAATAATTATATAGATATTAATTGAATTTGGGCCAAGGGCATTTTGGTCTTTTCACATGTCATTCTTATCCACATGACACGTCATCATCCCTATCCACCCGAGGGCAAAATGGTCATTTCATGTCCATTTTAGGCCTATAAATAGAGGGGTGGGGGTAGAGAATAGAATACTAATTCTGAGATATCGAATCTGTCTGATCAGTTCGGTAATCTATTTTCTCTCTTTCTCGGTTTCTCTCCCAAATAGTGTTTCAGTTGAGAAAAGGAAGTTATACGTAATTGACGTATAATCTTGCGGGTTGTTGAGAAGAATATTTACGGGATCGGTGAATAGTGTTTTCCCGAATTTCGCGGTATTTCAGTTTTGCTTATTAGTGAATCTGAATAACTGCAAATTCGTGATTACGTGTTTTCGTCTTTTCTCGGTGAATAGTGTTTTTGCAGAATCCCGCGGTTTATAGTATTTCTGGCAAAAGAAATAAACCGCTCTCCGGTTAGTCCTGGTGGATAACCGATAGAGGCACCAGACGTCTGGTGCTCCGAGACGAGTCATTCCCAGATGTCGCTCTTCTCGCTCGGTCTGCAATCCAATTGGAATTTGGATACGAGGTATAAATGTTATATTAATCTATTTAATTGTTAAGTAAATTTAAGTTTTAGAAATTAATCATGGAGTAGATCTGTAAAGGATTAAAAGGGGTTCTGATGCCAAAGATAGACTGGAGGTGGACACCCTCGGTTGTCTATCTGACATACCACTTTTAATCCACGGCTTGAGTTAGACGTGAAAATTTTTGTTTTACGGTCTTTCCGCATCTTAAGCTAATCAATGGGTTTGAACTGTTAAAACCCGACATGAACCTCCATATAATATTTATATTTATATAAAGACTTATCTACAATTGATGTAATGTTTTCTATAAGATTTGTATGACTGATTTTTGAATGAAACTCCATTTATGGTTCTTACTTTTTATTTACAACTAAATAATGTGATGTATGATTTGTAAGACTGATTGTGCAATTAGATCATTTTTGACCGGTTTTTATGCAAATTTGCAAAATCAGTTTGGAAATTCGGATAAAATATAGATTTGTTGTCTTACTGATATTATGAATCAGTAACTCAATCCATCCTTAGATCAAAGGGATAGAAGCACATCCATACAACACTGGGCATGCAGGGAGGGATTGAAGCTGTCAGAAAAACAGTGGGACAGACCTTAATTGGATCCATCATTCTTTAATATTCAGGGAGGAATAAGGGAATGCCTAAAGTTATAGCAGATAACAAGTGCACTGAAGAAACACTAATATCAGGCATAAATTAGGAATTAGGTTGGCAGGTGTCTCCTGGCACATTCTGATACCTTACTGGCAAGCCTGTGAATGTAGTTTTTTTTTTTTTACTTTATTCTATTTTTCTATTAGGCCGATTTATGTTTTCAAGTAGTTTGTAACTCTGGTAACAAGATTCAATAGTAAGAACTTTGTTTGAATTAATATGAGGCATGCCACAGTTTGTGTCACTGTAAATGAAATATAAAAGTAAAATAGTCATATTAAAAAATATATAAAATAAATGTCAAGTTACTTCACAATCTTCTCTCCCTCCCTATAGAATTGTAGAGCAAGTAACTCCATTTAAATTCTTCCCTTCCTTCTATCTTTGTCCCCTTCCCTTCCCTCTTACACCTTGTTTGGATGAAGAGTAGAGGAAGGAAGGGGAGGTGAAAAATAAAAGAGAATGTAATGGAATAGAAAGGAAGATTAACATATTTAATCTCATCGTGTTTGGATGATAAATAAAGGAAAATAAATTTAACTTTTCTTTTCATCTTATTTCTTGTTTGGTTGATTAAAATTTAGAAGGTTAATGAGAAATTTGGTGACTGTGACAAAAAACTTGTATGAGAATTATATAAGTAAGATATAGGATTATACATTTGTATTATTTTTTTCAAAAATATTTGCAATAAAATTTCTATCCATTCGTTACACTCCAAATCGGAAGAGAAACCAATTATATTAATTACAATTATACAAGGTTAAACTTTTCACCTCCGATATTATTTTGTCAACCAAACATAATTGTCATTTAACAAATAGTCAGTATCTAACGTAAATTTCGTCAGAAATCAAGTATTAATAAAAGATTTTGGGTCGGGCCGGTTTGTTCATTAGTCAACCAATGAACCATATCATGAAATTTAACCTGGTCGTTGGCTCGGTGAGCGTATTTTATGGAATACCACATCACTCTACACACAATTTCAATTTCAGTCGAACGATATTTTTACGAGCCAGCGGTAAATGTACAGAAGTCTTTGAAATTCGTTCAAAGTTAAACCGGACAGCTGGAACGAGAACCTCCGTGCAAGGCTACTGGATCCGAACTCGTTGGCCCGGTCCAGTGATTACAACGCCTGTTTACGCTAACGAGCCCGGTTCCAAGTTCCAACCCAACCTCGTCGACTCGTAGTCCGCTGGTATCAGCCTTATTGGATCGTGATCCGTTTTCCCAGCGCAACTCAAATACGCCATAAATGAAGAAACATCACTAGTCGATTCAATTGTACTAACCTGATTCTAACCTGATTCTATGCTTCCCTGTTGAAAACTATTTTCTTCTTTTGATCTTCCTTTCCTTATTTCTGTTCTTTCGTCGGAATTAAGTTGGAAAAATGGAGAGAGTGGCGGAACTGGCCGGGCCGCTCGAGGTGCTCCCTCCAGTTGATTTCTGC
Organism: Carex kokanica; assembly: GCA_025461125.1. Lineage (NCBI taxonomy): Eukaryota > Viridiplantae > Streptophyta > Magnoliopsida > Poales > Cyperaceae > Carex > Carex kokanica. The sequence continues at coordinate 714,974 of JAJGRX010001067.1, read as the reverse complement.
TGCGCTTATGGCTCCTCTCTTCTACCGAACAATTCTGACAAGGTCTCTTCTCTCTCTGTCTCGACCAACTTACATTTAAGTTAACTGGAATCAGCAATGAGAGAAGGGCTACTCACTTTTTCTAATACTAATTGTGAGATAGAAGGGGATAACTGAGAGGATAGACGAAGGCAAAGTTCGGATGATCTATGTTGTTGTTGACCTTGTGTTGATTTCCTGTTTTGTGACTTTTTCTTATAATTGTTCAGGCTACGATGGTTGATTATATACTTGGTGTTTCAGATCCTGTTGAGTGGCATTCTGAGGCAAGTTTCTTCTCTCAAATTCACTTTTTTGCTGAAATAAAATTGTGACCTAGCCCATGGTCTTCTCGGAGTGGCTCGATCCAAAATACCCCTAGTACAAGTGTTGTTTCCAAAAGTAGCCTCCAGGATCCATTATCAGATTACAGATTTAAGTACTATTCTATTTCTCGATATAGCGAAAAGCTGAAGTTTTGTCTAAAATGGTCCAAGTTTGGTGAAATTCTGTGACTGTTTGACTGCTCAGATTGTACAATTCTTATACTTACTAATTGAGGGAACTTAAATTAGGATTTTTCCTTAGTGTTCCTAAGGGCGGATAATGGAGGCTATTTTGCAAAAGGGTTCAGGGAAACACCAACTTGAGCTGTTCAGTGGATAATTACTTATCTATGTTTTAGTTTTTTCCCCAAAAAATTACCTCCTTGTTTAAATGTGTGTATGAGCTTGTGGTATTTTGTGGAAAATATTTAAAATGGTTGAATCAATTTCACATTTCATTTGAAAGAAAATAAAGCTGTTAATTTCTCTATTAAACCCTGAAACATTAAAAACTTTCTTTTCAACTATTTTCTTCAAACCAGAATTTGGAGAGAAACAGGAAGCACTACTCCAATTGTATGGCTCGTCTCGGCCCAAAAGCGGTTTGCCTTTTATCAACAATTCATCTTATTTTCATTTTTGGCTAAACTTGCCCAAGTGAGTTTTTTACTTAATCCAATCAACAGTTTTATCAAATCCATCTCCTGTACTAAGAACAATGACACTGATCCCTATCTGCATGTACTATTGGCAAAACCTGAAATATAAAATTTGTAGATGTGAGTTGAAAATCGTCATTGAGGGTTTTACAAGCATATTATTTTCTTCCTGATGTTTCCTATCTTACTTTTTAATTGGCAAAAATGTTTGACTGTTCAGATTACACGCCTTGCTGATGATATTGGTGCCGGTGTGCATTTCAATCCATTTGTGGTGTGGAGAGACAAGGTTGTTTTTTTTTTTGTTTCATCTGATGATAGTTCAGCACGTAGGAATGGTAAAATAAGGATGTAGTTACAAACAGTCTAAACTGTAAAGCAACGATATGACACAGTACACTGAAGGATAAACCCTACTGGCTACTGGTCCTGCTCGATTATTAGGCACATGCTGGTATCATCTTGACTGGCTATTGCAAATAAGGTTTTGTAAGTTAGGTTTTAGGATTAGCAACATAATATTGGGTGGTAGATGAGACGGCAAACAAAGAGAGAATGTGGTAGATGCATAGGGGACTTTTTAAGGGAAATACTCGGCTTTTCTTAACTTGTCATACCTTGTTTAACTATATTGGACTCAATTTTGACCTATTAGTTGAAGGGCCGAGATTTATTGCAATGGATTAAGGTGACAATCTTACAATTGTCAAAATTAATTATTAATGTCGAATTCTGACATTTGGAGTGTCATTTACTATGTGTGTCATGCACATAAAAAATGATAGAATTTGATGCAAGTATTGCTGTGCATCACAACTTGAAAATTTCAACAGATCACATTTAATGGACTTTGGTTGAATATGAAACCGCATTCAGATTTCATGAAATTTGATACACAACTAATTTGTAAGGGTAAAAGTATGTCTATTAGTAAAAACTTTTTTGACTTAATTTGAAAAATATTTCCAAGATTGTCAAGTTAACTCACTGTCGACTGATCCCTACCCTTGATTAATGATTTGCATAATAATCCTAGACTTGACTTGAGCTTTTACTCACCATACATTTTTTTTACTTGCATTACTGGCATGACATAAAGCCAGTCAGGTAATAGAATTTCTGTTTTTCATTTTGGGTTCGTATTGTGTAAACTTACTGTAAATCTTCTAATTTAATTGTAGTAAGCTGTGTAACTGAATCTAGAAATATCAACCAACCAACAAAAAGAGCTGTTTATGTTAGGTTGGGCTGGAACTGCAGCTCCAGTGTCTTTAGAATTTTTAGTTTCAAAATTAATTGAGGTTATGTGATATCTCAGAGGATAAAATATGGTGTGGTGAGGATGCATGATTTGGCACTGGATGTGCTGAGTTGGAATCGGTTCTACTTGAGCGGTCGCTTGCAGAAACCTGTATGTTTGTACCTGAGGTCTGCTTTTAAGTTTTTTCTTTTTATAAAATTTACAATGTTGTTTTGCTCAATGAACCAGTAAGTATTTGATCAATACTGTTATACTTGATTGTCTCTCTACTATATGTGCTGACGAATGGACACTGTTGATTTTGACTGTTTGTTGTCTTTCTTGGGATCGTAGAGCCTTTAACCTCAATTAAACATGCAACAAGGAGAATAATATTAATAATACCGATTTAAAAAGTAAGAGCAAAACTAGAATTAAAATATTTTAAGTACACAGCATAACAAAATCCATTTTGTGTATACTAATGTAATCCCGATGCAGGTTTGTGTAGTTGTTGATAATTGGGAGATAAGCAAGGTCAACACCCTTAACCTAAAATCAGCACTGTCAGCTTCATTTCTCCTTTTGCCCCAGGAGTTCACCGAGGTTTACTATTTTCGAATTTTTCGTTTTCTTTACCTTCTCAGATGCAAGCCCCATTATGATTGCTCTTTATTCCTTCCTGTTTTTGCAGGATGATTTATATGCTAAAATATGTAGCTTGTCATACATGGGTGACCTAAGAATGTTATTTGCAGAAGATAAAAATAAGGTTAGTACAGAAAGCTTGAAACATCCTTTGTTTATGAGGCACATGGTACCCAAAACTTTTAAACTGCTTCTATGCTGAAGTACCAAGGATCACAGTAGTACCTGCTACTGATACCAACCAGTATTAAGCAAAACCTGCTCAATACACAAATACAGATCCCATCACATCATATGAAAGTATTAGCCCTTTTTAAGGATTTTTTGGGCCTAGAAGGGCCCAATTAAGTTCCAGTTGCCCTTGAATGAATTTTCAGTTCAATCTGAAATTGCGCAGGCTAAAAAAACAGAAAATAAAAGATAATGGCGTTATAATGGAAAAGTACAATTAGTGACTTCTCATTTTAAGAGTATCTGCTGAACCTATGCTTAAAACAAAAGTCATATCTATTGAAATTATGTTTCAGGTGAAAAATATAGTTCAAGGTAGCTTCAAGTTATTCCAATCAATGTATGGACCACTATTACATGAGTATGTGTCAGAAAGGCTACTCAAAGTTTCTTCTTTTGGAGGGACAAAGTCTTTTAAGCAGGTAGCTTTTTCTTATTTAATCTTAGTTCTGATGTTACATTTTTCTTTCTTTTGAAAATAGTTGTACCCAACAGGTACCTGTTTTCAACCTTAAAAAAAAAAAACAGGTACCTGTTTCATTAGACTAAACACCAAAATTTATTAACATCTCAAAGCACCTTCATAATCCAGCATAAACAAATTCTCCCTACTGATGTATATTGCCCTATCCTACTACATGATATACTATGTCTCAGTGAAAAAAATAACCTCATTAAATTGGCAAACCTCCCTTTAATACCCCTCTCAGCATATAAGACACAACTAGGAGGTGCACCAACCTCAGTTTAAGTAAGAAATCGGCCATCATCTACATACTCTATTTCCAAACCCCTTAATACCAGCATAGACCAAAACTCATACCAAAACCAGAGAGGCTACATATTACACACTGAGCAAAACATACAAAATGCACTTTATTTAATTGATCTTTCTATAATTTTGATATATGATTATAGCAATTAAAGCCAGTGTAAGTAGCCATCTGTTATGGTACAGTTTCTAAAGGGGTGGAGTTTTGGTTGTAATTGCATGGCCCTTCTGTGGTTCTTGTGCTTAGCACATCCATTATTTTGCCAAAGTTCTTCCCTGTTATGCACTTTTTGTAATTAATTAATAGGAACTGAATTTTGATATTTTGGCATTGGTCGAATTATGGAATTCAACCACAAATCACATACATTAGGGGTTCAATACAAAACTAAAATTCTTCTGTGTTATTGGTAATACAATAAGCAAAATCTAATATAGAAGAAAGAATTTCATGGGAGGGTTGTTTTGGATCAAAACTGTGGCAGGAAGGTTATATATATATATTTTTTCTCTATATTGTGTTTACTTTTGGCTTGAACTTGATGTTGAACTGACAGAAATATTTCTTTCTGTGTATCACTAAAAGATACAACAAAAGAAAAAAGAAGCAAGGCTCTAATATTATCATTTTAATATATTTGGCAGGATTGCAGTTCCTCCTCGACAAACTACCTCTTTTCAACTCTTCCTTGGACAATTCAACGACACGTGGGAGGCAGCTCCACTCTAGGTCATAGTGGTATTTTTCTTCTCTTGTGAATTACTCTATGCTTTTCCATCATTCATTATCATTAAATGGTCGCTCTTTGTAGGAACTGCAACTCCTCAAATCATAGTCTCATCAAAAGATGTGGCAGCTAAGTGCGTGAGGAAAGGTTTGAGACGACTTGTCATGGCATCAAGTGCGAGGCAAGCTCTGTCAGGTTTGATTGCTACTGGCGGTTTAAATGCAGCAAAATATCTTGGAAGAAAGATTTCCAAAGCTTGGCAATCTAGAATCTCATGAACTCAAATATGTAGAGAGTTACTTCACTTTTCTGTAACTTTGAATAAACAAAGTTTTATATTATCTCTTTAATAAATAAATGAATCACTTGACCTTTTGTTCGAGAAAGGTATCCAAATTTTGGCAAGTTTGGCAAAATGAACCTCTTTATTGTGCAGAAGAGGCAATTTTTCTCTTTTTGGAACTTTTTGCGTAAATTGATCTGATTTTTCTAATATGTTGCTAGGTAAAACTAACTTGGCCCATCAGAGAGATTTTTTTTTCTTCTTCTTTGAGAAAGATATCACAAAGCTTGGTAATCAGAAATTTACTATCAGAATAGTGCAATTATATTTCATATATCATGCTAATGGTAAGGGATATGAAAATTTGATGAGAGGGGTTTCTTACAAGTTACAATATCCCAAGGAATTCTGTTGTTTCCTTGTCAACTCCGAATCAATACTCATGTAAATACTGAAATACATTGTAAGATAATGCCGAAATGACTTAATTTTCCAGTAAGACTCATTTCTTTTCCTTTTTCTTTTCTAAATGCTAACAATCTTTGGGAGACTTTTCGTTCTCAGCTCGCTGCCTATAGCAAAGCGTCGCATCAGTGACAACTGATCCAAATTAAAAAAGTATCAATCGGGCATAAATTCAGAATTTAACGAAGCCAAAATGATTTTGTATGTTTGAAGAAGTTTGCAAGAGAATAAATTTTTTATTTGTTTTCATGTGCAACGATACTAAAATGATTTGGCGGATTATTTGGCAAAGAAAGGGAGGGAAAATGGTTGGAATTGTACGGGGCATTCCTTTCCCTGTTTTAGTCAGTAGGATCTTTGTAATAGGTTTTATTATATCAGATACAGAGAATTCTGTTGTATGGGGAAATGGAGTTGTAAGTTGCCTACGGACTTTCGAATATATATAAAAAATAAAAATGTTTTGAAGGGTAGTAGCATATATACTATTTGATTGAGACTTTGAGAGGCAACGTAAACAGTAAAATGTTGATTAACTATTTGAGAGGACAAGTCTCTACCAAGTTTAAAAATAAAAAATAAAATAAATTAAAGCACGGAGGAAAAGAAATTCGTCGCCTGAGAGATTCGAACTCTCGCGGGGAAACCCCATGTACTTAGCAGGCACACGCCTTAACCACTCGGCCAAAGCGACGTTGTTGTCCATGCATATATTATATAATTTATAAATTATATTTAATCTTTTCTGCAAGCTTCGCAGTAGTAATGTTGGCGGCGAAATTGAAACCGAAATTTTTATTAGTACCCTAAAAAAAAAAAAATTCTACCCTCACTGAAACAATTTTAAAAATAACCTAACCGCCCCACGTTGGGGCAGTTAGCTCCCAATACCAAACCGCCTCTTAGTGGGGCGGTCAGCTCATGACCAAACCGCTCCCCAGTGGAGTGGTTTGATATATAATAATTTTTTTAATAATGTTGTTTATTTTTTATTTTTTTAGAAATCATTTAGGATTAATATAAATTATCTAACAAACCGTAGATCTTATTATGACATCCAAACTCGAACTTCGAAAATGAGGAAGTGAAACGGCACGCAATGGTCGCATATCCGCAGCTAAATTTTTTTGGATGGGTGAAACCGCTTGAAGAGACATCTATCTCGTTTTCTTCCACCCAAAGATGTTGAAGAATACATGACCACGAATGATCCGACTATTAGAAACGTTCTTGACGAGAACTTCGGCGATATCGACCCTCCACCTGAATGGGAAGTGTGCTACACATGTCTTGTCAAGGAAGATATTGTGGAGATGTTCTTTTGTTATTTTTGTGGCATAGCCATTTCACCCCAAATGTATCAACAAAAATGTAAATCTGGTAAACGACTATCGTTTCCAAATGTGGAAGTGTGTTCCGTGCTGCTGCAGGCCTTCGGAGACGACAGGAGAAAGTTTCACTACTCATAGGCCATAGTCTTTCTCATATGAAAATATGCTTCGTAGTATTTTATGCTAGACCGGATTATAATATTTTATGTTTGGATTTATAGTATTTTATGTTTGAATCGTTAGATTTTATGTTGTAGACTTAGCATTTTTTACTGTTGTTTTGTTGTTTATCTATTCGAACAAAACCAATTTATTTTAGTATAATGTAGCATAATTAGCATAATTTATTTTATTTTAGTATAATTTAGCATAATTTAAATTATTTTCGTATAATTTGGTGACAAAAAAATCTAAAAAAAATATAAATACTACCATAAAAATACTATAAAGTAGCACATATAAAAAAAACAAACATAAGATAATCCAAACATAAAATACCAAACATAGTATACAAAATATAAATACTACAAAACAATATAGCTAAAACTACCATAAAAAACTAGTGGCGACGACCACAAGAGGGGGACCATCGCGATGCCGGCACTCCCCTGTTAGCTCTGTCGAGTAGTCCCTCCCATACTCCCTGATCAGGTAGTCCCTGCCAGACTCCCTGATCAGTTGTAACGACATCAGCCTTTGCCTCTTTGCTCAAACGTATTGCGGTATCCCAAACATTCTCATCCTTACCCCTAGTGACTAACGAGGGTGTAGAGAAGATGGACTATGCCAACTTAGTCGCATAGTCCGGCTAAGCCTGTGACCCGCTACCACTGGCCTCTCTATCGTGTGGCCTCTCTGTAGCATATCGTCGTCGCCCCGGTGACTGAACGGGTGAAAGGCTATCCAAATCATCCAGACTGAAAGATATCCCCTCCTTGTCCATAGGCTCAAACTCCGGAGTCTCCTGCTGCGTTGGCGGGGGTGGCATGTATTGCGGATGCTGGAAACATACAAATAATCTAATTTTGCTCTGAAGGAAGAAATTTATACTATCTTGACAGATAAAAAAATATGACATATCGGAGGTAACACTGGACTTCCCTGCTCGTCATAGTAGGCATGCCAGCTAGTCATGGACAATACCCAACGATGGTAGTCCCACTGTGGTTGCTCTCGGGGGGGAGATGGAATATGAGAAGCTTTAATTTGGTATATTTTAGTATAATATGCTAAATCATGCAAATTATGCTAAATTAAGCTAATTATACTAAAATATAATAAAGTAAGCTAAAATATGACAAATTATGATAAATTTTGCTAAATTATGCTAAAATGTGCTAATTATGCTAAAATATACCAAATTATGCTAAAATATGCTAAATAGGTTAAATTAAGCTAAAATATGCTAAATTAAGTATATTATGCTTAAATGTGCTAATTATGTTAGGTTAAGCTAATTATACTAAAATATACCAAATTATGCTAAAATATGTTAAAATATAATAAAATATGCTAAAATATGTTAAATGATACCAAAATATACTAAATTATGCTAAAATATGCTAAATTATGCTAATTGTGCTAAGTTAAGCTAATTATACTAAAATATACCAAATTATGCTAAAATATGCTAAATTATGTTAAATAGGCTAAATTAGGCTAAAATATGCTAAAATATGCTAAATTAAGTATATTATGCTTAAATGTGCTAATTATGCTAAGTTAAGCTAATTATACTAAAATATACCAAATTATGCTAAAATATGTTAAAATATAGTAAAATATGCTAAATTATACCAAAATATGCTAAATTATGCTTAAATATGCTAAAATTTGCTAATTATGCTTATATATGTTAATTATGGTAAGTTAAGCTAATTATACTAAGAGGAGGGATCGGATGACACTCTTTTTTGGTGACATCTGACACTGTGTATTTTCAAAGTTCAAACAGTTGATCCAAATCGTTTAATATGATGGATATATTAAAATGTGCTTGCAGATCAAATTTTACATTTTTTTTGAATTTTTTTACTATTTATTAAGATGGATATAGAAATTCAATGGTCTCAAAACAACGATTTTGTAAAATACTTAATAAATAGTAAAAAAATTCAAAAAAAATGTAAAATTTTATCTGCAAGAACATTTTAATATATCCATCATATTGAATGATTTGGATCAACTGTTTGAACTTTGAAAACTTTGAAAATGCACGGTGTCATCCGATATCACCAAAAGAGAGTGTCATCTGATCCCTTCTCTTATACTAATATATACTAAATTGTAGAGAAGGAAATTTGTCACGGCGTGATCAGTCACGTCACGTAACGTCACGTTCACGTCACGTTACGTCAAGTCACGTGTGTCGATTACGTGACATGACTCACGTGTTGCGTGACGTGACTGTATTTAACAAAAATTATACGTCACGTCACGTCACGTAAACTAATCACGTCACGTCACGTGATCACGTCACGTTATAAAACACATCACGTGATCACGTACTGTTATATTTTGTCAGTTCCAGCATGTTTTGAGGACAAACTCTAGTAGTCCATATTCCTATTAGCACTATTAGGCTATGTTTCTGTAGTATATTCATAGTATATTCAGATTTTTCTTTTGTGGCTGTTTGTAAAAACTATGTTTCTTAATGAAACGGACTTAAATATCTTTTATCCAAAAAATTTGGCAATTTTTAGAATATTATTTACTAGTTAATTTTTGCAACATTATTTACTTATTTTACAAATTTTATAATTTTCATATTTTTTGATATATTTTTTCTGAATTTTCAACAATTTAAATTAAAATATAAAAAAAGTTTAATGTGACTAATTTATGTCACGTCATATCACGTTACGTGTAGTCACGGCGTGACTACGCGTGACGTGACCATTCGCGTGACGTGATTGTCTGCCACTATTTTAATCACGTCACGTCACGTCACGTGAAAAAAATATATTGATCACGTCACGTCACGTCACGTGACCAAATCACGACGTGTTTGTCACGTCACGTCACAGCGTGTCACGTATTTCCTTCTCTACTAAATTGTGCTAAAATATTCTAAATTATGCTAAAATATGGTAAATTATGCTAATTATGCTAAATATGCTAAATTACAGTAAATTATGCTAAAATATGCTAATTATGCTAAATTATGCTAGTTATGCTAAATTAAAGTAAATTATGCTAAATAGGCTAACATATACTAAATTATGCTAAATCATTCTAAAATATGTTAAATTATGCTAAAATACGCTAAATTATGCTAATATGTGCTAATTATGCTAAATTAAGCTAATTAAACTAAAATATACTAAAATGTACTAAATTAAGCTAATTAAACAAAAATATTCTATATTATGCTAAAATTTGCTAATTATGCTAAATTAAATTACATTATGTTAAATTATGCTAATTAAAATAATTAAAACTAAAATATACTCAATATGTTAAAATATACTTAATTAAACTAATCAAAACTAATTGACAACTAATTAACACAAATTAAAACTAATTTTGAACTAATTTGCACTAATTTAGGTACATTTCTAACAAATTCTATCAATTTATAATCATTTTGGACTCCAAATAAATTAAAAAATAATAAAGGGACTTACTTGCAAATGTGAGAAGAGAAGGAGAAAATTTGGAGAAAGAGAGAAAGTTAGGAGAGAGTGTGAATTTTGTGAGAATGAGATTTTGAAAAAAAAAACGGAACCCCTGCCATTCTTTTATAAACACCCGGACCAATCATATTTTGGCTGGTTGGGAAAAAAATGGAACCAGCCAAAAAATGATTGATTTGGACATTTTTAAAAATACCCAGCTAACCTGGGTATAATTAATTTTGGATATTTTTAAAAATGTTGGTTTTTTTTTTCTATAATGTTCAGCCTCTTTTCCATATTTGCTTTCTATAGTGTTTAAAACTCATTTCATAATGTGCGGGGTCCATTAAAGAAACTGAAATAAAAGTCAACCAAAAGGATGATAATTCTTTGTTAAATGTTGTCTAATCCATCATCTTACTCTTATGTAACAATACTTGGGCTGCCCTTAATCATTTTGGTACTTTTTTGCTTTTTACGTAATAGTTCCTCTCTTTTACAAGATCCACGAACAACATTGATAATATTAGAAATCCTGATAAATAGTTTCCCAACCTTTTGATGATGTCTGGCTACCGCAACGAGAGTTAGTTGCAATTGATGGGCCCAACAATGCACGTAATATGCAGACCCGTTCTCCTTCAGGATCAATGATTTTAGACCCTTGAACACCCCACTGATATTACTAGCTCCATCAAAACCTTGGCCATGTAATCTAGAAAAAGTTAGACCATACTTACCAAATAAATTCTCAAGCCCCACCTTCAAAGTCAGCGCTGTAGTTTCAGAAACATGAACGATACCTAGAAACCGTTCAACAATAAAACCTCTCTTGTTCACAAACCGAATCACAACTGCCATTTGCTCTTTGGTTGAGCTATATCTTGCCTCATCAACCAAAACAGAAAACAATTCATCTCCAAGCTCTGAAATTATCTCCTTAGTTGTCTCCTCTACACACGCGTTAACTATATCCTTTTGTATTGTAGGTGCAATCAACTATCGGTTTTGGGGAGCATTCTCCAAAATCACCTTATTTATTTCTTTATTATGATATCCTAATAATCTCATAAGTTCACGGAAATTCCCTTCATTGATAGAGGTTTCAGACTCGTCATGTCCACGGAATGCCAAACCTTGCTTGTAAAGCCATCGAACACAATGTACAGTGACATTTAACTATGCTCGATAATTCATCTCCTCAGGAACACTTTGTCTTTCTAGCACAGCTTGAATGCTTTGTGAATGGTTCATCAAATTGGAACATTTCTTTTGAGCCTCATTGTGCCAAGAATTTGAATCACCAACATGATCCTCAAACCCTTTTTTAGCATTTTTTCAATTTCTAAAATCATCTCCTACAGAGTTGGTTCCTCCACCAGATCCAAGATTTTCCGGTCTAAAAAGATAACAACAAAGGCAAAATGTCACATCCTTTTCTTTGCTATACTCCAACCAAGTTTTATACTTATTGAACCATTCTTTGTTAAATCTTCTTATTACACCACTGAAATCTCTTTGAGGAAAATCATGGTTGTGAGGTTGACATGGACCATTTATTAGCAACTCTCGACGTATACGGTCATGTTCATTTGGATTATAATGAGATATCGGTGGCCTTCGAGCAGGATCAGAAGGAGGGATTTGTTCAGCACTATTAATCTCATGAGAGTGATTAGAACTCGATGATGAGCCTCTTGGAGGATTGGATTTCTTCTTAAAAAACTTGTGCATTTTTTATACTATGAATGACAAATTAAAGAAAAGAAGATATTAACCAACTTAAATTATACCATAGTTCAAGACTTAAATGAAAGGGGTTAATAATTCATGTACCAATTAGGGTTCTAAAACCTAATAATTCAATATACCAATTAATTAGAGCATCTACATCCCTGAAACTATTAGAGTTTCTAAATAACTGTTAACTGTTTTTTAGAAATTAAACCTCTCTTAATTTTTAAGCCTCCACATCCCTGAAACTAAAATTAGAGTTTCCTAATTGCCACGTCACAGCTTATAAAATTTCTTATTAAGATATATTTGCAAGAGAAAGGAATCTCAGCGAATCATTTCGCCACGTCACAGTTTATAAACGATTTCTTATTAAGAAATTATTGAGCAAAGTTGCTAAATAAGAAATTCATCTACATCCCTGAAACTAGTTTAGCAACTGCCACATCAGATTAGAAACTCTAAGAGTTTCAGGGATGTAGATGCTCTTAGAGTTCTAATAATTAATTAGAATTGTAAGACCTAGTATTTCAATATTACTAATTTACCATTTACCAACCACAAGTTCAATTTACCAATTAAATATGATTCTAACTCTAAGTCTAAGACCTAAAAATTGAATTTACCAATCAATTATAATTTAAAGACCTAAATTTAATCTAAAATTTCAAACCCTAATTTGCAATTTCATAAGATCCAAAAATCTAAAGAAAAATACAAAGTTTAAATTACCACATAAAAAAGAGAAACAAGGTATTTGATTATTCTTTCGAGTCAACAGAGTCAGAAGAGTCGAAGATTTATGCGTTTTTTCTCTTTTCTTTTATCTTCGTGTTTTTTCTTGTCTCGAGTCAGAGACAGCGGCGCGTTGGTTTGTATTTTTTTTGTTTTGGCGTTTCGTTTGACAAACATAGAGAGAGAGAGACAGGGGCAGGGGCCTTCAAGCATATTTTTGGCGTTTCATTTAATAGGCCGTTTCAAGTTTTTGGCATTTTGTTTAGTCAATTAATGGGCCGCATTTCAAATTGAATCAATTAAACACAGAGAAACAGAGACAGAGACGAGCTACAGGGGCAGCATTTCAAATTGAATTTAATTGGACCGTATCTTATATAATTTATCAAATTTAATATACAATGGGCCAGTTATTTTATTGACCTACGGGTAGGACAATATTAATTTTCAGAGTAAAGCAAAGGCCCAAAATTCAGTCTTGTAAATTAGTTTTGAATTTTCAGGTAAGCCTACCCTGTGCTACAGTAGATCTGCCCCTGTTGATGACCGTAATTTATGTGTGATTATATGAGAACATCTTGTTAAAATTAACAGGCCACCTATCTGCAAACATCGCAAAAAATGAATAAATGACATCTTTTATTTGCAAATGTTAAACGGAAAAAAAAGGTAAAGTCCGTTATTTTTCTTGAGACTTCATTGTCCAAAATTTCCGAAAGAAAAAGAATTCCGCAAGAACTCTTAAATGATACAATCAATTAAATCCATTTTAGCTTACTGGCTTGACGAGCGAAGCACTACACGATAGTCTAATCTACGCACCACAAGCACCAAGTAGATACAACGAATAAAAGCATATTTGATATTAGATGGATATGGATACAGATATGATATCTGTTTTTTAATACTATTATTTATTAAAAAAACATATACATATTATTAAAAAAATATGAAAATTAATTATAATGATGAATAACATAAATTTTTTCATAATATATATTAAATTATTTGATATATATCTACTATTCGAATACGAATATTGAAACGTAAAACCAAATCTGTATTCATATTCATACAAATATTTGGATATCGGATACCCACATCTAATTTTATAAATACGGATTCGGTAGGATAATACCCAACCCGTTTTCACCCCTACCTGAGCTCCTGAGGTGCAATATGTAAATCCGGACTGTTATTTTTAACCTGATACAAATTTCAAAACAGACCTATATCTTTCATCGATACCGGATTAAATTTCATCGATACCCGTCCAATACTTGAGGGGATACGCACTTGTACCCATAAATAAATTTTGTTATCTATTATAACACCATTGTTACTGATCATTTATTTACTTTGACAAATTGCCAAACATCGTAGAATAAACTGAAAAAGGTAAGAATTGAACAATAGTATTTAACCTAAGAATCAACAATTCTCACAAATGGAGTAACTGAAAATCCTACTAACACGGTCAATTCGTCCATTCATCCATGATTTGAAAGATCACAATTAAAATATAACTTGTGACTTCTAAAATTTTAATACTCTCTATACTTTAATTGTGACCATCCAAATTAACTTTGTTGGGAGAATTTTCCTGCCCATCCACATGTGAGTAGATCTCATATACGGTACATGGATCAATGATGATTTGTTGCATATTCCATCATTTATCAAACAATTTAAATTTTAAATTGTCCAAATTAAATAATCCTTGATGCACTATGAAATGACGTAAATTTACATAAATTCAATATGTAGCATACCTATGCATTGAACAACATGCTTATAAATTGATTTTTACAATTAATTTGAGAAATTTTATGAAGAATATCGATTGATTTGATTGCCAATGATCTTGACCCGATTGCAACTTTTTTTTTCTTTTTTGATAAAACAAATATATATTTTTTTTAAACAAGAATATGGTAGTCTTGACCCGACTGTATATAGCACACCTTTATTGCCTGAAATTCTTCATGCATTTTAAAATTCTTAACCAAGGATCTAAATAACGTTTATAACATTATAGTGGGAAGGCTACAAAAAAAGCTATAACGAATAGCATCGCTATAACGGAAGCTATCCCACATAGCTTTTTTTTTTTTTTCATTCCGTATATTCAATATTTGTACTAAATATCAACATTATCTAAGGTCTCATAGAACAATAAATAACACCAAAGTAATTAAGAAATTATAATATTCATATTGAACCAGTACAAAGTCCAAATTGCGGTTCAAAATATCCATATTAATATCATAAACTATCAATTTTTCCTATTAAAAATATCTTAAGCATCATGATCCATGACATAATCTATTTTTTTTTCTATTCAAATTTCAATTTATATTCCCAATTTCAAATTGATTTATCTGTAACAAGTAGCAACAAATTCAATTTCGGTTTGAGCTTTTTTGAATCTTTATTTAAAGCCCATATAAATTGCTTAAAAAAAATATCATATTATTTTTTTTGAAAAATTTGGCAGTGACTGCCAAATAGGTTTTATTAAAAAAAAAAAAAAAACCCATATTGTATAGCGGCCGTAGCGCAAATAGTGCATTTTGATGTCATAGTTTAGCGTTTGGGGTCCAAAAACGCTATAGCATATAGCGCCGCTATTTAGGACATTGTTCTTAACTATGCATTCTCGAGTCTCGACTATGAGGTTATCTGTAGTATCAATCACAACTAAAGAACAAACATATTTATATGAAAAAATTGGAGAATTCCGTGCACTAGATCCTTCAACTTATTTACAACAGCATGTCTTGTATCATTTATTTGCGATAGAAGTCCCATCGACTCTGCAAAGAGAACAGTAATAAGTTTGAAGGAAAAATATGAGAATTTTGAGAACAAGGCAACAATAAAGGTAAAAGAGAAGACATTCACCAAGCAGCAGCTTCAAATGGAGATATGTAATGTTTATTCTAATTCGTGAGAAGGTATTCTTAACAAAGCCTGATACAGATAAACATGAATTAGAGAAAGAGAGAGAGAGAGAGGAGATATGCACATATTTGGAAACAGAAAAGAGAAAGATTAGACGAGATATGCACCCTTTGAGCCATGTTGTTTTTCAACGCCATACAATGCATGTTTGGCATATGCAAGCAGACGAACATGCCGACCAACTCCGAGCTTGCCAATTATGGATCTCAACAGTCCACTGAGCAAAAAGCAAAACAAAAAAAACGGTATGGATTATTAAATAATATTCTTATAGGGACAATATTTGTCTTCTATGATCCTGCAAATGTTAAAATGGAAAGCAAATGAGCAGTGTTAATGGGCATTACAATGATATAATCCATGAAGTATTTCTCACTTTTGTAGGTCTAACAGGCAATGACCAATGTTAATGTGATATTTTTGTTGCTTCATAGGGCATTGCCTAAGTATTGCACAACCGATCAATAATGTTTTTAAGGGCCGAAGGCAGGGGAGGGTAGGGAGAGAAAGAGAGATTACTCTGTTCTAAGAATAACGAGAAAATCGGGAGGTAAAGAATCCATGAAGGATGTTATGTCTTCTAATGTCAGATATCTAAGCTCGTCTTTTAGATGATTCCTTTCGTCCTTCGACATTTGAACGCCCAGGACTGATTTACTAACATGAGCATAAAAATTGAACTGAAGTTAGATATATTATAACTGAATATGGTGAGCAAGTTCAACAGAAGTGCCGAGTTTCCTATTATCTACTAACATAAAACTGTTTGTGAGTCTCCGACCAATGTACTTGCACCAGTGTAATCTGGCAACAGCATATTTATTACATCTTTTGGTCAAAATTAATAGGTAAATTGAGGGTGATGAAGCTTACCTTTCTATGGTTCTTCCAGTAAAAATAACAGGGAAATACTTGGAATACTTTCCAACACCAAACTTTTCACCTAAGTCCAGTATTTTTCTAGAATCTAACATGATAAGTGCTCTCCAGAGCTGACAATAATCAACCCTAAACTCCTCATCCAACTCTCTGTAGATTCCATGATCCAATAGCACTGTAACAAGAGCCAACCAAATGGAAAAAACATATTTTGATCATTATTATCAAGCAGGAACAGTAGCATATAAACGGTATAAGAACTCCCATTATTTAGTGACCTTGAAACTCCCACATTTGTCGTATGTCAAAAAGGGTAACAGCTCAACAACTGAGACAGTTAACTTCACAAACCAGAAAATAAAGTAAACAAAAGCAAGATATAAAGATCAAAATCAGCAGTTGTGCAAAAAAACTTGTCCAAGAGTAAAATGCACGAGTTGGTCTTAATAGGGTATAGTTGGAAGTTTAGGAACCAATGGGTCATATGTGCAAATCTTCAGATGCCTTTCTTCATGAATATGACATTTGTTACTATGTTACCTAAGTTGAACCTTCCATTGCCTTGAGAAGAAACCAATATGTTTCCTGGGTGAGGGTCACCGTGCACAAATCCATGGACAAATATCATTTCTGCAAAGAGCTCCATTAATGTTTTAGCTACCTGAAATAAACACCTACTCTTAGTATATTACCACGGGGGACCACATTAAAGGGATCTATGAAAGCTGCACAATATATACCATACTCTCAACACTCAATATCCCACAATAATTGGATGTCAGACCCAGAATTTACCTGATGTACAATTCATACAATTGCAAAACCCAACCCACGAATTGTTTTTTGATTTATCAATTGTAACTTACGCTTACAGGGAAACACCTCCTTAAATACCAAGGAGTTATCAAAATTTAACAGAATGTACCTTTAACCAACAGTTGGGTGTAATATGCCATATAAAGCAGAGAATCTGAGGTGATAAAGTGATAATTGTGGAACACAGGAAATGTTTTTTTTGTGTGTGTGTGTGTGTGTGTGGAAAATACAGGCCTTGTGGTTAACAACAAAGCTCCAAAAGCAACTGGCCTTGTGCTTCTTCATATAAACAAGAATAAAATGCATCTAATATTGATAGAATTAAACAGGGAGAACTGTACACTGGCTACCTCCTTAAAACTTGAAATGACTATAAACCAACTAAATTGCCACAACTCTTACATGTATGGATTTGACAAACAACAATGCAAAAAAGAGCAACAAAATGGAAAAGAAAAAAAAAAAATCAATAAATGATAGAATCATGTTGACAAACAAAATTCTGACCTTCGCAGGGTTTATACCCTCTTCTTGCAAGTAGTCCAAATCATCCACCTAAAATTTGAGGATTCCTAAGTAAGACATATTTGAAATGAATTAGAAATAGAACTGGGGGTATCAATTTACTGACTACATACTTTTTGTCCATAGCAAAACTCCATTGTCAAAACCTGGGGGGTCGTTAGATCCTGAGAAATAAGGTCTAAAAATTAGGATTGATAACAATCTTCAGAAGACTCTGATATGAAATTTACTTCAGATGAATATTTTGCACAAATATAGCTAATGTTTTGTAAAATTTACTGTTCCAACCTTAAACACAATGGGAACTTTAACTGCCTTGTTTTTCCTAAAATAGGTTGCTACTCTCTGAGAATTGTTTGCCTCCTGGAGAAAATCTACAATTTTTTTTAATGATAACATTAAGTTCAGTATACTACGAAAAATTCAAAGAAAAGGAGGAGAAAGAGAGAGATATATATATTGTACTCACCAAGTTCAAGTGACATGGTCTGCTGAAATTGACGTAATACCCGCTCAAACCTGAATTCGGGAAAAACCTGTAAAATAAAATAAAAAGTTTTACAATTGATATACAACAGATGAAGAACAAAATAAAACAATTAAATCTGCAATTGAAGTTTACCTTTGAAATGGATTTTGATAAGATTGCCATTGCCATGATATCTATCTTCATTCTCTGCTCCAGTCCAGGATATTGCACCTAACATGACATGAAATTTTCAATTTTTAATTTACAAAATATATGCCACAGAAAAACACTTTTTCCTCTATAAACATCATATTTTATCCTCACCTTTATAGCTACTTCTTGCTTATTGTTCAATACACCATGATGCACCTGGGCAATTGAAGCGGCAGCAATTGGCTGTTCATCGAATGCCAAGAATCTAACAAACCACAATTTACAAATTGATGGTTCATCAAAACCATCCACAATTTACAAAATAGTTCCACAATCGATATCTTTGTTGTATCGAGTGTTTTATACTTACAAGGTAGATAAATCCCTTCCCAGGTTTTTTTCTATCACCACTTTGATATCTGCAAAATTATATGGAGTTGCCTGCTTTGCAATTCAGTACACGAAAATTATTAAGCATAATGCCTTCACAACAGAAGAATCATAAAGTATACTAAACAACAAGTACAATATCACGCATAGAACACATAAAAGTACACACCTTATCTTGTAGGCATGAGAGAGTTGAAGTATATTCCTTGGGCACCTGCCTCAGTGAAGAAACAAATTGACCAGCTTTAACATAAAATCCACCATTGGCTTCACAGAGTTTGAGTAGTTTCTTGGCTGATCGTAAATGAACCTGATAAGAGATGATAAGTTCGGTAACCATCATTTTTAAGGTAATTAAGAAAGGAATTTTTTTTCAAATTAAATTTGCTATATTTAATTAATTTCAATTTTGCCAAAAAAAAAATTTAGGTTGCTTTCAAATAGCATCCATTGTCAAAACAACAATCTAGTTAAGCAAATGTTGACTAATTAACTTTCTCAAAAATAAAAATACTTAAAACCTGTTTTTTCATGCTAGCTATATAATTTGGAACCCAACACCTCAGTCCGGCTGGCATGGTTTTAGTCCAACTTGGGACTAATGAAAAGAAATATTATACCAGAGTTAAACAGAAACATTCAGTATTTACTGCAATACAACTTAGAATCACTTAATCTAGGATGGGGTTATTTGTAAATAACTCAAAATGCTCGGAACTTGGAAGCCAATCACATATACAGCAATGTATATATGTAATGGTGGTGTCATATGCAAAAAAGCACAAACAACTAGAAAATTGACAGAAAACAAATTTAACCTCAGATAGCTTAAATAGGTAGTCTTCTGAATCTCGAGGCATCCCGCGTAAAGAATACTTGTAGTCCGCCACAACAAAAGCAATCTAATTAAAAGACAAAAAAAATTTTACTGGTAAGACAAATTACAATTATATGTTCATCTTGTAACATTTTTGTGGATTCATATATCTATTGGGATCCTGAATGTGCCCAAAGGAGTTCCGATCGATCGATACAAGAAGCTGAGAAAAACATACGGTGGATATAGCACGTGAGGAGCGGATGATTCCGTCGGCCGCAAGACTGGCGCTCTCGCAGGAGGTAGAGGCTGCGGCGGCCGTCAAGGCGGCAGCCGCTGTTGCGGAGAGTAGGAGTGAGGCCCGCCCCCTCCAGGGAAATTTGAACCGGAAACGGTCGACTCGCATTGATACTAAGATTTGCTACAACGGAGTCCAACGGGAAACGAGTCCGGGGGCGGGGGCGCACCAGAGACGGTGTGTTTGAGTGGAACCTTTATGCGGGTCCCGTTTCTCATCGATTGTGCTTAAAATCAGACGGCCGGCCGAGATGCATTAATTAACTCAAAAGATGCTCTTTTGAGTTAATGCAGACGATGCGGACTCCGCGAACTCCACGCACCTCTGTAACTTCTGGACATGAGAAACCGGGGAATTCCTCTTCTAGACCTGGTCTTTGAAGACGACAAGGACATAAAACGTTGAATTTTTTTTTATAAACCATAATAAAAAATTTGTTTATTAGGAAACCAACGTGATTATTTATTTTTATTTTTTTTACAAATATTATAAGAACCGAAATGTTATTTTGATCCAAAATTTTTTTTTTTATTCCGAACCAAAATGGTATTTCAGTCAGATTCCCTTTTTAAATGTTTTATGGTACTGATTTCATAAGTTTTCATATGAGCCACCGCAGAAAATCCAAAAAGGGACCGGACCGAAATGGTATTTTGATCCGGAATAAAAAAATAATTTCGAACCGAAATGACATTTCAGTTCTTATGTTTTTTGTAAAAAAAAAAAAGTCATGTTAGTTTCGTAAAAATAATTTTTTTTAATTATGGTTTATAAAAAAAATTCTAAAACGTTGGGATCCCGCACTTGAGTTTTAGTGTGGGGGCCAGTGCATGGAACAAATAATATCCTTTGTTATTTGTTCCGATTTTCAAACACAACTCTTGCAAACTCATAAACCCACTTCGAACCTGATAGGGCCATGTTCTCAAGGCCCTTAACTTATAAACTTTAGGCCAATGAAAGCCCGGAATTCGGACTTCCTTTTAGGAGCCAGTCCGGAGCCAAGATAAAAAGGCCCAAAGTCCGAGATACTTAGAAGATCCAGGAATAAAACAGGCCGAAGGCCCTGAAAAGGTCGAACTCGGCCCGAAATAAGCCTATACCGCCTTAACGCGGGATAACCACCAAACGTGGTCATAATAACCGTCCTACCGCCAACATGTGGGATAACCACCGAGATAGCGGTTAGGAAACAGTTACACATCAGCCTATATAAGGCACAAAACCCCATTAAACGGGGGTCGAGATTTTACATACACAGAGAGAGATCGCATAGGTCAGAGTCAGAATCTCTCTACAACAACCTCACTCCCCAACTCATACATACCTCGGACTGTCATCTCGTGGCAGGACGAGCCCATCCCGATCACCCTTCACATACGGACTACTCTCCTCAGGAGATAGGATGTATCAACCATCGTGGGGCTCTCTCGCTCCAACACTGAAGCATCCGATGGAGGTGCAAGATGTTTCGAATCCCCCTCCTCCGGGAACCAACAAAGATCCCACAGGAGGTAAGGATACTGGAAACACCGCAAAACCCTCTCCGGGGACCGACAACAACCCCGCAGGAGAGGAAGACAACCGGTGTACTGCCAACCCGGGGTCGGTTTAGGGGTGACCTCTCAAAACCCCCCTATCACTGCATCTTAGGTAAGGTTTTTTCACCAGGCACCACGTCGACAAGACCACCCCTGAGCGCAGCCGCAACACGGCCGATGTCGCCCCGACCAATCCTCAAAGCGGCACCCAGCAGCTACCTTTCGCATCATATCAGCCACAAACGCCCGTATACTATTACGGGACATACCCCTACTCACCATATGGCCCACCGGTGCCACAATACACGTATATGACTCCGCCCGGTCAAATGACTCACGAAGGCTCTCCGGAAACCTATCACCCCGGTATTGCAGCACCGTATCCCCTGGCTCCACCAACTTATCTACCCCTCCAACAAGCGCAGCAACACTCTGCCCAAATAATAGCCACGTGTGCTGCACCGGCGAAACCAGCAAAACCTCCCTCCAAGAACCGCCAGGCGGCTATCTCGCCCCGAAACCTTAACTCCGACTTTATTAAAGTCCGAACCGCGGACAGCCAGGAAACGGACACTCCTAGCCCCCAAAACCACGCGGTACCACACGGCCCTGAGCCGATCGAGCAAGGACGCCAGGAAGGCCAGGATGAGAACCAAGGGAAGGAACAGGGACAGGAAGCCGGGGTGGGACGCAACCCGTCACCCCAAAGGGAACAAAGATCAGTCCACGTCGGTGAGCGGGGACGATCGCACCACCGAAAGCAGTCTCGCTCTCGTTATGAGCGCAATGATAGCCATCCGCGAGGCAGACACATGACTCGAAAAGGTGATAAAAAGCGCACCCGACGGTCCCCCATCCCAACTAGAGGAATTAACATGACTTAAGTGGAAGAACTGATCCAGACCCGACTCAACGCCAAGATGGCCGAAATCGAGTCCCAAAAGCGGGCACCAGCTCTAAACCGATGGGTATCACGGATGGACCACTGTCTGCCAAGATATACGGAGCATCCATGACAGACTTCAAATACCCCGCTTTCCTCCCGAGCTTCCGAGGTAACGGAGACCCCGCAGACCCGCACAATTTTGTATATGGTTTCCTGGAGCGACTACGTCTCTTGGGAGCCACGGACGCGATCACATGCCGGGTCTTTACAACTTGCCTTCAAGGAGAAGCTTGGGACTGGTACATGAACCTCCCCCGGGGTTCGATCAATAAATTCGAAGACCTCGCTAAGGCCTTTTTGGAAAGGTACACCGTAATCAGGCCTCCCCAGATCACCAGCGAGATGCTCCTAGACATTGTTCAGGGCCCAAGGGAAAGAACTGGTGATTTCGTCAACCGCTTCATACAGGCATCCCGCCAAGTACAAAACTTGAACGAAGAGTTTGCCCTGGCTGCCATTAAAAAAGGACTTCGCAAGGGCGGTCCTGGTACCCTACGATATGAGGCACACGTGAAGAAAATGACTACCCTACGCGAGTTTGTGGCTTTCGCAGAAGGATACATCAGGGCCGAAGAAGATAATGGCAGCCCCCCAAGAGTCCGACCCAGGTCACCTCGACAACAGAACCATTGGCAACCCCACATAGATCAACCACGGGCGCAGACTGAACCTCGGACCCAGAATGACCCCCGCAGGCAAAATCAAGAAAAGAAGGGAGGGCACAAACCGAACGAAGCAGAGTACCGCCCCCATTACGTGCGGTATGCCCCCTTCACCAAAAAGCGGCACGAGATGTACCATATTGTGAAGGAAATGTTTGATCTTCCCCCACCATTGCCCAAAGACATCTTCGAAATACAGGACAAATCTAAGGAATGCCTGTTTCATGGGTTCGAGGGACATTCGACAAGCGATTGTCTCCAGTTACGGGACATACTGGAAAGGTTAGCCCGGGAAGGAAAATTAACCGAGTTCATTCAAACCACTTTCTACAAAAAATACACGTGGAAGTACAATGGGCGCGGCCGAGATTATAAGAAGAAAATCCCTTATAAAAAGAACTACAACGGCGACCGACATCCCGACCAAGGACTTGATAATGATGATGGATCAGGTTCAAGGCGCGGGGAACGACAAAGCAGCCCCGTCATCAATACGATCAGCGGCGGCATCAGGGATTACCCCCGCAAGATTCAAACCCGAGAAAAGACCAAACCTTACCCCACCGTTTTGAATGTAGAGCAGGATACGGACAAAAAACGACCAAGAATGGACGAGGTAATTGTGTTTTCCGAGAAGGATCAAGGCGAAATTGTTGGCCCGCATGTCGACCCCATTGTGCTCAGCCTCAAAATCGACACACACAAGGTAAAAAGGGTCCTACTAGATACCGGAAGCTCAGCCGACGTCCTCTACTTATCCGCTTTCCGGAAAATGGGATTCAAGACCGATACACTCAAAAGGATAACACCCCCCTTAATCGGTTTCACAGGCGATGCCCTCCGTCCAAAGGGGATGGTTTCACTCAAAATCGCATTCGGCACCCCGCCTAAAATGGTGGAAACATTGATTGATTTCTTGGTGGTCGATGCCCCGTCAGCCTACAATGCCATTCTGGGGAGGGGTACGCTAAACAAGATAGGGGCCATAGTTTCTTCTCCCCACTTAAAAATTAAATTCTACACTAACCACGGGGTGGGAGAAAAATGCAGGGAAAAAGAGATTGCTCGGGAATGTTACCATGTATCCCTTCAAAAAAGGTGTGGCCAAGTCCATCAGGTCGACGCCCCAAGAACGATCACCTGCCGACCGGGCAGGCAAATGAGATCCAGCAGTGACTTCATGCCCCCCAATACCCAAATCGCGCTAGACCCCACAGATAAAGCCGAATCCAAGTCCTCCCTTGAGCCCGCAGATGAAATAGAGGAACTTGATTTGGGAGACGGGAAGACACTGAACATAGGAAAAGCCATTCAAGGGTCAGCCAGAGAAGATCTGATCACTTTCCTTCGCACCAACCAGTCCGTATTCGCATGGACTGCTGCCGACATGCCAGGAATCCCTAGAGCAATTGCCGAACACAAACTGCATATCAAGCCGGAATTCAAACCGGTCCGTCAAAAGAAACGCAACATGGGGGAAGAACGACAGCTGGCAGTGAAAAAGGAAGTCGAAAAACTTCTAGCGCTGGTTTCATCCGTAACGTCGATTGTCCCATACATCATCATCATCATGCGATGTCACGATCACACGACGTCACGATCACATCCCATCGACATTACAATATCGCGCGACGTCACACTACACGACGCCGAATTCAAATAAACAACATCACAATTAAAGGAGGTTAACCAGCCAACATTACAGTTCACGAGATAAAAATCATGAATAACAACATTTCTCGCAACTTAACATACTTTTTGCTCTCACGACTAAGTAATATCAAGTCAGAAGCATCTCGCTGATACATTCTGACTTCGGGGGCTAATGATAGGGCCATGTTCCCAAGGCCCTTAACTTATAAACTTTAGGCCAATGAAAGCCCGGGATTCGGACTTCCTTTTAGGAGCCAGCCCGGAGCCAAGATAAAAAGGTCCAAAGCCCGAGATACTTAGAAGATCCAGGAATAAAACAGGCCGAAGGCCCTGAAAAGGTCGAACTCGGCCCGAAATAAGCCTATACCGCCTTAACGCGGGATAACCACCAAACGTGGTCATAATAACCGTCCTACCGCCAACATGTGGGATAACCACCGAGATAGCGGTTAGGAAACAGTTACACATCAGCCTATATAAGGCACAAAACCCCATTAAACGGGGGTCGAGATTTTACATATACAGAGAGATATCGCATAGGTCAGAGTCAGAATCTCTCTACAACAACCTCACTCCCTAACTCATACACATCTCGGACTGTCATCTCGTGGCAGGACGAGCCCATCCTGATCACCCTTCACATACGGACTACTCTCCTCAGGAGATAGGACGTATCAAAACTAGTGTTGTAAATAACAGTATGAGGTCGTCGGACGGATAGAGTACCGTCATGCGATTAATCAGAAATAATCATGAATAATTAGCTATAATTAGAAATAATCAGCTGATTAGTCGGAAAAATCCATGACGGTTTGGTCACCGTCAATGACTAATCGGCTGATTAATCGGCCTAAACGGACGTTTTTTACAACACTGCTTCGAACGACACGGCTCCATTTTCTTAATTTTTTTTATTATCAAGGATGTGGATTTATTAACAATCGATTTAAATTTTAACCATTATTAAAATATATATTTTTAAATCTCAAGTAAAATATTTATATTTAACAGTGTTTAATAAAATATCAAACATTAATTAAATTGTATAAAAATTAATGAACAACAAATTTATAAGAAAAACAATATGTATATCATATTTTTCTATTTTCTTATTATATAATTTTAAAAGTTTACCCATTTTTCTTAAAATATCAAATTAATGAACACCTAATTTATAAGAAAAACAATTAGAATACTGACATTTTCTTAAACATGCTACATATTTTTTATTTTTTTAATAAAGAATAAAATGGGTACTTTATAAATTTATAACGAGTTTTAATAGAAAAGACAATAAAATAGATAAATTTGTGAGTTTTTTTAAGTTCAGAAGGATAAATATGATATTATGATATCCAAAAATAGAAAAAAAATATATGATATACATATTTTTTCTAAACTTCATAATATCATATTTACCCTTCTGAACTTAAAAACTCACAAATATACCCATTTTATTGTATTTCCCAGTGTTCTAAATAGCGCGCTATAGCGCCGCTATAGCGTTTTTGGACCCCAAACGCTACGCTACGACATCAAAATGCGCTATTTGCGCTACGGCCGCTATAGCGGCCGCTACAGCGCTATAGCGGTCCTCTACGGCGCTATTTGCGCTATACAATATGGGTTTTTTTTTATTTTTTATTTTTAAGCAATTTATATGGGTTTTAAATAAAGATAAAAAAAATCTCAAACCGAAATTGAATTTGTTGCTACTTGCTACAAATAAATCAATTTGAAATTGGGAATAGAAATAGAAATTTGAATAGAAAAAAAGTCCAAACCGGAATTAAAATTTGAATAGAAAAAAAAAATAGATTATGTCATGAATCATGATACTTAAGATATTTTTAATAGGAAAAATCGATAGTTTATGATATTACTATGGATATTTTGAACCGCAATTTGGACTTTGTATGGGTTCAATATGAATATTATAATTTCTTAATTACTTTGGTGTTATTTATTGTTCTATGAGACCTTAGATAATGTTGATATTTAGTACAAATATTGAATATACGAAATGTAAAAAAAAAACGCTATTTGGAATAGCTTCCTCTATAGCGACGCTATTCGCTATAGCTTTTTTTTTAGCCTTCCCGCTACGACGCTATAAACGCTATTTAGAACCTTGGTATTTCCTATTAAAACTCATTTTAAATTTATAAATTACCTATTTTACCCTTTATTTAAAAAATATAACATGTTTAAGAAAAATGTCAGTCTTCTAATTTATCAGTTTTTGAGGGCAAATGATCATTTCTGTACTTCTGATGTATGCATAAGTGTATACGTAAATGCCACTGCATATATGCCAGAAGCAAACAAATTAACCATTTATCCTCGAAAATCGACTAATTTGAAGACTAATTTAATAAAATGTAAAATTGGGTATTTTATAAATTTAAAATGAGCTTAATAGAAAATGTAATAAAATGGATAAATTTGTGAGTTTTTGAAGTTTAGAAGGGTAAATATGATATTATGAAGTTTAGAGGGGGAAATTCATAATTTTTAAGTTTTTGAGTAGGGGTGTTCAAACTGTTGGTTCTATTGAAACCGAAATAAAATAGGCATACCGAATTTGTCGGTTTTTAAAAATCATATCGAACCAACCGAACCGTTTGAACCGAATTAAATTTCAGTTTGTTTTGTTGAACCGAATAAGGTTATAAGAGAGAATATATTTTTTTTTTAAAAGTCAAAAATCAATATATACACCAATACATTAGTAATTTCATAGATACAAGTATCAAGCTAATATTACACACATTGTTCAATTAATACAAAATATGTAGATGTTCTAAAATATCCAAACCAAAATGGAAGGAAGTAAGCGATGATTGAACCAAACAAATATAAATCATATTTGAACCATTATAATTCGGTCAGTTCGGTTTAGTCAATTTTGAAAAGTCTAAACCGAACCAATCCATTTAAACCAAAATAATTTACAAATTCAACCGAACCATCTATTTAAACCGAGAAACCGATCCATTTAAACCAAAAATTATCAGCTCGGTTGAAAACCAAACAAACCAATTCGTTTCAACACCCCTATTTGAGGGGTATACATGAAATTCCCCCTAAACTAATTCTTGTTTTTTTTTTGTTATACAAAGAGAGATTTCCTTGATTCTTATTTCAGTACAAACAAATCTACTAATCAAACACAGGCAAGTCCTATAATTTTATTTTTCTTGATTAAAAAGCAGCTAAATTTCACCATCCCAAAGTTGTTCAAGGGTCTTGTAGGGCCCATTGCATGAAAGAAACTCGACTCCTGGAAATCCCTTGCGTTGTGATATTTGATCAATTTTGTGTCTTTCGTCAGCAGTCAATTCCCAGTTCAATATGTCCAGATTCTGTTTCATCCTTTCTTCATTGAAGCTTTTCACCAGTACACAGTCTCCTTGCTCAAATACCCATCTCAGACAAATCTGAGACAAATCCATTACAATTAGTTTAGTCATTTTTTAAACTCTATTGATTTTATGGCAATCGTTTTAGGGACGACCATTAGGGCCCAATAAGGCCCACTAAATGAATGCCCTTTTTTAAATTACCTGAGCCAATGATTTCCCCTTTGCTTGAGCAATCTGTTGCAACACCTTACTTGCCATGACTTGATCTGTACCCCATAGTGTTCCTTTAGCACCCAAAGGAGAGTAGGCGCACACTTGAATTCCCTTATCTTTGCAAAATTCTCTTAGCTTCTTCTGTTGCCAAAGGGGATTTACCTCCACCTTCACATAATTAAAAGGAGCTGTCATCAGTACTTAATTAAAACTTAAGAAAAATAACTAAAATTTCCAATTATAATATTTATATACATTAACAATGAATGTTTTGCTTCCTTCGGTTTACTGATAATTAATAGGGTTTTCTTAATACTTCCACTCAACGTTGAGTATTTTTAATTTAACCAATAGGAAATTTTATTGACAAATTAATTAACTTGAAAGGGGAGGTAGCCTAGTTGGTTAGGAAAAAAGTTCTAAGACTGTAGGTTATTCAAAGGTTGAGAGTTCGATTTCCCCTCACGACTTCATAGCTTCTGCGAAGGATTTAAAAAAAAGACAAATTAATTAACCTGATTGGCAACCGGAGGGATTTTTGCGAAAGAGAGCAGAAGCTCCAACTTCTTGCAGGAGAAATTGCTCACACCGATTGACTTGGCGAGGCCGAGACGGTTGCACTCCTCCATCGCCTCCCAGACAGAGCGCATGTCAAATACCTCGATCTCATCCGTTGGGAAAGGCAGCTCATACCGGCCGGGCTTTGTGCTCACTGGCCAGTGTATTAGATATAGATCAACATACTCCATTTGAAGATTACTGAATAAAAAACAAATTGTATGTAGTGTTAAAAAAGAATAGCTAGATGGATTTTTTTTTCTTTATACATATGAGATAAAAGTATTTCATTCAAGTAAATAAAACTGTTTTTTTTAACTCAAGGGGCCAACACGTCAGAAATAGAAGAAAGATACCGAAAATATAATTTTAAGGAAAAAAAATGGAATGCGCAAATAAAAAAATCTAGCTTTTAAATGTTAGTTTTGTACAAAATAAAAATCATAGTTTATTATGGACTTATGGTATGTAAAACTATTGCATGCTAGATTATGATTATATATAGTTAGCGGCTTAGCGCGGGCAGCCATACTCTATATATGTGTGTGTGTGTGTGTGTGTGTGTGTTGAAACCTTTGCATTAGGTACTTTGTGTTTAACTTTAACTGAAATTATTAATAAAAACAATTGACTCGCTAAAAGAGATACCTTAATTAAGACTCAGAACAATGTTTTAGTTGACAACAATAGAGAAAGAAAAAATTAATAAGAAAAACAATAAATCACAAAAAAAAAAAAAAAACCAAACTCTTTACCGAAGTGTTGTCTCAAGTGCACCCATGACTCGATCCGGATGCGCATCACTGCACCAGAGCTTTGAGGTGATGAAGAGCTCATCACGGGACCCCACAAGACCTGTTGAGATAGCCCTAGCAATGGCCTCGCCGAGTGGCTTTTCAGACTGATAGAGAGCCGCAGTGTCAAAATGGCGGTAGCCTAGCTTGATTGCAGACAATATGGCTTCCTGCATTGTTTCAGACCCGGTGAAGGGGTAAACGGCCGTGCCCAAGCCGATTAGCGGCATGGCCTTGGGGCCGGAGAGTGTGTTTAGGTGCACTTCAGGGATGGTTCCCATTCTCTTAGATGGAAATGGGGCTATGAATTGAGTAGGGGTCATGGGGCTGAGTGGCTAGGATGTTTTATCTTTGATAGAACTTCGCATTTCGGTACCTTGATTTGGTATATATTTGCAAAACAAAAGGGTCCTCGTCTTGTCTCCGTGTCAGGGCATGTGCGTGTGTCAAGGCATGTGCGTGTAATTAACTACAATTGCTGGCTTAGTTCACGTGATAAACAGTTATGTAGGCTGAGAGGGCTGAAGTAATAGTGTAAAAAAAAAAAATGTAACATTTTATAGTGGTGATGTATTGCCGAAATTTTTATAGTTGACACAGAAAAAAAAATTAAATTAATTAATTACCATCCATTTGAGGTTATTTCAAATCATACCACTCACGCCTGTGCGGACTGGGCAGGCGCACCGAGCCCTTGGTGCTATTTAGTCCCGATTTTTACCATTTTTCCTTCGGGAACGAGACAGAGAAGCCCTCAGCACAACAAAGAGTAAATTTTTTTCACCTTAGTCCTTTAATTTTTTATAATTATTTAATTAATTGTATTTTTAATTTACTGTAAATTTGTTAATTGTTAGATTTGTTCCGTAATTCAACCAACTATGATTGGAATTGCTTGTTATTTTGGTGGGGAAGTATTACAAGGGTCAAATGGTGTTTATTACAGTACCCAACCCCATAAAATGTTCAATATCGGTCCAGGTTTAGATTTCAGAGGTATAACTAGGGAAGTGTACAAGGAACTGGGTATTGACCCAAATTATTACGAACTGGTAATGTCCGCAAAAATTAATATTGGCCAAGGCAACAAAACATGGTTCCAATAGCTCCCTCTACTAGACGATAACAGTTGGGGGTTGTATACCCAAATGACCATGAATCTGACAACACCTTTCAAGTTCCTAGAGTTATATGTGGTTGCCAACCCCAGACAGAACAACAGACCATCGTTGCAGTTGACCCAGGGTCGGGTCATTGAGCATTCAATGACGGGTCCTACTCGAGCCCTGACTTTAGCGGGTACTAGTCGGTCCCCATCTGTAGGGGCTGGTCCTAGTCGGGGCCGATCTCGGGTCATCCTCCAGCTCTAGCTGTGATCGGGACCAATATGACTGGGACCGATCTGAAACCCTGGAAACACGTTATTATGCTGACACTACAGACGATGATCCCGAAGAACGGGAGGCAGAGGAAAATTGGGATGCTAGTGAGAATGATGAGGGGACAGTAGATCATAGTGATGAGGAGTCTGGTCATCCTGTGCTTGGTATGCGAAAGTGGCTGACATCGGGTCGTGGAGAAAGACACCCGTTCCCAGTATTTCATGACACATCGGGGTTTCAAGAGGCTGACATTTTTTTTGCGGATTCAGAGGTTCATTTGTTAATTTATATTTATATTTTAATTTACTTTTAAAATTTATAAATTTAATTTTTTTGAAAATTTTCAATTAGGTTGGAGAAAGACATGAATTGTCGGAGGAGATGACGTATAACGATAAAGATCAAATGAAAGAAAAAATTCACCACTAGCACATAAAGAAAAATATCCAGATCAAACAGACACACAGCGACACAGAAAGGATGAGGTATAAGTGCAAGAGCAATCGGTGCAAGTGTGGGTTGGTTGCGTGGGCCACAGGCTTTGGTAATTCTTGGGCCATCACGAAGAATGAGGAAAAGCACACATGCCACGCTGATTCTTCCAGGTTAGATCATTCGCAGTTGACGTCCTCTATGGTCGCCAACTGCATAAAAATGTCTTTGGAAAAAATACTGATATTAGTATCAGAGCTATTAGTGACTTGGTTGCTCAAAAGTACGAGGGCATTGTCCCAAATTACAAGCGTGGTAGATAGTTAGCGATTGCCCGAGCATTTGGTAGTTGGGAGGGGTCTTACGGGCTAATTGTCTCTTTGTTAGAGGCAATCAAAAGGGCAAATCCGGGCACCCACTATAGAGTTGTTTCAAAACCTTCAGAAAAGCCAGGGTATCAGTATTTCATGAGGTTGACATGGGCATGGGGACCATGTATAGAAGCGATATGTCACCTCAGACCTGTCATCAGCTTGATACTTGTTTCTTGTCAGGCAGATACAAGGGTAAGTTGTTGATTGTTACCGGATACGATGCGGAGAACTAATTAATCCCGCTAGCATTTGGATTGGTAGATAGCTAGGATTTTGAGAATTAGAGGTGGTTCATGAAGTGGGTGCGGGAGTTTGTAATTAGTCCGAATAGATTCATGTGTGTGGTGTCTGACCGGTACAAGAGCATAAAAAAGGTGTTCATACAAGATGACCTGGGTTGGTCTGAGGTAAACGGGGAGTTGGCTCACCTGTACTACTCTCAACATGTGTTTGAGAATTTTGAGAAGCACACTCAGGATAAAGTTGCTTCTAAATTTTTCAAGATAATGGTTAAAAAGAAGAAACCAAGAAGATTACAGGAAGGCCTTGATGCAATCAGAATGCGAAATCCTGATTGGTTGACATACTTGGATACATGTGGCAAGTATACCAAAATGACGAGGAAGAACCAGCTAAGCCATGGAAGGTGTACCAAGCTATGGACGACGGGGGTCGTTAGGCCATAATGACTAGCAATGGTTCTGAATCACTGAACAATGTGTTCAAAACTTCACGTAGATTTGTAATTTATAATTCTCATTTCGTTATTTATTTAAATATTTTTTTAGGGTTCTCTTAATTTAATTCTGATTTTTTAATTCTCGTAGGTTACCAGTTGCTGCAATTATTGAGGAGACGTTCTACAAGTGTGTCACATGGTTCGTTGAAAGATATGAAAATGCCGTTCAATGACAAAAAGACAGTCAACTTTTCTCCACTCGTACGCACTTAAAGCTGAACAAGCACATCAAGAAGACTAAAAAAATGAGCACAGTTGCATTCAACAGAAGTGGAGAATTTATAGTCACCTCACATGGTGAGAAATCTCATTTGACATAGAGAGAGGCAAATGGGTGCACACGTCTAAAGACTACAGGTACAAGGTCATTGTGAAGAACGACCATCAGGTGGAATGCTCGTGCCAAAAGCCTCAGCTCAGCGGAATACCATGTGTACATGTGATGACAGTGTGTCGTTTAAGGTACAAATATCCTCTAATAATTTGATAATCATTACTATATTTGAGGATGATGTAACTTACAAATGTGTGAAAAATGTAGGAACTACGATCCAAATGTCTTCATAAATTACTATTACAACATTCAAACACTCATCGACACATGGAGTGGTGAATTCCACACGTATGACAATCAAAGTGAGTGGCCGGCGTACGAAGGAGCGATCTTAGTTCTAGAGCATCAGTTAGTTAAGTTAGGTAGGAGAAGACACAATCGGATCCAAATGTGGATGGGCATACTAGAAGGAAGAAAAAATGGTCACCAACCCAACATAACAACCCTCGAAAAGAATACGAGAATGAGAAGGGATGTTAGGAACCGTACTTAATAAGGTATTTTTTTCAAAAAAATTACATATCTTCATTCCATTATTAAGCACGTTGGGTGTCCGATCCGCCAACGGCTATGATTGAAAGATGAAATTTCGGATTTAATCTCAGTCCTCCAATCACATAATCTGTCTTCTTTTGATTAAATTCATATGTTTTATGTGTAGAAGTCTAAATTTAGTTAAAAACATACTCACCACATGTACTGCCACACGATACGTTACAAGTAATACCAAGAATTGAGCAAATGGAATTAGCATTAAAATATTTATTACCATATCTCTCTCCAGTTTTAATTGGTGCATAAAAAGATTAATTTCCAATTTAGACAGATAGCATATCTCATTTCCGAATTGTCTACCTCTTATTCATTTTTGAAATATAACAAAAAAGACATATTATTGATTTATTCTCTAGCAACTTTCCACATTTATAATTGAATTATAACGCAAAAATTTTGTATGCACTGACATGCAAAGAATGTTGTTGTATTAAAACAGTCATTTGTTGTTGTTTATTTTATTATTATTTATTATTTGTCTCTCTATGTTAAATCTTATAATATGTCCCGTTGCAACGCACGGGTACGATACTAGTTTAAAAATTAAAAGTGATGTAACAATTGTTGTAACAATAGATAATTTTTTCATGCAGTTTCATCGTTCAAGAGGTGGTAGAATTTCTATTGAGTTAGGGTTTCAGCAACAATTGGATGTATTACTTATGATGTATTTCACTTTATTTGTAATATTTATTTGTGCTACTTATGATGTATTCGAATTTATTTGTGCTACTTATGATGTATTCACTAGTGGAAAAACGAACATCAGGATTGGCCTATTAGGATCGGACTTTTCAATAATTCGATACTGATCTATATCTGGATCGGACTTTATAAACAACTGATCTTGAAAGGAACAATCAGGATCGGTTAAATATAAACAACTGATCTTAAAAGTGCTGGCCAAATCAGTATCGGTTTTTTGTAAAGAACTGATCCTGATTGTGTCCCTATTAGTATCAGTTTTTAAAACAGGAGATCCTGATTGTTTTTAGTATCGGTTCTTTCTAACAGCCGATGTTTGTTTTTAGTATCGGTTCTTTCTAACAGCCGATGTTGATAGTGAATTATAAGAATCGACTATTTGTATTTGACCGATCTTACTAGTCCGGACTCTAATAGAGTCGGCTGCCAATAATTAACCGATGCTGATACGTGCAATTTATTTTTTTAAGTCTCGCTCCAGCGCTCCTCCTCAATTTTTTGTTCTAAATCCCGCTAGGGTTTTTGAATTCACAAGTCCCATCTCCTTCGCACAGGAACAACGCAGCCTCTCACCCGCATCCCCCTCTCCTCCGCCGTCGCCCCTCAATCAAGGCCGTGCAATCAGAGTACTAATGCCGAGTCGTTCTCTTCCCGCCTCAGTTGATCCATTTAGCCGCGCCTCAGATCGGACCGAGACACCTAAACCGCTCCTCGTTTACACCACCTGCTCTCTACCTCTATTCGCCATACACCGCTTTTTTCCCTTTTACCCTGGTCGAAACCACCCTAACCCTAATTTCGTAGTAAGAGCTTGATTTTTCTTTGATTTGTTAGAAGATGTATCCAAAATTAGAGACGCTCTCATGAAATTGAAAGGACAGGTTTGAAACTATGAATTCAAAATATTCAAATTTTGTCTTTATGTTAGGATTTTTCATATTTTAAGCTCCTGTTTGACATGCTAAATTATAGCCTGTGGTAGCATATGATCTGCTGATGCAACTCGAGAAAATGCACATATCTGCGCATCAGATTTTTCTGATTTTTCTGTTCCTTTGAAGAACCCTAAATTGTTTCTTCATTTTATTTTTATTTTTATTCAATGTTTATTTTGGGGTTTGTTCAGGGAAAGGTTAGCATGATGAAGCAACAAATGATGGAGATATGCAATCAAATTTTTTCATAAAAATTTCAGAGATTCCATCAGTTTGAAAAATATCTCGTTGTAGGATTGTTTTTTTTCTTAATTTCATTGGCACAATAAATATTAGAGAAAGGATTGACTACGATCACAAATTACCATCAGTTTGAATGTCCCAAATTACCCCTTGTTGGATTGTTCCTCAGGCTCTTTAATCTACTTTTGCAAAACATCAAGAAAAGAATCCATTTTACTGTAGTTTCTTATAAAGTAAAACTATTCTGACGAAAATGCCCTTGTAGATCATCCTTGGTTGCAAGACTGTCGAGGTGGACTGACGAATTGACACAATGAGAGATTCTAATCCTTGTGAGGTTTGTAATTATCTTCTGCTGTTAGTTTACCATTATTTGACTTATTTGGTGAAAAATTTGTAAGTTGGGGGTAAAGTGAGGCTAAATTGTTTAAATTGGAGGAAAAATCAAGGGGTGATTGAGGATCAATTGTACAATTGATGGGTTTAATTATAGCATTTGGTCTTTTCTTAAGTAGCTCGAGCAAGTTGTGGTTGAAAATGTGCTTTCATCAACTAGAGAGCAAGAAGGCCACCTTGATGAAGGTTTTCGTGTTGTATTTGGAATTCTATGCATAGCTTAGGAAAAAAGTGGTTGTAATAATTTGGGAAGCTTAAAAGTTATCTTATATTTGTGTATACATGAGAGAGTCATTTTGTATTGGAGATAGAGAAAAATGATAGTTAAAAAAAAATAATCTTATTTCTATCTGAGCAATTTAGAATTGAAAATACATATAGCTTTATATTAATCCTTCTAATATATAGGGTGTCCTAGAAGCAATCAGGATCAGTTGTGCCGGATATCCAACAAAAAGAACATTTGACGAGTTTATTGATCGGTTTGGCATGCTTGCACCAGATCTCATTGACGGGTAAGTAATCTATTTTACACAACTGTGGAATTCACTAGAACAACTATCAACCAGTAAAACTGTGTGCTTATATTTGACCCCTTTACAGCTCTGATGAGAAAGCTGCTTGTGCTGCTATTTGCGACCGAATGGGAATGAAAGGATATCAGGTATAATACAAAATAAGAGTGTGGCTACCCAATTGGTTGAAGCTATATTTTTTTTTTTCCTTTTTGAATCTTCTGACTTTATTTTCATTAGAGTTCAGTAATTCAGTTATATATATCTTATATTGGTTGAGGTGTTTTGTTTCATATTGATCCCAAATTTATCCCAATTGTGGTCACAACAACCATGAAATGATACATGGTAAAATAGAGTGATGCTTTGAATTACTTGTGGTGACAGATAGGGAAAACAAAAGTATTTCTCAGAGCAGGCCAAATGGCAGAGCTAGATGCTAGAAGAGCTGAAGTATTGGCCGGTGCTGCAAGACTCATACAAAGGCAAATAAGAGCACACCTCACTCGCAAGCAATACATCATCTTGCGCAAGGCTGTTATCCAACTTCAAAAGTTCTGGCGAGGTGATATGCTAGAAGAGCTGAATTATTACAACCACTTTTTTCCTAAGCTATTACAACCACTTATTGCCATAGTTTAATTTGTTTTATTTCTTTGTTGTTGATCCTTGCTTAGTTGATTGCTTAATCATGACTCTTTTTCTTTTTTTTGTAAACTCAATTAAGGCATACCCAAAGCTGTGGTGAAGTGTTGAATACTGTAAGGCAAATAGATACCCTTTAACACAAATCACTTGATAATCAAAAGAAAAGCAAATGTGATATTTGATTAGTGTGGAATTAATATAAATGTGATATTAATTAATGTGGAATTAATATGTAAAATTTCTATTACCTAAATGTGATATTTGATACGTGATGCACTGTGTAAAAAAAAAGAAAAGAAAAGAAAAAAGGAACAGGATCGGTTGTTTATGAAAGCCGTTCCTGATGACTACATTTTGCCAAAAAAAAAAAAGCAACAGGATCGGTTATTTGTAAACAGTCGATCCAGATTGTCATTATTAGAATCGGTTATTTGTAAACAACTGATCCAGATTGTCACAATTAGGATCGGTTATTTGTAAACAACCGATCTAGATTGTCTCTATTAGGATCGGTTCTTGCAAAGAGAGAGTATGAATCTTATATTTGTATCGGTCCGTCAGGATCAATCTAATGGATGGATGAGACAGACAAATAATTTGCTTGAAAAGCCTAAGAGAACTAAACTATAATATATTAAAAGACAGTTTGAAGATTCGTAATTGTCTTGATCAGTGTTATCAAAATCGGACTGCACCGGTTGTTTAATCGAAAAAACTGGATCCGGATGTCTTTCCGGTTTGGTTCGTTTAGAAGACCGATTGTGCAGTTGAACCGGTGAAATCCGGTTTAATGGACCGTTTTTTCATAAACCGGTAGCTCAGTTTTAAAGATATATCGACTTTAAACGGTTGAATATGCGAAGTTCAAACTTTTATACTGTTGTGCATTAAATGAGAAATAGTCCTAACTAGTATGCTAGCCCTGAATTTTTTTTTAAAAACCATAATTAAAAAAACAAATTAGTGAACCAACATGATTATTTTGATTTTTACAAAAACTATAAGAACCGAAATGCCAATTCGGTCTGCATTTTTTTTTCTCCTCTGGACCGAATTGGCATTTCGATCCCTGATGATTTCACAATTTTTCAACAGAGGCGCTGTTGTCGTTGGTGTAACACCTCCGGACCGAGATCCCATTTCGATCCAGAGTTTTTTTATCCGGGACCGAAATGGCATTTCGGTCCGGACCCTTTTTTTTTCCGAGTTTGCTTATAACCCCTTCTTCTCCCTGCAGCTGAAAACATTGATATTAACCTCTTCATCTCCCTGTAGCTGAAAAACCCCTTCTTCTCCCTGCACCATTTTTTTTTTTTCTTCCTGTTGAAAACATCCACAGTTTTAGTGTTAAAAAATCTGTTATCTACAAATCGGCCCCTGCATTGTGCTTTTAGCTTTCGTCTGAAGAACATAGTAAGTTTTTTTTTCCAATTACGATCATATTTTAGGTTGTAAAATTAAAAATGATATCGAAGGTTGATTGTGAAATTTTTTGTTCAGGGAATGTCTCAAATATTAATAAATGTGTACCACAGACGCGAAATTTCAGACACACCAACCTGCACATTTCCTGTTACTAACTCAACCAGTCTTGATGAACTAAGAAGACATATATATGTTGGCATTCGTTTGCTCCCTGGCCAGTTCGATCTGACAATCAAGGCACATTTGAACACGGCACCACCTGACTCAACAAAAAAATACTAATTATTTAACATAGACTACGAAATGATATGGCATATGGTGCTTGGACATGCCACTTTGGTATTGAATTTTGAACTTCTTGAATTAGTGGTTGAGTCAGTACCAATTGTTAGTCAGACCAATTATGACCCATACCCGGGTGGTGTACTTGGAAGTAGTAGAGACATACCAGTGCTTGATTCACCCATATATTGTGATGACCCCCCCAAAATACCGGTACCGGATGATTTGTATAATTATTTTGACCAGCTGAATAATGATACTGACTCAGACACAAACTCTGACCTTCGTGACCCGGTTGTTGGGGAAGATGATATGGTCGAAATTGAGGATGAGATTATAATGCAAGATGTAATGAAGGAGTGGCAAACGTCTATTCCCTTTATTAATCGGGAATTGCAGCATCCTTGTCCGGCATTTAATGACGATGTGTTGATGCCATACAAGGATGAAGCATTTTTTGGTTATTCACCGAGAATCGACGGTCCTTTTTCAGTGGGACAGATGTTCGAATCCAAAGCCGAACTTAAATCTAAGTTGGGTGGATTTGTCATGGATAATAACTTATAATTACAACAAACCCAGAGCAATCGTAGTGCCTATGAGGAGATTGTTAGTGTAATAATCTAGAAGTCAATCATAGGATAATTGTATTCTATAATATTTTGTTCATGTAATGGATGATTAATAAAATATCCTTTTGTTCCTTGAGATTTATCGAATTTATGAATCATTTCGAGTTCATGACTTGAAATTGTAAAACTTCATAATATAGATGATAAATACTCTTAATAGTCTCTAACCGTAGTAATTAGCAAGGAACACTAATTGACCATTTAAATGTTAGTGTGTGGATTAAATGATGATCAAGTTTTACAAACCATAGACAAAAAGTTGTTATTTTAATCACACAGATACATGTTAGAGAACATGGTATTAGACAGACCCTAAATGAAACATTAAATGGATTGTGTTCGTGTCATTAATGTTTTCAATCAGTGTTAAGATCTAAAGTATGAGGTATTCGTCTTTTCTACATAGGAAATGTGTATTCGTGAGTGTTGTTTAACGCTATCAGTAAAAATGAGCTATACAGATAACATTCCAGTATGCATAACTTATGCGGAGAAGAGATGTTCACCAAGACTACTATTGTCCCCCGTATATAATATGAGTGATGGTATCACTAGGCCTCTTGATGAAGTAGGATTATCTGTGCATAATATGATTAAAGAGTTAATCATATATGATAATCTACTTAAGATCGAGAAAATATTAAGTTTGCAAGGATGCCACATACCTACCTTGGAACTGATCTGATACTATGAGACAAAATAATTAACACGTGTAAATTGTTTACTGGATCGTGATATTGCAATGTACAAGATCATCTGTGTCAATTGGGTAGTCATAATGTATTCTGCCAGATGCCTCTTATGATTTATAGAATTAAAATGAGTTTTAATTCTATTGCCAACATAACACAGATCCTATCGGGTCACACCAATAGAAAAGTAATTAGAGAAATTTTATGATTAATTATAAAGTGTTATAATTAATAATAAAATAAATGTCATGGTGATGACAAGCTTAAACCGGATTAAATTTATAACGTGTATGACACGTCGTATAAATTTAATCACAATCGCAAGAAATATAATTTTTCAGAATAATTATATATATATATATATATATATATATATATATATATTAAATGTATTAAAATATTAATTATGAATTAATATTTTTGGGCCAAAGCTCATTTTAATTTGGGCATAAATTAAATTTAGAATTTAATTATAAAAGTCCAAATTAATCATTTGAATTTTGGGCCAAGGGCAATTTGGTAAATTCACCCAAAACCAAATTGAAATGGTAATTTGCTACTTGGGAACCGACCTTCAAACCCTATATAAAGGGTGGAGGGGTGGAGAGAAAATATAACAATCCAATCCAAGTCTGAATTAGAATTCGATTCGATTCGTACTTTAATTTTCTTTCAAATAGTGATTTGCAGAAAATCTGGCAATCCATATATATATATATTCTTGCGAGAATAAAATAGTTATTCTTGTGAATAGTGTTTTCACAGAATTAATCGTATTTACGGTGAATAGTGATTTACCAAAAATAGCGACTTTTTCGAATACCGTTGGTATAATATTTCTGGCAAAAGAAATACCAACTCTCTGGTAGTTCCTGGTGGATACTGATAGAGGCACTAGATTTATGGTGCTATGAAACAGAGTCAGATTGCAAATCCAATTTGAATTTGGATTAAGGTACAATCGTTATTTAATTTATTTAAGTGTTAAATAAATTCAAGTTTAGAAATCAATCAGGGAGTAGATCCTATGGCTTATGGTAGAAGTAAAATTTTTGATTTTGCGTTCTTTCCGCACCATAAGTCTAAACCGAATTTAGCAGTAAATTCTAAGAAAAACTGAATTTAGCGTCAAGTTCAACCCAACAGTTATATGTAGAGCGGAGGGGTGTCCATGGCGGTTATACGCAAAAACCACTGAGTTGGGCAATTGGATAATTGCAACAAACCCGTACGAGCACAATTGTTATAGTATTGCTTGTACAGTAGACAGTCATCAGATGACTGCCAGGATGATTGCAGATATAATCAAACCTAGTCTTATGGAGGACCTGGAGATGTCAATAAAAGTATGTCGATTTGCAGTTAGAGGTGTGCACAAAACGGTTCAGCCTTCATATAATAAGATTTGTAGAGGGAGGGAGTTGGCTATTGCTGATTTGTTTGGTTCTTAGGGGAAAGCCTATGAACTGTTACCTTCTCTACTCGGTGCAATCCAGAGGTCTAACCCAGGCACAAAAATACATAATTGAGCATGAACCATCTATCCGTATAGGCATCCATATGTTCACCCGTGTGGCATGGGCTTTCGGTCCATGCATTCAAGCCTGGCCATATCTCCGGCCAGTTATCAGTGTAGATGCTGGACACCTATCCGGTAGGTATAAAGGAAAACTATTCAGAAACTGCAATTTATTGGCATTCCTTGCAACCACGTCCTAGCGATGTGTTGTAAGAGACATCTAAATCCAAGGAACTATGT
Source organism: Carex kokanica (assembly GCA_025461125.1). Lineage (NCBI taxonomy): Eukaryota > Viridiplantae > Streptophyta > Magnoliopsida > Poales > Cyperaceae > Carex > Carex kokanica. The sequence goes on along the minus strand of JAJGRX010001067.1, from coordinate 673,093 downwards.
AAGTCACTATTATAGCGTTGTAAATTATGTCAACACATGGACAGGTGAGTTTCACAGCTTTGGTAACGCCCCTAATTGGCCATATGAGGTGGGAGCACCTATAATCAGGCCGGACCCAAATAAAATTAATAAGGGTAGGAGGAAGCACTGTAGGGTTTTGAGGCTACCCAAAACCATTAGGCTTAAGCTGCGAAAGACCGTAAAATAAAATTTTTACTTCTAACTTAAGCCAAAATGATTGAAGTGGTATGTCGGATAATCTACCGAGAGTTACATACCTGTTCAATCATTTTCTTAGATTAAAAACCGTAAGTAAAACTTTACTCATTCAGATCATAGATTAAGTAGTATGTCGGATAATAACCGAGAGTTACATACCAGATTAATCCTGTATAGACCCAAAGTAGTAAAACCGTATTTACTTGTATTTTAATCAGTTTATAGATCTACTCCTTTGATTGATTTCTAAAAGATTAAATTATTTAACAATTAAATAGATTAATATAATATTTCTTTACCTTGCTTCCAAATTCAAATTGGAATGCAGTCTGACCCGGCTGTCTGACCCGGTTAAGCAAGCACAAAAAATATAGTGCCTCTATCGGTTATCCACCAGGAACTACCAGAGAGTTGGTATTTCTTTTGCCAGAAATACTATACCAACGGTATTCGAAAAGTCGCGATTTTCGGTAAATCACTATTCACCGAAAGTACGAAATTTCTGACAAAACACTATTCACAAGAATAACTTTTATTCTCGCAAAAATATATATATAGATAATCAGATTTTCTGCAAATCACTATTTGGGAGAGAAAATTAGATACGAATCGAATCGGATTCTGATTCGTACTTTGATTTGGACTTCAAATGAACTTCTTCTTTTCTCTCCACATTTCAATCCTTTAAATAGGCAAATATATGGCGGTTTTGAAGTGGCGGTTATGAGAAGTCAAAATCAAATTGATTTTGTCAAATTGTTTAATATATTTAATTAAACATTTTCATTTAATTTAATTTAATTTATTTAGGCTTTTAATTAAATTCTAAATTTAATTAAGGCCTAAATTCAAATTGGACTTTTTGATCCAAAATATTAATTCATAATTAATATTTTAATCCATATATATATATATATATATATATATACAATTATTCTGAATAATTGTATTTCTTGCGTTTGCGATAAATTTATACGACGTGTCATACACGTTTATAAATTTAATTCGGTTTAAGCATGTCATCTCCATGACATATATTTTATTCTTAATTATAACACTTTATAATTAATCATAAAATTTCTCTGATTACTTTCCTATTGGTGTGACCCTATAGGATCTGTGTTATGTTGGCAAATAGAATTAGAACTGTTCTAACTTCTATAATCATAGGTGGCACCTGGCAAGTACATTATGACACCAATTACACAGATGATGCTGTACGGTACAATATCACGATCCAGTAAACGATTTACTTCGTGTTAATTCTTTTGTCTCATAGCTATCAGATTAGTTTCAAGGTAAGTGTGTGTCATCCTTGCAAACTTAATATTTTCTTGATCCTGAATAGATTATCAAATATGTTTACTCTTGTAATCATACTGGATCCAGATAATCATATTCTATCAAGGGGCCCAGTGATGCTATAGCTCGTATTGAGATACGAGGGACAATAGTACTTTTGATAAACTATCTTTTCCTCCGCATAAGCTATGTATACCGAAGAACTACCCTTATAGCTACTTTTTACGGATAGCGTTAGATAGCAATCACACATATACATTTCTTATGTAGGAAAAATGAATATCTCTTACTTTAGAACTTAACACTAAAATGAAAACATTAATGACACAAACACAATTCCATTTAATGTTTCATTTGAGGTCTGTCAAATATCATGTTCTCTAACATGTATCTGTGTGATTAAATGGACAACTCTTTGTCTATGGTTTGTAAAACTTAACCATCATTTAATCCACACACTAACCTTATCGCGGTAATTAGTGTTCCTGCTAATTACCTTGGTTAGAGACTTTTTAAGAGTGTTATCATCTATATTATGAAGTTTCACAATTCCAGTCATGAACTTGAAATGATTCATAAATTCAATAATACTCAAGGTAACAAAAATGATTAAACATAAAATGATTAAACATTCAATTCATGAACAAAACTTTATATAACAATTTTATCGTATTATTGACTTCTAGATTATTACAAACTAACAAGCACAAGCGAATTCCTAATTCTATGGATGATATGGAAGCTCGAATAGGCCATGCAGTGGAGTACAACGTTCAGAGGGATCCAATAGAACAAGAACTTCAGGTTGGAAATTATAAGAGTGAATAAGTTCATATTTTAATTATTTCAAGATTTTACACACTTAATTATATTTCTGTCCGTATTAAGCAGGGGCAACTGATGGAAGACGAAGAAGCGTATATGATAGCGGAACAAGCGACATGTAAACATCTCCTAGTCTCTTATCCCGCGCCAATGTAGATTGTGGTAGTAACTCACATACGGCATCCAATTGACAACATTGACCTTCAAACGCTCAAATTGATTCCGAAATTGCATTGTGCCTAAGTTGTAAATACATGCCAGTTACATATTGAATCAACACTAAATTATATTCAACACATAATATTTATTATTAAAATTTACCTCTCACAGGGTTGCCATTTCATTCATGCGGAATAGTCCATTTTGCTCCAAAAGGCAGTCTCTCTAGTATGACATCGCCGCCAAATGGTAAATCGTTTTTGGGTCTGGGCCGGTCTATAGGAAACCGAGTCCAAGACCACATCTGGAGTAGTAGTAATTGACCATTAATCGAAGCTGTTGGCTTTCTGCAAGCCCGGGACAACTCACGATAGAGGCAGGCAAACACAGCACCTCCCCAATTGTAGTCTTCATCTCTAGGTCCCAAATTATCTAAGAACTGTAAGTACATTATCGGGACAGAATTTGAATTCGCATCAGGAAACATTACAGACCCGAACAAGTCCATGCAATATGCTCATGTGTATCGATTGATTGTCTCGTGGTTAGTGAGCTGTGTCAATTCCATACCAAAGTTGTCCTTCAACCATTTAAGACGCATATGGTATTTTTATTTTTTTATTTTCTCGTTGAGTTCGCCTTTGTGCTCCACCCTTTGATAAAAAAATTCCTCCTCACTATTTTCGTAACCATCATACACTTCATGTCCTAGGCAGTCTTCGATCAATTATGACCAATTATCATTGGTATGTCCAGCAATGACCCTCCCTGTAAACATAGATGTTAGATAAACATATACTTGCATTAAATCTAAATTAATAACAAAAGTGTAAATTAATAACAAAAAATATTTTACCGGTCACAAGTAAGCCCCACAAACAGCTGACATCTTCTAATATCACTGTGTACTCTCCCACTGGAAGATGAAAAATATTTGTCTCGGGCCTCCACCTCTCAACGAGAGCAGTGATCAATCATTTGTCAATATGACAATGAGTCACATTGGTCATCTGATGCAAGCCTAAATTCACCAAACCTTGTTTTATCTGAGGTTGGTAATTAACGCCCATTTGGCGAGGACTAAGACGCAATGCATAACTAGGCTGGAACGATAATTGCCATGCAAAAAAAAATTAACCACAAAAATTAATCCTAACTTACAAGTTTATCCGTAAATTTAAATCCAAATGGATATTAAACAAATACCTTCGTATTCGCCACGAATAATTTGTGTTGTTCTTCAGGCAATTGTAATAAGGGTTGGAAGGGTTGTTCATCATCCATTTTGCACTACAATATCAATAAAATTACAAATTAAAACAAATACATGCAAAAAAAATTTACATGCAAACCCAATTAGTTAAATTCTACATAAATAACTAAATTCTACAATTAGTTAAATTATACTAAAAAAAGCCTAAATTACACTAAAAAAAACTAAATTATTCTATATGTATTAAAATAAATTTTATAAACTAAATTACTCTACATGCAAACTAAACCATTCTACAATTACTAAAATTACACTAAAAAAAATTCATGAACTAATTTATATACATACAAAATAAAAAAATTCTACATCTAGTTAAATTACACTAAAAAAAACTAAATTGTTCTACATGTATTAAAATAAATTTTATGAACTAAACTACTCTACGTGCAAACTAAATAATTTTACAATTACTAAAATTACACTAAAAAA